>OX276357.1:24372117-25582117 GCA_946251885.1 Cosmia pyralina | reverse complement strand
TTTTTGCTTTATCATATGGTTAAAGTTGGGGAGGGGGTAGCTCGCTACGTCACTACTACGTATAAAACGTCGACGCTATGCCATATGAATGTGACGTCATGCCATATTTTCAATGTATCGCCGTAATCTGTTGATTACGTAAAAAAATAAAAAATACATGTCTAATATTTTTTTAAATCTACATGACCGACATAAAAAGATTTTTTAGTCATCATCCCTATATAATATTATCATCACCCATATCCAGTGGGTCAGTTATACGCGTAGAGCTTTCAATGTCCTACAGATCCTGTACAATAATGGTTTTAGGATGCTGTTGGGGTTGCATCGCTATTGCAGTGCATCAGGTATGTTTGCTAAGGCCAGAACGGACTGCTTTAGGGCAATAGTGCGTAAAAGAGTAGCCTCCCTGATGCACCGCGTGCGAGGCAGCACCAACGGCCTTCTGAATACCATATTGGGTAGGGTTGAGTGACCGGTTGTGAGGCACTGGAATGCCGTCCACGGTTCCGGAGGTGCCCTCTTTAATTTTAAATAATTATTGAATTGTAATTAATATTTAATAAATATACATAATAACGAATTAATAATTTTAAGTACTAACATAGGTATAAATATTTTTACTAACAATGTATGGAATGTTTTACTCTGCAATAAAATGATTATTTAAGCTATTCGCTGGGGGAGATTCGAAATCTGGGTGATACTTTTCAAAATCAAAATAAAAAACTAGGCTGAGTATCAGCACTTTTTGTACGTCAAAAAATTACATAAGACTGTCCCCCGGCACGCCCACCCTGCACCACTTGCGCCACTTCTTCTTCCTAGCTAAAACACTAGGTTTTACCTGGGTAGAAGAAGTGGCGCAACAAACTCCCCAGCAGCACAGCTGTCAGTGCAGTTGGAAAAGTTCAGTTTTGCCAGTCCAAAGCACGATGATTGGCTAAATTATCGCATTTTAAACCTGACAGCAAAATATTTACTTATAACTTTTTATGTTAAACCCATCCATCTCACGATTTCTTAACTGTTTCAAAAGTCACAATGATCTTCAATCCTTGATCCTCATGTTACAGCATGCGATTTTGTACTCTAATTTTACTATGCACTAAAATTACTCAATCAAGTTTAACGATCGCCAGAGACAAACATTGGCTATACACACAGAGGCTATAAATTATTTTAGCGTCCATGGAGCATAGACATGCAGATTTCCTTAATCGCCGTCATGGCTAGCGGCTATCGGACGCATGTTTAGGAGACGTTGGCTTAGGGAGGATAACACTGAACTGATTTATCGTTTTTATTTCCAGAAGTAGATAGATGAAATAAATAATATTTAGAATCATTGAATGTAACCTAGACAGATGTCATTTCAGTGGACACTTGGATAACTTAGGGCAAATTTTTCAATCGTCAGATAATTCTTATAAGGCGGTTTGACAGCTTTTGTATAGAAAATATAATATCATAATATCAAACTGTCATATTTATTCTTCAGATAGAAGTTTTCTGACCAATTGAAAAATTTGCCCTTACGTAGTTATTTGAAAATAAGCACATCTGCTCATGCATTACACAACTTGTATAAAAAAGGTAATCTCAAACAATACATGTTGCTTACCATGGCCTGCTTGTGTTAGTTTCGAGAATTGGCATAAGTGGTATAAGGGAAAACCTTTTTAATGCTCAAAATCGTTCCCTTGGAGCCATGTTTGGTTTAAAAATAGCAGAAAGTTGCATCCCTGTTTTTAAATCTAATAAACTTTATCTCTGTATACTAGAATTAGCCATATTTGTAAGACGAATAAATATTTGTTTCCTTCTCTGAAAGACTCAGAAAAAGAGTCTAACATTAATTGTATCATCTGATATGTAAATTACATACATTCTTTGCAAATAAATATATTCTATTGTATTCTATTGAATTTTTAAGTATAACAAAACGATCGTATTTACTAGCTTATGACCGTTACGATAGTTGAATACTCGCTCAAGCAGAAATTGAACAGCCCGATTCGGGCAGGCAACAATGATAAAAAGCCCTGATTGAAGATATGCATAGCCAGGCATTCACTTACATACAGATCGAGCTGACACTAGTTTCCAATTTTAAGGCCACATCCACACTATCCGTAAACGCGACGTGCCTGGGCGTACGCGTGGCGTCTAAAGGCGGTGTATTTGCGCGTCACACGCAGCACCGCTGTGACCCAATTAACTGACGCGCACATCTGTGTGTCGCATCCACGTTGTTATGAATACTGTGGAAAGATATATGAACGCTGCGTTTCGTACATACTTTCGGCCTTAAAATTGGAACGAGAAGAGTTTTATCGTGGGACAGATACTACATCTACTAGCACAACATGTCGTTAGTAATTCGACCATAATCATTTTGGTCTTATTTTACAAACTACGATCAAACTCAAACAAACAATCAATCAATGGTTCAAACTTCCATCATTTATGGTTTTCCTGAAGAATTAGGCGGAGGTGTACCTATAGTACGACCACATTTCGTTTGTAATAGGGAGCGAGCCTATTTCCATCCAACAGGAACAAATCCAAACTTTGGGTTGCTACTGAGTAATTCCAGACGGAAAAAACCCAATAACACTTTGCTCGACCCGGGAATCGAACTCAGGACCTCATGCTCAGCAGCTTCAATAACTTGTCACTTTACAAGACCTCGGAAGTAACGTTTGCTAAGATGATTTTAATTATGTAACCACTGAAAGTTTCCTGGGTTCTTTGCGACTTGCAGAAAGTCATGCGCACTACGATAGATCGTTCATGTGAGGTGAACTGATTGCCCTGTGTCAGTCCACCATGGAAGCAGGATTCAGAGAGGAATATTTACCTTCGTTACCACATTTATAACAAACATGACCTCTCTGCCAAGATTTTCCATAATATACATATTACATAAACTTTTATTTACAATCTATAAAAATTCCCACCACAAAAATCAAAACACGTACAAAAATTTAATACGATCAAATAATCAGCAGCATTAACCACAGAATTGAGTTGGCAAACATTAAATTAATCTATATCGGTCGATCAGTTCCCGAGGTTGGCTCACACGTACCTACGCACATTTAGATCAGCTACGAGATATCTGAATATGCATAGAGAGGAGCAGAAGGTTTAATCCATAATAATTATCTACCTAACTACTAATGATATAAATGTTGTACGGGTATACATTTAAATCATAGACTGATATGAGTTCAACTGGTGTATTGACAGTCACACAGAAAAACACCCAAAACTGATAACTGATCGACTCGCGGTGAATGAGTCCTTTTGCTGATAGCCCGCACGATGCTATGCGACTGCTACTTGCTTACTCAAATACATGCATTTTATTCATTTGCTGCGCGTCGATGTCAGCATAAAAATAATACTATTGATATGTACGGGTTTACTCGTACAATGTGAAAGTAGCTCTGTCTCTCTGTCTGATACCTTTTCAAGCCTTAATAACAGCTGAATGGATTTCGATGAATTTTGGCGCATTAAGACAATGATTACAAGGTATGTATTTATCTAGCCAGTTGAAATTAGAATACCTACATGCAACCATCACCTCTATCATGGCAAATAATAAAAATATGACTCAGTAAAATAGAGAAGTTTTGGTGGTACGAAATCCTTGGTACGCGAGTTTGATTCGAACTTGTTTTTCTGAAACTTTTAGCTGGTAAATAGCACGAAAAAAGTGAGAAACCGCTTGACTGTCTAAGATTACCTAAAAGTGCCCGATAAATACATAAACACCATGAACATACATAACATAATATGACATGACATTTAAATTTTTCATTTAAATAATTCATTCTTGCGCAGTCATTTAAACAATTATTTAAATGACCAATGCCATACTTAGTAAAGCTTATTTTAGTTAGTTAGTTTAAGTATATATCTTTATTGATATTTGTGTAAGTCAGTTTTAGTTCTTTTTTAGATTTAAATAAGTCAAAGCTGTTTTGTTTATAATTTTGTTTTTCATTTGAATGAATAATAATATTAATTTAATCATTTTAATTTAATATAATTTACGAAGGTTGCTTTGTTATAAGTGAATTTCGTGTGTATTTGGTATATACATAAGAACCCATACCTATTAATTTTTAGTATTTAATGTACAATGTATAGGCTGTTGGCGTACCTATTTTAAATAAATAAATGTTTTCACGCCTGTGATCCCCAAAGGGCTAGGCAGAGGTGTACCTCAGTAAGTACACCAACACCATGAACGTCATTATAAAAACATGAACCTTTTCCATATCCATGTTTGTTGTGTCCCAAGCGATTAGCAGCGTACTCGACCTCGTTAGATGAAAGAAGCTATTCATTGGGACACATTAAAATTACGATTTATAGACGAGTGCGATGTTTACTATGCATGCACTGATTGCTCGCTGATTGTACTTGTTTTGGAGAAGATTTCGAAATGATGCAGGAGCTGGTTTTAAAAAATAAGTTTGTAATTTACAATGGATGGTTGCGGGGTTGAAAACCACGCTTGCACCAATATGTCTGCTTCAATGGCTTCCTACGTTATTAAGTAGTTTCTTATTTCATCCAAGACAACACTGAATTATGTGGGGAGATAATGAAAAAATGGTGTGAAATCGTCACACTTAGTGACCAAGCGTGGTGATCAATGCTCGTTCTTTTGCTGTGTGGGAAGATGCCCAATCTGGTAAGACTGAAAGCCGAGACCAACATAGTTGGGATAAAGCTTTATAGAAGAAAAATAGAAGGAAACAATAAAAAACCGGCCAAGTGCGTGTCGGACCACGCACAATGAAGGGTTCCGTAGTTGGGATGAATTTATTTTAAGAACAAACTTAACATTGTAGTTGAAAAAAATGTTCTCCCATACATTCCAACTGTAAATGTAAGTTTGTACTCACAATATTGATAGATTTACCATGTTATTTTAAGACCACAGACTTCTTATAGGTTTTCCTGTAATCTACAGGTAAAGATCTATTTTCTGTATTTTTTTTCAAAATTTTAAGCTTAGTAGTTTCGGAGATAAGGGGGGGGGGATGGTCAATTTTCGTCTATTTTCTTAAATAACTTTAAAACAATTTATTTTAAAATTATAAAAAAATATATTTGAGACCCTCATAGTAAGCCCTTTCATTTTATATGTGGCACATGGTGTAGTTTGCGAAAATTTTTTTTTTTAATTTTCTTATTAGCCCCCCAAAAGTGACCTCTATATTCAAATTTAATTTATTTACTTTACCCGTCCGTGTTTGGGTCACAGAAATTTATATGTGTAGGTACCAAATTTCAACTTAATCGGTCCATTAGATTCGGAGCAAACTGGCTGTGACAGACGGACAGACAGACAGACAGACAGACAGACAGACAGACAGACAGACAGACAGACAGACAGACAGACAGACAGACAGACAGACAAATAGACGGACAGACAGACAGACACACGAGTGATCCTATAAGGGTTCCGTTTTTTCCTTTTGAGGTACGGAACCCTAAAAGTGGAAAAAATAATGAATCAACATTATCATAGACAGATTCTAACTATAACATAACTTATTATTAAAGACTAAGTACTGATTTGCTAACACTCAATTACAGCTGTCCCAACAATTCGCGATATTATGGTAATACTATGAGCGAGTCCCAAACCAAGTTCAAACGCTACCAGCAACAGTAATAGCGCATACAATTGCGCACAATAGTTACCAGATCGGTTCGTACGAGCTCCGATGTTCACCGGAATAGTTACACAACTTCTAGGCTAGTTTCTGTCAGCACTGCCGGACGAGAATACTGTGCCGGAACGGTTTCTATTCAGGTTTTTTTTAGTGCAATTTGGTGGTCTTTTTTGTTAAAAAACCGGTCAAGAGCGAGTCGGTCTCACGAACCGAGGGTTCCGCACTATCATATAATATAATATATGTAATTTTTGTTGATTATTTCTGAAAAAGTGTGCTATTTAGAGACATCGTTTTATTTTCATGTAATCTTTATAATAGGTTGGGGAAAAAGTTTCTTCGCATTTTTTAAGAAAATTCAAAACATTTTTTAATATACATTATTTACATTTATCTAAAGTATGTAGGTACCATTTTGTTCGATAACTTTTTGCCATCTTGTAGGTAGGGACATGATCCCATTGCTATAGAAATTTTGGGACTTCTGATCAAAATACCGCGACAAGTGGTTTTGGCAGTCCTCTCGTGATGTTAACCTGACAATGCCTAAAGAATTCTGAAGAGACCGAAACAGGTGGAAATCTGAAGGTGCAAGGTCAGGACTATACGGCGGATGCATTAACACCTCCCAGCCAAACTCTCTTAATTTTTGCTGAGTGGCTAAATATGTGTGAGGTCTAGCGTTATCATGATGAAAAACCACACCTCTTCTGTTGATTAATTCCGACCGCTTTCTCTCAACTTCTTGCTTTAATCTCATCAGTTGTTCGTAGCAGAGTTCAGAATCGATGGTACGGCCTGGTGGTAACAGCTCATAATGAATAATGCCCTTCCAATCCCACCACACACACAGCATCACCTTGTTGCGAGTTAACCCGGGTTTCGCCACAGTCTGTGTAGCCTGACCGGCCTTTGACCACCAACTTTTTTCGCACGTTCTTGTTGTACGTGATCCACTTTTTATCACCAGTTATCAGCTTCTTCAAAAATGGTTCGGTTTCATTACGTCGTAATAAAGAATCACAAATGAGTACACGGTTCATTAGGTTTCTTTCAGTGAGTTCCTGAGGTACCCAAATATCGAGCTTTTTTGTGTACCCAGTTTTTTCAAATGCGCCAAAACTGTTTTTTAGTCAATTCCCAGTTCTTCAGCTACGTCGTAACTACTGATATGCCGATCTTGCTCCACTTTTTCAAAAATGGCATCCATTTTATCCGTAATAGGGCGACCAGAGCGACGTGCATCTTTGACATCAAAATTTCCGGATTGAAAACGCTTAAACCAAATTTGTGCTACTCTCACAGACACTGCACTGGGTCCATAAACATCGCAAATTTTTTTCGCGGCTTGCGTTGCATTTTTACCTTTTTTATAGTAAAATTTTAAAATGTATCGAATTTCTTCATTAGATTCACTCATCTTGACAGTACGAAAAACAAATGAAAATCACACATTTTCCTAATTTGAATTTGGAATTATGTTCTTTAAAATTTTAACTTTCAATGATACCAAAACCAGCCAGATACAAATAGTATAGCCAAAGAGATTTTATTTCAAGTTCATACATACTATAATGCGAAAAGACTTTTTCCCCAACCTAATATTTATGTAAAGATTGGAAATGACGATGTATGAGATGTGATAGAGGTTTACTTCTATCACATAGAATAATTTCAGATTTTTTTCTATGCAAGCTTCGGAGATAAAGGCAACGGTATTTTTTTTAACAATTTTCATTAAAAGTCGAAAACTATGCGGCCTACAAAAAAAAAGAAATGTTTGAGCATGTGCAAACAGCGCCCGTTCATATGATACTCCACATGCCACTTCGAATTTTTAAGACCCTCTTTCAGTCCCTGTTGGAAAAAAAAAATCATATTTGCAAAATATTTGGGCAAACGTCATCTAAAACTGTTCCAAATTTCAATTTGATAGCATTAGTAGTTCTTGAGATATCCAGCTGTGATAGACTGACAGACAGACAGACTGAGTCGCACCATAAGGGTTCCTTTTTTTGTCATTTTGAGACGGAACCCTAAAAATGATAAAACTGTTGTCCATATTGTATGAGTTACTGAGCCACTGAGCTAAGCATTAATTGGCCCTTCCTCTTCTGTAAGAATGACTGCCTGACGATTGTTGAGCTTGAAGTCCTGAGTTTGATTTCTGGGTCGGAAAAGTGTTACAGGTCATTAGGCAATTCTCAGAAACAGCCCGAAGTTTTGATTTGAAGGTACACCGTTAATGCCAATAGGCTCGCCCCTTGTAACATGGAACTTACCACATCAATAGCAAATTGCGGGTAAATATACCATACAAACAACTTTGCTTACCCTTACTGAGAATTGAGGCGTGACGTTTTGAAACTGTTATGTTCTTCCAAAATGGCGAGGTCAAGAAACACAACGCAGAATCCAAAACGACCTCGCAAATGAGATGCTTGTTAGTTTTCAATGCCACACTTCAAACTTAAGACATAAAAACATGTCCCATAAAAGTGGGTCATTTATTTGTCCCCAACAATACACAGCAAGTAACATAAGTGGTGACTGTATGTCGGTACAGTGTACTGCAATAGAGTTTCTTAACTATTCCCCACTCGGACGGCTGCACACTTTATTGTGCTAGCTCGAGGGATTTCAATGAGATGATTTCTCGAGGGACAGACTTGAGGCTGTGAGGGTTTTGCTGTTTTAATTGAAGAAAATAGAACTTTTGCTAAGAATCCACTATAGTAATAGGCATATTCTGACTTCGTAAGTAAGTTTCCTTCAACTTTCCATGCGTTCCACGGGCAAGTTAATAGACCACCTCTTTGCTAATCGCGGGGCTGTATCGCAAAACATCGCCAGATGGCTTACCAAAAACTGGTGAGCCAATTTACTCACGCATTGGCTGATAGGTCATAACCAGGCAAGCGATAGACCTTTACCGGGTGGTATAGACGTTTATTCGACTGTCTTCAAGGGCTATAAGGGATTTAAAAGGATGGGCAGTTGTAGCACCCAATCAGAATCTAATTCGTCTACTAAACATCCGTTGGTGAAACGAATTATTCCGTTAAGAGGTATATTTCGACCGTGTTTTTGGCGTGAATTGGCCAACTATGGCATTCTTATTCTGAGAAACTGAAACACTTCGACAACTTTGACTTATTGAAAGGTGGAGAACAGTTATAGCGGCCCACAGCGGCCGCGCTTTATGGATTTTTTTCTTATCTACGAGTATATAAATAAAGCCAAAATTCCGGAGCAAGTTTTTCATAAAATGCGGACTGCATTTTTTCGAGCTTGTGGGTTGACAAGCAAATGAAATGAAAAATATATAATAATATCTCTTAAATAGTGGTTTAGTTCATAGCGGCCTCAGAATTTTGAAATATGTTTTAATAGCTATAAAAAAAATCCCTTTCAAAACCATAAAGCTACTAAAAACGCTTAGTATTTACTGTAGAAAACAGTTTATTCTGAGTGTTTTTAGACTTTTATGGTTTTGAATGGGATTGTTTTCCTTACTACATTAATGTTATTACGTAAAATTTATTCTTGTATAAATTTAAAAAAAAAAGAAAAAGAAAGAAAAAAAAAGAAAGAAAAAAAAAGAAAAAAGAAAAGAAAGAAAAAAGAGAAAAAAAAGAAAGAAAGAAAAAAGAAAAAAAAGAAAGAATGAAATTTTAATTTATTTTGATTTATATCATAATAAATTAAAATTTCATTCTTTAAACAAAAAAAAATATATTAGACTCAAAATAAACGTATTTAGATCTGCCAAATTCCTATATAATGCGATGCGTCGCCATGCTTCAATACTAATAATCTGTCAAAACGCAATTTTATGATAGGGCTCTTAATAAGAGGCATTCAGATGTTCTAGCTCACCAGTTAAATGAACACGATAGTCTTGTTAAAAGAGCTCAACTAACGGGCAATTCAGCATCTAAGGTACAATAACTTACATCAGAACACAACAATGAAGTTCTTCCATAAATCGTGGCTTCCATTTGGGCACAATGTCGCAGGTAAATGAGTATTTTCGTCGACTGGGCTGGGCAAACAATAATGGGCAATTCCCAGTAATGACCGCGGTATGAACGGTACACTCGCTGGCGAATGTAGCAATAGATGAAAGTAATATGTATTATGATAAGAAAATACTTTTTTTTGAAAATGTAGTCTTTCTTTGTACCTATATTATCTGCTAGACAAAGGATTCTTCAAGTGTTGTAAAAAAAAATCTGTTTTATGCCAAACTTTTTTATAAATTCTGTATACTTTCGCCATGTTCAACAAATCGATTAACCCGTCGCGCGCCAATTAGCAGACACAATTGAAATTCTATTGTTATCTGTACACATGGTGTACAATCGACATTTTAAGAGTTAAACAAAAAAAAAATATGTTAAAACATCTCCTAATGGGCTTAGTACATTTCTAAACATGGTGCCTTCAACAATTCCAATTTTCCATAGTGTACATTTCTTGAAAACATATCCAAGAGAGCACACGCCCTTTCAAAATTCGTAGTAAACAAATTCTGGAACCAATATTCCTTGCACGTGTACTCTCTACTGGTATCCCTGCCGAGCCCTTTAAATCACATAATCACGGCGTGTCGCAACGCCTCAGCGGTTAATAGAGCATGCTGTCCAATGCGAGGTACGTGAGTCATTGATTAAACTTCAACGCGACTGGCGCGTCGCTCTGACTCGAATTAAGGTAGCAAATGGTTATAACAGGTAGCTTGTTTTAAGTTTCATGATACCAGAAAGTTGTTAATGAGTTATACTGACTTGTACCTACCTACCTGTTCACGGCACGACAAAGTTCACTTCTACTAAATAATATTTATATGTATCTAATATAATACAAAAATTCCTATGCTCACATTTTTAGTCAGATGTTGTACAGTTTTTTGTATAAAAAAAATCAACAGTAAATTGCATAGGTTCGAAGCCTTAGCAGTTATTTGGAGTTCACTGTTAAGGCCTCGAAACTAGGAGGTTTAGTATAAAAAAAAAATATAAAAAAATCCTACCTCATTTGACTAAAAATGTGAGCATAGGAAAATTTCAAAATGTTCCATATCTCCAGACTTATGACATTTTTCTCAATGGTGGCGCTAGTTGACAGCACAACTCGCCTTAAAGGCAGTTGACGCTTAATAACACCTCCGAAAATAAACCTTAATCAGTAAACACGCCGCACTAATTCAAGTATAAAACCAATATTGCCAACCTAACTAGCAACAAAGGTACTTTTCCCATGCTTTATGGGGACATTTTCTTAGCTCTAGCCATCCCTGTTGACTTTTAAAGCAGGCCATAAACTAGTCTATAAGATAATTTAAAACACCCGGGCGGGCGATGCCGCGGGATAAAGCTAGCGGCGATATATCACCGGTCGGAACGCCTTTACAATGCACTCAGACGTACGTATAATTTTATATATATCCCCCAATGAAAATTCGGATTATTAGGTACGGGAGGAAACAGTGTGTTAGTTTTATAACATAAATGTAGAAGGAGGAATCTTTAGTTTTATCCTTAGTATTACTTAGGACTTCAACATAAGTAATTAACGAAATGTGAATGTCACATCTGCCTAGCTCTTTGAGGAAATCTATGTTTTTGTACTTTACCGCCCAAAACATTATACAGGGTTACTGGTTATTGACCAATATCTTCCTGGAGTCACTGTACTCATCATTTTGAACAACTTTTACAATGGGACCAAACCAAAAATCGCGAAAAAAAAAATCTGCTGCTCCCTATATTTTGACGAGTTTGATGTAAATAAATATACTGATCAGCTGATTTCAGTTTATTCCCATAGTGAAAGTTGTTCATAATGATGAGTACACTGACCCCTTAAGAAGATATTGGTCAATAACCCTGTCTAACAAGCTTGCATACGATGCAAGCTTGGTTCAAAGTTATTTTACTTTAGGTTTTTTGAAATGACGTAGGTCTGGGGGTTCTGGGGTCTTGGACTATAACAATAATGTACGTAATATAAACGTAATACGTAATATAATTACATATTTATTAACATAAACAAGGTGCGCCACTGGCCCCAAACCTTTGAATAATACTCTAGTGTTTCAAGAGACTGGAATGTGCTTCTCAAAAATGTCTTAGATATATTGATGGAACAGAACCGAGTTATCACAGCAATATGAACATCTTGTCCTGTAATACTCTTCTCAAAAATGTCTTAGATATATTGATGGAACAGAACCGAGTTATCACAGCAATATGCTGCATGCTGCAGATGTTCAATATTAACATCTTGTCCTGTAATACTCTTCTCAAAAATGTCTTAGATATATTGATGGAACAGAACCGAGTTATCACAGCAATATGAACATCTTGTCCTGTAATACTCTTCTCAAAAATGTCTTAGATATATTGATGGAACAGAACCGAGTTATCACAGCAATATGCTGCATGCTGCAGATGTTCAATATTAACATCTTGTCCTGTAATACTCTTCTCAAAAATGTCTTAGATATATTGATGGAACAGAACCGAGTTATCACAGCAATATGAACATCTTGTCCTGTAATACTCTTCTCAAAAATGTCTTAGATATATTGATGGAACAGAACCGAGTTATCACAGCAATATGCTGCATGCTGCAGATGTTCAATATTAACATCTTGTCTTGTAATACTCTTCTCAAAAATGTCTTAGATATATTGATGGAACAGAACCGAGTTATCACAGCAATATGAACATCTTGTCCTGTAATACTCTTCTCAAAAATGTCTTAGATATATTGATGGAACAGAACCGAGTTATCACAGCAATATGCTGCATGCTGCAGATGTTCAATATTAACATCTTGTCCTGTAATACTCTTCTCAAAAATATCTTATATATATTGATGGAACAGAACCGAGTTATCACAGCAATATGCTGCATGCTGCAGATGTTCAATATTAACATCTTGTCCTGTAATACTCTTCTCAAAAATGTCTTAGATATATTGATGGAACAGAACCGAGTTATCACAGCAATATGAACATCTTGACCTGTAATACTCTTCTCAAAAATGTCTTATATATATTGATGGAACAGAACCGAGTTATCACAGCAATATGAACATCTTGTCCTGTAATACTCTTCTCAAAAATGTCTTATACAGGGTGTCCCGTAAATAATGGATCAAACGTAACGGGTAGGTAGCTTACCTAATTTCCAACAACTAATTTGAATATTAAAAAAAAAACCGTTACAGTAACCAGGATATTAATTTTTTTTCGAATTTTACGATTTTGTCTTCCAGAATTAAGCTTTTTTAATGCTGTCGCTGCAAATGATGACATTTTTAGGTATGATTTTTATTTAACATTTCTGAATAGCTTACTAATGTTATAAGATACCATTTTTTTTGAATACCGTTTTATTTGCCTTAGAAAAAAAATCTTGAGTTGAAAAGTTTTTTCTTTACGATGTTAGGACCAAAATTGAAAAAATTCTCCTGTAAAAAAAATGTATGACACCGAAGACCACCATTATTTTAAAAACTTGTACATTTAATAAGGTTTGCAAATTGGTATAAAACTTACGTCTAGTCCTTATCGTTACAAAGATATTGCTATGAATGTGATGAAGACAGAAAATAAATTAAATTGGTACTATTCCATTTTTTCATTTTCGTAATGGCTTATGCTTGAATGCTTGTAATCGAAGCAGGTAGTTAAGGCTAGCATATTCCGACCCGATGACGTCATCTGTCCGGAATTTGGGACCGCTACCTGTGGCGGAGTTGCACCTCAGTCAGCGTGAAGGGGATAGATAGCGCCGCTTTTGTATTTTTGGTAAATTGGTATGAAGTTGTACATTCTAGTCCTTGTCGTTACAAAGATAATTGCTATGAATCTGAGAGGTGCTCCAAATCAACGTTAATAAAAAAAATAAAAAAGTGTGTACATTTAAACTTTTTCTTTAAAATGTGTAACTGTAGTATTTCAGAGGCAATGTTCATTGAATTATTGAGGCGTATGAAAAGAATTAGGAGGCCGTACTAAAAAAAACAGTTAGTTCAAATAAATCGTTTTATTTGGTTTTTACAATAAATGTTCGAATTGCCTTCCCTCTACAAGAATGCAAAGTCTGCATCTCCTAATAAAGGAAGCTCTTATCCGACGGACAAAACGGCTTTGGTTTATTTCTGATGCAGCAGATTGGATGCGCTGTCGTAATTCTTCTTCCGACGTTATTGGATTCTTGTAGACCCTGTCTTTTAAACATCCCCAGTAAAAAAAAATCTAGGGGATTTAAATCCGGAGATCGCGGAGGCCACAAAATTGGTCCTAATCGGCCGATCCATCTGTCCGGATAACTTTCATCAAGGTGCGCCCTTACTGCCGTCGCATAGTGAGCGGGGCACCCATCATTTTGCAACCACATTGCTTGCCGTATGTCTTCTGGAACGTTTTCTAATAACCTTGGCAACTCATTCCTTAAAAAATGGAGATAATATTCGGCGTTTAGAGTAGCTGGTAGTTCAAAGGGCCCTATTATTTGCCCATTGATTATTCCCACCCATAAATTTATTTTAAATTGATGTTGGCTCCTGTCCTCTCGCATCAAATATGGGTTTATCAGCTGCCAACTGTGCAAATTATGCAAATTTAAATATCCATCTCGGCGGCATGAAGACTCGTCACTCCATAAAATCTTGTTAAAAAACTGCGGGTCCGCCCGAATCATTCTAAGCATCCTTTGGCGAAATTCTATTCTTGGCTGGTAATCACGCGACGTCAGCGTTTGAACACGTTGCACGTGATATGGGTGCAATCGGCACCGTTGTAGCACTCGATGCACCGTCGATCTAGAAATTCCTACGCGTCGCGCTATGACGCGAACGGAGACTGACGGATCTTCCTCGATTTCTCGAAGAATGACTTCGTCATTAACTTGTCGCGGTCGTCCTTCACGGGTACCACCAACTCCGGTGCTAAGAATTCTTCCCTCAAGAAGCGCGTTATGCACTCTAATAAAGACGCGATAATCGGGATAACGAACCAGGTTCGGGTATCTTTCACGGTACAATCTTGCAGCCGCCCTGGCATTACCTCTTGCTTCTCCGTAGATAAAATGCATTTCGGCGTACTGCCGTGGCGTGTACTCATAACGAGGCATTGGGCTGAATAAGGTTTCAGCGCTACTGCACACACGTACAAGCACACACAAACGAATGTTTTCGGAGTCCGTAGGATCGCCAAGTCGTTTGTCCAATACGCAAAGAGTTCCAAATCGATAGGCAAAGCAAAGTCCAAAAACACAGCACAAGTCAAATTTTACAGAAGAAAACACCGAGCCACTGACCGGGAGCGAAAGTTGTCTGACGTAGCAACTCGAAGAGAGACTAGTTACAACTAAACTAATAAAATCAAGCAACAATGAAGCCTGTACGAGTGAAGGGCGCAGGAAAGAACAAAAGAACCTGCGCAACTTCATACCGATTTAACCGATTTACCAAAAAGCGGCGCTATCTATCCCTTTCACACTGACTGAGGTGCAACTCCGCCACAGGTAGCGGTCCCAAATTCCGGACAGATGACGTCATCGGGTCGGAATTATGCTATCCGCTTAACTACCTGCTTCGATTACACGCATTCAAGCATAAGCCATTACGAAAAGGAAAAAATGGAATAGTACCAATTTAATTTATTTTCTGTCTTCTTCATCACATTCATAGCAATATCTTTGTAACGATAAGGACTAGACGTAAGTTTTATACCAATTTGCAAACCTTATTAAATGTACAAGTTTTTAAAATAATGGTGGTCTTCGGTGTCATACATTTTTTTTACAGGAGAATTTTTTCAATTTTGGTCCTAACATCGTAAAGAAAAAACTTTTCAACTCAAGATTTTTTTTCTAAGGCAAATAAAACGGTATTCAAAAAAAATGGTATCTTATAACATTAGTAAGCTATTCAGAAATGTTAAATAAAAATCATACCTAAAAATGTCATCATTTGCAGCGACAGCATTAAAAAAGCTTAATTCTGGAAGACAAAATCGTAAAATTCGAAAAAAAATTAATATCCTGGTTACTGTAACGGTTTTTTTTTTAATATTCAAATTAGTTGTTGGAAATTAGGTAAGCTACCTACCCGTTACGTTTGATCCATTATTTACGGGACACCCTGTATATATTGATGGAACAGAACCGAGTTATCACAGCAATATGAACATCTTGTCCTGTAATACTCTTCTCAAAAAAAAAAAAACTGCTAAAAGTCCCTTAATAGTTTATGCGATGAAACCACTAGTCTACCACCAAAATCCTGCTAATTAGCATAAATATAGAAGTAGAAATAGTCTGGTGAGTATGTAACTCCATAGCTAAAAAACATTTACTTGCCTACTTGAATATTTGTATGCCATTGTATACAAACATGACGACCTATATATTTTTAACAACTTGCATGCAGATTTTTTTTTCAAGTGTGCATACTCATGTTTGAACAAATAAAAAATTATCATATCTTATCTTATCTACCGTCCCGCTTTGATATTGCAAATAATTGCGTTTTGATAGTCAGGTTTAATAAAATATTTGTTTATTATTTTTGTCTTTGTGCATCTTAACAAAAAAAAAAAAAACCTAATGGATATAAATGAAAGCCCTGTGATTGTTTCATATGACGTGCATACTTTCATTCATGAACGCTTCTGAAATTAAGTGAGACCAAAACTGCCATTCTTTGATAGAACGCATGTCATTCCTACATTTCTCTTCATATTTTTACATTTTATAAAACAGTTGCATTTCTGACTGACTCATCATTAGATAGCTGACCGACAACGTACAGACATTGAATAAATTACAAGAATGATTAGTACTATTTGTGATAAGGTAAGGTACTTATGTAAGTACGGACTCCACCCATCCAAATACAAATATTGGTAACAAAACAATGGCGCAATCTAATTCGACGCCAACGCCATCTAGTTACAAAACACGAATTAAAATAGGACAATTAGGACTAACCAATGTGCTCGAATTAGTGTTTTTTAATAAATTAGATTAATATTGATCGGTGTACAACTACTTAATAAAAATATTTTATTTAGTCAGTCAGGGTTTTGTTTTTCAAATTCGGTCCTTCGATCTGAAGCGTAATTATCTCTCATTATTTATTAAAGGGGTTAAATATTAGGGGTTATTCATTATTTATTTATTAAAGGGGTTAAATAGGGGTAAACCCCTTTGGGGGAATTACTTTTCAAAAATCCTTCCATTGTGCTCACTTTCGCTAAATAAAGAACTCTTGTGCAAAATTTCATGCTTCTAGTAATTGTATGTTAGTGAATTAATGACTTAAAGATTTTCATTAATGGTAGTAGGTAATCAATATTGGCTGGTTATAGAGTAAATGAATAGAGTAAATGTCTAGGCCGCGGTATGGCACTATAGACATGACGAAACTATGTTTTTCTCAGCATACTTAGATATCTGCGAGTCGATTGTGTCTTAGAGAAACTTAGCTCTTACAAAATTTTGAAAACGCAATTTAGTGCATAAGCATGAGGGTTTTACACTGTGGACCTCTGGGTGTGTGTGTGTGTGTGACTACAGTACAATTAAATAATTCATTCAGGGTGCTGATGGGGCTGCCGCGCTACTGCAGTGCTTCGCGCATGTTTGCAGTGGCGGGAGTAGATGGGTTTCCTGCACTCATGCGTAAGCGCTGCGCATCCATCATGAGCCGGATTCGCGCCAGCCCCAACAGCATTCTGAGGATTATTGCGAACAGGTGGGACAACCGCATACTGTGACATTGGATACGCCTACACGCCACTGAGTGCGTGTAGTGTGTAACAATTAACTTCTGGTAGATTTAAGTACTAACATTAGTTTATAAGTTGTTTATAGACTAACCCAAATGGACTAATGGTCTGAAGTAAATATTTTTTATATTTATATTTATTTAGTATCATAATTACAAAATAAAAATGCTAACAGCACAAAATTATAATTATTTTTTTCATAATCGTAGCAAGTTATCAGTTATTAGCGGTGTTCATTTACTCCTTGATGTGTAATTACATAACTAATATCGCTGTGAAAAAGTGAACAATTTTCTGAAAGCGACACGTAAAAGTTTCACTGAGTACCTACTCAACAAAATGTTAGTGGACGCACTGGGTGTTTTAAATGCGACTGGTAAAAACATTCATAGACAGATGTGTTACAATTTTATTTTTGCCTGTGATGGTAAAAATGTCTGGGTATGTTTATCACACTAATATTATAAAGAAGAAAGTTTGTGAGTGTGTGTGTGTGTGTGTGTGTGTTTGTATGTTTGTTACTTCTTCACGCTCAAACGGCTGAAGCGATTTGAATGAAATTTGGAATGTAGATAGCTTATACCCAGGATTAACACATATGCTATTTTTAATCCTGGTCTAGGCGACTGAAACCGCGAGGCGCCGCTAGTGAGGTATAATTACACAGTCATCTTCAGTTTCATGTTACGTCGCTTCTTGCAATACCTACGTGTTACCATGGGCCATACAATGTAACACGTTCCTCCTTAACCGAGGAGTATTATTCACCCACTTACGATGAAGAAAACATTACACATTTTAGAAATATAAAATATTATTTCTACAAATGATTTAGTTGGTTTTAAGCGATTAATTTGGCACAGAATGCGTCTATGGTATGTTATCTCGAGTTAATTTTACAAAATTAATCATGATTGAAATTTAACTTGCAAAAATGGTCCTCCGCTTCGCAAAATTTTCGTACTGCCCTTCATTTGACCCGCTGCGTTTTTTCCGCGTATTGCGTATCACCATCGCGTAGTCTATCATAACCTGTCGGGATCGCATACTTACTCATCAGTCACCGTTCGCGTGCAGTTAAACGTCAACCATGTTTGGGATTCACAATTTTCACTAATTAAAAATGGTAGTTTTAAAGTTTGCGTGACTTAGGCGTATACACAGTTGTTTCTATAATATTATTACGTTAATAGAATGTTTTAGTAGCCATTATGTAGGTGGGAATTACTTTTTACTCTACTAGTTTTGGGACTATTTATTCAAATAAAGGCGAGTTTTGTTTATAAATAAAATTGTTCTAAGTATTTCTTCGATCCCTTTTGATTGATTTCAGAGAAAATATTTACTGTAATTTGTTTCGAAAACTGATAATTACTGTCGTCTGGATTTGTGCCCGGTAGATGGCAATAAGCTCGCCCCCCATTACATGGGACTTAACATAACTGACGAATTTTGGCTGTACTACAGGTACCTACACCGCTGCCTAATCCTTCGGAAAATACAAGCGTGATGTTATGTTATGTAATCGGACAGATTGATTAATTAGACAAGAATCATGCGGCAAATCCGAATCCCTGAATTTTATTTTTCGTTTACAAAATTAACTTTATGAGGTTGATTAAAATCAATTTCAGTCAGGTGGGGCGTCGCCCTGTTTGCTAAACCAGAGTTTGAAATCCTATATCAGATTTAGAGTGGCCTGACATGACATGATTCAATTGGGAAATTAGGTCACCGGAGCTCATACAGGCAATGGGCTGGCGACCTTACACTGCTTGCGACCAATTGCGACTAATCTAATTTGTTATGGCGTACATAATGATGTAGGGCCGAATATTAATCTCGTAGATTCTGTCTATCATAGAACTCCTTCAGCTGATTATCTTTTCTCGACTGTTTTGTCATTGTAAAACCACTTGTTTTAAATCAAGAAACTACACACATCAAAAGTGTCTAGGGATCAACATATATTTTTGCAATAACTTTTCTCCTGATTGATATTAATTAAAATTTTCTTTAAGGATTCATCAAATAAAGTGTTTTCGTTTGTCACAGTAACGATAAACCAAGTCACCTTTGCATTAATAAAGAAATTTGCCATTTTCCTAATAAAGGGATTTTTGACATTTGAACCACTAACATTAAAGTTCGAAAAAAAGACTGAAATAACAGTTTTCTTTAAAATTTTATTGGGTAACTTAAACAATTAATAATCCGTGTTTCTACCGCGAACACTAACAACACAAGAACATCGGTTTGGCATACTCAAAATGAGTTCATCCAAATCACGCTGTGGAATGGCCGCCCATGTTCGTTGCAACAACAAAAAAAGGTCTTCTTGCGACTGGATACCCTCCATATTCGGCAGAGCTCTTCTCTGTAGCATATCCCATGCATGCTCAATCGGGTTCAAGTCTGGCGACTGAGCTTGCCAGGGCAGGACATTGATGTTAGCTGCGGCGAGAGTCTGTCTTACAACTCTTGCGGTGTGCGGTCGTGCATTATCATGCATTAACTGAAATAAGGGACCGATTTGCACTTGTAGAGGAACGATGACGTCTGATACAATCGTCTCAGCATAAATTTGAGCGTTGAGGTTGCCTCTGATCCAAATCAACTCAGTTCTTCCGCCGATCCAAATACCCGCCCATACCATGATGGTTCCACCACTATAAGGATGGACTTCCTGGCAGGATTTTAATCGCTGTTGGCGTCCAGGGGTTCTCCAGTGTCGTATACGTCTTGTATCCGGTCTCATACCAAAACGAGACTCATCAGAAAAGCACACGAAACGCCATTGTTCTTCTGCCCAATTTCTGTGTTCAAGAGCCCATTGATATCGAATCCTACGATTGTGCATTGCTATAGGTGGTACCCGTAGCGGTCTTCGGGAATGAAGGTTCACTTCATGCAAGCGGTTTCTGACTGTTTGGTCGCTAATTAAGTTCCCTGAAGAGTGATGAAGCCTCACGGCTAACATCATGGCGGTTATAGTTGGAGCTCTTCGAGTTAAGATTTGAATGTATCGGTCTTGTCTCCGTGTGGTGCAGCGATACCGTCCTCCATGGCGCTCAGCCACGGTACCAGTGCTTCGGTAACGTGTCCAAAGTCGACTGATAACACTCTGACTTGTATTCAGAGCTAAAGCCACAGTACGTTGCCGGGAACCAGCTTCTATCATTCCCACGGCTCTGAGCATTTCTTCCCTGCTTAAATGACGTCGCCGCTCCATAATAACGTTGGTTTTAATCAGTAGTAGGGAAACAGTAGCACTAATAATGTCTTCAATGCGTTGTATGTTTTTATAGGGAAAATATTGACAGCTGATTTTCATCTTTTACTCGAATTTGATTCACAGTTCCTGATTCAAATTATGAAATGCACCAAAAAGGATCCATATAAATTTATAAAATCATAAATTTATTACAAAGCCACATCTCAATCTCAAGAAATCCGCATAAAAATGCTTGATCCCTAGACACTTTTGATGTGTGTATTATCTGAATTGCGTTATACAGATACTTATCATCTGCCTAGTCATTTCCCAATTATGTTGGGGTCAGCTTCCAGTCCAACCGGATGCAGCTGAATACCAGTATCTTACATGGAGTGACTGCCTATCTGACCTCCACAACCCAGTTACTAAGTAATACGATACCCCTCGGAAAGACTGGGTTGTCAGACTTTCGGGCTTCTGACGACCCGTAACGATCGACTGTCAAAGATCCACGAATGAAACGGGACCAACGGCTTAACGTGTTTTCCGAGGCAGGGGGGGTCTTGGTATGTAAAGTTGGTCACTCATCCATGGACCAACCGCGGCAAGCGTATCGACCCGTGCGGCTGTTATTACTTAGCCACAGGCCCCTCCTTTATACAATATGTACTAATACATAAGAATGTACCTATAGGCATTGAGCAGTAGAAGTCGACGAGTAATTTGTTTACCATAATTTTCAGTTATTCAATGAATGATCCATGTTTAGGTAAGGAAAAGGACCAACAAAGTTTTGCTCCTTTTCCCCACCTAACCATGTAGTTAGGCTCAAGAAATATGTTACTTAGTATTTTTTTAAATGATCTAGTTAACAGGACTGGACAGGAAAAAATCTGATACGCATAAATTATCATGAATGACTAGACCAATCCAATAAGTGTTCTAATCTTTATGATTCACTCCATAAAACATCCCCAGAGATTATTCTCAATCGAACGGCTTAAATAAAAAATGTCCCATTTTAATATAAAAAATGTACAGCAACATCGACTTTCAATTTCCCTTCCTCCAGTTGCCAAACTTGCGAAATCCTTAAAAAAATACTCCCGCATTCCTTCCATTACGTTTCATTCATTATATAGAGACGTCAATTTCCGGCCGCCATGTTGGATCGGTGCCCGTTCGCAATCTCCAGCGGATATGACGTTTTGATCATTTAAAAACACCCCCCAAGTACATGTTACTGCCAAGTTTTGGAAAACGGCCTATTTAAGTATTTTATGATAGTAAGTACTTATTTTAAGAACCTTGGATGTGGTCCTAAAGTTTACTATACTAACAACAAGATTTCTTATAACCTAGGAGACAATTTGTAGGCCAAATTTATCGGGATGTTATTTTGAACTGAATTTGAACTGTCACTTCGTTAAATGAAGACTGACGGGCCGTCGTAACTCGTAACGTCCAGTGAGTTTGAAAATGCCAAGACTTTTCTTCGAAGCTCCTTGATTAGCCAAAACACGGACATGACGGACGATTATTTAGAGACGACTCAGGCACATAATATACTCAAAACCTTAATTAACCAACCTATAGACAACAAAACCTTACTCTCTATAACCGACCCCTAAAAATTGTTTGCTCAAAGTTTAAAATTAAATTACAACAAAGTTGGGAACAAGAAATGAAACAATTGGCCCGTCAGGTCCACTGCGAGTACTGCGAGCCAATAGCGGTTGAGAGCGCCATTAAAATAATATAAGCCTTGGGCTCCGTAGTGAACGGAAACACTGCTAATTAGCGACGGATCGGGGATGTGGAGGAGATAGGGACGAGAAGTAGGGACGGGTACGTCAATATATATCGAGTTTCTGCTCAGAATGAGAGAGATAAAGAACTTTGTGAGATAGGAGAGCTAGGTGTAAAAAGAGACGTCAATGAATGTTCATTATTTTGGTATTGAGTTGAACAAGTAGACATATAAGTCGATGTATCTCATTATTTTATTCACGTCGAAACAAACAATCGACGGTACGGCTGGTCCATAAATTCAAGGTCGCTCAGCGAGCTGTGGCACCGGCTACGCTTGAAGTCTCTCTGAGGGATCGAATCCGGAACGAGGTGATCCTTTAAAGAACGAAAGTCGACTACTTAGCTCACTCAAGAACTCGTCTACCCCATGACCGTTGGGGTAGACGAGTTCTTGAGTGAAGACCGCGTATCGGCAAACGAAATAACGCCTCAGACTAGGTAGAGCGACGATCTTCGCAGGGTGACTGGTAACAGCTGGATGAGATTTGCCGAGAATCGAGCTGAATGGCGTGCAATTGGAGAGGCCTATGTCCAGCTGTAGACTGATGCGAAGCACCGCTGCGGCAAAGCTCCTACGGAGCCTGAAGTGAGCTTGCGTGCCGCAAAACCGAACACACCGGTATACATCTCCCGCCTACATTACACCTCTAAAGCGGAGGACATCGTGGAGTATGTACGCCAGAACACGAGCTACACGCCAAGGGTTCAGTTACTGGAATTGCGTCGCAAAGTCAACTTCAAGGCGTTCGTGGTGCGAGAACCGAATTGTTATCTGTTCCTCGTAATGAAAGAAGACTTTTGGCCGCAGGACGTAGTATTCCGTCGCTTCCGCGGAATCACACCACAGGACAGCACAAGGACAAGCTAGTGAAGTGAACTGCTACTAACATAGTTTTAAGCTATATTTATTAACACAAGTTTTATTTTATACTTTATATATTTATGTTATTTGGTAAGGTTTATGGTCTATTTTTTATTTTTGTTATTTGTCTTTTGTGTTAAGTACACGAACTGTGTCCAAAGTCCAAATAAACGTTATTCTTTCTTTCTTTTAAGTGGTTTAGTGTGTGAAGAGCTGAGTTAGTATAATTCAAATACTTGAAAGCGCAACAAAAAAGCTCTACCTTAGTAGTCGCGCCCGCTCACAAAACTCCCCTGAATGTTGCCCACCGTTGCGCGCCGGTAGCAAGTGTACAGAGTTTTCATAATGGTGGATTGTTTTTGTTCGTATCGAGTGCACATTTTGTGGCTATTCACTCGGATCACGAAGTTGCCCGAACACTGAACATCTCTATTGTATAGCTTATTTTGGCGGTTAGCGTATTTTGGTCGAGTTAGCCTGTTGTTGTCGAGTTGAGGGAAGGCTAGCGTGGAGAATGTTGTTTTTAGGTATTTAACTGAAAACATTTGCATGTTTCAGCGTTCTAGACTGAATTTAGTCCGGTGTAATCCTGATTAACATTTCGGTTTTAGGGTTAGAATTTTTCTTTTCTGGAATAGTGTGTTTTTATAAACTTCAGATACTAATAATTTCATATACTTAATCGGCCCAGTAAGTATTCATTTTTAGCTCTCCTTACGTGACGTCGAAACCGTTATCCAAAGTGTAATATGCTAAAACCCACTACACTCAATGAAGTTTTTGTTTTGATCTTCTTGTAATATTCAATTCCTAGTAGACATTCCCACATTGAAGGATAATATTTTCTGTTGCATAATATTATTATCTACGGCTTACCACATCAACATTTAAGTAGGATTTGCTTCAATTTATATTTCGCAGAAATGAGATATTCATTGAGTAAGCTCACATGTTGCTTCTGGGAACTTACAATAGCACCTACGTGGGTTTCTCTACCTGGAATATGAAACTACCCTCCGGTTTCATATTTGTGGAGATATTTTCCTTTTTGCAAATGAAGTAGGAATCATATTTCTCTACGATTGGGAATCTTTGGATGTTTTAAAGGAGGTAGAATATTGTGTGCAATTCTGCACTGACGAGAGATCTTTATATCGTCAATAAGATTTGAGAAATTGATAAATAATTTGAATGCGATTACTAGAATCTGATAAGTACATACTGAAAATATTATGATAAAAACTTTCATCTCCTATTGCGCATCTGTCATATCTACGGAAGTAACTAAAATCAATCTGCCTGCCTTTTCCCAACTGTATTGGGGTCGGCTTCCAGTCTAACCAGATGCAGCTACATACCAGTGTTATATACGGAGCGATTGCTTATCAGACCTCCACAAACCAATTACTGGGTATACGATACCACTTGGTAAGACTAGTTGTCAGACTTTCGGGCGTCTGACTACCTGTAACGACTGTCGAAGATCCACGAAAAAGATGGTCACCGATCCACGGACTACCCCGGCAAGCGTAGCTTAACCTGGTGGATCGATCCGTGCGGCTGTTATTACTTAGCCACGAGCTCCGGCAGTAACTATTAATATTATTGTTGTCATCAATACACTGCTTGGCTTTACCCCTAACAAATAATAAAATTGAAATTTGACAGGTTGCATATGCTTCAAGCTAGGGAGCAGTTGTTTTATTTGTGAACTTTAAACTTAGTTTGTATTTAATTAATGAAGATGAGAATATCTGTGGCGGTCAACAGTGGCCTTAGTGCGAGTTTTTATACTTACTCGATCGCGTTTACGTTAACGTTATCTAACGTCAATTTGTATGGAATAATTGTGATTCCCATTATAGTCACCAGACGGCGCTTATTCAGTTTCAGTACAAATTGAAGTTTACGTTAACGTTATCGAGTGAGTATAAAAACTCGCACTAAGGACTCTGTTCGTTCTAGTTTGTAATTATTAGTCTCTTATGAATCTGAGTTTATTCGGTTTTCTGTGGACATGATTTGCATAATGGAGAAAAAAGAACTATTAAATCTAATTTTAAAAGAAACCATGACCTCTGAGTTGGTTTCTGCATTTTTTCTCAGGATCAGTAAGCTAGGAAAAAGCGCCATCTAGTTTTAAAATATTTACCAAAATCTTGACGTGTAAAAGTGCCATACAAAATCTAGGTACATATTGATTTAAACATCGTTTCATTAAAGATTGTCTTTTGTTATGTTCTTCAGCATTTGGCTGGATCAAAGCCAATGGAGAAATCCTTCCCGTGATCAGGAATCTCGATATCGCTCTTCTTTTCATTTCACAGTTCTATTGAACGTCTTAATAACCTCATTAGTTCATAATTTGATTACCTCAATACAAATTTAAGAAATCGACAGTCAATTGGTATTGCTCAAAGCTTCCATTTCAATTACGATTAAGTATAAACCAATTCAGAATCAAACACGACAACAAATACTAAGCCATATTTTATTCGCTGACCCAAAATGGCGCATCTTAAGTAGCTTAAAGAAATAGCCAGAACCGTTCCCATTACTGAGGCTGAATGAGAAAATTTGTATAGAAATTATTCATAAAGCGACTTACAGATGGACTTCAAATAATAGATTCCCTTTGGCGTCTACGGTTGCCCTTGACAGCTGATTATATGTAAATTATGCCAATTCGTGCCAATTGGCGTGGCCAGTAAAATGGAGGGAGTGGTAATTTGCTGAAGCCTTCACCCAACGTCTTCGGATTTTTAATGAGAACGATCTGTGATTTGTTTTCAGTAAGAATAAGGGAATTATTGGCTGATTTGTTTGTTTGGTCGGGTTAAATTGGGGTAAAAATGTTGTTTACACTAAATGACGAGGTGCTGATATTGACTTAGTTCGATAAGCAATGCTGAAAGACCACACATGTTACAACAATAACATACAATCATTTTAATGCATTTTTTACTCAGGTAATCGTATTCGTAACATACAGGACGCTGGCAGCTATAAGCAGTACCTTTGTGCTCTTTTATCTTTGTGTAAGCGTTTTAGCACGTAACGTTAAATAGATTACGAGACAAATTTTGATTTGAATATAGAGTTAGATATACAGTTACTTAGTCGTCAGTTAGATGGCCACGGGCCGAAAGGCGAGATAGAAGAGATATGTAAAAACCGGCCAAGTGCGTGTCGGACCACGCACTATGAAGGGTTGCATTGTTGGGATGTTAAGAACAAACTTAACATTGTAGTTGAAAAACATGTTCTCCCATACATTCCAACTGTAAATGTAAGTTTGTACTCACAATATTGATAGATTTACCATGTTATTTTAAGACCACAGACTTCTTATAGGTTTTTCTGTAATCTATGGGTAAAGTTCTATTTTCTGTATTTTTTTCAAAATTTTAGGCTCCGTAGTTTTGGAGATAAGGGGGGGGGGGAGGGGGGAATGGTCAATTTTTGTCTATTTTCTTAAATAACTTAAAAACAATTTATTTTAAAATTATAAAAATATATATTTGAGACCCTCATAGTAACCCCTTTCATTTGACATGCCACATGGTGTAGTTTGCAAAACATTTTTTTTAATTTTCTTATTTGCCCACCAAAAGTGACCTCTATATTCAAAATTCATTTATTTACTTTACCCGTCCGTTTTTGGGTCACAGAAATTCATATGTGCACCAAATTTCAACTTAATCGGTCAATTAGATTCGGAGCAATTTGGCTGTGACAGACGGACAGGCAGACAGACAGACAGACAGACGGACATTCAGACAGACACACGAGTGATCCTATAAGGGTTCCGTTTTTTTCCTTTTGAGGTACGGAACCCTAAAAATATAATAATATATCAGAGTTCTATGTATATCTTCTACCGTTTAGTAGTGTAACTACTCCCCCTATCGTCGAGTGGGTATTGAAGATTTCCATGGGACAGTTGATAATTTTTTCGAAATTATGATGTTGGTCCCATGGAGAACGTTATTCAGTTTGAAGTTAGTACCACACTCTTAAGTTTGAGCACACTGTGCTGGTACACTCTGTATAAATAAACGCTGCGATCTACAAACCCTTAAGCTTACTCTGATTAATTTTCTATATTCATCTTCCTACACATTATGCATCTAAACATTTTAAAGGGCTTATACACTGGGCGTTTTAAAGGACTTATACACTGTACAGTACATGCAGGTACCTATTTACTACAAAAAATAATAATATAGTCGTGACACACCTTTTCCAAAATCTATATCGATCACAAAGAAAAAGTAAACTAATGTCCAGTGACATCATCGGATCTTTCGGGAGCTGAGTAAGGGGATTTATTTTCTATAGAGTATAGAAGAATGGGGTCATGTGAGTCATTTACCTTTGTGGGTATATGGGATGGTTCTACACCATTGGTAGTGGTTTGTAATGGTGCAAGGATGAAAGCATAACATGACCTATATGGCGCCGAGTGGCTGACATCTGGTGTTTTTGTTCGGCTTGTTAGGATGCATTGAGATTAATTACTATCAAAGACAGCGTTGATGTAATTGAAAAGATTTTGGTGAGGTTTATTATTTCTTAAGGATTTAAGAATAATCGTAGTTTATGTTACGATTTTGCGCTATGAGTCACGGGTTCGGGTAGGTACCACGCGGAGTACCTCAACATTAGTGTAGGCTATATTGAGAGCCTAACATGATGTTCTTTTGCTACTCGTTCCGCGGATCCAAGTAATAGGATAAATACAAAGATTTAAATCGTTAGATTCGCCCTACCGCGTCAAAAGATTGTCGCGTTTCTGTTTCGTTTTGCCAAGTCTGACAAACAATCAATAGAATAGAATAGAATAGAATACTTACTCTTTATTATGCACACCACTTAAATTACAGGTTACAATGTTACAATTTCAATCAATCCATCTGCCTAGGCAGATTGATTGATTGAGGCTAGCCTTTTCCCAACTATGTTGGGGTCAGCTTCCAGTCTAACCGGATGCAGCTGAATACCAGTATTTTACATGGAGCGACTGCTTATCTGACCTCCACAACCAAGTTACTGGGTAATACAATACCCCTTTGGTTGTCAGACTTTCGGGCTTCTGACGACCCGTAACGACTGTCAAAGATGCACTTATGACAGCCGGGACTAACGGCTTAACGTGCTTTCCGAGGCACGGAGAAATCTCGGTATGTAAATATGGTCACCCATCCACGGACCAACCCGGGCAAGCGTAGCTTAACCTGATGGATCGACCCGTGTGGCTGTTATTACTTAGCCATGAGCTCGACTAGTCTAACAAACAATCAATCAATCAAAATTTTTACCAATTCGGACAACAAAGATCCATAATGTTAGATACCTTATAGCTAGTGTTAGTAAGTAATATTATTATTAGAGGTAATGTTGAGGTAATTTTTAGAGTTTGAAGCATTTTGCACAGAAGATGACCAAGCACGTACAAGTTTCTCACCTGACCATCCTCTCCACAAGATGCCAATTACCCAGTGACTTGACTTGATTGTCATGGAAGCGCTAAGTGAGCTCACTCTTCTCAATAGGGACACTTTTTCACGGTGAGGGCTAATCTAGCGATTTAAATCTTTGGATAAATCTTTTTACGCTGTGTAGGATAAAGATGTGTGATGTGTGATGTGTGTGTAGTAATAAAGATGAGTACGGAACCCACCTGACATCACAAATACAAAAACCCTAACATTTTACAGTGACTTATTTATTGTTCGCACTTTATTTCACCGACTGTGCCATTAGTTAGCATATTTCGTTTCCATTTTAATTTTATATCCACCCAAATGAAATTCAATCCTATGTATATAGAGCTTAGGTTAAATTTTGATTGGTGTTATGACTAGGACAATTTCTTTTGATCAGCCAATAAATTCAGGCGATTTCGACAGAAGTTAGCTCGTTAACGAGTGAGCTTTTGTTAGAATTATTTGTTTAAACAACAATCGGGTGATAAGTTTGTGTAGAAAGTGTTTGTCAATATGTCATGTAAGTACCTACCTACTGAGTTTGGAAGTTCTTGGTCCTTTCACTCTGTTGATAGATGTTGTTGTTGTTATAGGAAGATGTGCTTTGAACTTTATAAGTACTTTGTGTTTTCGTTATGTTGAAATGGTTATTTATTTTCATCTTCAAGAGAGTTTTTGGTTAATTTACTCCATCTAATCATTTAATCATGACTGAACATATTTAATGTTTTTTTACTTTATTACTTAATTTATTGAATACTAGCTTTTGCCCGCGGCTTCGTCCGCGTGCATGTCGGAAATTATCTCACGGAAACGTACTACCGGGATAAAAAGTATCCTATGTCCTAAACCAGGTCATGGTCTACCCATGTGCCAAATTTAATCCAAATCCGTTCAGCCGTTTTAGCGTGAAAGCGTAACAAACAAACAAACTCACTATCGCATTTGTAATAGGTATCAGTTAGGATCGTGTTACCTATCCTATGTTGCTGATGGCGTCTTTGTGGAAACTTCGTAAGTGAAGCCCTTCATCACCTGTTTTCTCTTCAAAGAAACACTAAAGTTAAAATACTATTCAGAACCAGCAGAACACTGCCAATGATGTGTTAGGTTCCGCACTAATTCCTCCACCTCTAGTCTCTAACAGCGCCATCTATCACCTCAAACATAATCACACACGGCTTCTAAGCTGCGTAGAACCTATAAATACATTTATTTCCCTAAAAGTGACACGAGGCCGTGACTCCAGACAATATGTTACGTCATGTCTGTTCCTAATTCCTATTTGAAGTTTAACATTTGGGGATCAAAGGACCAACTTATTCATACAAATCTTGTAAACTCTACACAGTTGAAATAAGGTTCAATTTACTGTGTTTTGCAGTGTGTAAACTTTGTCGTTTTGATGCATGAGTGTGACAAAGCAACAGTTTTAAGATTTGAGACAAGTATTAAGCGTAGTTGTTACACAGTTGTTTATAAATCGTGTGGAATGACATAATGAGGTGTGCTGGACTTTTGTTTTAATTGGACACTAGAAATGATGGACACATTTTGGACATAACCCATTAGTGGGTGTCAATAAAAGTGTTCCTGTTGAGTGTGAAACATTTCGTGTGTCAATAATAAGCAAATTGGCAGTTGTTTAGAAATATTGCTTGTAATTTATTTATAGTCGTAAGTTGGTTGCAGCGGTGTGCAATAATAGTACTCAAGTGCTTTATATTGTCAATTAGAAATGTTATAAATAGGTAGTGCTTACAAGCAAAATAAATATCTACTAACATAAGGATCAATTTATTCTACTATCGAGAATGTTAATTATAACTAAGTTTATAAAGTTCTAGTACCTCCATGTTTTACAATAAAAAACCGGCCAAGTGCGTGTCGTACCACGCACAATGAAGGGTTCCGTAGTTGGGATGAATTTATGTTAAGAACAAACTTAACATTGTACTTGAAAAACATGTTCTCCCATACATTCCAACTGTAAATGTAAGTTTGTACTCAATATATTGATAGATTTACCATGTTATTTTAAGACCACAGACTTCTTATAGATTTTCCTGTAATTTACAAGTAAAGATCTAATTTCTGTATTTTTTTCAAAATTTTAGGCTCAGTAGTTTCGTAGATAAGGGGGGGGGGGGTGGGTCAATTTTCGTCTATTTTCTTAAATAACTTTAAAACAATTTATTTTAAAATTATAAAAAAATATATATTTGAGACCCTCATAGTAAGCCCTTTCATTTAATATGCCACATGGTGGGTGTAGTTTGCAAAACTTTTTTTTTTAAATAAGATATTATTTGCCCCCAAAAGTGACCTCTATATTCAAATTTAATTTATTTACTTTACCCGTCCGTGTTTGGGTCACAGAAATTCATATGTGTACCAAATTTCAACTTAATCGATCCATTAGATTCGGAGCAAACTGGCTCTGACAGACGGACAGACAGACAGACAGACAACGAAGTGATCCTATAAAGGTTCCCTTTTTCCTTTTGAGGTACGAACTACTCTACCTTGCCAAGAAAAAAACACTCACAAAATAAAGTAAAATAAATTGCGATTCATATTATTCAGGTATTCTCCAACATACTGTTAATTACCGGTAACTCCTAATTACGTCCCAACAATACTTGCACGACATCAATTACGCATCCAATTTTAAGTATTACATCATTAACACCGTAATGAATGGTGTGCAAACTGTAACCTCTTGTCTGAACTAAACCCTGCTGCACATTAGTTATTATGATTGATGGCGCGTGCGCAGGGCTGTCACGCTCGCCTCGGTCGCGCTGTTGACAAGAGAGGTCATAATTAGATATTGACACGCTATCATTGGAAAATTAAAGCTGTATTTGAATTGGACACTGTTTTCTAGGATGGAGTGTGTCTTTTCGTTACGGGTAGTCAGAAGCCCAAACGTCTGACAATCAGTCTTACCAAGAGGTAAGTATCGTGTTACCCAGTAACTGGGTTGTGGAGGTCAGATAGGCAGTGGCTCCATGTAAAATACTGGTATTATAGCTGCATCCGGTTAGAGTTGAAGCCGACCAAAACGTAGTTGTGAAAAGGCTAGGCAGATGATGGTGAGTGTGTCTTTATTTGCTGTTTACAAGTGAGAAGGTTCTGTAGTAGACGATTTTCGCTTAAGATAAATAACGATGATAATTAAAGTACACGCATAATGAAGGGTTCCGTAGCTGAAAAGAATTTGTCCTAAAAACAAACTTAACATAATCCCAAAATAAAAATTTTATATGCGATAAAATTACAAATTAACAATTTTCGGACTTGTGCTGTGAGACCTTGCTCCTTGCCAAATTTCATGATTATAGGTCAACGGGAAGTACCCTATAGGTTTTGATTTACTTGCGAGTATCGAAATATGTCGCATAAATGGCCGTATTTTTTATTGCGTAGACAAAGAAGCTTGATTTTTTTAGAACTCTAAGGGACGGTAAAAGTTAAAACTTACATATTTGATATTAATTTCAACTTGATACCTCCACGCGTTCCTGAGAAAAGGGGTCTTGACAGACTGACAGTCAGACAGACATACAGACAGACGGACAACGATAAGGGTTCCGTTTTTGCCTTTTGAGGTACGGAACCCTAAAAACAGCAACATACATAATTAAACGTATACATATTAGTTAGAGTTATGTATATTTACGTTCTTACAAACTGCGCCAAAGCCAAAGCATATGGAACCACATCTTGCATTTAACATTTTTACTGCCGCCTTCATTGCCCATCAAACTCCTTGCTGCATGACAGGGTTAGCAGTTAGGTACATTTGTTATATCTCATGTTTTCTGCTCCTCCTAATTCAATAAAGAAACAAAGCATTTTTGTAGTTACAGGATCATAGCCTCCTTCATACCATTCATGTATAAAATAGGAAGATTAGGTACGCGCTCCTCGACGTGGACCGCATAAATTAGGCTTATAGGCCTAATTGACCTTAGTCGCAATCGACGTTGGCGTGTGTGTAGCTCATGTGTAGCACGTTGAGTAAAATTAACGTAATCGTTTAGACGATTACGTTAATTTTACTACTTTACGTTTTCGTCGTTTACTTTACTTTACGTTTTTTTACTTATTTAGATAAGTACCAACAATGCCTACCAGTGTCTTCAAAAAGAGCACAAATAGTTTAAAAACCAAAAACAAGTTCCACGGGATTACTTTTCACTCGTAAGTACTTAATTTTCTTTAAAATTCTCCTGATTAATATTGCTGCGAACTCGCGGCGAGATCGTCATTTGCAGAAAAGGATAGAAATATAAGATTCGTAAGAGTGTGAAGAGACAAGCGGCAGCGCAGGCGGCGTATTAAGAAATATTATGGGTACGTAACAGTGACAATTATTCCTATCTCATTCCAGCTATAGACCGCGTAATATGTCTCTCTATTTCGGTTGTTGAGCACATGACGCACGACATTGGGAAATGTAGTTGTGTGGGTGTGTTTACATGTAAGTGTTGCTAGTCCAATAATGCTGACGTGACGTTAGAGAGTGGCCTATCTTCCCTATTTTATACATCAATGTATGTACCTACAACTTACAATCAGAATTAGTAGCTTGTACCTATATATTGAACTAGTAGCATGTGGTTATATCAGGGGAATTGTGGTCTTCCAGGGGGCTTGTGGTCTTCCAGGGAAATTGTGGTCTTCATACTCACCAACTTCTATCTCACTGAACATATCCAAGGTATAAAGTAATCATTAGTTTTGATGCCACTTACATTTTACAAGGGTCTTAGTTTATGTTATTATTTTAACGTAGTGGTTTTGCATACAAAACCCTTGTGGTTTTAAAACAAGCCAGTCGGATTGCTTTTGAAGTAGGTTCAAATTTTGTAATGGGTAGGTACTAATATTATTATCTCGTTCAACTGTCAAAGTTCTGTCTCTCGGGGGTTAGGTTCAGATAGCTAATACTAGGCCAGACGACGTTACTGGAATCTATCTGGAGTTCATGGCAGGGTTCAAAAGGTTGGAGTTTTATAATGAGAGATATTTTTTGGACCCAAAATTATCTAATATTTTGATTCAATAAAATGAGAAAGACAATCCTGTCAGGGATCCTATCTTTCAAGTAATAAATAAGCATGTGAGTATTATTTCACCTGTCTCTTTAGTCGAGAGTGCATAATTATTGCACGTGACAGATCAGAGCAACATTTTTAGGGTGCCAACGGTACTCTACTATTACTAAGGCTCTGGCGGCCGTCCGTCCGTCTGTCACAGGGCTGTACCTTTTAAACCGTAACTCAAAAATTTCAAGTATGGCCGCTATATCAAGATATTATAAAAATAAAATATAGTTAAAAATTAAAGGGGTCCCCATACAAGAAACGTGTCCTTTCTATTAAAGTATTTTTTTTAATAGGTAGTGATCAATATTGTAGTGGCACAGAACCCTTCGTGTGCGAGTCCGACTCGTACTTGACCGCTTCTTTTAACATAATTTATATAAAATAGTAGGGTTTGCCGTCCAAATATGTGGGTATCCGTAGATTATTTGTGTTAGGCCCCACGTTGGTCGCCCTATGTTGGTCACCCTAAGTGAAGGAATGAAAGGGACTGCGGGGCTATCGCCAATCAAACCTTCCCTAGCTGACTAGTTCCTGAAGACTGCGGGGCTATCGAACAGGAACCAGGTTTACTTAGGAAACAGAGAAGGCTGCGGGGCTACCAAACTCTGAACCTCTAGCTAGTGAATGACGAATTGTTCGAAGACAGCTCTGCTTATAAAGGCGGACAGTTGACATGTGTGTGTACAATATCTACACATAGTCGTCTGTAGTTGTTATCTTCGAGTTTATGAAGCCGCTCATCGTAGTGCATTGCATAAATTATACTAAATGGCGCTGTATGTTTGTTACAAATCACATTTCTCCTTCCTTTTAAATGTGTGTTGTGTATGGTTTCACCAATAAAACTAAAATCTAAAATAGTATGTAAGTGGCAACCCTACAGGTAACAGAGTTTAGTACGTAGCTAGCTATTAAAGTTTTAGTTGAGACACTCGTTGTGTTAAATGTCACGCTTTGGGCTGCGCCGGGCGGATCTCACATGCTCTAGAGATGATGATACCACGTAAGATTAAGGCACCTACCTACGTAATATAGGTAAGATTAGACGCTTGTGTGATATTGTATACCTAGGTAGGTAGGCATCATACCTAAGTAAGTTTAGGTGTAAGTAGGTAGATAGGTATATCTACGTTACAAATAGATTCTTGAAAACGAAGTATATAAAGTCGTATCTAATTTTGAAATTGTAAAATCATGCTCGAATTTATATTTTGTGGTTAAATATTAGGTATACTTATTCAGTCCATTACTTGAAATAGTTCACGTTTAGGAAAACTTGCAAACTGAAGCCAGATTCTTAATTAAATGCAAAGGACAGCTGCCAGTCTTGATTGCTGTAATTATGCTAGCCTAGTCATGTAAGGAAGTCTCATTTCCGTAGTAAAGAGGGTTGTTAAGGCTATTAACTAAATAAAAAACATAATTATTAGTATTGTAAGCTTCAATTTTCAATGATGAATACAATGTTGTAATAGAAATAAATAACGAACCTTTATAAAATCCAAACCAACTCTATAAAATCTCCTTACAAATTACAGTTGCGCAAACGCAGCTTCAGTGGCACATCGACGGCCGATTGGCCGCCATCTGGCGCCGTAATAGATCCTAACCCGCCAGACCATCACGCTACCATAACCCCGATAAGATCAACCATTGCCGGCCTATAAGTACGAGCAATCTACTCAACAACTATAACACAGTAATGGATACCGATTTAGGCGACTCAGTCGTATTATTTTCTGGTTTCAAAGTGGGATAGCCTTCCATTATCTCAATGACACAACTTTAAATCATGTTTCCATTTCGTGTAAGTGGTATATTATATTAGTATCTGAAGTAATTGCTGCTTTGTTTACTATTATTACGCTTACGTTTTGTTTATAAAATTGGAGTTACTGAAAGTGAAGGTAGTGTAGAGATCAGCCTCTCGAGGAGTACAAGCATGATGTTATGCTAAGTAGGATCTAGTGATGTAGGCTTGTGTTAATTCTCAACATGGCACCCAACGTGAGCTGTCAAAATGTGAAAAGTCTTCCAAAGGTCTATGATCTTTACATATTTCTGTCCATAGACCTAGAGATAGCATGATTATAGGAAAGATAAGATGCTCTATGAAATTTTTCATCAATGCATTTCAAAGAGCAATTTTTGCATTACATCTTCACTTGATTATTATTCTACGATCGCTAACCCATCTGACTGTCTTGGTCTTCCTCTATGTGTACCTAATATAATAATAACTCATAGCGTAGGGATTAGCAAATCAACAAGTAGCATGTGGTGGTATAGGTTACAAGCATATCGTAAAAAATATTACGAGATTCAATCTAGATTCCTATCAAATGAGATTAAATCATTTGTGTTAGTAACTTCAACATTAATTACAGCAAGGTGCTTTCTCCATATCATTATATCTGAAACGTGTCTAGGTAATCAAATTATCTCACACAAATGGGCTCATATCATAGTGCTATTGACAATAAAGCTGGGCTAGAAATAGTTCGCAGCTGATGTGCTTTTACCTTTATATATAATCTTAATATTATAGCACCATCGTTAGTTGGTACTTTTTGAAATAGTGCTTTTTATGATTTACAAATTGGATTGACAGGTGTCTATCCCACCTGGCATCTTATACAATGTGGAGATGACAACATTACAATAAATGAAAACACTGGCGATTCTAATGCATACGAGTATTTTGGAACTATCAAATAAATCATATCATTGAAATAAAAAAAAAAGATTTTTGGTAACAAACTACGTAAATAGTAGTGATGGGCCGACTGTGAGTTTTGCCAATATACAGGGTGTAAGTGTAAACAGTGGCTTTCTTTTAAAGGGTCATTGTACTCATCATTATGAACAACTTTTACTATGGGACCAAACCTGAAATCGCGAAAAAAAATCAGCTTCTTCCTACATTTTGACGAATTATGCGAACATAAATGTACTGAAGAGCTGATTTTGTTTCGCGATTTCAAGTTTGATCCCGTAGTAAAAGTTGTTCATAACTTACACCCTGTATATAGCTTTAAAGTGACTAAACTGTTGAATATCTTTGATGGAATTTTCTTATACAAACTGAGAACGTCATTAGATATACGCAGTTTAATTTATTGTCGCATTGTCATCTCCACCTTGTAGATACAGGGATTTTGTTTATTATAGGATGCCATCCGTAATGAAACAATATTTATATAATACTAGCTTTTGCCCGCGGTTTTGCTCGCGTTAATTTAGAATTTGACAATCAATTCGGGTTGCACTCTGCTTGTAATAATATAATTCAATCATGATTCGAAAGACACGTGGCGCCATCTATTATCATAAGAACGTTATTGTTGTATTCCACGGGAACAGTACTTTTTTCGGGATGAAAGGTACTCTATGTCCGTCTTTGTACACCTGAAAACGTATATGCAATATTTCAGGATGATCGGTTCAGCGGTTTAGGCGTGAAAAGGTAACAAACAAACTTACTTTCGCATTTATAATAATAGTGAGATTTTTGTCAAGTAATTATAGAAGATTGGATAACGTTGTTTTGATCAAACAATTGCAACAGCTAGCAAGGTCATTCTGCTGGCAAGCAGATTACCCATTACAGAATGAAAGGCTTGAAGAGGCTGTCAGAAAGCAAAGGTATATTGTTATGGTACTATAATTAAAAGCTGGTGTGTTGTGCACCTTGACCAATGTGACTCGGGTTACAGAAATAGTAGTACAAGTAGTCGGGTCCTAAGTACCGGCAGCACGTGTTCGAGCAGTAAGTTAGTCTGTGGTAGAAACACGGTCTGTGTATACTTAGGCTGTGGCGAATGATCACAATAAGCCCTTTGTACTTTGGTGCCATATTGCTTGAGTCGACAGTTCGTACTGCCTTAGGCTGGTTGCAAGAGGTGCAACTGTTGTTTAAGGCGAAAGCACCAGGATAGCCCGTGTAAATTCAAATTTTCTTACGTTTTTTGCAATTTGCAAGCCAGTATTAGGTTGTATGTTAATCAAAATATTATTCGCGACCGTAACGAGTTCTATTTACAGAATTTTAATCATTAAAGTCATCAATACAACTGTTTAAGACCAAGTAATCCTATTGAATGACTAATATTTCATGGAATCTTGACTTTTGAGGATTATATTATCTTAAGTAGTTGTATTACTGATTCTAATGATTATAATTCTGTAAATTTATATTTGTTACGGTCGCGAATCATACTTTAATCAACATACAACCTAATACTGACTTGCAAATTGCAAAAAACGTCAGAAAATTTGAATTTCGCGGGCTGCCCTGGCGCTTTCCCCTTAACTTCAATTATATTTGACAGTGACGTTTTATAAAAAGAGTTCTTATTCAGAAAAAGTCTTCAAGCAAGGAGGCTTCTGTCATAGTGTTAATGAAAATTGACATATTGTCTCTGAGTGCTACAATGATCTTTTGGGACCTGAATGACATCGACGGGGGGCGTCGTTGGTAAATATTTATGAAAACAAGATGGGGGATGGCTAGTTCCGATTTAGGCCACGCGCCAAAAGATTCTTGTAACAATAACTATAGCTCCATTTGAAAAAGAAGCACATACTTTAAAAATATGAAAGCATGTTTACAGTTAAAGCTGTAACTAATCAAAATCTCTAATATTTTTATCAATAGATCACAAGATTACCAAAAAATTAATCTTATACATAATTATATACAATATGCTTAATAGGATTTGTGTAAAGTCCCGTACATGATGGCGCCACCATCAACCTCAGTTGATGATAAATAAATTAATAGAAATCTCAGATTTATGCAACGACCTGTCGATTTCTTATGATAATGATGTTATAACTTGTTAGGGCTTACCTCGGTGTATAATCATATGATAATATTGAAGCTGTGAAAAATATTGTGGGTAGGCACGCTGCTATTCAAGTGAAGGTAAAATCTTTTGGTGTGATTATCGTGGCTAAGTAATAACAGCTGCAAGAGTCGATCGATCAAGTTAAGCTACGCTTGCCGCGGTCGGTCTGTCGATGGGTGACTATCTTTACATACCGAGACCCCTTCGTGCCTCAGAAAGCACGTTAAGCCGTTGGTCCCGGCTGTCATTCTTGGATCTTTGACAGTCGTTACGGGCCGTCAGAAGCTCAAAAGTCTGACAACCAGTCTTACCAAGGTATCGTGTTACCTATAGGTACCTATGTATACCTATGTTGTGTAGGTTAGATAGGGAGTCGCTTCATATAAAATACTGGTATTATAGCTGCATCCGGTTAGACTGGAAGCTGACCCCAACGTAGTTGGGTAAAGATTAGGCAGATTGATCACTATTGATATAAGAAATCGCTATAAATTTTTTCACATTGTCTGATAGCCGGTCCCGATGTTTAAACCTATCGTTTAGCTAGGCAGTCGACACTTTAGCTAAAGTCCACTTGTCTTTTTAATTCTATATTGTGTTTGAACTTTACACACACCAACACATGCACCAACGATACACTTCTTTCTGGCATATTCTATTTTTACTTGGAAAATTGTTTTTGTGGACCGTAAATGTGTTTTTTCTGAAATATTTTTTTTTTTTATGTATGTTCCCCGATTACTCGAAGATGGCTGGACCGATTTAGATTTTTTTTTGTTTTATTCGGGAGGGTATACATCACAGTTGGTCCCATATAAAATTGATTAACTTTGCTTCGGTAGTTTTTGAGTTAGCTTCAATAATACGTATTTTTTTCCCCCACTTCTATATGGATGATGTTCTACTTTTTTTGCAGATAGTGGTATTAGAATTTGTGTGGGGTAGGTACACAACTAAAAAGTGAAAAATAAAAACTTTTTTACAAAACAATACAACCGACTTCCAAAAACAACACTACAAAGTGAAAAATAACTTTAATTTCGGAAGTCGGTGGCAAAAAACGAAAATACATTTAACACCGACACCGACACCGACTTCCGAAATTAAAGTTATTTTTCACTTTGTAGTGTTGTTTTTGGAAGTCGGTTGTATTTTTTTGTAAAAAAGTTTTTTACTCAATAAAATCGTAACTAATATTATAAATGCGAAAGTGAGTTTGTTTGTAACGCTTTCACGTTAAAAGGGCTGAACGGATTTGGATGAAAGTCGGCACACTGGTAGACCATGACCTGGAAAAGGACATAGGTTACTTTTTATCGACATACCACGCGAGTGAAGCCACGTAGTATTAATATGAACTTCATCTAGAACATTCATTATAATGTTTCCAATTCTCAAATATCTTTACTTGGTTTAAGTCGTTAGGATCAAAGAACCACTATATTTTATACAAACCTACAATTAATACCTTCTCCATTGTTTTAAACAACTGTGTGTGTGTTTTACATGCAAAACAACCTCATTATAACTTAATAGAGATTTCAAATCATTTTATGATCACAATTTCACAAGCTATCATGTCAATTAAACATGGCAGCTGTAGGTTTCCAAACAGTCTTAGTCAGCTCCTTTACTGTTCAAAACCAGCACGTGATAAATTTAATGGCAGTAGTTAGTACAGATCGGAGATTACCAGTTTTATTATAAAGTTTATTGCTCTAATGAATAGTTATAGCGTTACGACCATGTGTTTTAAATTACCCCGCACAGATAGAGTAGCGGGGACAAAAAAAATGGAATATAAAATATGACACCGAGCCACGTGTGTTAGGTTATGGGATATCAAAGCTACTGTTTTTTTTTTTGTTATGTAAGCATGTTTAGTATATGATTAAATGAGAATGACTAATTTGATGGAAATTCTCATAGACATTGTGCATGTTTAACTTAGTATCATTTTCAAAGTAAATATATTTTTATGCAATTTAGAAACGATAATGAGTTATTGCCTTTTTTAAGTTTTAATGCTAACTTCAGAAAGTAATTAACAGCCAGACAGTGGAGATGACTTCTGGGCAATTATGCGTAAAAAAGTTGCGTCGGTGTTGCGACGAGTACGGAGCCCGAATAGCGTCCTAAGGATGATTGGCGAGAGAACTGATACTGTTCTGCAAAGTAAGTTCACTGACCTCCATGTGTTGCGAGACTGATGAGCCTACTGAGCACGGATAGAAGGTGTGTTTTGTTTCTTTTTTTTTTTTTTTTTAATTACTAACATTATTTATAAGTAAGCAAAATTCTTGCCATAGCCTTGCCTATGGACTTTTTTGTCTGAAGTAAATGATAAAAAAAAAATAATGATAAATCTGGCTAATGATTTTATTTTATTTATTATGTACTTACTTACAAATAAAATGCGTCCTAACAGTTTTATAAAACAAAAAACTCAACTTTAACCAATCAGTTTTGCTGGCCCTACAAACTATAGATTTCTAATAATTAAGGTCACGTTCCAAATTCTTAGAAGTAAAGCTTTACTTACAGTTTCACCAACTTTTCAAGAAGCACTCAAATATACCTACTCTATAATGTACAGTATCCTTAGTAGGGATTAATTTGACTTATGTTCTTCATTGGTAGTGCCTCGTTAACAGCCGCACGGGTCGATCGAAGGCGAAGCGACGCTTGCCTTGGTCGGCATATGGATGGGTGCCCATCCATCACACATCGAGACCCCTCCGTGCAACGGAAAGCACGTTAAGCCCTTGGTCCCGGTGTCATTCGTAGATCTTGGACACTCGTTACGGGTAGTAGAAGAGCAAAAGTCTGACAACCAGTCTTACCAAGGGGTATCGTGTTACCTAGTAACTGGGTTGTGGAGGTCAGATAGGCAATCGCTCCATGTGAAATAATGGTATTCAGCTGCATCCGGTTAGACTGGAAGCCGACCCTAACATAGCTGGGAAAAGACTAGGCAGATTTTGGCAGTGGTCCGTGAGCGTCGCTAAACCACAACAAGAACCTATACAGGTTCAATTGTAACACCAGGACCAGGTGTTAGAAAATCCATTGTTTCGTATTAATCTGAAGAATCATTCTTATGTTGGCCATATTTTATAGAGTATAAGTATGAAAGTCCTACAAGAATCTTTTTTAAACTTTAGGTCGGGATATGCCTTTATTACTTTTCCAGTGTGAAAAAGAGTTTGACCGTCTTCCGACCTCTATTTAGTACTTTTAGAAAAATCAGATATCAGCAGTTCACCAACAAAACAACCGATAGTTGTTGTTCATGAAGACCTATTTCTGGCGAAAAAAGTACACTAATCCGACACAAGAATCTCACAACAATATCTACTTCAACTGCCAAGAAATCACAGCAAGTCTTCCAAACAATCAGTCCCACATTACTACGCGTGTTCATCAAAACTCCTGGTGCTGACAGCCCCCCCCCCCACTGCCCCAGCCTGCCGACCAGATAATAGCTTTTCCCTGTAACAGTATCGTATCAGAAATCTTTATTAGGTAATTATTTCTGGGCCGCCCCCCGTCGCTAACTATGACAAACATATTTGTGTTTTGTTCGCTCAAGTACGGAAGTGCTGGTAATCATATAGGCTGGCTATTTTTGCAAGGTAAGGTTTGGTTTTGTTGTAGCTTTCTCATGTTGTCTAGCTTAAGCATTTTTTCGTTTGGTTAAACATTGGCATTGGCCATCTTAGATCTACTTGTATGCCCTGGTTTAGATTGTCAATCTCAATAGACGAGACACAGACCTCCTCCTTTTGCTTCGTTTACGTTCATTCATACATCTGGTCATACAGGAACGCTGCACCGGTTGCGAGTTTTACGCATCTTACTTTTTTGAACAACATTACCAATAAGGCCACATAATATCGTTCTAGAATTTGACCTACCAAGCACAAAGTGGTCAAGATAAGCATAGATAAGGTCTTAGAACGATGAGTCTAGCTTAAAAGCATGCAGATTGGTGCAACAGAGGATCCTGTGCCTATAAGTCTACTGGGTTATTCAACAATGGATGAAGTCAGGTTGTGGTAGAGGATGATGGTAGTTTCGATTTTGAATTCTTGATTAAGTTTTCCTCAAACGAAAGATATAAATAAGGTCGTTCATAATTTAGTTTTAAAAAGAAAAACATAGTACTTATTTAGATGGACCAATCCGAAATTGCCTACACAAAAACATATCTGCTATTGTTGTATTACTTACCAAATAAGCCAATAGAACCTTGACCACTTACCCACATGATACTAGCGCGTCCTCAAATCATAACAATCAATAACGTAACATTTATAACTGCAGGCATGACAAATGACCGGGGGGTGAGGCTGGCACAGGGAGGGGTGAAGAGGGGTGTCGAAGGTAAGACGACGATAACTCAGGCCAACGGCCGAGTTTGTGCGAAAAACAAAGAAAGGTGGCACAATATATTTGTTACTTATACGTAGGGTGACTGTGGATGTCTAAGGATTTGGAGATAGCCCTGATACATCATTCACCTCGTGAAAAGGCTCGTACAGTAAGCAGTAGACGTTGCTGGATTCCGATCAATGCATCGACAAATCCCAGGGTGCAGCTGGTGTCACATAAAGCTGTTCAGTGCTGGACATAAGCCTCTTCACTCTCATAGTCCGTCTATGTCTATCCACTACTATTTTTTAATTAGTACAAAAAAATGGGGCTCTATCCATACCCGTTACTGATCATATTTGTGTAGTCAAAAGTAAAAAAAATAAAAACCCAAAATTATCCACGAAAATTTGTCATGATTGGTAAATTCATAATTAGATCAATTATTCATAATAATTGCTACCTACTAGAAAATACTACGCGCAGTGCTTTTCCATGATTAATGAATACTATTATGTAGCCTGTACAATATTTCCATAAACTGAGTGACATTTTGGCATATAAACAAACGCTAATAACTTTGCTGTTCATGAATATTATTTATTAAGACTTAACATAAATTATTAAAAAGACCTTCTCTAATAAGCCCTTTAAGTATTTGTACTAATTAAAAATTAGTGGTGTATATATAGGGGGAGTCTATGTGCGGGGGATGCTGAAGTAGACTTTGGACATTAAAATTGCAGAATTACTGCAGTTTGATTATAGCATGGTACTTCATTTATTTGTGCCGATTAAGGTTTTTCGTTACTCATTCATTAAAAATATAATAAGATTTTTTTTTCAAATTATGTTGTGTCTAAGAATGACTAAAAAAATATGTAAATAAAATAAAATCAATCAGCACTTTCCTTCTAAGGATAGTTACATGGTTTCCCCACTTATAGACAACTAGATTTTCCCGGAGGATTTTCCCTCTAGGGGTTGTGTTTCTGAAAATATCCCGGTGGGTGCCAACGCCGGGGGTAAAAACATCCCTTTTATTGAGTTCGCCCCGATTTTACAACTTTTATTAAGTATATTTTTTTTTATAAAACTTGTTATGACCGCCTTTGTACTAATTTGGGGATGAACAAAAATAAGTTACTTAATCATTTTATTTTAGACTGGGGACATTTTTTTATGTTAGGGGAGCAGGTTTGTGAAGCAATAGCTTTGTGGGTATTTTGAAGAAAGTTACTTGTCTTAATAAAACTGGAGACTATTGTTTTATTATTGCCTGTTTTTACTTACATTATATTTTTGGTCATTATATACAGGGTGTCCCGTAAATAATGGATCAAACGTAACGGGTAGGTAGCTTACCTGATTTCCAACAACTAGTTTTATTATTTTTTTTCGAATGTTACCATTTTCTCTACCAGAATTCAGTTTTTTTTAATGCTGTCGCTGCAAATGATAACATTCTTAGGTATGATTTTTGTTAAACATTTCTGAATAGCTCACTAAATGTAATAAGATACCATGTTTATAAAAAAACGTTTTATTTGCCTCAGAAAAAAAAATCTTGAAATTGAAATGTTTTTTTTTTAATGATGAAAAGACCAAAATTAAAAAAAAAAAACTATTCAAATTAGTTGTTTGTAAAAATCTCACCGTGAAAACGTAGGTGAAGTGAGCTGTCAAAAGTGTCAATCCGTAGATACTTGTGGCCCCTGGTGGAATAACAGCTCACTTCACCAAGGTTTCACGGTGACATTTTTACAGAATAGATCGGCAGGTAAGCTACCTACCCTTTACGTTTGATCCGTTATTTACAGAATAGATCGGCAGGTGAGCTACCTACCCTTTACGTTTGATCCGTTATTTACAGAATAGATCGGCAGGTGAGCTACCTACCCTTTACGTTTGATCCGTTATTTACAGAATAGATCGGCAGGTGAGCTACCTACCCTTTACGTTTGATCCGTTATTTACAGAATAGATCGGCAGGTGAGCTACCTACCCTTTACGTTTGATCCGTTACTTAAGGGACAACCTGTATAAGTTGTGATTATTTAAATAAATTTGACTTTTCACAACTCCAGTTTTACTGCTTGGCGGAGGCTTCGTTTATGTGGCATTCCAAAAAAAAAGATGAAGTACCAAAAATAGGAACTGCCAACAGATGTAAACGCGATTTATCAACATTTTATTTGATCCATTCACAATTTTCATCCAACGCAATCGATGGCAGTCTAATCTCTTAATCCCCATCAATTTGTCAATCCCCATTCAATAACTCGTATACAAAATCAGCAATATTGGCCTAAAAAAATTAACGGTACAGAAACCCGTTTACCCGCAAAATGGTAACCGTCCTCCAATACAAATCCGACAAATAAAACAATATTTTATCTTAATTACTTCCATCCCAAATGACCATTCAAATACGTGGCACGGGATTCGAACCCATGACCGATCCGTAATTAATTTCGCCGTGAACATTGACAAACGGACCGGCCGGGATAAATCTACTGCGTATATCATTACGATTTGGGGCCTTTTCCCTTTATAAATACGCGTTGGCCGGTATAGGGTGGTGCCTTAAATTCGGGTACTCCGTTGTTTACGCTTATTAGCGGGTGAGCTGCGAGATTAATTAAATAAAGTTATTGCTTAAACCAATTTTATTAGACTTTTACTTTTTTGCCGTTTCTGGTTCTTTAGTTCAATTTACTGTTTTAATTTACAATGTCTGCATTCAGAGATTTTCCAGCTATGTAATACTTACTTATGAATCAAAATCCCGTAAGTTAATCCCGACATAATTTCATGTTATTTCAGGCATAACCTAATAGCTGAGTATCTTCAAACAAATTGGACTTCTCTCATTTTCATTCTAAGAAACCGCATATTAAGTTTAGTATATCGGTCTCCTCTCCAATCTCTCACTTATTAGCCTGCGATAACCAAAGTTCTTTCATTCCTAATATGGTCATTCTCTCCCCACGTTATGCCATAGTTTTTATCAACGCGTGTCTTTGGACCGCCATTGTCACAATTTTCCTCAATTAACATTTACTGTTGCCAAACGCAATGAAAATGTGCGGAAGATGGGCCATAATGCCTGTAGCCGATAACAAGTGCCATGGGCCATATTACGTGCATATTGATAGTATTATTATGTATTGTAAATGGTTAGATTATGTGTTATTGGGTTATTCCATCAGCAATTTCTCAGTAGCAGCCCGGAGTCTGGATTCGTGCCCAGTTGATGGCAATAGGCTCGCCCCCTGTTACATGGGACTCAAACATAGCTGGCGAAATGTGGGTGTAGGGAGTATAGATGCACGTCTGCCTAACCCTTTGGGGCATATTAGCAGTGTGTTGTGTTAGTTATATGTATATTGGTACTTAAGTCGTGGTTATTAGTATAAGTGTTTGCTCCGGAATTGTGCTGCAAATCTACAACTCCTTGCGTGATTGAAGTACTTGTTCTTAATCAATTTAAAACAAAGATACTTCAATAACGCAATCATTGTAAAGTTGGTTGTCTGATGATTGTTTACACGGTTTGAACTAATTCACTTTGTTTTGCAATAAGGACTTGTGGTGGAACCACGACCCAAATCTGAGGACATCTTTAGGCTGGTAACTTGCCTTGAAAAACAGTGAGGGACAGTGATTAGTTGACAAAACCTCAGAGATCTTTTCATATACCTAATCTAAGTTTCTTGATCTTGTTGCTTGGTTACTGGATATTGATAGTTTTTAATGTTTGGATGTTTGTTACTTAATCAAGCAAAAATGTCGGAACAGATTTGGATGAAATTTGGCACACAGATATTTTCTAACCTGAATTAACACATAAAATTCATTACCTACTCGTACATCTCGATAATACATTCCAAAAGCTAGTGAACAATAACACCTAGTAGGTACATTCTTTGCAAAATTCTGATCGTAAGATAAAATTCGCAGCAGTACATCCTCAAACCTCCTCCACCTCCAGGGAGTTCCTCCCGGTTTGCACAAATGCCTCACTACCCAGTCCAGTTTTTGTAGTTTAAGATTGTTTTAATTTCTATCACAATAACTACATATCGGGTTTGAGTATAGTAAGTACGTCAATCTGCCTAGCCTTTACCCAACTATGTTGGGGTCGGCTTCCAGTCTAACCGGATGCAGATGAATACCATTATTTTACATGGAGCGACTGCCTATCTGACCTCCATAACCCATTAACTAGGTAATACGATACCCCTTGGTAAGACTGATTGTCAGACTTTCGGGCTTCTGACGACCCGTAACGACTGTCAAAGATCCACGAATGACAACCGGAACCAACGGCTTAACGTGCTTTCAGAGGCACGGAGGAGTCTCGGTATGTAAAGATGGTCACCCATCCACGGACCAACCCCGGCAAGCGTAGCTTAACCTGATGGATCGACCCGTGCGGCTGTTGTTACTTAGCCACGAGCTCCTCGAGTATAGTAAGTACGTATCACTAAAATAATCATTACAGCGATAAAGATTACTCAGTGTATTACATTGTATATTTCCAGATTGGTAATTTATTTATTATTACCAGTCTGGAAATAAACAACTTAATACACTGAGTAATCTTTATCGGTGTAATGATTCTGATGATTCCATCGGCATCGTTATCATCATAAGCCTACGATTACTTACGACATGTTATTACTATCTTTAGCCCTCCATTATCATACGTCTCTATCTAAATAAGTAGTATCTTTTGAAAATCTTTACTTTACCAATAATGTTGTTGTTGAAGAAACTCTTCAAATAAACATTGTTTAAGTTCCTCATTATCACTACTTTGCAATATCAGAAAATACCTTGACGGCGGTATTAACTGTGTGCTGACTTGTGTACTTGGAGCAAGTTTTAGACTGAGCGTTCATTCTGCTGTATGTCTCATGCCGATCCCTGCCAGAGGATTCACTTGATGACTGACTGAACCAGTTTTGACGTAAAGTCGCACAACGTACTATCAGGCAATTCATCGTAAAGCATAATATACCCTACATTAATTTGCCGTGTTATAGAATGACAGCTGTTATTTGAATATACGGACAATGGTAGTTAGTCAATTTACATAAAAATCCCCGACTTTACGTATATTGCTGGATATAGGTGGTCTTTAAAGACAGCTTGGCAAACTTACACATGAGGCCGTGACCTTGACAATAATGCCGCATAAAAGGTGTAATTAAAAACAATTCTTTACTTTGCCACCAATTGAATGACCAACTTAAATATCACAAGTGTTTTACTTACGTAACCGTCTGTCGATGATAAAATCTATTGATTTTCACAAGTAGATGATAATTGATAACACTAGCATGTTGTCGCAATCCATGATTAACAATTTTGTACAGGTGTAAATATTACGTTAGTGTTATGCTGTTTTGAAACACAAATTAAAGAAAAACATGCAATAACAAGATAAAAAATTTAAGGAATGAAAACACTGGTTATATACTCGTATATACATTACGTTAGCAAAAAAAACGATTGTATAAATAATTCTATGATGGCATAAGCACTATGGGAAATGGAGTTCAATATCTTCACTTTCACTAATTCAATTTTGATTTTATAGCCCCTTCAAACTGAGCCAGTCCAGGTAGATTTCTCTTCTGGTACCAATCTTCTTCCTGCAGTGAGCTCCACCATGCTTTTAGCTTAGCATATTTGTCATCCACAGGCACCAACGTAGATAAAGTAGATATGCTAGCAACACATGACACATCAGCCACCGTCAAATGGTTTCCTGCCACGAACTTTGTCTTCTGCAAGTATTTGTCCAAAATGTCATAACCAGCATTCACCCCTTCAATTAGTTGCGGAGTGAGCTCCTTTAATCCTTCAGTCAGAACTAGTTTCACTATCCCTCTGATGGCGGGAAAGAGGATGGCAGTATCAAAATACATCCTCGAATCTATTGTAGCTCTTACACTCAACTCGTTAGGGTACAATGTCGCTCGTTTTTCAGCACCATATTTCGAAACCAGATACGTGATGATTGCGTGGCTGTCAGAGAGCACAAAATCACCATCTTCTAACAGAGGAACGGAGTGTAAAGGGTTTTTCTCCAAGTATTCTGGTGTCCAGTTGTCTCCGGTCAAGATGTTACATTCTTGTGTCTCGTAGTTCAGCTTGAGGATTTCTGCCGTCATGAGGACGGCGCGGACCGGCGGACTGGCGTCGATTTTGTATATTTTGAGCGGCATGTTCACTGCGTCGATGTTTGAATGGTAATAATGGCTGGTGATGTCAACATCGGCTTATATCAGCTAATAGTGATAAAAAAGATAAACTATGGAAACTTTGAACGTTGTCGTACGTTATTTGACGAGAATGTTCGTTTAAGTGATTAAAAAAGCAGCAAAAAAATAATAGTCATGTCAATGACTAGATATTTTTTATTCAATGTTGATTATTTCGATGGTCGATAGAATTGAACTTCGACCAGTCGTGTGTATCAATAAAACGATGTGATTCTTTTCCGTAAGTTTGGCGTTTCTTTTGCAAAATTATTTAGCTTGAGTCCTTCACCGGGTTCTTTTACGAAATAAATATTCAGCATAAATATCAGAGAGACTTCACATAATATTTTCGGTAAGATTTGAAACTCCCGGTCCGAACCCATTCAAAATGTATCTATTACAGTTTCATGGAGATATTTTGAATTTGATTTGATATTTTGAACTGATCAGGATTAAACCAAACCGAGCACAGCTTTGATTGTTTCATCGTTTATTATGGACAACCGCACGTCACCCCATGTCACACACGTCAGCGAAAATACTTTGACTTTGAAAACCACCCTTATTGTAACGATATAAAGGCGCTGAGACTTGAGCTCGTGAATTAGCATAATCAGCCTCTAACGTTCTCATTTCTGGGACACAGGCCTCCTCTCGGTGAGAGGGAGTGGGCGGTAATCCACCACGCCCAAGTGCGGGTTGATAGATGTCACATGTCTCCGAATTTTTGGTTCTAGGACATGCTGGTTCCTCATGATGCTTTCTTTCACCTCTTTGAGAGCAGTGATCATGAAATAATTTACATAAAGTACAGCGCCTGTCTGGGTTCGAACCCACGACCTACAACTCGTAAGTCACGACCATTACCACTGGACCACCACTGCTCTCGTGAATAATGATTCTAAATAAAACAAAATTGTTAAAGAAAACAATACGTCAATATGTTTATATTGAAGTACGTACGTACGTACGTACGTATTGTTACTGAAGTACGTACCTAAGTTCTTAGTAGTCATAAATATGTATTGAATACACAAAAAACACTAGCAATTTCATTTAGTTTGAATTAATCACTTGCATTCATTGAAATGATAAAATTAATTTTTACATTTTTTTTAAACTTAGCACAAGAGTTTTTCTTCATCACTGATTTTATGAACCCTTCAAACTGATTTAGTCCAGGTACATTTGCCTTCTTGTACCAATCCTCCTCCTTTAGCAAGTTCCACCATGCGTGCACCTTGATAAACTTTTCATCTACTGGCACCATCGTAGCTAAAGTTGAGATGCTAGTAACTATTGATACATTAGCTACAGTCAAATGGTCGCCTACCACGAACTTGCTCCTTTGCCAGTATTTGTCCAAAATTTCACATGCGTCATTCACAGCTTGGATTTGTCGCGGTGCCGGTGACGTTCTTTCTCCACCCGTTATTCACTTCACAATCCCTTTTAAAGGGGGATAGAGGAGCGAAGTGTCGAAAAACAGCCTCTGATCTATTGTCGCTCTAAATTTCAATTCTTCAGGGTACAATTTTGCTTGTTAGTCGCCACCATATTTGGAGACAAGGTATGTGATGATTGCGTGGCTGTCAGCGAGCAGGAAATCACCATTTTCCAGGTAAGGGACGGAGTGTAGAGGATTCTTCTCCCTGTACTCTGGCGTCAAGTGTTCTCCACCCATGAAATCGAGGTTCACTAGTTCGTAGTTAAGTTTCAGGATTTCTGCCGCCATCAGCAGGCTCCGGACGGATGGACTGGCGTTAATTTTGTATATTTTGATTGTCATGTTGCTTGTTTCAATGTTAGCGTGGTACTGGACGCCGGAAATCACTTCCAACTGCTTATATTTCGCAGTGATAAAATAATGACTGCTGAGCGAGCGAGACAAGTGGACGAGTTTAAGTGTTTTAAAAACATAGCGACATGACTAATTTTTATTATTTTCAAAGTTCAATGCAGTTGAAACTGTGAGCAAATGTTTGCGGGCCATATCTAACCGAGTTCAGTTTCATATTTGATGGGTTAGTTTAAGCACTTTGGCTAAATATGTATTAGAGATGGCCCATCACTAATTTTAGCCAGACTATGAGTTTGGCCGAATAGCCGACTGGCCAACTAGTCGGGTGCAAAAAAGATCGATTAATCGGCCAAACCGATCATTGCTTCCCGTGCAGCTCTAGTGTACAAAACCTAAACTGTAATTCTAAAATAATTAGGTAATAAACAATAGGTTACTCATTCATTACTTAAAATTGTAGAAGCTCTCTTTTAGATTTAATCTTCCTTTAGTTTTTCTTGATTTGAGTTCAGTGGGGAGGGTCGGGCAAAGCTAATTACAGATGTCACCACCCTCGCTGGTAACTTTCAGCTGCTGTCAGTCTATTTAATGTTTTCAAGGATACACACACACTGCATAACCTTGCCGCTGAACTTGGTTTCCAATTTTTAAGAAAAGACCCACATTTTTCTTCTTTCCTTATCTGCACCTCTTTCTGTCACCAGGCTGTATCTCATGAACCGTGATAGTTAGAGAATTGAAATCTGCACAAATAAAATACATATTTAAGGGGGCTCCCACACAAAAAATGTGATTTTTTGCTCGGTTTTGCTCGATATTGATAATGGCAACAGCTGACGCTTGAAATATTCACAGAATATGTAGTTATATATAAAATAATTTAATTAAAATAAAACAAATATTTAAGGAGGATTCCCATACAACAAACGTGATTTTTTGCCGTTTTTATAGATAATGGTACGGAACCCTTCGTGCGCCAGTCCGACTCGCACTTGGCCGGTTTTTTTAAAATTCAGTCATTTAAAAAGGAAAAATAAACTACTTTATTTGGCATAAATAAAACACTTTAAAAGTAATAATAATGAAAAAACTTAAGCATTCAATGTACCTACTACATTGCTGGCCGTGGGTGGTTTAGTGATATTTTATTTTATTTTACTTATGAAGGACGTTTATATAAGGCGACTTGAAACTTCGTGAGATTGCTCAAGATAATAAGTACTTTGCACAAAAAAAAAAAAAGTCTACTACACAAGTCTCTTAAACGTATAAAAAACGAGTATGACCCCTTTTTAATTAGAGACAAAATCTTAGCTGCAGGAGAAATGTAATAATAATTAAATAATTATTTAAATAAAACTTTAAAAAATGTATGGTGTTTAACAAGTAAACAACACCAGCGATGATGCGACACCTAGCGGGATAAATTGGTAGTGTCTCTCCATTGACTACCAAGAAAAGAGTTTCTATATTATTACAAATTATATGGCTGTTTCTAAAATAAAAAGGATTAACAAAAAGGTTACTTACTTTGTCTCAAATCTCAATTGCTCTATTTTTAATCATAGAAATTAGTACGAGTATGAATTAAAGTGAAGAGCCGACTAGTCGATACCGCCTATTGCCAAATATTCGTAGATTACAATTATGGCCAGAAAGTCGTATCAAAACTAATCGGCGACTAGTTAGTTAGTTTATGGGCCTGATTCACCAGCTATGATTAAGTTCCTATTAACTTACTTGGCAGATAATTTCATATAAATTCTGTTCCATTTTTTAATTTATTTGGTAAGTAGTTAGTGGCTATTCCGAATTTCGGACATCGTGAAATAGACTCTTACTCTATTAAACATTATATTCGGAAAAAAAAATTATAGAATAATTATTACAAACTGCGTTCCGGAAAAAAAATTGCTCTGACGATTATCAATTTTTTAAATTAAATAATTGCTTTAAAAGTAATGTTCTATTGTACAACATAGTTACATAAATTAACGCATCGAATTGTTGCCTAATTCTCACTTGAGGAAATATCAACAAAAATTTGTTTGGGATTTTGCCTTTCTCCTTTGGATAAAGAAGTCGTGGCAGGACGAATACCTATTTCATCATGTTTATGTTTAAACTGACGCAAGAATTGAAATTCTGAACAGATTGTAACTTGTACTCTTTCTATTACGATATTTTTTCTTTAATTTACGTTATGCATTCTTCTCTCTCAATCGGCACCACGAACTATTTGGTACATTTGTAAAAGTATCTCATGCCGTGCTAAAAATATTAGTCATTCAGCAAGGTTTAAACTTTCGGGTTCGAAAACAAAGATTTTTCAAAGAATCTTAAATCTGGATATTCGGTGGGATAGAGATCAGTACCTCGGTTCTACTGCAGTATAATATTGTGGAATACAATGACGACTACAAATTAAAAATTTTTTGTTTTATAAAAATATTTTTTTTACCTGCAAATAAACAAGTCATCCCTCTTACATAACCCCATCCAATTACCAGTAACATTCAAATATCGAACCAATTAATTTCGTTTCAACGCTGGTGTTTTGACGGTAAAAAAACAAAGCCAAAGGGAGGCAAGCACGTAATCTGAGCATGAAATATAGCAAGATAAAATCACGGGTAGTTATCTGAATAAAGTCGTTCCTATTCAAATGTGCGCTGAAAACTGTGAGAGCCCATTTCGGCTGGACCTTTGTTGGTATACAAGTGATAAGAGTTAGCGGATTTCAATGTATGAGGGTGGAGTTGACTTTGTCTGTATAACGCTTTTATTCTAAAGTTTTAAATTATAATACACTGTATCATAAAACACTGGGAAGGACATGATAGTATTCATAAAAAACTTATTTACAAAAAAATACAACCGACTTCCAAAAACCACACTACAAAGTGAAAAATAACTTTAATTTCGGAAGTCGGTGTCTAGTTAAATGTATTTTCGTTTTTTGCCACCGACTTACGAAATTAAAGTTATTTTTCACTTTGTAGTTGTGTACCTACCCCACACAAACTGTAATACCACTACCTGCAAAACAAACTAGAACATCGTCCATATAAAAGTGGGGAAAAAATACGTATTTTTGAAGCTAACTCAAAAACTACCGAAGCAAAGTTAATCAATTTTATATGGGACCAACTGTGATGTATACCCTCTCGAATAAAATAAAAAAAATCCAAATCGGTCCAGCCATGAGCCGGAGCCAAAGGTTCCGACGAATTGAGAACCTCTTCCTTTTTGAAGTCGGTTAATGAAGAATCTGCACAACAATTTAATAAAATATTTAATGAAAAAGTAAATTAATTAATTTTTAAGTATTCATGTAGAATTTCGCGGCTAGTTTTGACCTTGAACGGAAAATGTACTCATGAAAGAATTCGCTTAAATAGATAGGTAATCTTGTCGAATCAGTAGCTACTAAGAGTTTATCTGGGGATCTCAGAAACCGGGACTAAAGGCTAATAATATAGTAATACTAGCTTTTGAGCGCGACTTCGCCTGCGTGGAGGTCGGAAATTATCCCACGGGAACGTACTACCGAGATAAAAAGTATCCTATGTCCTAATCCAGGTCATAGTCTACTCATATGCCCATCCAAATCCGTTCAGCCATTTTAGCGTGAAAGCATAACACACAAACAAACAAACAAAAGTGAGTTTGTTGAGCGCAGGTTCGCTTCTCAAGTTAGGCAAAGTGCTAATATAAGGTTTTTCAGTAAGACTTCCTCAGTAGCCGCCCGGCGTCCGGATTTGTGCCTGGTTAATAGTGCGGAAAGTTGGTATACTACAGGATCCTCTCTGCTTAAACTTATGTTGTGTTATGTTAATAGCAATAGGCTTGCCTCCTATGACATGGGACTACTATAATCAAGCGAAATAATAATATGGATGTACCAGACAACGTTATCAACCCCTTAGGAGAAAACAGGCTTGCTGTAATGTTGAATCCTCATATTCGTGCTGCGGGGAGCGGTTATACAGTTTCACAAAAGCTTCTAAGCTGCAACTTTTTCGCTTTCGCTTTATCTTTCATTTTAAACCAAACCCGGTCGCCCGATTACGACCAGGTACACACTTAAAGCTGGATTTCGATATAGCTGTTAAGGCCGTTTACCATGTATCACGCTTTTTAGCTACGGGATAACGGCAGAGACCGAAATAAAAGTGTTTTTGTATGACTACCAAGCGGTGGGTTGTTGGGCTGTAAAAGTGTATGGCCTAGCTTTGGGGACAGGGTTGGTTTGCATTGTTTGTTTTAGATAAAAGGGTTAATTAAAATAATTGTGTGGATTTTTCGTCCAAGGGACCCCCAGTTCCAGGTATCATCATTAGATCTGACCGTGGTCTACATTTATGATAGAGGGGGAACACAGATGAGGCGCAGTAAAATCACCCGCTGTTTTGGTTGGGCCGACGATAAAGGAAAAAAAAAAGAATGCTACGACTGAAAATGTAACAAATAATAAGCAAGTGATAATAAGAGTTACTAAAACAAAAAACCTGCCAATTGCGAGTCGGACTTCGCACAGTTAGGGTTCCGTACCAAATCTGATTTATCAATTTTATTGGTATTTATTGGTAAAATATACATAATCATAAACATTATCACCAAATTTCAAGTTCAGTGATGTTAAAAAATTCTTCGGAACAAAATTTTGTAAAAAAAAAGGCTAACTTTGTTGGCTTCTCATTCCTTTGTTTTCCAATATTTTTTAAAACAAAAAATATTATATTTTTCTACTTAACGAGTTCTAAATAACGAGACCCCACTCGATGGAGTAATTATTTTTTTTTTCACGCTCCCCTTTAGATTTATGAGAGAGCCCCCCTTAAAAACATTAAAAAACATTAAAAAATATTTTTTGACAATTTGTGTGGCTTTGGCTAAGACTGAAAATTTGAAGATTGTAGCACCAACCGTTTGACTGTAAAACCTGTATGCCAGACCTGTAGGTAAACCTGTATGCTGTATGACAGACGACGGACAGACGGACACGTGAGTACACATTGCTCCGTATAGGTTTGGGTTGCATGTCGCATCATAATAACCGAATCTTCTGCATGCAGTTAAAAAATGCGAGTTTTATTTATTATTTTGTTTGCGTATTAAAAAAAACTAAGTCATATACTAGTTCTGAAACAAAATACGTAATCTAGCCTGGTTTATCCACTTTACATAGTATAGTAGTCAATAGCTTACTATCAGTCCATAGAAATATTTTGTGCACAAGCCATGTATAACTAAATAAGAACTTATAATGTACCTATGTTTTTACAATAAATAAATGAATTGAATTGAATTGAACAAGTAGCTAGGCGCCCCGTCGCGCACCGTTAAAATATGTACAGGACAATCCTGACGACGTCGCGTGGGGAGCTGTCGCGTGAGTGGATATTTTTGCGGGCGTATCATATTATCTTACTTATAATATATTTTTGTCGATACCTCCAATAAAATAAAATAAAATAATGGTATTCAGCTGCATCCGGTTAGACTGGAAGCCGACCCCAACATAGTTGGGAAAAGGCTTGGCAGATTGATTGACCTCCAATCAAAAAACCTACGTGTGGCATTGATCCATATCCAAAATATGATAGTAATCAAGCAAATAATAATGACTTGGGACATTTTATCAATAGGCTAGGAGCGGTGTTGTACAGAAGGTCTTATCAGTGAGATCACTGTACCGACGATGAAGTCACTGTTAATTTTACCAAAACAAACTATGGATAATCTGTCTATTTGTGGATGAGGCTCAAAATCTAGCAGTTTACTACGGAAATAAACTAGAACACTTAGGCCATCGTCTCCAGAATCCAACCAATTATTACCTACTTAACAACGCATTAGTAAGTCGCACCGTGTACGGACCGCCATTTGCAGTACTAGTGCTGTGACATTCTAGCTACTCATTGGTGGTTTGAAGTAGCGTCGTGGACGATGGGCTAAAGCTAGCGTTTCCTAAGACTGCGGTGGCCGCCACATAGCACCCGCAATTTACCGTCAATTGACGTCATTGAAACGTTATTTATGAAAGTAAGTTGTGTGTTTCCCTAAAGAGCGTTTTTGACACTGTAATGTCCAGCCCGGTGTCATCATTTTCGTGACAGCCGTCACTGCAGCTGTTATGTGGCGGACAATGGGTACAAATCGTGAAAGTTTAAAAAGTTTGAATACAAAAATATGTGATACTGGTACTTAGACTAGCAATACTGAATATAAATTGCGTAGTGACATTCATCATCTTCCTGCCCTTATCCCATGTTACGTGAGGTCGGCGCAACACGTTTTCTTCTTCCATTCTCCCCTGTCAACCGTCACGCTATCATTCACTCCCTTCTCTTTCATTTACTCCCTCCTCACACAATCCATCCATCTTTTCTTTGGCTTTCCTCTCCCTCTCCATCCATCAATATGTATATTCATCACTCTTTTTGTCACATGCGTTTCGTCCCTTCTCATCACATGCCCATACCAAGCTAACTGATTTCCTTTCTCAACTTTTCTGTCACTGGCGTCACTTTCAAATTTCCTCTTATAAACTCATTTCTTACTTTATCCATTCTCGTCACTACACAGATCCATCTCAACATTCTCATCTCCGCTGCATGCAATCTTTTTTCATCCGTCTTCAAACTCAAAACTCAAACTCAAAGCATTTATTTCAAATAAACCAATTACAGGCACTTTTGAATTGTCAATGGATCGGTCAGTCAGAAAGATGAAGCTAGTTGCCCATTCCAAAGCGTAGTAGATCCCTATGGAGAAGAACGGGCAAGAAACTCCACGGACACTCTTTTAAATCATAATATTTTTACAAAATATTGGTTACATCGTTCAAGTTGAAAATATACATGTGAGAACAATGTAGAAAGACGTGCACGTTAAAAAGCGTCTGTAATAAAAAGATAATAACTAAAACAACTAAATTAAATATTAAAATTAAAAATAAGCCATGGCAGCTAAGAGACGACCAGTCCCAACTGACGGCGCCCGTTCACGAACATGACGCATGGATCAGCACCATTTAGCTCAACCATTTTGAAGGGAACTTAATGATCCAACACACACGCCACCATCAGCGAGACATTTGAGTGAGCATGACATACTCTCAACCGCCAGGGCACACTCAAGTCAGTGAAAGACGTACCCAGTAAAAGGTAGCTTAATAGTAGCTACATAGTGCTCACACGTGCTATGCAATTATATAATACTAAGAGATTGAATCTAAAATCTTCTTCAATGACCAGCATTCCGATCCATAAAGTACGACACGATCTTATCACGGACTTGTAAATTTTCCCCTTCAACTTGAGGGGCATCCGTGGGTCATAAGTTGTTCCTATGACCTGTCGCCATTTCATCCATCCTGAGTTGATCTGGTGCGTTACGTCTCGGTCAACTTCGCCTTCCCCTTGGACAAGCGACCCCCGAGGTACTGAAACGAAAAAAAAAACGGTAAGGGCGTACCGGCGAGAGATATGGGCACAGGACTGAGAGACCGCCAAAATCACAAAACAAATGCTCCTATTTGGTCCTACTTAATCTCAGGCCAACGGTCTCCAGTCTTTCCCACTACACCTCTGGACCTCTAAGCCGTATTGTGTAAAACTATTAACGTATTGTCGTGTTATTAGGCGTCAAAAAAGATGGCGGCCACCTGATGGCACCTATGTAGTCACCGCCGCCTGTGGACATCTGCAATACTAAAGGCATCGCAGGAGCAGTGCCATGGGGACGACCTGGGCGTCGGGAATTGATAGCCGATTCCCGGCCACCATAGGCGCGGGCTTGCGAACGGCGAGCAATGGGTAGCTCGTAGTCCGATAAGGACCAGGCCGGGTCGACGGCGCGTTGTGTTCCACGCGCGCCTCAAAGAGATGTCAGCAGTGATGGGGTCCGATAGGGCCGACGACTGCCAGGGTCGCGGATTGTTCGAAAGGGGTACCGTGCCCTTGGCATAGGCAACTGACGGAACACGGGTGGGATTTAGTCGGTAAAAGTCTGACACGCCCTCCCGCTCCGCCCAGAGCGGGAGAAGTCCCATTCCAAAAAAAAGGAGCATTGCCATCCCAGAGACAAACAAGATGGCGGCCACCTGATGATACCGAAGTAGTCACCGCCGCCTGTGGACATCTGCAATACATTGCCGTCCCAGAGACAAACTTGATTAAAAGTCTTAAAAGATTGAAAGTACACCTGCACCTATACCCAGCAAAACACAGGAGCTTTCTAAAATCAAAAACGATGACATGTAAACACAAAATAAACAACAAATTCAAGCATCCTTAAATCTAAACATTACCTTCCCCGATTAGCGTGTAACGTGTATACAGAATGTTATAAACAGTGTATACAGGGTGTAACATACTAATAACAGCATAACGACGTATTGTGGAAGTCGATGGAAGTCGCTCGCAATGTCTAATGGATCCCGCTTTGTACACTTTCAACGTGAAATCATAAAAATTGTTGGCAAGCGCGAAATGGAAGCTGTTGCGAGAATCCGTGTTATATTTTAAAAGAATAATAGAAATGTGTGAAGAATGGTATTTGTATTTCTGTTGACTTACAATGAGATAAAAATGCTTGTTGAAACAAAATAAAGGTTTGCTTTCAATTTTTTATTGTGTTAGAACTTTTGATTAGACACATTTTATTTTTTTAAGTATGAAAGACATCTTGTAATTGACCGGGGCGGTTTTTTTTTTTTTAATATTTGACAAGTTAGGTAATACTTATTTATTCATAAAGCCATCGAGTCTTTTTCTTCTTCATGTCGCTGGCACGTTTGTATTTCAGATCTTTTTGGCCTAAAACTTGCCGCTTCTACATCGTCGTCGGTGGCAGCACAGAGGTCACTTTGGCTACATGTTTTGGGCCACAGAGGGCAGGATAGGTGGTGGAGCATAGTTTGTGACACAGCTGCCGTTCCGTCGAGGTAGCCCAACTTTACCAGGTTGGAGGTGTATCTTCTTACTTGTGTCCGGAGACGGTTCAAGGACTTCCAAGTGGACCACCAAAGGTTACACCCTGCAGAAGGAAGGAAGGTTGCAGAGAGATGCTCTTTTGGTGGTAGATAGTAAGCCATCGAGTGTAAGTAGGTATTATAAATAATCAATCTGCCTAGCTTTTTCCCAACTATGTTGGGGTCGGCTTCTAGTCTAACCGGATGCAGCTGAATGAAGAAAGAGCGTTATGCCGTCAGTTTCAAGTGTCAAAAGTTTTTGTTTTTTAATACAGAGCTTGTCAAAAACTTAGCAAGTAGCCACCTAGTATATAAGTTCTTAGCAAGGTCTGTATTAAAAAACAAACACAAAAACTTTTGATACTTGAAACCATACAAGATGATCAATCTGCCTAGCCTTTTCTCAATTATGTTAGGGTCGGCTTCCAGTCTAACCAGATGCAGCTGAATATAGAGCGACTACCTATCTGACCTCCACAACCCAATTACTGGCTAAAACGATACCCCTTGGTAAGACTGGTTGTCAAACTTTCGGGCTTCTGACGACACGTAACGACTATCAAAGATCCACGAATGACAGCCGGGACCAACGGCTTAACGTGCTTTCCGAGGCACGGAGGAGTCTCAGTATGTAAAGATGCTCACCCATCAACGGACCAACCCTGGCAAGCGTAGCTTACCTGATGTATCGACCCGTACTGCTGTTATTACTAAGCCACAAGCTCCTCGTATTATAAATAATGTTGCAGGTAAATTAAACATAGCGAATTTCGGAAAATCTGTTGAAAATCGCTACACCAATCAACAGTTTTCCTCACGACTATGTTAAACTGAACCCTGAAACGTACTGGATGTATATTATAAAGCATTCAAACAAAATCATGTTCGCAAGTAAGCTAGCTAAAATCAACTTATTGGTATCTCGCAGAGTTTCGTATAATACGCGGGATATACGCACACACAAGGCTGCCGTTTTACGAGATAATATAAAGAAATATTTAACGACCTTTGTACCATCACCCTATGTTGGCTAAAAAGGTTTTTATCTCGTAATTTTATTTTTATTCTTTTGTTAGATATTTTCCGTTTTTCGTCGAATTTCTTACAGGCTGCTTGATTTTCTGGGACGATGAAGTCTTTATTAGTTTGTTAATTAATTTTAGAGGGACAGCTAAATTAGTTTATTTTTCTTTTGAAAAGAGTAAGTATTTAGTTGTTTGTTATGGCTTTGCTTAAGGGCTGATTGTTCAATAGTCAGATAATTTTTATCAGAGGAATAAATATGGCGGTTTGACAGCTTTTGTATGGAAAATACGTATGTCAAACTGTCACATTTAATCTTCAGGTAAAAGTTATCAACCTATTGAACAATCAGCCCTTAGCAAAATAGGTCATAATAATATCAGCCTGTTGTTGTCCTCAGCAAAGGCTAAAAGCATCTTCTCATACAGAGAAGGAACGGAGGAAAGAAGTTTCCACTCCAGCTTTGACTCCAGTACAATATCCTGATGACCTGACTTACAGGTTTTTGTAAAACTTAGTTGAGGCACCAGTCTTCCACAAATCAAGTGCAAAATTGTATCTATAGCCTATTTTAATTTTAAGCTGTACTTTGTGGAAAGAAAATAAAAATAAAGAAATCTATAAATAAAGAATCTTGCTCAATGCGTGCTTGTGTTGGCCATTTTGAGAGAGAGGTTTATTATTATCCGAGATTCATTCTCAGTGTTGTCTATCATCATTAACTATTCAGAACAGAACCACAGAGGTGACATATTCAAGCTCAGAAACTACTTAAGTCTCAATTATTTCATGATCTATTTTTCAGTCCAAAAATGTTAATTGCCTCAATTAGCGTGTTGTAAATATCAACATAACATTATGCGTCTAATCCCCGAAGCGTAAGGCAGAGGTGTACTCTCGGAGCTCTAAAAGACTCAAGCTTCCTTAAAAGAATCAAGCTTATCTAGTAGAAAATAAAACCAAATAAGTAGAGTATTTTTCAACTTGATACCTCCACGCGTTCCTTAAAAAAGGGTCTTGAGAGACAGACAAACAGACAGACTGACAACGAAGTGATCCTATAAGGGTTCCGTTTGAGGTACGCAACCCTAAAAATTAATAGATAATAGTCGTCAGTTAAGTCCCATGTAATAGGGGGCGAGCCTGTTGTTATTAACCGGGCACAAATTCAGACTCCGGGCTGCTACCGAGAAATTTCTGATGGAAAAACCCAATAACACATTACCCGACCTGGGAATCGAACCCAGGACCTCATGCTCAGCAGTAGCGCTTGCAACCACTACACCAACGAGGCAGACTATCTACTAAATATCAACCTTGGTGCTGATCCATGCGTCATGTTCGTGAACGGGCGCCGTCAGTTGGGACTGGTCGTCTCTTAGCTGCCATGGCTTATTTTTAATTTTAATATTTAATTTAGTTGTTTTAGTTTTTATCTTTTTATTACGGACGCTTTTTAACGTGCACGTCTTTCTACATTGTTCTCACATGTATATTTTCAACATGAACGATGTAACCAATATTTTGTAAAAATATTATGATTTAAAAGAGTGTCCGTGGAGTTTCTTGCCCGTTCTTCTCCATAGGGATCTACTACGCTTTGGAATGGGCAACTAGCTTCATCTTTCTGGCTGACCGACCCATTGACAATTCAAAAGTGCCTGTAATTGGTTTATTTGAAATAAATGCTTTGAGTTTGATTTTGAGATTGAACCACTTAGCGGGAATAAAGCACCACTTAACCACAGATAAAAAACATGGCCTTACAATATACCCTCCATGAAACATAGGTACCGTACATAATTGTTGATAAAAAAAGTCAGAGCTGTTTTGTAGGAGCCGGGATGCTGCAGGGATCTGTTGTACGAAAACAAGCCTCCAGATAGGACGATACAATCGTTATTAGATTTATATTAACAGCCCTGTGGCTCGGGACAGGAAAACGGCTACAGTGCGAAATTAAATGGGAAAAATGAGATTCTACGTAAATGGTTATTTTATGTATTTTGTGGAAAAAAATTAAGAATAGAGAAAAAATACCCTTCTTACTAATAAAAACTGATTTTTAAACTGAAAAAAGTTACTATACTACTGGCGGTAGATGTCCCCAAAAAAAAACATCATTAAATTAATGTTTTTTTGTTTTATCACGTTTAGATATCGATGTTTTTTAGGTTTTTTGTCCTGTCAAGGTTAACCTTGACAGGACAAAAAACTTAAAACTTAAACTTTTAAAAGTAACTGAATTTTTCTTACTTTTAATCATTGATATATTAGAGGAAGTTATGTTACGCGCTAACATCGCAATCACTAAACCTGCACCCTAATTGCGTAACACATTATTATTATCAATCGGAGTTGGTTTCATTTTGACAGTTCAACAACATTCATTGCGTTATTTATGTTGTCGAGCAGACAATTTTTCGAACATTATGAAGCAATGGATTAGCAATTTGTTTCAAATTGATTCAAATTCCGATTGATAATGTGTTACGCAATTAGGGTGCTGGACTCGGCGCACGACTACATTCACTGAAACTCGCATATCTGTGATCACAGTCGCAACCTGCAGTTACCGATAGACAAGGACAGAGATAGGAGCCGGCGGCGGCGCTGTGGTGCAAACGAAATCGCGGTAGCCGCCGAATGAAAAAAAAAATCATATCATTTTAATGTTTACGATTATGAATGACACTGCATGTCTATCTCGCTCTCACAAACATGGCGAAGCAAACATTAAATATTATTATAGATTTCAAGAAATTAACATTTTTGGCTGTACTTACGAGTGAAAAATAATCCCGTGGAACTTGCTTTTGGTTTTTAAACTATTTGTGCACATTTTGAAAACACAGTAAGGCATTGTTGCTGCTTATATAAACGATTACGGTAATTTTACTAAACGAGCTACACAAACGCTAGTTCGATTGTGACTAAGGTAAATTGTGTGCGTTAGCACAATTTATGCGGTCCACGTCGAGGAGCGCGAACCATGTCTTCCTAATTTATACATCAATGCTTTTAATACTTTTAGCGGACTTCAAAAAAAAGAGGAGGTTCTGAGTTCGTCGGAGTCTTTTTATTTATGTATTTTCCCCGGTTACTCGAAGACAGCTTTGGATTTGAAGGCAGATTTGGAAAAATATTTTTTTTTGTTTGAAATGGTATACTTCCCAGGTAGTTTCATTGTCATCATGTCAAGATCTGATGACAAGATTCTGGAGAAATCGAGGATACTTGTGCAATTGTAAAGCGCCATTTGTTGAAGTGGAACTGATGTGAAGACCACAGTAATTAGCCACCGGAACTACTCAATAATAAGTAATATATTTCACGGGTTGTGATTCAATTACTTTAATATGGTTGCTAAGCAATTTATGCTCGAAACAATGCATATGGTGAAGTGGAGCTGATGGTGAAGTACCAAGAGAACTCCTCAACAATTAACGTCCCTGCTAATATTGCTTTTCCCGATGGAAAAGCAATATTTTGTAAAAGGTGATGAGCTGTTGACATTAGGCTATTGTAACTTAGATAAATTACAAACAGACCCACTAAAAAGTGAAAAATAAAAAACTTTTTTTGTGTAAAAACAGCAATTTAAAACAAAAAACCTTTACACGCTCCACGACTCTATTATTAATTCACTTCATCAACTTGTAAACCCAAAACTGTACACTTTTTTCTGCTCTCAATTGTACAGTAAAATTGTATCAAGCGGCCTCGTTAGACGAGCCATTATATTGTGTCTGCGTCATTACTCAAATTTGGTGAATTTTTCCTTATCAACCGTTATTGTAGCAATGTAGCCACGTACCCTTCACGTACCCTGAAGTTACCCAGCCGTTACCCTGGCTACAGAGAGCCCTCTCTATGCGACATGGAGTAGTTAGCACATGGAGTAATACCATAACGGTGCGTGACTGCTGCCAAATCTTGTTAGCATCAGTGAATCACCGCGACTGTCAATATGAAATTCACGATCAAAATAATGACATACGATGACATGTTACTATCATCATCATGTTACTGTCATCTGTAAGCATTATTATTTTTCACCTTTGCGAGAAAAACGTGACATTTCGGAAAAGGTGTTTTTTTTAAATTATTATTCGATTGTACAATATGTTTATGTATTTTTTTAAAGCTTATTAGATAACTCAACGTAAAAACACATTCATTTACTTGTAATATTTTTTTTAAAGTTTACATATCGCTTCTTGTAAAATTGTATTTTTCGAGATAGCACGTTTTTCTTGCAAAGATGCGACTTAATTTACAGTGTAATTTTCAGCAACTGAAAACATGCAAAGTTCTAAATCTAAATACCCACTTTCGTTGATTTCCTGTTATTATCGCAATTTCATTGTGAACATTCAACGTAGAGGTGTGAAAGATGGCCATGTTTATCAGTACACTGAAATCATTTTTATGAAGCTCGCATTATCACTCCATTCTTTATTTATTTCGAGACAGAAACAGACAAAAATATACTCGTAATGATAATTTTATTGGTCCCTCCTTTCTTTGAAGTTGATAATTTTTTGTTCGAAGAGATGCTGGATATAAAAGAGTTCATGTGTTTAGTGGTAAAATGTGGTTTTATGTGCTTTTTATGACGTCTTTGATATGTGGTTCGTTCTTCTTTTTCATCGACAATGACATGTCCCCTCCGTAAAATAATCGTTTTACTTCCTAAATATTCACTGTCACAATATTTTTTTTTTCATAAAAATTCTTTTGACAATATAACCATTAAAATAATCTTAAAAACTTCCGTTTTTATTATTACTGCTTTTTACAAAATAATTAGTAGAAAGTCAAGAGTTCATTTCCGTGTACGTTTTTTAATATGCAATAAACTTTTCTTTTTTTTTTTCTTCTTTTAATTGTGATATAATATTCAAAAGTGTGTCAAAATTCAAATTTAAAATATCTTTATTGTTGATGTTAGTGCATATGTTAGTTAAGATCTTAACAATATATTAAAGTTTCAATATGTCCTGCCTAATTATAGGCATACAATAATTAAGTATTGGCATTAAAATTATTTTACATGTCAAATTTAGTTATTATATGAAGTTAATACATGGTCAACAATAAAATCAATAATTCAAGAAATCCTGGATCGTGTAGTATGCTTTATCAATTAAAAAGTTTCGTAATTTATTTTTAAATACTGGAAGTTAGAGTTAGTTAGTTAGAGCTCAGAATGTCATGTCGGAGGTGTTGTCGTCGGTAAAAAAGAAGAACGACCGATGTATACATTATTAATGTTTATCATCGACTTGGGTTTCTTTATGAATGAAAATCGATCTTAAATACTTCATACATAGCATCGTCAATGGCGTGGAAAAGATCACAGGAAAATGAAGTACCTACGAGTAAATAATGTATTTCAACCATGTTTTTGTTTAAATTAACAGACAGTAAGATATTGGCATCTTAGTAGGTACTATCAGCAAAAGCATTTGGTTAACGCTTCACATTTTGAATACATTATTAAAGTATTGAACACAAGAAGAAAAAAATCGGAACAGGTTTAAAATTAAGATATCAATATCTCAAATTATTACCTACAGGAATTGCTGAAAAGCAGTCTACTTGTCGAATTATTTTGTGTCTATCTAGATGATGAGATACCACTCACCGACCGATGTCACTGACCGTACCTAAGACCGATTAATAAAAAAAGAACGGTAGTCTAATGGCTTTATCGTTGAACTAGCCAGCGTGCAAGTCGTGAGTTCAAAGCCAAAATTGCAGTCTTGATAATTATTATGACTCTTATCACAAACATACAATACAATATAGATATCTACTAACCCCCTAAAAGGATCCACGTCGTGATAATACTTAAATTAGAATAAAACTTCTAAGTTGGTCCCAAGTTATAAGTAATATTTAATGTCACGAAGTTGGTAAATTAGTAACATAATATTTTGGCTGGTATTAGGGGCACGCCATCAACTTCCGTGTTCAGTACTGATGATGGAGAAATCTTTGTTTTTGTGTTCATTGTTATTTTTAAAAAACCTACGTCTTTACTGTCTGTTGCGATTTCTAAGCTTGGATCTTCAATTTATTTTAATTAAATCCCCACTAATATTATACGTATAATGTTGCGTGAATGCGAAAGTGAGTTTGTTCGCTTGTTTGTTATTCTTTCACGCTAAAACGGCTAAACGGATTTGGATGAAATTGGGCACATGGGTACACCGACACCTGGAGGATAGGCTACTTTCCATCCTGGATCGCAGACGAAGTCGCGGGCAACAACTAGTAAATAATAAATAAGATACTACCTACAGATAGATATCACAGTGAATGAAAAAAGGGTGAAGATATGTGAACTATAATGGTGTATTCATCAATATGCAGTGATGAAGCGTAGTTGAGCGGAGTGATCAATGCCAGTTCTTTCTTTTTACGGTTCCGTACCTCAAAAGAAAAAAACGGAACCATTATAGGATCACTCGTGTGTCTGTCTGTCCGTCTGTAACAGCCAATTTCTGTAACAGCAAATCCGAATATAATGAACTTTTCAACTACAATGTTAAGTTTGTTCTTGGGATAAATTCACCCCAACTGCGGAACCCTTCCTTGTACGTGGGCCGACATGCACTTGGCCGGTTTTTTATGAAAGGAGACTCATTACCATGCAGTTTCATTTACTGGCTGGTAAGCTCACAAAAAAATGTCGACATCTTTCGCGACTTCGCGACGCGTCACTAGTATGCAGACAGGGCTTAGTTTCACAAAATTTGTTAAGTTTTAATGGTGTAACGTCGACGTTGACGTGGAAATGCGTCAAGGTAAGAGCATCCTTGACGTGACACGACTTTACACAAGTTTTGTTTGCTATTCTACTGTTATTGGAGACAATTATACTCCACTATAAACTTCAAAGTACAAATTATGTTCTTTTTAGAATAAGGCAGAGTATAAGTAAGGCTGCAGCCTGATCAATTTTATCGACAAATCCACCATAATAAGGCATTGTGCCCCTACTGTTTTGAATATACATATATTTTTTTTTTACTGAAAAAAAAAACACTTGAAACGTAAAAAGTATGCAAACCAGTACGTATACAGACTTTTTACGTTTCAAGTATTTTTTCAAGGTTTTAATGGGAGTTTTGATAAACCTTCTAGTGTCAACTTATTGCCTACTTTTGTAGCTGTCGAACGAAACCACTTTTATGTCTGTAGGACCTCTACATCGATAGTTGCAACATAAATTAACTCACCCGTACTCAGTAAAATAAAAAATTAAATGGCCGCCATTTCAAAACAAGAGGCCAAAATGCCTTATTATGCTGGATTTGTTTATAAAATTGATCTTAATACTTCGCCTTAACGGGTCGGACACCGGCGACCAGACACTGATGGGCCTTAGGTGTAATATGCCATAAGGTACCGAACGATGTTTAGGGAACGGGAGTTTCGGAAAGAGTTCCTAAACGTGTCTTGTGGTATGAGTTGAAATTCTTGCAGCGCGCAGCATGACGAACTTTCTCATAACGAGTGGCATAGCTAAAGCCGGGGTCACGCTATCGATGACGTCTCAATAAAAGCGTTAAAAAAACCACATCAATATACATGCATAGCTAACTCTGTTGAGGTTTAAAGGAGACTAATCTCCAAGGCCCTGAACTCAGGATTTTGATCTCTCTAGAATTTATCTTCAATATCAAACCATCAATCAAAATAACATCACGCCTGTATTACCGAAGGATTAGGTAGAGGTGTAGCTCTAGTACACCAACATTTCGCTAGTTTCGTTCAAGTCCCATGTAATAAGGGGCGAGCCTGTTACCATCAATCGGGCACAAATTCAGGCTCCAGGCTATTATTGAGAAATTCCAGATGGATTTATTGAACAATTTATTCACATGACTATCGGAATAACATATTAATCAATCTACAATCTGTCTAGTCTTTACCCAACTAAAAAAAAGTAAATAATATTTTTTTATTTCAGAATAAAAACACATTTAAGATTCATAAAAACAATTTTCTAAGTAAAAATAGAATGTTCCTGAAATAAGTGTATCGTCGATGTATGTATACATATACATACTAATGAAAAAAAAACATTGTATCACAAACACCAGCGCTTTCCAAACTAAACAACTTTCAAACGTGCTACATCCTGGTAAACTTGTTAAAAGTAAAAATATAAACACTAGAAGTAACTTAAAAACAATAAAAACAAATTCTATAAACTAATCTACTTACTTACTTAAATATTTGTGTGTGTGCGTGCACGAGAGTGCACGAGTGAGTGATTGTGTGTACCTAACCTATGTATGTATGCGTCCGAGTTTTTGAAATTGTTTTGAGAAGATCTTCAGTCTCCTGGTAATTTACTCGTAACTTTAGTAATAGGCTTTGTTATTCTTTTTAACTATGTTTGGGTCGGCTTCCAGAATCCAGCTGAATAGCAGTGTTTTACATGGAGCGACTGCCTATCTGACCTCCAGTTACTTCGTAACAGGACCCTTTGATAAAACTGGTTTTCAGACTTTTAGGATTCAGGCTACCCGTAACGACACTCAAAGATCTATGAATGACAGCCTGGACCAACATCTTAACGTTCTTTCCGAGACACGGAGGCGTCTCGATCATGTGTAATGGGTGATCACCCATCCAAGAACCAACAGCGTCAAGCGTTCCTTCGTTCGCGACCTTCGAACGACCCGTACGGCTGTTATAATTTAATCAAACCACGAGCCACATGAATGAGGAATGTTAACATTTACTGTCTCAAATTATAAGTATGCAGGGTCAAATTAAATTAGCTAGCGAAACTCCGCAGACGTGATGGGGTATCGCAATCTAAACATGACCAAACGAAAACAGAAATTAATTTGATAAGTTTGTTTTATGGGGTCATCAACTGCAGTTATTGAAGTCACTTAAAATCATCATCTGCCTAGCCTTTTCCCAACTATGTTGGGGTCAGTTTCCAGTCTAACCGGATGCAGCTGAATACCAGTATTTTACATGAAGCGACTGCCTATCTGACCTCCACAACCCAGTTACTGGGTAATACGATACCCCTTGGTAAGACTGGCTGTCAGACTTTCGGGCTTCTGACGACCCTAGCGACTGTCAAAGATCTACGAATGACAGCCGGGACGGAGGAGTCCCGGTATGTAAAGATGGTGACCCATCCACGGACCAACCCCGGCAAGCGTAACTTAATCTGATGGATGGACCCGTGCGGATTACTTAGCCACAAGCTCCTCTGGAGTCACTTGAAATATCAGTTTAAAAATATTTGTTTTGCATAAACTTCGCAGACGTGATTGGTATCGATATACTTAAAAAACAAAAATAAGAGTTTTATTCAACTCATACTTCAAGTAACAACACTACCAGCGGTCTTTGACCAAAAAAAAAAAAAAAAACAAAATCAACAAACCTTATTTATTTGCCATGTTTAGATAAAGTTGTAGGATGGAAGAATTGGTTGATTTAGCAGAAATAAACACCTTTTATATTTAATAAATCAGCTTGTATTTTTGTACTTTTCATCTTTTTTGCCGTCGTTTGTTTTCTCTCCCATTCGTCTATGCGTCTACATTTCGTTCGAAAATTTAAACATCAGATACAGTTCAGAAATAACTTAGCTTAACTTACGTCTGCCGAGTTTCGCTAGCTAATTTAATTTGACCCTGCATACCATCTATTTACTGTGAAGAGTAAACCTAATTAAACGTCTAATTACAGCTTGCTTAGTACGAGCAATATTCATGGAAGTTCATTACGGTACACTGGGTATTCATTATTAATTAAGGTATCGCTTTACATGCTCAGGGCTGTAGGCTGAGCTAATACAACATGTGGTCACTTAATACAGCTTACTTGTTTACATTATGTACAACACTGTTTATTGAATCAGTAAAATTTAAGATTATTTTGTTTAAGGGGATAGGTACGGTCAGCAACAGAAGTCGGTTAACACTGCTACTTTTTGACATCATCTAAATTAACGCAAAATGATTCGATAAATTCTTTTTTTTTCGTTTAACTGTTAAGAGTTAACATTCTTAAAATATAAGTACTTCTGTTCCGATTTGAATTAAATATTTCGCTTAACAATTAAGATTAAAAACTGCAAGTGTTAATCGACTTTTGTTGCTGACTGTACATCGATAATTTTGTGTTTTTGAAATTCCTATAAAACCAAACGTATATGGTTAAATCATTTGGAATTTCCTTAGCCACTAGAACGAAAGCAGGTCTACACAAAAAAACAGTCCATACACAGTCATGCGTACGCGCACCGTGACGTCAGCCGGTACTTCACATGTGTTTACAAACAATGCCGAAGCGACGAAGATTCTTGGAATCTTGTAACGTTCGAATGTTTTTATGGATGCCAGAGAAGTGGACTCTATCGTAGTGTATGTTTCGTTTGAATTTATGATCGTATAAAATTCACAAAAATAGGTATGTAAAGAACAAACACAGTTAGTTTCAGATTTCTAGGTTCTAGATTTTCTACACAGAAAAAACAAGCGATGACCTATATTTTTTATGGTTTAAAATGCATGTTGTGTTAACTCTTAACGTGAAACATAAATAAAACCACTTACCACAGTGCAATATTAATTATTTACAAGCTTCCGAAGTTGAGAAAAAAACTTGTTATTGTTTACTTTTTCAGTGAGTGTTGTCGTATCTCAGAAGGTTCGGACACAGATAATCTATCACAGTAAATGCATGGAATTGGATATTACTACTTAATAGTGGTGGAACAAGCTTAAAAGTAAAAAAAGATTGTCTTGGGAACTTTGTTCCCACAGGCAACCTACTGTTGGGGAACAAAGTTCCCGCGGTCGCGCAAGTGGATATGTGTTATTTGACTATACTATCTACTGCTGTACTTAAACTGAAACATGATTACTTGAAATTTCGATGGAAAAAAATTCCAACGTAGCACCGTCTATTTTCTGTTTTACCTAATACGTAAACAGTTCCTTATTGTGCATTGAAGGATATTATGTTAAGAACTTACTAAGCTAAAAATTGATTTAAGTATAGCATTTTGTCATACATCGACATTTATACGAAGCGCGTTTAAATTCCGGTGCGCGTGAGAGTCTTCTTCAAACTATACAGCCATAACGCCATTTCACTTACACACCATGCTTCGATATATCTTCTTAAAGTCTTTTTGTGAATAATTCTTCCTGAAAAGTGTATGTTTTCTGACACCAAGTAGTATTTCCGTATGTGGGTATTTATTTATTGATGTGACACTTCAACAACATAAGTAGGGTCTACTCACTAAAGCATAGACAAACAAAAGTTACTTACATATTGTAAATTCGTTACTTACAGAAGTGCACAACACTAGCTTAGAACTTAATAAATAATGAGTAGGAATGTGCCAATGAATTTGCTAAAACGTGAAACATTTGAACATTGTCTGAATGTTGATACAATAATTAACCAACTTTCTGTCTCCCACAAAAACAACATGTGCGCGGTCGGGGGACCCCCGTCAAGAAAGAAGTCGCTCCTCACCTATGATTTAAAACAAAAACATTTCAACAAAAACAATTATTTTCGCAGCCGCCATCTTGGATTTACATTTTGACGTCACTATCAGCTTTATTACCCTCGAAAACTATGAAAATGACAACCATGATGAAAATTTTGAAAATTATCGCAGCTGTCATCTTGGATTTACATTATGACGTCTCTATCGGCTTTGACATCCTCAAAAACCATGAAAATTACATCATTCTGACCAGATAGAAACTATACACATGAAATTCGCATGGAACTTATTATAACGCTTTTTCGTTACGTGACGATTTCTCCTAGTTCATTTCTACCGCAAGACGCGTTAAAAAACTTCGTTCCAATCATTTCAATAAATAGGTTTTTTGGAGAAGAAGTAAAGCGTACGTTAGGAAAACGTTTACCTGCGAAAGATTCTTCATTAGAAAATCGATAGGCAGCCACATCCACCATTTCGAATTAAAATTCAAATGACATCATCCTCATCCCTTAATCACCTCACGGCACTAACAGCAAAGTAACTCTTTACTCCAGCCCTTTACTTTAGAACTCACGTAAAACCAATTCCGAACTCCAAAATAAAGCCGTTTTCAAACTAAGAATGGTATTAGAATCGCGTCGCAATCTCTGTAAAACATTCGGCGTGTCGTTTGTAAGTTTAATTACAGATCCGTGGGACGGACGAACGGATCCACACGTGAGCTGCCTTTGATATTAGTTCGCCAATTTTCATATTAGCTTAAATAATATGTTAGGTTAATTGATGACGTAAACAGGAAGAGACAGCGATTTAATGACTGTGTTATCTTATAATACCTACTAAAAGTTATAATTATGTACGCTGCACTTACATTTCCTCAATAATTATTACAGTATTGCGCAAAAAATCTGAATTAAACTATAATAATATTATTTTTTTTTAGATGAATCCAGAAAGAGAAAAAGTTTCGGCGAAAATCAAAATCAAAACTCATTTATTCAAATTAGGCTAACAATCAGCACTTTTCGAATGTCAAAATGACATAAGACAGTCCTCCGGCACGCCCGCCCTTCGCCGCTTCCTAGTGCTTTAGCTGGGAAGAAGAAGTGGCGCAACAAACTGTCCAGCAGCACAGCTATCTGTTCAATTAGAAAAGCTTGATTCTATAATTGCATATTTAATAGTATGCAAAATAATTTACATTACACAAAATATTAAATCAAATTATTTGCCATAATAATATTGCCATAATTTGCTAGCACACGCTAATATACCAGCAAAAACATTGAAAAAAACTATACTCAACCAGAAATAAAAAATTAAAACGTAAACAAACTTTATACCTAATCTATTAGGTTGGGGAAAAAGTCTTTTCGCATTATAGTACGTATGAACTTAAAATAAAATCTCTTTGGGTATACTATTTGTATCTGGCTGGTTTTGGTATCATTGAAAGTTTAAATTTTAAAGAACATAATTCCAAATTCAAATTAGGAAAATGTGTGATTTTCATTTGTTTTTCGTACTGTCAAGATGAGTGAATCTAATGAAGAAATTCGATACATTTTAAAATTTTACTACAAAAAAGGTAAAAATGCAACGCAAGCCGCAAAAAAAATTTGCGATGTTTATGGACCCAGTGCAGTGTCTGTGAGAGTAGCACAAATTTGGTTTAAGCGTTTTCAATCCCGAAAATTTTGATGTTAAAGATGCACGGCGCTCTGGTCGCCCTATTACGGATAAAATGGATGCCATTTTTGAAAAAGTGGAGCAAGATATATATAAGATATCAGTAGTTACGACGTAGCTGAAGAACTGAGAATTGACCACAAAACAGTTTTGGCGCATTTGAAAAAAACTGGGTACACAAAAAAGCTCGATATTTGGGTACCTCACGAGCTCACTGAAAGAAACCTAATGAACCGTCTACTCATTTGTGATTCTTTATTACGACGTAATGAAACCGAACCATTTTTGAAGAAGCTGATAACTGGTGATGAAAAGTGGATAACGTACGACAAGAACGTGCGAAAAAGGTCGTGGTCAAAGGCCGGTCAAGCTTCACAGACTGTGGCGAAACCCGGGTTAACTCGCAACAAGGTGATGCTGTATGTGTGGTGGGATTGGAAGGGCATTATTCAATATGAGCTGTTACCACCAGGCAGGACCATCGATTCTGAACTCTACTGCGAACAACTGATGAGATTAAAGCAAGAAGTTGAGAGAAAGCGGCCGGAATTAATCAAGAGAAGGGGTCTGGTTTTTCATCATGATAATGCTAGACCTCACACATCTTTAGCCATTCAGCAAAAATTAAGAGAGTTTGGCTGGGAGGTGTTAATGCATCCGCCGTATAGTCCTGACCTTGCACCTTCAGATTTCCACCTGTTTCGGTCTCTTCAGAATTCTTTAGGCAGTGTCAGGTTAACATCACGAGAGGACTGCCAAAACCACTTGTCGCGGTATTTTTATCAGAAGTCCCAAAATTTCTATAGCAATGGGATCATGTCCCTACCTACAAGAAGGCAAAAAGTTATCGAACAAAATGGTACCTACATACTTTAGATAAATGTAAATAATGTATATTAAAAAATGTTTTGAATTTTCTTAAAAAAAGCGAAGAAACTTTTTCCCCAACCTATTATTCATCTAAAATCATCAATACATCTCTCTAAGTTAGATTTCGTGCAGATTCGTCGAACGAACGAAATCTAACGACTCTGCACGAAATCTAACTTAGAGAGATGTATTGATAATTTTTGTGATTAAAATTATGTAGATACGTATGTTTTGCTTATCATATTTTGATCAAGATACAACCTGACACGGACCTGCGAATTGCAAAAAACCCAAAAAAAATTGAATTTCGCGGGCTACCACAGCGCATCCGCCTTAAACACTTAGGTCATTTAGCCTTATAAATTATTAAGAAACGAAACAAACTATTTTCACGATCAACTTCAGCAAATTCTTCATCAAAACTCAATATCTGACCCCAATTTTTAACCGACTTCAAAAAAGAAGTATAATATAGTAAGATGTATGTTTGTATGTCCGCGATTTTCTCAAAAACTGATAAATCAATTTTGATGATTCTTAAACTATCGTGATCTACATACTTCCAGGAAGGTTTTAGTATATATAACACATTAGGTATTTATTCTTATGTACGAAGTTAGTATATGCATAAATGTACTGTATCTCCGGCATTTCAAAGCGGATTTTGATGATTCTTGTTTTCGTTCGTCTTGGGCTTATGTGATTTTATTGTATATTCAAGTGAAAATAGAGTAATAAATTTAGTTTAAAAAGTAAAAACCGACTTCAAAACCTAAAACGATTAAAATAACTTTCTTAAAAAAATCTTAACAGCTTCTGAAGTCGGTGTCTTCAATTCTTCAATACACCTAGCAATTGGCACCGACTTCAGAAGCTGTTAAGTTTTTTTATGAAAGTTATTTTATTCGTTATAGGTTTTGAAGTCAGTTTTAATTTTTTTTATAGTAAATTTTTGCTCGCCAAATCTCGTCACTTACACCATCCAAAAACCCCAAGCGATCCAAACTTGTGCGGGAGCAAATTGGCGGCGCGTGCGCTCTTTAGCGTATGTTTTTGATGCCGCTGCCACCTGTATTGTAATTAGTTTAACTATGGTAGGCAATATTAACAGGGACTGCTTTGAATATCCGTTTGGGTACCTTTAAGTTAGAGGTGGAATTGGATTTATAGATAACTCGATTGATGAACTGGCTTATGTTAACGAATTTGTATGCAATGACTATGGATTTTTTTTCTAAGATAGAGATATTTAGTATCTTATAGCTTTGGTTTCGTAAGAAAGTGGTTCCGTCATACATAACGGTCGTCATGAAAATTTGTCATTTTCACCAGTATTTAAAAAACCGGTCAAGAGCGAATCGGACTCGCGCACCGAGGGTTCCGTTCCGATTTCTGAAAGGAAGTGCTATTTAGAGACATCGTTTTATTTTTCCTGTAATCGTTACTTAAACTTCTATCACACAGAATAATTTCAGATTTTTAGCTATGCAAACTTCGGAGAAAAAGGGAGACGATATATTTTTTTTTAATTTTTCATCAAAGAAGTCGTAAACTAAGCGGCCTAAAAAAAATTAAAAACTGTTTGAGAATTTAGAAACAGCTTTCTTTCATATGATACCCACATGCTCTACTAGCCCCATTTCAAATTTTTAAGACCACTTTTGAGTCCCTGTTGCAAAAAAAAAAATCTTTCTTATTTGCAAAATTGTTGGGCAAACATTATCTAAAACTCTTACAAATTACATATTGATAGTATCAGTAGTTCTTGAGAAATCCAGCTGTGACAGACAAACTGAGTCGCACCATACATTTTGGTACGGAACCCTATAAACGCTCTATATTTGGGCAGCTGTTAAAGTGTGACCCTTGTCCGCTTTCTGAAACTAAAGCTTTATGAACACAGCTTACTCTATATCAATGTAAAATAAGATGATGCAGAAGTTAAGGAAGGTTTCTCTGTTAACTCCACCTCGGCCTTTGGCGAGAGCTGCAGGGTATTTCCTATTCCTTCAATGTCATTTTGGGCTTATTTTCGCTGCGGAACCAAGACAGTTGAATCATTTCACCGAGACTTCTGGTCGGTCACCGGTGGAAATAAAGAGAGGCGGATTTGCTCCAGAGATAACTACATCCCTGAACGGTTCAAATTTGTACACGAACGAATTTGCAAGTTAATCATCAGTATTATTTATGGATTGCAAATCTATTTCATGCATACAGTCAGAATAATTCACCGTCTTTGTTATAGGTACTTGTTACCAGTTCTGTAGTGCTAGCCTTCCGCCCGATTGACACCCTACATGATTTACAAGCTCCTATTAATATCGAACGGTCGTAATGTTCCAGGTATTTCCAATTAAATTCAACATGCTTGTTTGTATATACACCCAGTAGGTACATAAGGCACACATACCATTCAGTTTACACATTGGTTCGCCGAATCTGGCTTTGAAGTGATATCCCTGATGTGACACAGACGTAGCTATCTACTTACCTGTTACGACTGCATGTTGAGCTAGCAGTAAAATTTATCTAGCTATATTATGTCTGTGAAGATCGGCGCATGTTGTCAATCAGAGAGAATTATATTATTATTTATTTATTTTCAGACATGATCCATTTTCTTAGTAAAAATAGTGCTTAAAACTATGTTAGTTCACAAATAAACGCATGCATATAATGTTTGAATCACACTCAGGATGTTGTTGCTACTCATACGCACTCCGCGCAGTAGTGACGCCACTTTCTTGCGTAAAATTGCCGCGAACCCATCTGTGTAGGCCCCCATGAACATGGCGGACGTGCTACAAAACGAAGGGTGCCTCAACAGCATCCTGAATGAATTATTGTATTGGACCCGCAGAGCATTGGCAGCCCTTTGCGTACACAACGTGCTGCTGCAATAGCGACATTAATTTAACACGCGAATACGGTTCCGCGTTTTCTTTACAGTGAATTCTTTTATTGATTAATAATTTTACCTTTCACAGTGAATTCTTTTTATTGATTAATGTGAAACAATGTATATTTATGTAAATAAAACAATTTTTTTTTTAAGTTTTTTTTTAGAAGGTCTTTTAAAAACAAGAACGCTCGCTTACCATGATTATTTAATTTTTTTGTCAATTTGATTTATCCAATTAAGACTAATGTATTTTAATGTGGTAGCTTATTTCATTCGATTCCAGTGACTTAAGTTTTATATACAGCTCCCATACAAAACTTTAGAGATATCGTCATTTTAAGCGCACGCGCCGATATCGCGCGAGACCACCCAGAAATACTCTCGCAGAGCCGCGCTTTTCGCCCAAAATGACCGAGACAGTGTTATAACATAGGTTATAAAGATATTTTGATTTCATTAAACGTTATTATTTGTTGATTTATTTAAAATTTTCTAAAGTAGCATCTTGGAGCAGCGCAGAGATGAAATTGAAACGAACGAGGGAAAAAAAGGACACGCCACTGGAGTTTTTTTTTTCATGAAGATAATTAACAGCCTTTGTACTCAATTATTAATTATGTTGTGTCTCTATGTACCTATTTTTCTGTGTGTATATAAATGGTAAAATAAATAAATAACAGCTGGGTCAGAACAAGCACAATAGACAAACTATGAACAAAAAAAGGTGTTAGTCAACGATCTTTTACCAGATGGCATAGAACAATAGCTTCATTAATGAGTCTTTTGCATAGAGTGATCCTAATTTTGGTTATTATTTAGTTTGATTTTTTTTTTCAATTTACGAATTATTTTAGCTTATCTTATCTTTTGTCTTATTATATTTTTTTATGATTACTGGCCACTAGCTGTACCCGCGTGTTAAAGCAATGTCGCGATTGCGGCAGCACGTTGTATACTGTCCACATGCTGCTGGAGTAAAACGTCTGACAAAAGGATATAGATAACAAAATCTTTACTTCTCTTGTGTTGCGGGCCAGCATATTAGCCCTGACCGTCAACACTCTGCGTTCCCTTCCTATATCACATTCGTCATTCAAAGAGTCCGTGGCTATATGTCCCAGATATTGAATTCACAGACTCTTTGAAGTTCAGTCTTATACATCATAACAGGTGGAACCTTATCTAATCTTCTGCACCTAGAAGCAAAAACCAAGAACTCTCTCTTTTTCACGATAAACTGCAAGCCACAGAAGAGATAAAAAGATTTATCTTTTCTGTGCTGCAAGCCATGGCTGGCAGCATACGTCTCACACATTTGCAACAGTTCTCTGAGAGCACTGACAGATGGAGCCAGCAGCAGCAAGCCATCCGCATGGCTGATGTTATTTCAATTATAAGGTTAGCTGAATAAGTTGCACCAATGATCCATTTTCAATTCAATTACAGTCAGCATGAGCAAGTGTGGTAAAACCTTTTCTGTATGAGCGGAAACTTTCGTACTGAAGTAGACAAAATGACGCTAATGACTGAAGGGTAACAAAGTCAACAGTAAATTCTAAGAATCAGCTATGAAGAAGCGTTACTGACTACAGATCTATAATGACAGGATGATAATCATTACGCTTGGCAGATATATTAGACGGTTGAACGAAACCCTTTAATGAAATGCTCAATTCTTTCCCAAACCAATTAAACGATAAAATATATACATCATCATTTTACACCAGAAAAATACCAGTCTCATATTAAAAAAAAAAAAAGAAGCAACAAAACGTAGTTGCTATGTGCGGCACTTGTGCAAAGTTGGGCGTAACAAGGGTTTGTCTTAGCGTCGTCAGACGTAGCCCGCGGCCGCTCGCTAACGACTGCACTCCTGGCGGTCCTCGGTCTTCGCCCACCTTAATGCTCGCGCTGTCCTCGGATTAATTATTTGTGGAGTTTTTACAGTATCATGTACATATAAAATGGTAAAAAATGTTTAGTAACTGTCCCAGGGACGGAGGGGAAAATACTTATTTTCTTATTTAATTGATCGTGCTCATTAGGTGTCAACTGGTTCTGTTTTTTCTTTGATACATTTATTTTTAGAGGGAATTACCCTTGACTTATGGTAGAGTTAATGAAGTCTAGTCCTGGAATCAACTACTTAGTGAGCAAACTCGCCAATTAATGCTCGTTTCTTATGCACGGAAGCGGAGCCTGCAGTGAGAAAATAACAAGGCGCTAGGAAAATGGACCGACGCTTGTTGCTTTACTTAACTTATTGTTGTGATAGTATGATACAGTATGATGAGCTCGTGGCTAAGTAATAACAGCCGCACGGGTCGATCCATCAGGTTAAGCTACACTTGCCGGGGTTGGTCCGTGAATGGGTGGTCTTTACATATCGAGACTCCTCCGTGCTTCGGAAAGCACGTTAAGCCGTTGGACCCGGCTGTCATTTGTGGATTTTTGACAGTCGTTACGGGTCGTCAGAAACTCGAGTCTGACAACCAGTCCTACCAAGGGGTATCGTTTTACCCAGTTACTGGGTTGTGGAGGTCAGATAGGCAGTCGCTCCATGTGAAATACTGGTATGCAGCTGCATCCGGTTAGACTGGAATTAGAAGACAGATTGATTAATTGTGATAGTATGATGTACCTACAAATCTCAACAGTTGCGTTTGCATAAAAATTAACGATTTTACAGTAACTTTCTTAATTCCTTCAAGATACCAATTGCTTGTTACGTCTCACACACAAAATAAACACACTCACGTTCTCACTAACATATACCTACTGTGCAGTACAGACAAATATGTCAAGATAACATTTTTACGGCAGTTTATCGCAGTAAACCGAGAGGCAGCTTTTAAGAGAGACGCTGTGCGGAATAACAATGTTTATTGTACGACGATCGGGAATATTCACTGGGTGGTTTATGTTCTTGTGTTTATGTAAGTGATTGATAACTACGTCACGTGTTTTTTGGGCTTACTTGGCGGCTAAATTGGTAGATAGAACAGCATTCACGTACTGTATTGGATAGGTACTTCTGCTGGTTCATTGATATAAGGTTTAAGTAAACGCTGATAGATTAAGCGGATAAGCGTGTAACGTAACTGTTGGTCTAGTGGTCACGCTACTGCTGAGCATGAGGTCCTGGGTTCGATTCGCAGGTCGGTCAAAGTGTAGGGAAGTGTAGGGAGGGTGTGTAGTGAAGGGTAGTAGTATCAGCCCGCCGGAGTCTGCATTAGTGCCCGGTTGATGGCAATAGGCTCGCCTCCTATTACATGGGACTTGAACATAGCTGACGAAATATAGGTGTACTATAGGTACACCTTTGCTCATCTACGCCCAGCCCAAACCCTTGAACCTAGAAAGCTGTAATTTTACACAGAGGTTTCTTTTATAATGTAGACAAGGATTTTGGAAGGTATTCCCGGTAGTATGTTCCCGTGGGATATTTTCCAATTTACACACGGGCGAAGCCGGTAGCGAAAGCTAGTAGAAATATAAAAAAAAAATCTTTAAAAAAAGAAAAACCAACCTCAAAACAAAAACGAATAAAATAACTTTCATAAAACACTTTACAGCTTCTGAAGTCGGTGTCAAGCTAAAGTGCATTGAAAAATTGAAGACACCGACTTCAGAAGCCGTTAAGGGTTTTATGAAATTTATTTTATTCGTTTTTGGTTTTGAAGTCGGTTTTAATTTTTTTAAAGCAAATTTATTTTTCCATTTTTAGTTGAATATACAATTATATAAGTAGGTAAGCCCAAGACAAACCAAAAGAAGAATCATAAAAATCCGCTTAGAAATGCCGGAGATACAGTGCATTTATGCATATAACTTTGTACATAAGAATAATTACATAATGTATTATATATTTAAACGTTCCTGAAAGTATGTAGATCACGTTAGTGAAAGAATCATCAAAAGTGGTTCATTCGTTTTTGATAAAATCGCGGACATACAAACATACATACATACGGGTCGAATACAGAAACTCCTTTTTTGAAGGCTGTCTAACCCTTCGCGGATACAGGCGTCACGGTATGTTATAACCCTTTTTTTAGTATTAGATTATTATTATACGAGTAGTAAGTCTGGATTTGTATCCGGTGGATGGCAATAGGCTCGCCCCCTACAACCTCGACTTAAACATAACTGGCGAAATGTTGGTAGGTAAACCTCTGCGTGCACCTACCCTTTGTATCAAATGAATGTGTCATCATACATAGTCTTGATAAGAAGGGTATTCAATCGAGCTTTCGAATTATACTGAAAAGGACTGAAGAGTTTCTGATTGAAGTGAGACGATCACTCCAGTTTTTGCCTCATTATTATACAAAACCGGTTATTGGGACACACTACACTATACAAATCTGAATAAAATCCATACAATACATTATTATATCTTCAAGTGCTACCGCCACAGTTCACACCGCTTTGTGAGGCACCCTTAAGCTCTGCTCACCCCACAACAAACCGGTTGTGTGTCACGCTTATAGAACGTTTTGCGTCGAGTAGCGTGCCTAATGAGTAGGGTTGGCGAATGTTCTGGACACATCTAGAAAATGTCCTTGGTGTATGTATGTATGTCTGTTTGTTTGTGAGCTGCTATCTTAGTTACTTAAGAAGGCTGAAATGACATGCTTGAATTTACATAATGTTAAGACTCAGATAAGTACCAACGGCCTTGAGTGGTTAGCTTGCGTGTTCTGTGCTGAGCTCACGCAACGCGTCGTACGTCCATCCAGTAATAGGACTCGCCCATCAAGGAGCGCTGTCGCAAATACATAAAACAAAAGGTAAATAAATTAAAACACGCATACTAAAAGATAAATAATTAAATTCTATTTAAAATAGTGAAGGTTTCATAGAAATACGCTTGATAGTTTTTGCGTGATTCAGTTTTTTATCCGCGTTAGACCTAAGTTAACAAATTAATTACACTATGTAATATAAACTGGTATCCATAACACAAGTTAAATCTTTTTTTGGATACCAGAGTTCATACTATTTTTGTATACGCATGGTTTAATAAAAAATTATTTTATTTATTTATTATTTATTTAAACATAATCTAAAATATTCTCATAATAAGTTATTAAGAAAATGCTCTAATTTAACATATATGTTTTCCAAATCATTAACACTACTCGTTTAGACGTGATCTTCAGTTATAAGTAGAGACTTATAACTGACAAAAAGAGAGAAGAAAAGAGAGAAGAGAGAGGAGAGAGAAGAGTATCGTCGCCTTAAGGAAGTTTTTTTTTAACATAGCATAAAAATATTTTAGAAATGACAGCTACATTCTGACAGATAAATTCTATCAAAACTCAGGAGGGTAAAATGGCAAGGATGAATTTATTAGCAATTTTAAAGCTCACTAATGAAGTGGTTTTTGTGAAGATTCCGCGCTTATTTCGATTCATTCGACCTAAGTACCTGGTTTACCTGATTGTCCATTGTTTGACATAATTATACTTTCTCCCCTTCAATTGCCCTATATGTAGGCCTATATGCCCTATTGGCTCAATTTACATTGCAAAATTAACTTTATTTCAATTGCGTGACGTATAAACTAAATAAGAGCTTGTAACTGCGGGAATTACGGAGAATGCGCGAGAATTCTCCAGAAAACGCGCGACTTGTTTTAAGTTACTTTGTACGTTACACTACTTATTGACAAAGTTTTTATGATTTATTTGTAGGTACAAAAAAAATCACTTCCATTCCGTTCTGCGGCAATTTAAATTTAATTGAGTAGCCTAATGTATAAAACCTTTAAAACTTGCAATTTTTTGAAATCCAAGGCTACCAAAACATAAAATATCAAAACACCAAAAGTTCCCGCGGCAACCCTACTATCAATAAGCGTGTGGCCCCTAAACGTGACAGAATGATAAGCGTGTCGAATGCGCGAGTTGATTGAAACGACGCCGCTTGTGTGCTTCTATAGAGCGAGTCGATGAATAGGCGAATTATCATAACTTGTACTTCGCAGTTTAATACATAGATTATTGTGAGAGAAATAGGTTATGAAGCTGCTCTTTGTAATCTCGATTTTGTTGAACCCTTTGGTTTGTGTGGCAATGTTAGTTCTTGTAATGTCAGAAGGAGGTACCGACATAGTTTTAAAATTCGTTTAGTTCGTACTCCAAGCGAAAAGGTAGTAATCGAATAAATAAATATTTTTTTTTATTAACTCATCTATACTAAACAAAAACACAATGTGCAAAGTTTTGAGTATTTCAAAGATAGAGTAAACGATGATGTCTGTGCTAGTATTAACTGTGTGACAGACACCGGCGCCTTCCTCCTACAACCTTCAGTAACAAGCGATACCGTGACATACGGACTCGCTACAGGAAAATTAGAATGTTACAAATAGTTTTGGTACAATTTCAGTTACGTTCAATCAATTCAGCCAATCGCAGTCCACTGCTGGACATAGGCCTCTCCAAGGTTGCGCCACAACAGCCTGTCCTCCGCCTTCCGCATCCAGTCTGCCCCAGCCACTTTCTTCAGGTCAACGGTCCATCTAGCTAGGGGTGTAAGGGGGAGCATACAACAACCGGACTCCCCAAATGTCAACCTCACCTGCGCGCGGTACACCCTGCCATAGACGGACGAGGCCCTGGCGACCGACCGATGGCGGTATAACCATCCAACAAGCCAACCTAAATTCTCCAGAGCGATGACGGGCAGCAGCGTCATTGTTGCGAAAGGATTGGCTCTGCGGTCACCAACCCGCATGCCCAGCGTGGTGACTACGGGCATAAACCTCAGTTACGTTCATGTAAGTTTAGTTAAAAGAATAAAAATTTAATTTAATTGAATATTACTACTAATTTGATTGAAAAATAATTTATTAATTTCAATTTATAATTTTTTAAGGCATGCAAGGAAATACGTGAATGCGTGTGTGTTGTGTGAGAGTGTGGGTGTGCGTGAGGGTGAGAGTGTGGGTGTGCTCAGGTGAGAGTGTGTGTGTGTTTAAGCGCGTACTATATATTTAATATGATTATGAATCCCTGGCGAACAGATTTTCAGTATCGTCGTAAGTAAGACCCAGAAGGTATTGGGTTACTACGGTCCTACACTTGTATTTTGGAAGGGGATATATGTTGCAAGCTTTGTTAATTGCATTATAAAGTCGGCCACTCAAATTCAGGTAGTTTCGACTTGCCAGGGCAGTATTGATTCTAACCGAAGGTCAGACCAGGTCTTTACGTCGTTTATTTGTAAGCAATTTTGGGTCATAATTGAGGGAGGAATGCTTACGTAGGATTATATTGAGTGCACAGAGTTGCCAGCAAGTGAGTAGGTACAGATGTGTCCTTGTACAATAATATATAATTATAGAATAGTAGGACGTTGATCTAGTGTTTGGAAGTGCGGCTGAAAGTGAAGTCTTGGGTTCGATTCCCAGGTCGGGAAAAGTGCATTTCTCAGTTGTACCTACAGGAGTCAGGATTTACGCCTAGTTAACAGCATAGGCTCAACCCCTGTAAAACATAACTGGCGAAATGTGGGTGTATCAGGGAAATAAATTGGTAAGCAAATTGATTACCAACTTCAATTGTCTGTATTCAAATAACAATTGTAATGTTTTGACCATAAGCTAGTTGACAGTTTTCAGGAAACCGATTGAAAATGTTTCTTGTGGTCTATTTTCCTTAAAACATGAATATTTCATCAAAATATTAAAATTATCAATAATAATATTTCATTTATAATACTCAATTTAATTTTCGTAGTCAAAACGGGGCTCACAGTAATGGCGGCTCGAGTGATGTCATCATCCTCATAGGCCTGTGTTCCACCAACGTTGAAACCACCGGTTAGGTATTTGAATAGTTGGTTTTTGTCAAATTTCTTAAAGAAAGATCTGATTAACTAACCAACCGTTTTAAAAGTCGGTGAACTTCACCCTTACTCGTCAAATCTGTGACAGATTGTGTCTGTAAGTTGTTTTTTTATTAATTAACGAATCCAAAAAAAAAAAAATAACTGATATCATCGATTATTACTGTCGAATCAAATCGATTAACTGCGATTTCAAAATACAGAAGTGATGACAGTGATCTAAATATCTAAAACGCAAGCGGAACGGACTCTCAATAGCTCGTTTTTCAAAACGTGAAGTTTTGGTTTTGATATTTATTATTTAGCTTATTTTACTTAGTTTAAGTATATATCTTTATTGATATTTGTGTAAGTCAGTTTTAGTTCTTTTTAAGACTTAAGTAAGTCAAAGCTGTATTTTTTAGAATTTTGTTTTTCATTTTAATAAATAATAATATTAATTCAATCATTTTAATTTAACATAATTTTGAAGGTTGCTTTGTTATAAGTGAATGTCGTGTACACCTGTAATTGGTATATACATAAGAGCCCATATCTGTTAATTTTTATTATTTATTGTACAATGTATAGGCTGTTGGCGTACCTATTTTAAATAAATAAATAAATATTTCTTAGCAAAATACGCCCATTGTCGTGGAGTTGCGGATACCAGCCCGTATTACCTACCTAAATATTTCTTAAAATCATACATTCCAATATTTTTAACCGACTTCTAAAAAAGGAGGAGGTTCTCAATTCGGATGTTTGTATTTTTTTTTTATGTTTGTTCGCGCATAATTCCGTCGCTTGCCAACCGATTTGAAAAATTATTTTTTTGTTGGAAAGGGTATACTTCCCAAATGGTCCCATTTTTGTCAAAATCTAGTTCTGATAATGGGATCCTGGAGAAATCGAAGGAACTCTTCAAATATTATAGGCACACCTATAGCGATTTGGGTATTTTTTATAGTAGCTTGTGCATTTGCTCTCGGAAAGCACCACTTGGTGAAGTGGAACTGATGATGAAGACCACAGATGGCTACCGGAACTACACAATGATAAATATTTCACGGGTTGCGATTCGATTACTTTAATATGGTTGCTAATCAATTTCCGCTCGTCACACAATGCGTGTGATGAGTGGTTGTTGAGGAGTTCTCCTGGCTCTTACCAGCAGAACTCCTCAACAATTAACGTCCCAGCATCGGGAAAAGCAATATTTTGTAACATGTGATGAGCAATTGACATTAGGCTATTGCAACTTATACAAATTATAAACAGACCCACTAAAAAGCGAGAAATAAAAACTTTTTAACAAAAAAAAAACCGACTTCTAAAAATCACTACAAAGTGAAAAATAACTTTAATTTCGGAAGTCGGTGGCAAAAAACGAAAATACATTTAACCAGACACCGACTTCCGAAATTAAAGTTATTTTTCACTTTGTAGTGATTTTTGGAAGTCGGTTTTTTTTTTGTTAAAAAGTTTTTTTCTGACTATTCCATATATAAACATGTGAATGCTATTTACTATTTCTAAAAAATTCCCTAATTTAGAGGAAAATATCTTGAGGTGGGAACCCTAAAACAATATTATTTTGCCAAAGTGACTAAAAATGAGACGTGTCGCGCTCTGATTGGCGTTCAATGTTACGTGACCAACGATTACTGTCAACTTGCCTAAGTATTGTATGAAATGGCCATCACAACAAATTGATGTAACGTGTCAATTTGCTTAGTAATTAATTTTAACGAATCTAAAAAAAATTAGATTCGTTAAAATTAATTACTAAGCAAATTGACACGTTACAAAAAAAAATGAGGAGCTCGTGGCTAAGTAATAACAGCGGCACGGGTCGATCCATCAGGTTAAGCTACGCTTGCCGGGGTCGGTCCGTGGATGGGTGACCATCTTTACATACCGAGACTCCTCCGTGCCTCGGAAAGCACGTTAAGCCGTTGGTCCCGGCTGTCATTCGTGGACCTTTGATTGTCGTTACGGGTCGATAGAAGCCCGAAAGTCTGACAACCAGTCTTACCAAGGGGTATCGTATTACCCAGTTACTGGGTTGTGGAGGTCACATAGGCAGTCGCTCCATGTAAAATAATGGTATTCAGCTGCATCCGGTTAGACTGGAAGCCGACCCCAACATAGTTGGGAAAAGGCTAGGCAGATTGAATCTAAAAAAAAATAATAACTGATATCATCGATTATTACTGTCAAATCAAATCGATTAACTGCGATTTCAAAATAAAGAAGTGATGACAATGATCTAAATATACCTAGTTATATTAATTTAATACCTATGCAAATATTAAATGCTAAATAAAATTCTAGTTCTTAATATTTTTCTTTACCAAAGAAAGAACCAAATCTAGAACCTTAACTTAGCAGCTAGCCTTCCAGCCACTGATCCCATGGCGGCAGAGCCATTAAAATTAACTAGAGGTTTGTAATGACGCCAGTAAAACGAAGTAATTAATACTAGAATATTATGACTTCCTGCATTATTGTTTATGAAAATTATTACGCTAAGTGATGCTACGTCATGTTTTGAGATCCTGTAATGGAAAGGAAAATCAATTTGCTTTTAAGAACCCAATGCTACCTCAGCTTTTTATCTCGCTCGCACAATACTGCTCGCGGACTGAGCGAGGGCGGGACTGAGTGCAGTGCTGAACGCCGCTAGTTTAGGTAATTGCTTTTAACGGTGAAAATAATGGTACTTAATTTGAAAAAAAAAAAAAAAAACATAAGACCTGCTTTATAGTTAGTTCAGTTAGTATACAAAGTTTCATGATCTAATTTGAAGTATTTTTTGAATACCAGCGCTTTATTGTTCGGTGTGGAGGTAACTTTGGATTATTTTTCGATCGAAAAAATTTTATGGAATCGGATTTTCGTCAAACATAGTACTTACTTAACATTAATCCTCAACTTTGCCATAGATTTATTTCAAAATTAATGCTGGGAGTATCATGCAAAGCCATTTGAGGTAGTGTAGGCTCTGCCGGTGTATTCTATTAAATTCCACCCTGCTTCAGATGAAGTTCACAGATCACTTCAAACTCACATTCACTTCACCTAAATTTTATAGTTGTAGGAAAAAGCTCACAGCATAATCAGCCTACAATGTCCCCATGCACTGCTGGGTTACAGGGCTGCTCTCTGTGAGAGGGAGTGGGCAGTAATCCACCACGCGGGCCCAATGCGGGTTGGTAAAAAAAGGTAATGCCATTGTGAAAATAGGTAGCATCGCGGACATTTGCGGTGAACCACTTTTGAACGTTATTACTATAATTATAAGGTCGAAAACTAGTTCACCGCAAATGTCCGCGATGGTACATTTATTAGGTATAAGCTAGTCATTGTTGTGTTGTTAGCTATTCAATACCTTCCAGCATGGGTATTGGACAGCTAACATGACGTAGCTGTACGACATAGTAGGTACTTATTTAAAGGATTTTGTTTATTTTGGTACCTACTTACGAGTACTTACTGCCAAAATAAACAAAATCCTTTAATTATTACTACGACATATACAAAATGGTTATGTATCTATGTCGCTGTTATGTAAGGAGATTTTTTTTATTTTACAACAAAAACAACCCATTTCTTAAAAAAAACACTACAAAGTGAAAAATAACTTTAATTTCGGAAGTCGGTGTCTCTGGATCTGTATTTTAGTTTTTTGCCACCGACTTCCGAAATTATAGTTATTTTTCACTTTGTACTTAATGTTTTTTTTTTTTGGCAGTCGGTTGTTTTTTTTTTTTTGTAATAAAGTTTTTATTTTTCACTTTTTAGTGGGTCAGTTTGTAATTCACCTAAGTAAGTTACAATAGCCTAATGTCAACTGGTGTTTTTTACAAAATATTGCTTTTCCCGATGCAGGGACGTTAATTGTTGAGGAGTTCTCCTAGTAAGAAGTTCTCCCAGGAGAACTGGAGCTGATGGTGAAGACACCATCAGCTCCACTTCGCCATAGCATTGCATTGTGATGAACATAAATAGCTTAGCAACCATAATAAAGTAATCGGATTGCAACCCGTGAAATACTTTGGTATAATTGAGTAGTTCCGATGGCCATCTGTGGTCTTCATCATCAGTTCCACTTCACCAAATGGTGCTTTCCGAGAGCAAATGCACGAGTTACTACAGAAAATACCCAAATCGCTATAGGTGTGCCTATAAAATTTGAGGGTTTCTCTCGATTTCCATATGATCTCCTCATCAGATTCTGACTTGGTGTCACCCAAACAAAAAAATAATTTTGAAAATCGGTCCTCAATTGACAGAGAAATCGCGTAACAAACATACAAAAAAAAAATAATAATAATACAGTCGAATTGAGAACCTCCTCCTTTTTGGAAATCGGTTAAAAATAAGTACACTGCTGCCATCTTGAAAAAATTCGTAAAAGACAAGATATATAAATATAACGCACGCTTAAAATTTTCTAATAGTTCAGTAGTTAACGGAAATCGTTGTCTTTGTAATTCGATAGATGGCGCTGCTTGTGGATCGATGTAGTCGTGCTGAAACAAGAAACTTCTTTTTGTTTCACTAAATAAATTTCAAAGTTTTTAAATCCATAAAACTTACATTAGTAAGAATATAAGTACGAATACAGGTTTTCAACATAATTAACCGATTTTAACGCTAGAAATAATCTTTGTTTACAGTTATAGTTCCCAAAGTATGCAATAGATGGCTGTAGGGGTCTGTATGTGAAAGCTCATAATCGACTGAGAAGTACGACGTTATTACAACCTAATTATCTGACTTATTGCGTGTAAAGTATAATTTAAAGGAACCCCTATTTAGAACTACATTTAAAAAAATGCTTAAACTAAAAATATTGTTTATTAAAACCTAAATTTTCTGTTCAGCAAATCTGAAATCCTCACCATCACCTTGAGGAAGAATATATTATTGTTGGTTGAAATGACATTTCAACATATAAATTAATAAATAATAAAAATAATAATAATATAATATTAATTTTGTTTCACTCCATGACATACTGTGGGACGACATATAGAGCAGAGAGAAGGGAAGTAAGTAGCCATAGACAATGGTGTGCATTTTTCTTTATGCCTAAAGCTAAGATACCCTAACAGATCATTCATTGATTATGGGTTCATTCCTAAAATAACAATCAACCATTAAAGCAAAAAAAAATATACTTATTATTAAAATAGGCTTTCAAAATCCAATACTCTTTTATCGAGTAGACAACACAACAGAAAACGCAGTAAGTGTTTATAAAAAAAATTAGGAAATTAATACGATGAGGAGAAAAATGAAGCAAACAGAATGAGAAGAGGCTCTCGGATGGTACTTGAGAATAAGTGGTAATCTCGATGAAATAATTTCCGGAACGAATCTTTAATGTGGCCATGACAACGGCGGGGTTTTAAACCGATTTAGAAACGGCGACGAATTGATGATCTACATTCATTATGCTCTAAGTAAGTACCTACGTTACCTACTTACCATTATGGTGGAAGATTCCGGAAGAGTTTATGTTTATAGGGATACCAATACCTAAAGAATATATAGGTACCTACTTACAATAATTTTATATTCCGTAACTACGTGTACACATAGGTACACGTAGATATGGAAGGGGAGGGGAGGGGGGGGGTTCTGGTACAGGTATCTCTATACTTTAGGTAAGTATCAAAGAAGTCCTCTTTAACTTATGTGTTTGATTATGAAATAAAAATTATTAAAAAAAAACTCATGGTAATTCTTTTTTTTTTCTTCGCCTTCTCTGTCCCATTCCTGTGCAAAGACCTCCCTCCGCTCCTTCCATCTTTCGCGAGCTCGCGCGTCCTCCTTCCACGGATGGAACCTATTCAGTTCGACCCGCCAGCTCCTACGTGCCCTGCCGACTGCCTCAGGGCTAGGGCATTCTGAGCTATTTGTGTCCACAGCTCGTCCGGCATGCAGGAGCATGTCCTGCCCAGTTCCATTTGAGTTGGGAAGCCTTTTGAGACTCGTCAGCTATATTAGTTAGTGTTGGAGCGCACTATGCTGCTTCGAACACGGTCCGTTAATGTAAAGCCTAGTTTACCTACTGCGCTCCATTGCTCGTTGGCAGACAGAATAGAATAGAATACTCTTTATTATGCACACCATTTAAATTACAGGTTACAATGTTGAAATTTTACATACGAGTGACACAATGGGCGGTCTTATCGCTAAAAGCGATCTTTTACAGACAACCTTTGGATGGAGTATGGGGACAAGGAGAGACAATTCTGTAGGTAGTCCGTAGTCGGCAGACCTTGAGTTTGGACTTCTGGATGTTAGTCAAAGACCAAGTCTGGGCACCATAGGTTAATATTTTTCTGCTTTTAGTTAGTAATTTCTTTTTGTTTTTTGTTTCTTTTGTTTGGTTTTTTTCTTTTTTTTTTACATCTTTTTCTTTTTTCTTTCTTTTCCTTATAAAAAAATCTAAGCCAATCAATAGGTTTACTTTAGCTGAAAACAACTAGAGCATTTTCTAATTATTTTTCCAAATTAAGGGATAGATTTTTATAAAAAAGTAATATTGTTGGTTTCATGGCCCTATTGTTTTTTCTCCCTCGGCCTGTTTGCACTAATTGCCTCCAATATTTTGTTCAAGTATTGATTTCTTTATTAAACGTCTCTTAAGTATGTTTTGGTTTTTATTAAAATCAGTTTAATGATCATAGGTTCCTACTCTTTAGAATATAAAAAAAAATCCGTTTCTTGTTTTGCTTCGATATAAATGCAATCTTTGTAGCAATTAAAAAGTTTAGTAATAACTTACGTAATAAAGTACTTACATATTTACCTACCTAGTAAAAGATTAGCAGGATAAGCTTATAGTATAGTGTACAACTTGTCATTTTGCATCCTCGTCAAATTTCAGGATGTGATACAGAACATCAAAACGAACAACTTTCTCCATGGAAAATGGTGCCATGGAAAAAAGTTGTTCAGTTTGATGGTCTTTAACACATCCTGAAATTTGACGAGGGTGCAAAATGACACGTTGTATAATTATGTAATAATATATTAAACGCGTAAAAAATAAAAAAAATATGTTTTATTAGCGTGTTATAACACGCTGCAATAAAACAGATGGACAAATTTTAACACAGCGTTCAGTATGTCTAACCAAAGATATCCAAGCAAAAAATACACTGATTAAAGTGATTTGATTTTGACCTAAAATAATTTTAAAAAACGCGGCGGGTGCGGGCTCTGACGTGGTCACCTGCGCCTGCACATTCGTGGTATCAGAATTATGAGTTATCAAAGGCATGGATGTGTTTATGCATTGGGTAACCAACATTTTTAGTGTATTTTCGTTAGCTGATTTTTTTTTTCTTTTAAGTATCTAATGCGTTTTTCTTTTCTCACTGCAGGACATTCTTATATAAAGAAGACACAAACATTGATCACCATGCTTGCTCTAAGACGGGTTGGCGATTTCAGACTTACATTAACTACAAATCCAGGTTTCCTCACGACGTTTTCCTTCACCGATGTCAGTAATGTCCAAGATAAACTCAGAAAGTACGTCATATGAATTGAAAAAGTCACATTGGTTTGGATTTGAACCCACAACCTCGTGCAGGAGAGGCGAGGCATCCCGATATTTAACCGACTTCAAAAAGGAGGAGGTTCTCAATTCATCGGAACCTTTTTTTTTTTTCTTTTTTTTTTATGTATGTTCCCCGATTACTCGTTGATGGCTAAACCGATTTGTTTTTTTTTTTGTTTTATTCGAGAGGGTTCATCATAGTTGGTCCCATATAAAATTGATTAACTTTGCTTCAGTAGTTTTTGAGTTAGCTTCAATAATACGTATTTTTTCCCCACTTTTATATGGATGATGTTCTAGTTTGTTTTGCAGATAGTGGTATTAGAATTTGTGTGGGGTAGGTACACAACTAAATAGTGAAAAATAAAAACTTTTTTACAAAAAACTACAACCGACTTCCAAAAACAACACTACAAAGTGAAAAATAACTTTAATTTCGGGAGTCGGTGGCAAAAAACGAAAATACATTTAACACCGACACCGACACCGACTTCCGAAATTAAAGTTACTTTTCACTTTGTAGTGTTGTTTTTGGAAGTCGGTTGTATTTTTTTGTAAAAAAGTTTTTTTCATTATAGATTATGTAAAGTAGGTACAAATTAATAATATCCAATCCATTATGTCGTTTTCATCTTTAAAGTTTTTTGCAACACCAACACTTTAGCCAAATAAACCTCATTTGTTTTATTTAACCTACTTGACTAACTATCTGCTAAGAATATTAACTTACGTAATTAAGGGAGTAAGATAAAGATCTGTGTTAACCCGTGATGCATCACTAATACCGCTTAACCCTCAGTTGAGTGAGGGTTCAATAGGGTCGGGATCGAACTTATAACCTTCCGATCAAGTTCGTAAGTTGAACTGTTTGAACTATCGCCGCTTCGATGAGACTCGTTTATCATTATGTCGTCGATTAGGGCTGGAAGACGAAGAGTTTGATTAATTTATAATAAGTTCTATAATAATAGGTCTTTACCTATGAAATTGCCGTTTTGTATGAAAAAATTTAAACGAATTTTTTTCATGCATTTTTTATTTGTATTAATCGAAGTAATCACCCATGCAATCAATGCATCTTTGCCAACGCAGGGGCAGTTTATTGATGCCCTTCTTAAAGAAATCAGCTGGACGGGAGGCAACAAATTCTTCAAAGGCATTTTGTACTGCCTCTCGGGTATTGAATTTTTTTCCCGCTAAGAAGTTATCCAAATTCTGGAAAAAGTAGTGGTCTGTAGGCGCAAGGTCTGGTGAGTAGGGCGGATGACGGAGAGCTTCCAACCCCAGTTCTTGCAACTAATAGTATAGTAACAGTTACAGTACTCGGTTTAGTGGTCGCACATGCTATTGCTGAGTATGAGGTTCTGGGTTCAATTCCAGGGTCGGGCTAAATGTTATTGGGTTTTTCCATCTGGAATTACTCAGTAGGAGCCCGGAGTCCAGTCGATGGCAATAGGCTCGCTGGCATAGGACTTTAACATAACTGGCGAAATGGGTAGGTAACTACACCTCTGCCTAACCCCGAGGAGAATACAGAAGATGTTATGTTTGTGTGATCAAGGTCTTTCATATATACATAAATCTAACAGGACTGAATTATTCAGGGCATTAAAACACCTCCGCCGCGAAATAATAGCAGTGAAACCGCAGTATAGTTCAATTCAACTGACTCGCAGTTTCAAAGGTTTCGCAGTTTCGCGGCGGTGGAGGTGTGCTAAAGCCCTAAAGCTTTGAAAACAGATTCCATGCACAGCGTCATTTTGGTGTATTTTCAAACTATTTTTATAATAAAATAAATAAACTCTGCTCCATTGCTCCCATGTATGTAAATGGACGCAAAACCGAGGTTACAAAGTGGCTCTTGACAATGAGTTATATTAGGACTGAAGATTTACCACGTATATCAATCGCTTAACCTAATGTAGTTAATAAAGTTATATGTTTATAGTTATACAGACTTACATATACACAGGTTTTCATCGTATTTAAACTAGCTTCATCTTTCTGACTGACCGACCCATTGACAATTCAAAAGTGCCTGTAATTGGTTTATTTGAAATAAATGCTTTGAGTTTGAGTTTGATTTATCTCTCCCTCACACTCATACATAGGTACAGAAATAGGCCACATCGTGGCTGCTTTAGCTAGTTAGTTTAGTATATTATATTGTAATTTGATTAGGTACTGTGCTCGTCTTACAATTATTGCTTTATGTTCAAATCTTAGGCGAGGACGCTGGCACCCTAAACACAAGTTAAATCTTACTTTGGGTGCCAGAGTTCATCGAAAACACTCTTTTCCATTGTTGTAACGTTGCATAGTGTTAGGATAAGTGTTAGTGTACAACTGAAGTTAATAAAATTATTTTTTTTTATTTTTTATTTTAAAATACTGTGTTTTCTAAATGTTCTCGTTCTTTCTAAAGAGCAGCTGCGAAACAGGTCTTCAACAGTAAACATAGGTATTTAATCCTGTGTGTATGTTATGTAGGAACTGTGAGGACTCGAACCTCACAGGGGGCTGCAGCTTTCTACAATCAAAGAAGGCTTATTGAACTCTGATGTAGGGATTTCCCCTAGGGATTTATAATTATCCGTGGATGTGTCCGTGGCATCACACAGGCCCTATCAGAATACCAGCGTTGCGGTTATTATTTTTTAAACATCGCAGCTTTATGCTGAGATAGGAGCCTTTTTGGCCTCGCACAGCTCTTTTTTTTTATTTTTAGTTTTTTTTTTTTTTTAATGTTTATTCTGTTACTTTTATTTATGCTCCTTCTTATTTGTATTTCCTGTGCGTGTTCCAAATAAAATATGTTTCTTTCTTTTTCTTTATGTAATAATAATAGAATTAAATTACAGACTGTTCCAACTATAACTTTCTGCCCGTGGCCGCCTCACTAACATCAATTCAAAATCAAAGTTTTTCTCTTAAACTATTTAAACATCCAAGAAGGTTGCATGCTAAAACACATAAGGTTCCCAGCCTCTACGGTATCTACCTAGTAAGTATAACATAATTATTGAACTTTATTCTTTCTTTTCTTTCTGTAATTTACTGATCAAATTAACCGATCTAATTGATCTGGTGACAAGTTTATCCCACAACCGGTTTATTTTAATATAAGGCGTTCAGGTCTTTCAATAAATTTATTTATGTCAAGTGACTTATATTGCCGCCTTTACGAGGTGCATCTTGCACTAGACATTAAAAAATAAAAATCGAATAAAAACCAAAGTGTCATACAAACACTAACAAAGTTTTGAAACCATTAGTATGACAGGCAGACGGGCTTAGCAACTAACTAATAGTAATAAAAAAGTAATAAAAAATCTAATCCAAAGGTACATAATTATTAGAAGCAACATCTGCTGATCCTAGGTTCGATTCCCGGCGGCAAGTTACACAGGCGGCAGGCCTAGCAACTAGCCGGCTGCTTGAAAAAGGATAATTGTTTTAGTTTATTGCAAACACTTTCTCTGCGTTTTAAAAAAAAATGTGAAACACAATTTTTTCGTTTTGAAACAGCATTTTATTAAGCTGGAATTTGTGTTTTAGCTTATAAATTATATTGATAAGAAAAACACAGGTATTTCCTTATTTTAAATTGAAAGTACTTAATTTATTACAATCTAGTTAATTGAGTTTAGGATTATCAAACATTCGAAGAGTGTAACGTAACGCATTTGTAAAAATAAAAACTTTTTTACAAAAAAATACAACCGACTTCCAAAATCAACACTACAACCAATTGTAACCAGTAATTTAAATGGTGTGCATAATAAAGAGTATTCTATTCTATTCTATTCTATTCTATAAAGTGAAAAATAACTTTAATTTCGGAAGTCGGTGTCTGATTAAATGTATTTTCGTTTTTGCCACCGACTTCCGAAATTAAAGTTATTTTTCACTTTGTAGTGTTGTTTTTGGAAGTCGGTTGTATTTTTTTGTAAAAAAGTTTTTATTTTTCACTTTTTAGTGGGCCTGTTTATAATTTGTATAAGTTACAATAGTCCAATGTCAGTTGCTCATCACATGTTACAAAATATTGCTTTTCCCGATGCTGGGACGTTAATTGTTGAGGAGTTCTGCTGGTAAGAACCAGGAGAACTCCTCAACAACCACTCACCACACGCATTGTGTGACGAGCGGAAATTGCTTGGCAACCATATTAAAGTAATGGAATCGCAATCCGTGAAATATTTATCATTGAGTAGTTCCGGTAGCCATCTGTGGTCTTCATCATCAGTTCCACTTCACCAAGTGGTGCTTTCCGAGAGCGAATGCACGAGCTACTATAAAAAAATACCCAAATCTCTATAGGTGTGCCTATAATATTTGAAGAGTTCCTTCGATTTCTCCAGGATCCCATCATCAGGACTGGATTGACAAAAATGGGACCATTTGGGAAGTATACCCTTTCCAACAAAAAAATATTTTTTCAAATCGGTTGGCAAGCGACGGAGTGATGCGCGAACAAACATAAAAAAAAAAAAAAAATACAAACATCCGAATTGAGAACCTCCTCCTTTTTTAGAAGTCGGTTAAAAAACAGGAGCGTACGTTACCTATAAACGTCAAAAATAAGTTGGTAGGTACATGAACGAAGTTCGAATGCCACTAAGCTTCTTTAATTTCAAATCCATGAACTCATTCCAAAAATTTGGGAATGGAAGGAAATTACCAATATCTTAGAATGTAATACAATACAATAAAATATATTTCAACTGCTTCGATTATTATGTACTAGCTTCTGTCCGCGACTTCGTCCGCGTGAAATTTCTTGTTCCCCGACCCACCCCGTCGCATCGCATCGCCAGCCCGCGTTGTTACTGCGTTTTCGCTTAGTGTTATTTCTGACTTTTTTCTTTTTTCTCAGCTCCTAAGGGTCCTAGCGTGATGTTCAATCTATAGCCTTCCTCAAGAACTGGGCTATCCAATGTAAAAATAATTTTTCATAGATTTGATTAGGTAACCTTAAAAAAGTTATAGTGAAACATGATCTTTTTATGAGGAACAATTCCTTCATACATGATTGTTGCGTAACTTTAACCGTTTACGCAGCGCACGCAACGGAAGCTCTCAAAAGGAATAAATGTTCCCCGTTTTTGCAACATTTTTAGGGTTCCGTACCTCAAAAGGAAAAAACGGAACCCTTATAGGATCACTGTCTGTCTGTCCGTCTGTCACAGCCAGTTTGCTCCGAATCTAATGGACCGATTAAGTTGAAATTTGGTACACATATGAATTTCTGTGACCCAAACACGGACGGGTAATGTAAATAAATTAAATCTGAATATAGAGGTCACTTTTGGGGGGCAAATAAGAAAATTAAAAAAAAAAGTTTTGCAAACTACACCATGTGGCATATCCAATGAAAGGGCTGACTATGAGGATCTCAAATATATTTTTTTTTTTATAATTTTAAAATAAATTGTTTTAAAGTTATAGACGAAAATTGACCATTCCCCCCCTTATCTCCGAAACTACTGCGCCTAAAATTTTGAAAAAAAATTTAGAAAATAGATCTTTACCTGTAAATTACAGGAAAACCTATAAGAAGTCTGTGGTCTTAAAATAACATGATAAATCTATCAATATTGTGAGTACAAACTTACATTTACAGTTGGAATGTATGGGAGAACATGTTTTCAGCTACAATGTTAAGTTTGTTCTTAAGATAAATTTATCCCAACTACGGAACCCTTCATTGTGCGTGGTCCGACACGCACTTGGCCGGTTTTGTTTCATTGATGCTTCGCTTCTATTGGTCATAGCGTGATGTTATAATAGCCTACAGCCTTCCTCGATAAATGTGCCGTATCCAACACTAAAAGAATTTTTCAATTCGAACCAGTAGTTCCTGAGATTAGAGCGTTCAACCAAACAAACAAACTCTTCAGCTTTATTTATAATATTAGTGAGTATAGATTTGATTTTCTTTGGTGATTTTGGCTGATTTTGATTTTTTAAAAATTAACAGCTTTTGTTACCCAGTTAAGACGACCGTGACTTACGAGTAATGGGTCTAACGTTCAAGCCCAGGCAGGCACTTTACTTTTTCACATACGCTGAATACCCTCACCGGGCCTGAGTGGTGGATTACAGAGAATGCCTGCGTACGTACGAGCAGTGGGAACGTTATAATATGCTATTTTTTTTTTACTTTTCCTATACTATCCCACTGCTGGGCAAAGGCCCGTCCAGGAATTCTTCTCCCGCGCCACCTCGGACCATGCTGTTTATACATTTTTTTTTTTCAATTCCCAATTTTATAGCATGACACTAAAAGCTTTGAAAAATACCAACACACAACAATATTCTGTGGTAAACAGTGCCTAAATGACACCTTAATAGTATAATAGTAGAGAGTGGATGATTGACACGCGGCGAGGGCGCGTGCGCGAGTGGCAAATCGCGTGACGGATGGCAATGATGCCACTAGTGTCACTACGTCCACGATTACAGAATTAATTGCTCTGTACCTACGTGTGAAATGATGTGGAGAAATTTATTTTAATTTTAAAGTGTTTTAATCTAAATGGACTTACTACGCTTGCTGTAGTCGATTGGTGGATGGTTGACCACCCATTACATATCGAGACTCCTCCGTGCCTCGGAAAGCACGTTAAGTCGTTGGTCCCGGCTGTCATTTGTAGATCTTTGACAGTCGTTACGAATCTGACAGCAGTCTTAGCAAGGGGTATCATGTAGCTGGGTTGTGTAGGTCAGAGAGGCAGTCGCTCCATGTAAAATAGTACTCACATACACTCACACACACACCCACCCTTACACACATTTGATTTATTTTAAATTAATGTTAATTTATGTAGTTTTAGCATTAAAATTATACGTTTTTGGTTTCTGTATTAACACGTCTTGTTATGGAAGAGCGGACTCTCCTAATACAGGCACTATCTGCCTAAAAGGAGGATCCATTCAAAAATGTTGTTTATAATAAAATAATAATAAAAACGTTTATTTCGGAAACTTGCTCCATAGATCTTTGTTAGTGATACAACTTACGTAACTATGTTAGTACTTACATTTAATTAAAAATAAAATAAAACACAAATAAAATAAAATAAAAATAAAACCTACAATTATATCAATTCATGTATTTACCCAAAATTATACCCAAAATTGTTTTACCAATAAACTATTTTTATTATTATTATTTTTTTTATTCAGCTGCATCTAGAGACTGGAATCTGACCCCAACATAGTTGGGAAAAGGCTAGGCTATTAGGTGATCTAATTTTCAAAGGCTTTAAAACAAAATTAACCTGTAGATAGGTTATATTATTATCTCATCATTAAGTACCTGTCAATTATGTCTCTGACAAACAAACTAGCTGGTACAAACCATGTTTGTTGGTAGACTGTGCTGATTGGTAAACAAAAATAACAATATCTATCATGTAAATTGACACAAGACATAAGTAACTGACAAAAATATGCTATTAGTGTTCCTTTGGCCCTTGGTCTAATAAATGTGCACGCTAATTGCGTGACTACAGATCGGAATCGGTTTCAATTTGGCAGTTCAACAACATTCATTGCGTTATTAACGTTGTTGAGCAGAAAAAAATTTCGAACATACACACACAAACACACACACACACACACCCACACACACACACACACACACACACACACACACACACAACACACACACAACAATACACAAACAACACACACACAACACACACATTACATTACACACACACACACACACACAACACACACACAACAATACACAAACAACACACACACAACACACACATTACATTACACACACACACACAATACACATTAGCAATTTGCTTCAAAATGATTCAGATTCCGATCGATAGTGCGTTACGCAATTAGGGTGCTGTTGTTCTAATGCTACTAATGCTACGAGTATGTACTTACAGTAGGTATAATTTTTTCTATTGCTGCAATTGACAATATAGTTTCAAATAGGTACCATACTGCATGATTGGGTGATTAACTGCTTCCATAAAGCGCCCATGATGTACCTTTACTAACGATCTATAAGATCTGTCTTCTTGCTACAAAAATACGCTGTTGATTATCTGTTCCTTACACTGCATCTTTTTTTCAAATTTGTACTCAATTTTGTTTGGTCACACGTGTCGATCGATTGTCAAAAATCGAGCAAATAAATCAACTATCGTTTGTTTTAGTTGGGAGTCGGTGCTGTCGCGGAGCGGAATGCGGGAATATTGTCATTTTCTGTATATTTTATCTATACCTTTAGAATTAACTTTATATTTTATTTATTTTTTTAATTGCATTATTATTTGTTACATGCTGCACCGGTCGACGTCATCGCGTCAACGCCGGCTATCGCTGAAAACCAGCGCTGGGGCTCCGTTTCGCATGGGGTCGCGGCATTATGCTGAGCGGTAGCCGTTTTGCGTAGATGTGACGCATATTTTCCCCTAAACTTGCTTTTTACATTCTTATTTTATTTTGTTGTCCTTTGCGTCATGTTTACCGCAAATAAACGTATTTTCTTTCTTTCTTCTTTCTTTCTTTTATGAACACGACACATGTAATCAGATGGTGCGGATGTTACCCAAACCAGTAGTCAGAAACCTGAAAGTCTGACAACAAACCTAGTCATTGGAAGACCTTCATGATATCTATATCCATATTCAAAACTATAATTAATCCACCAATCAAAAACTAGGTCATTTAACCGACTTGCCACACAAATATGCGGTATAGTAGTTTGGCACAAGCCGGTCTCACAGCTGATATAAGCCACCACCTGCTCCAGGTGCGCGCGCGTCGATTGACAAGTGCAATTTGTATGTGTGTGAGTAGAGATGAGGAGGTGCGGCGTAGTAGGCTACGGTGGCCATTTCTTTTTACGGTGGCCAATTATTTTATAATATTCTGTAATTAAATTATATTGGTGTCTGTACTTAAATTATATTGGTGCTGTCTTAGTTGCAATCGGGATTGTTTATTAGAGTTTTGTGTAACGGAATTTTATGATAAATTGCGTGTACTTTTTTTCTTAACTATATTTTTATTGTAAATTCGTTTTAAATATTTTATAACCTAAAAATAACAAAATTATATCCTAACATAACTAAAACTATTAAAAAACTAAAATATGGCATCGAAAAATTCCTCCGCATCGTTGTCGACTGGTAAAGTTCCCAAGAGACTGACGGCATTGCCACGTTGTATGGCAATACTAAGCCTCTGGCCAAGGTAAAAGCCAGCCCTTGGGTCATGGGAAGTGTCAACCAGCCACTTGGAGATTTCGTTGAATAAACCATGAGCACTCGGACCCCACGGCCCAAGGGTTTCAACCCCAAACGGCTCGAAAATATAATTACCGATAAGTTTATTATAATTTCGCCGCTTTAGGTTTTCCGCAGCCGTAGCAGCAGTGCCAGCACAGCACGCCAAGACAGGAAGATGGGATGGCGCAAGAGTATCGACGCAAGTTGCGTCCCACACTAAAGGCCTTCCCACCTTCCATGAAAGTATTAAATATATTAAATATTTTATTCCATAACTAGTTGAATTTAAAGTCTCATTGTATTATTAAAGGTACGAGTATGTAATACGAGTATTTAAGAATTAAAAGTTTTAAGCATTTGGTGCACTCCTTTTGTCCCCCTAACTTTGTAGCTCCTATTTTTAGCGATAAGACCGCCCATCGTGTCACCCTATGTAAAATTTCTACATATACATGTATTTGTAATTGATATGGTGTCATAATAAAGAGTATTCTATCTATCTAACAATGAATATATGAAATCAATAGCTATGAGGATCCTTGACGAGCTAAACAACGCCTGACGCTGCAATAAATATGGCCACCTACTGGGCCCAAACATTATACGTATGGATGTACAGTCAAAAGAAAAGAAGAAGAATGAGCGACCTCACACTGATGGCTGATTCACTGTCGTGTTATTTTTACATCCCATGACTAACACGATTATTTTGTCATAAATCACTCAAAAGAAAATAAAAACTTAGCTAAGCGTAATAAATGCATTCACTTGAGGTTAAGGTTCTATCTTTAAACCCTTCGTGTTGAAATTCATAATAGTTGCTTTTAATAGGCGTTTTACCTTTAGGAAATAGCATTCGTCATATCATAATAAATTAAAAGCTAAGTTTTGTTATAAAAATTTGAAATAATAAAAGCCGTTTAAATTATTTTCAAACTGTCCATTTTATCCCACACTACCCTCACCTACGATGCGTAATCGCCTGCGCACGCAGCCGCCGACCAACGGGCCAACGGCAGGCATTCACGAAATTGTAAAATTCGAATTTTCTGAATGAGCAAGATGCTAAGTAGGTACCTATAGGAATGTAACGGTTCTCGCATCTGGCATAAAACAGCTGATTTTGACGTGTGTATGACATTGTCAATTTATAGTTGAATGATCCCGTTGAAAAATATGAATGGATGTTTAGAATTTTAAATAAAATAGAAAGACAAGGGTTTCGAATTAATTGTTTAGACTTTAGATAAATGATTCCGTTGTTGATAGTTATGATGTTAATAGCAGTTTATTGCACACCTTTGACATGTGTTCGTCTAGTGTTTATTTCCTAGTTATTAAGTCGGTGTACTAGCTGCTTATTAGCCAGTGTGTACTAATTAATAGTCTATTCATTAGACCAATTACTTATTTTAATGTTCTAAGGCTGATTTTGCTATTATATGGTTTTTTATTCGGGGATACTTAAAACAATTAGGGAGCAATTAAAACTTTTCTCTTTTTATAAAATTTAAGAACCATTATTAATGCCATATGCCATTATTAACCTATCATTACCTGTAAACGATGTTAAGCTACAAGATTACTGACAAATGCGTGCACTGACTGGACCGGTCCACTCAGTGTGGTTCTTCCTCAAAAGACCTTCTTAGACATTACTATGCATGGTCCTCCTATATACGGCTTGACCAAAATTATGTCTGGACTTTAAAAGAGACTGTGACCTCTGAGTTTGTTTCGGCCTTTCTTCTCAGAGTAGTCATCGGATAGGAAACAACAAACTCATCTAGTTTTAAAAAATGATGTAATTTTTTCGTGTAAAAGTGTTTGAACCAATATACACACACGTTTTGAAACCCTTGGGCCGTGGGGTCCCAGTGCTCATGGTTTGTTCAACGAAATCTCCAAACGGCTGGTTGACACTTCCCGTGACCCAAGGGCTGGCCAAACCTTGGCCAGAGGCTAAGCATTGTCATAAAACGTGGCAATGCCGCCAGTCTCTTGGGTACATTACTAGTCGACTGCGATGAGGAATAATTTTTCGACGACATATTTTAGTTTTTTAATAGTTTTAGTTATTTAGGATATTATATTTTTATGTTAATAATCTGTAAATAACTTTTAAGTATGCAATGTTAATAACATTATGAAATATAAATTTACGCAAAAAAAGATATCATTTATCATCATTTATTGTGGTCTACAAAACGACCCATGTTTAGAATAATATTAGCTTTTCATAGAGCACCATGTAGTTCTAATAAGATGTATTTCATTTTGATTAGTCTTGTAAAGTTAACGCAGTAATGTTACTCCTAACTTAAACATGCGCACTTAACTCCTCAGGGCATTTATTTCCAGGATAAAAACTTCTAAGTATTCTTAGTCATAAAACTATAAGGTTACCGATATTAGCAGTGGCTATAGGCAAAACCGCAGGCTTGTGTTTTAAGTAAATTCTATACTAATTATTATGAGAAAAATTTAGAGGCACTTTCCGATACGCTGCATCTAAGGTGTGGAATAATATCCCGCCACCCATAAGGGTACTGGGCAGTATCCACACGTTCCGAACACGCTTACGGCAGTATCTGATAGATTCGCAACAGAAGCTAGATATGGTCGCACTAAATGTTTCACTTATATGAAATGCCTACTGTACTTAGATTGAAACATAATTCCCAATCATTAAATTAATTAATAACTTTCGGTGTATTGTCCGTCGCGCTCAGCGCTCAGCGGTCTGTAGCGATTTATGAATGCATCGGGTCGGGTCAATCTAATATATCAATCGCTAAGAACAGGGTTTGCTGAGACAGTTCTTGTTGTTTTTGTAGTCTTAACCTATTTACTATATTTCATATACATTAAAATGCTTATAATATAATATATAAAACATCTATCTCTAGCCAGTACAAAATTATTATTTTTATTTTTTATATCTTTATTGTACTTAATTATATTTTGATTTCTAGTTTATTTATTTATAAGTATATAATTTATCAATTAGGTATGTTGAAACTGTTTGTACTCCCCGTCACTTGTCTCTACAGGTTCATTAGAAAACCAGCGTCAGGCAGCATCTGTCTGGCATTAATGCTGAAATGAACCTTTTTGGCGCAGCCGTGAGGCACACACTTTTGTTTTAAAACATTATTTTAATTTTTTTTCTCTTGTTTTTGTGTTTCACGAAGTGTGTCCAAATAAACGTTTTTCTTTTCTTTCTTTTCTTTAAAAAAGTAATTTCATAATTAGCAATTTTGTATATAGAGTTGAATTACTGTAGTCACCTGCAGTAACAAACAACTCATTTATGATTCCGATATGAAAAAATCCATACGTCTGGATATATTGGTTCACAGACATGCATTGCATAATTAGCCTTTAATGTTCCCACTGCTGGGAGAGGGACCGGGCCGTAATCCACCACGCGGGCCCAGTGCGGGTTGCTAGATGTCACATGTCTTCAAATTTTTGATTGTAGGACATGCCTGTTTCGTCACTATGTTTTCCTTCACCGTTTTGAGAGCAGTGGTGAAGAAATAATTTAGACAAAGTAAAGCGCCTGTCTGGTTCGAACCTACGACCCACAACTCGTGAGTCGGGGCCGTAATCACTATAATATGCTACCACTGCACTATAGACTTATGGGTTTGATGAAAAGTATAAAGGTTAGTCGTATTAAGATCAGTAAAAACATTTGAACTTGATGTCCAAAGCACAGCAGGTTTGCGATGAGCAAAGTTATTCCTGCAAATCTTTTGACGCAGGTTTAGCTATTGCGCATGTGCTTGTATTTTCTCCAACACATAGGTACTGCAATGTTTTCCGATTGCTTGGCCATAGGCGTAGTAGGTACCTACTCTAATAGCAGATTCCGGTTTTTCCTTTAGAAATTTCTCAGTAGGTAACAGCCCAGAGTTTGGGAGATGGCGGTGTGATGCCCCCGTGCCTCGGAAAGCACGTTAAGCCATTGATCCTGGGCTTATCTGTCACCGGTCGAGTCAGATTGAGGGAGACCTCACTCTCATCGACCGATGGGACGGCAATCCGACTCCGAATCCGGCAAACTGAGAGCATCTGTGCACACACTTGTGCACTATGTTATACTCTCCGCTGAGATTGGCCACTATGGCCGGAATTCGGTCTGGAAGAAGATCTGGTTTGGTCTAGTAGAAGATACTTTCCCAATCGAACCACTTGACAAAGATTCTTCCCATCATGAAGTGTTCCACTACGAAAGTACCTTGAAAAATTGCCAATTACCTGTATAGCAAAAACTGTTCGGTAATTGACGGCTACATTTCGCTCTTTCACCGAAGCAGTTATCTACTCGCATCGCATCGCATCGTAATTTCTTTTTAATAAACTTCTAAAGGGCTCCGTCGAATTATGCGGCAGTTGCTTGCGGACAACATACCAAATATTTTGAAATACCAAATAGTGGCTATTTTATTGTGTCTACACGACAATAGGTGCATTCTTTTAGAAGTTAAGTATCATTTCAATCGAAGAATACAACATTCGTTATTAGTTGTATTATTATTAATAAAAAAACTGCGTAGCTTTGTGCCGCTTGATTCTCTATTTGGGTTCGTTTAAGGGGAACGCTACAAAATTGTAACTTTCATGGTAGAAAATGTTTAAGTGGTAAATAAATTAGGTCTTATTATTAGGTATTTCGTAACACACCTAACGTAAGTGCTACTACAAAATATACATGGAGTGATTTTTCTGGACCAAGCAGATTCGAGAATGACTGACTGTCTAGACCACACGTAACCAAAACTACTGAATACAGAAGTTCTTATAGGGTGTAAAGTTGATCCTAGGTCTAGGTACTCAGAAATACTTATCAAATCTAGCCATACTTATGCCCGTTGGTCTAGTTACTGCTTCGATGGTCGAGTGGTCGCTAGCGCTCCTGCTGAGCATGTGGTCCTGGGTTTGATTCCTAGATCGGGCAAAGTGTTAATGGATTTTTCTGTCTGGAATTTCTCAGTAGCAGCCCGGAGTCTGACTGGTTAAAGGCAATAGGCTCGCCCCCAGCCAAAATGTGGGAGTACTATAGGTACACCTCTGCTTAACCCTTTGGGGAATATAAGGATGATGTTATGTTATAAATATAAAGCATCACGTCTCTGCCGTCTTCAAACGATTGACAGAAACTGAAAGATGTTTTATATTCGTTTACATCTAAACGTATTTAGTGATTTGTGGTCCAAGCGGGCCTTAGTGTTTAATCTGCCTAGCTTTTTCGCAAATGTATTGAACACCAATATTTACATGGAGTGACTGCCTATCTGACTTCCACAACGACAGACTTTTGGGCTTCTGACTACCCATAACAACTGTCAAAGATCTACAAATGACACCGGGACCAAGGGCTTAACGTACTTTCCGAGGTTACGAGGGGTCTCGAAATGCAGTAAAAAAAAATTCAACAACAAACCCTGAAATAACAATAAACCCTGAAAAATAACTTCACTTAACTAGCTTCCCCACAATATTTCATGATCAAGATTCCGATCGCTTGTTCCTATTATTGTACATCCGATGTTGATGAGCGCTTTATGATCACGTTTTAAGAAACAATTTCCTTATTGCTGCATCTGTATGTGAGAAGAGATTATTAATAAGTTATGGATAGCTGATTGCTCAATCACAGGTTGTATTTTTTGGGTGGATGTTCATAATGGCTGGAAACATTGTCAACACTAGTAAATCTGAGGGCACGGTAGTGCCCCCGCCAAGGCGAGCCAAAAACAAAAAGCAGAGTCACTAACGACCTTTTCGCGAAGCATTTCGTCTTATTTTCAAACCATCATAGCTTTTATGCTTTTAAAATACGTCGATATCGTCACTGACTGACTGACTGACTCACTCACTCATCAAAACGTCTACGGCACTTCCCGAACTCCTAAATAGCTGAAGTTTAGTATGCAGACTAGGATTTGCACACGAACAATAAAAAAATTAAGAAATCTGTAACTTTCACCCTTCAGCCCTCTTAAAGGGAGGTGCAAGTCTGTAGTTCATACGGATAGTATGTCGCTAAAATAAAAAGAAAAGAAGAGCACCCTACAAAAAGGAATGAAATTCCACCAAAAACATTTCATGTAAAGTAGGTTGCCAAGACTTACATAATAAAAGATCTAAGTATCTATTCTGAACATTTCAGCGATAACATGAGAAAAAACAACAATTGCTAACTCCTCATTTTTCAAATTTTTAATGACTATATTTCTTCAAACTCCCATCCTATAAATAGCCTAACCAATTGACCACAGGTTCAGTTAGCCAGACAGATGTAGCCCGTTGACCGAGCAACAATGATAATAGCTCGGCCACGCACTTAGCATTACTTGAAGCTAACTTAACACTAGTTGTCAACTTAATTGCGTACGAGTAATTCTAGGTGCGACATTTCTTACTCGTATTTAGGTTTTGTTAGGGCTTACGCCGAGTTCTATACTTTAACTCGTGGTTTAACTCTGACATGTTCTCGCATAGAAATATCTTTCATATATCTATGTTCTCGCTTAGCCTAAGTACGTGCTAAGTTACGTTTGTAGATCTCGGCCTAAGAGTGCTGTAGCCAGTCTGTCAGTACGTGCGACTTCTGAATGCCAATTAATTCTCGTACTTAAAAACGTAAACAAAATCCTAGTCGCTATTTCATCTCAATGACAATCCATGTCCAAAACTTGTCAAAAATGTTGGGAAATTGATATAGTTCGGATGTTTTACTAGGACTAAATTTTAATGATCTTTTTATTAGGAAACTACATACGTGCAGCAGGAGCTCATGGCTAAGTAATAACAGCCACATGGGTCGATACACCAGTTTAAGCTACGCTTGCCGGGGTTGGTCCGCGGATGGGTGACCATCTTTACATACCGAGACTCCTCCGTGCCTCGGAAAGCATGTTAAGCCGTTGGTCCCGGCTGTCATTCGTGGATCTTTGACAGTCGTTACGAGTCGTCAGAAGCCCGAAAGTCTGACAACCAGTCTTACAAAGGGGTATCGTGTTATCCAATTACTGGGTTGTGGAGGTCAGATAGGCAGTGGCTCCATTTGAAATACTGATATTCAGCTGCATCTGGTTAGACTGGAAGCCGACCCCAACATATACCTAGTTGGGAAAAGGCTAGGCAGATTGATTGATACGTGCAGCAGGTGCAGGTATGTAAATTAGCAAAATGGTAATCATCTTGTCGGTTGTTTTAACAATTTCAGAGTAAAACGGCTAACATGGCGCTTCTGGGTAGTTTTTTGAAATCGCGCTTGACACTTTCACACAGTCATTACCTATGTACACACAGCAGCAGGTCAACTGTCAAATTTTCTTACTCGATTTTGAACGTAACCAGCAACATTTTAAAGTTTAAAATCATTTGTAAAAATTTGACAGTTTGATATAACCTGATGTGCTATTATCTGTACCATTAGTCTTTAACTAATACACTCGAGAGAAATTAATTAGGGCCACATCTTTGTGTGGGGTATCTTTATACCCCACCTGAAAGTCTCGGAAACTAAAATGCTAGCTTAATGAAATAAATTGTGTTTATTAGACAACTAAATTGTCTTAATGATACCTCAAGATACGAACTATGACTACATTTCTAATCCCTTAAATCTCCTATAAAGGGGTAGGTACACAAACATTTTAAAATATTATTTTAAAATTTTAATATTTTTTTTCGATTTTTCAAAAACGCTGTACCGTATATTTCTTTAAATCCTACAAAAAGCATAAATTTGAATTTGAATATCCTTAACTTAAGAAATGCTGGGTTTCCCATACAAACTTTCGTCCCCTATATCACCCGCTGTAGGATTTTTGAGAAAAAAATTAGCCTGTCTCCTTCCCCAGGATGCTATATAAATACAATTTATTTCATTAAGCTAACATTCTTAGTTTCTGACACTTTCAGGTATCTTTATGTGACCCTAATTCATTGCTCTCGTGTGTATAAGAATTTATAAAAGATGGATAGAAAAGTAGAGGGTTCGTGGCTAAGTAATAACAGCCGCACGGCTCAATCGATCAGGTTAAGCTACGCTTGCTGCGCTCGCTCTGCGGCTGGGTGACCATCTTTACATATCGAGGTACCCCTCCGTGCCTCGGAAAGCACGTTAAGCCGTTGTGCGTTGGTCCCGGCTGTCATTCGTGAATTTTCGACAGTCGTTACGGGCCGTCAGAAGCCCGAAAGTCTGAGAACCAGTCTTACCTAGGGTTATTATCACATTAATCAGTAACTGGGTTGTGGAGGGCAGATAGATAGTCGCTCCTTGTAAAATACTGGTATACAGCTGCACCTGGTTAGACTGGCAGCCAATCACAACATCGTTGGGAAAAGGCCAGGCAGATGATGGATAGAAAAGTAACCGAAGTAGGTGTTCTGGCAAAATAGTCAGCAAAATTATTATTTAAGTTATTAGTAGATAACCTAATCCTAATGCGAAAGTGGGTTTGCTTGTTTGTTAGGCTTTCACGCTAAAACGGCAAAATGGATTTAGATGAAATTTGGCACATGGGTAGACCTCATGGTCTACCCATGTGCCAAATTTCAAAAGTATCCTACGTCCTTCTCTAGTTCATACTAGAGAACTTTTTAGCCTGGATCGCAGACAAAGTCGCGGGTAACAGTTAGTAAACCATAAAGTTTATGGTAGAAAATGTTATATGCTGGACACGTCTGAACATTGCCCCTCGAATCTAATCAGTACACGTTGTACAATTAAGTCGCCGTCCATAGAAATTAAGTCACTCACGTGCACCCAGCCTAATTTACCTAATTACCGGCTTTGTTCAACAATCGTAATGTTATCACACTTATCACTAACTGATGACTTTAACAAAGTTATTATAAGCTATAACGTAAATTAGTACACTGGCTTATGATCAAGTTATTTTGCTTATCTTGTTAATTAAGATTTTGAGGTGTATACGAGATGTTTTATAGTCTGTGGCGTTAATTATGTGATAATTATGAACATAACTTCACGCTGGAGGTATTGGAGTAAGCAGAGATAGAAGATTAGAAGAATTTATTGAACATCTTTTTTGTTAAGACAGGTGATTTTTCTTTTGGGCTTTCCTCTGTATATCTCTTCATGCCAGAAACCTTTGTTTGCCATATTTTCTTGGTAATTATTACAATTTAGTGTAACGGTTTTTAGAAGCCTCCTGTTCAGCAGTGGAACTATCGATTCTCGGATCAATGTATGCCATATGTTTTATAAAGGTTTATTTCTTTAAGTTACATCTTTTAACAATTCAATATTTTAAACCTAGATGGAGCCGGCATTTGTTAGCTGACTGGACCCTGAGAATAAATGCCGAAATAAATTCAGAAGTCTAAGAAGATGATGATTATTTATTAGATATAGATTATTTCCTTTATTTCATTTAAGTACATATCCTTTATATTTTAAAATATTTTTTTTTTAATATAAAATTTAAAAAAAGAAACATTTAAAAATATAAAACATAGTAGCCCACCGGTATCGGGAACAGGGTCCAAGCTACCGGCGGTCAGGGCTCCAGAGAGAGGAACCTCCTAACAATGCGCGCCGTGTCCAGAAGTACCGCTTTCTGAATCAGGCCCTTAATCCAGCTGCCTAACGAGAGCCTCCTTAGATGTTGGTCGAGGCTCTTGGCAATTAAGCCATTGGCTGATACGACTATCGGCACAATGATTGCTGAGTCCACATCCCACATGTCGACAACCTCGCGAGCCAAGTCAAGATATTTGATATGTTTATCTTTCTCGGCTTTCACGAGGTTCCCGTCATGCGGGACCGTTATGTCAATAATCATTGCGCGCCGCTCTATTCGATCCACCACCACTATATCAGGCTTATTGGCAACAATATATATTCATAAGACATAGATTTATTATTATTTGAATGTGGTAATATTGATATTGGACATTTATTTTAGTTTTTAATTAATCACAATACAACACACACACGCATGCATGTCACATCATTTCATTTTAATTAATTCTCTTAAATCTATTCTCTCCTTGTGTTAATTATTCAGATTATTCTAACCTTAGATTCTAGCGTATGGCACTCGTGGGTTGCAGCTGAAAATCAGCGTCAGGTGGTACACCTAATGTTGTCATCTGACAATATGCTGAGCTGAGGCCCTTTTGGCATTACAATTTTTTTGTTTTATGTTTCAATAATTTTAAGGTGTATTTATTTTTTGCTGTAATGCCAATTAAACGCATTTTTCTTTCTTTCTTTCTATGAAGATGAGCTATAAAAGTTATCTTGATGTACCTGATTGTATTCTAATAAGGTATATAACCAGCATGACTCTATTTAAAAGACAAATCTCTACAGATAAAAAATGTGGCGGTTTATTATATCATCATTTAACTGTTTGTTAGAACTTGATTTCAATCGCACATTTGCATATAAAATCTCTTCAATCGATTATAAAACTACAATTAAAAAAACAAAATGAATAGCCAGATTGCAATCACTGATGATGACAAATACAACACCGAACTTCACCAACAAATTAACATAATCCTACCATTAAATCATTAAGCCATTACCTATAAATACTAGTACATTACAATACTGAGGTCACAGATTCGGAGGTCGCTAACCCTGCGCGCACGCTCGCTTGTCGACGCGTGTCAAATGATCTACATAAATATAAGAACCAACTTTGTTTGCCATCCCTGGAACAATCGACATAGAATATTGAACTTTAATGGAAAGAAATAAGAGTGGTATTGGAATTTGTCAGTGGGTACTAGGCGTGAAATAGGGTTGGCATTTTTTCAAAATGAGATGCCCACATCCGATTGTTTTTATTCAAAATGCTGGAAACATTTAATTGTGTATACGTAATGTTAGGAAATAGTTGAAATGCAGATTACACTGTTTTGTTCGTGTATCGTTTGGTTGCTACGCGGTTCGTGGTTCCGTGTCAGCAACCACGTTTTGGTCGATAACGAGATCAGATTTGATGTTAATAATGTTTTTTCGAGCGTTTCATTCGAGTTTTGTTGGTTTTTAAGTGGTTCTTCAACCGTAATGGCCTAAAAGTGATATTGACCGACAATTTGTTCAAACATTCATCTTGTACGCAAGGGTTATTTCTGAATAATTTGGATATGTGTTGATAAGACGAGACAGTCCTAGTATTAGGGATGGGCTTGAACGCAACTGTCATAATTTTGAGACGAGGTGCGAACGTCTGTCTTTGTGTAATATAAACTTCAAAGGCGTTCAATATTAATATTATTTCGCATTCTCTTTATAAAATAAGATTTTTCGACTTAAGTTATTTTTCAATTTTTAAAGACCTGTCGTTTTATTAAAGGCTTCGAAACCATTATCTGCCTTATTAGTGTCAGGTGCATCAAAACTGGACATCTATTTGAAGTAGATAAGTTAGCCCATTATTTTAATAATACAACACTAAGCAATTTCATTGTGCGATTAGCCTATCAATTTTCTCTCACTCTATATTTTTCTATCATTATTTTTGCATATCGTATCAAAATAGATATCATGATATCATGTTAGAAACCACATGTCACCACTGTCTTCATAATTTAAAAATCAACATTGCAAAATAATTCTTCCCCTCAACTCAGCTTATGTACAAAAATGTATGAACGTCATACAATGGAACAAAAGCATTGAGTCACACTACAATATATCACGCGTGGATTATAAAAAGAAATGTAGGTTCTTTCAATTTAAAATGTCCTATTCAAAGCTGATGGCTCAAGATCGATGCATCACTATAAAATATGTAGCCTAATAACTTATGAGTGGCCAACTTTATATTACTGACCGAAAAACTTGAAATCTGAACGTTTTAAAACTAAAATTGTTTATGGCAACTGCATTTTGAATTTTGTTTTCCGAACGTTAGGTACCTAAGTATTGCAAAGATATTAAGAACAGTTCTTATGGACTCTATGTGGAAGAGTTAAAGGTGGATTTTCGTGGTGTGAGTTAAGGAAGTTTGTTTAAATCTGGAGGTGACGAGGTAGGAAAATATTCGGCTTCAGAACATAGATGTCGAGTGATAGTGCGTGACATATTTCAGGGTTGCCAGTTGGCAGAAGTTGTTTTCGTGATTTTAGTAAATGACTATCTTAACAAGTTTTTAAACTACAAGAATATGAAACGTGAGTTAATTTTTAATGACAAGAAATTAGGTATTTTTTAAGCACGTTTATAATTTAAGAAAAGGCCGGGTTAAAGGTTGTCAACTTGTATTAGTGGTAAGAGTGACAGAACATTACTTATGGTAGTAATTTTCACTGGCAACATCAGGATAAGCGGACTTAAACACTCATTGCACATAAAGGGTGAAGTGATTGATTGTAATTCAAAAATTGGGGCGTGTTAAATAAAAGATTCACAACGAGTGACGACACTTGAGTAGGTCAACTCAAGCACGCAGCTGTGAGCCCCATTGCCAACCATGCTGATTGGCATAACTTTTCACCACGGCAGAAGTTATTCTCATATCCTCTCGTATCACAATGCCATCTCACCGTATAATGAAATGAAATGTTAACTTCTTTAAGTAAATCTTTTAAGACACTTTTACAAGTAAATTTAAGGTAAATATTTTAAAACTAGATGGCGCCAGCTTTTTCTGGCTGATTGATACTGATTCCTGACAAGAAATAACGAAATAAACTCAGAGGTTATGGTCTCTTTCAAATTCCGAACATTATATAATTAAGATATAATTAAGAGGTGCTCGTGGCTAAGTAAAAACAGCTGCACGGGTCGATCCATCAGGTTAAGCTACGCTTGACGGGGTTGGTCAGAGGATGGGTGACCATCTTTACATACCGAGACTCCTCCGTGCCTCGGAAAGCACGTTAAGCCGTTGGTCCCGGCTGTCATTCGTGGATCTTTGACAGTCGTTACGGGTCGTCAGAAGCGCGAAAGTCTGACAACCATTCTTACCAAGAGGTATCGTATTACCCAGTTACTGGGTTGTGGAGGTCAGATAGGCAGTCGCTCCATGTAAAATAATGGTATTCAGCTGTATCCGGTTAGACTGGAAGCCGACCCCAACATGGTTGGGAAAAGGCTAGGCAGATTGATATAATTAAGATGTGTGACACAAGAAATATAAATTTTATATTATACCTAATAGTAATAAAATTAAAATAAGTGACACCAAATGATGCGAACGGACAACCCTACATGATACATGGTGTTTATTTCGTTGCGCTGACGCATCCCGGTGAGTCACGACCAGTTTAGGTAAACCGAGCGTTATGCGCGTATTGTACACTCTACTACGCGGTACGCGGTACGCGGGGCGTAGTACTACGACTAATTAGTTAGGTGATATTTTTGGATATGAAGATGAGATTTGATGCGTGAGTCATACTTGGGAATGGGTGTCATCGGTTGAGAATGCTCGTAAAATGTAATTCAATATAAACAGTTTTTAGCTATAAGTTTTAGGTTCAAGTTAATGGTTCCATTTTTTTTTTAATTGCTGTCTGGACCTGTTCTTGACTTCAATCACGCCTGGGCCCTAATTCACTATGACCACTATGAACAATTCCTTATTTAGAAACCACGTCAACTCTTTGAGCTAATAACGACATCTTCTAATAGTGTATTCTCTATGACACAATGAACGAAATCACCTTAAACTGGTCAAGTGCGAGTCGGACTTGCACACGAAGGGTTCCATACGATATATGTTTAACAATAGCAAAGATAACTTTGTATTTCATAATGATACTGTGAAATACAAGGTTATTTTTGCAGTTGCAGAAAATCACTCATATTTAAACGAAATAGTATATAAATAGGCGTTTTTAGTATTTGTTGATTAAATACAGTATATGGTAGGTAGGTACATGATATACGAGATGTCAGCAGTGACAGAGTCAATTGGGCCGATGCCGCCGGGGTCGCGGGTAGTTCGAAAGAGATACCGTGGCCCTGGCACGGGCAGCTGAAGGATCATGGGTGGGTTTTAGTCAGTAAAAGTCTGACACGCCCTCCCGCTCTGCCCGGAGCGGGAGAAGTCATTTGATGAGTTCCCATCCACAAAAAAAAAAAAAAAAAAAAAGGTACATGATATACAGACGTTTCAAATTCCTAACTTGTTTAATTGTTGCGATAGAGCTCGTACAAAAATGGTCTAAAATTGAAAACTTTTACGGTCCCCTATTTCTTCATTTTTGAAGATTGAAAAATATAAAAAATATATTTGTACTCTATTTGATGAGTTCTAGACAATGACACCCGATATGCTAGGGTAAGATTTTTTTCATAATGAAAAATAAACTTTTCATTTTGAAAAAAAAAAAAATTATATTGTATGGGGACCTTCATCTAGACAATGACACCCGATATGCTAGGGTAAGAATTTTTTTTTTTTCATAATGAAAAGTAAACTTTTAATTTTGAAAAAAAAAAAATAGTATGGGGACCCCCATAAAATAAACTCATACTCTTCTTCTCAGTTGTTCTCTTGCTTTGAAGGCAGACGGGTAACATGTGGAAGGGAACACAGACGCTGGCAGAGAGTTCCACACTGCCTGTGCGCATAATACATTTTTGTCTCACTTAATTAATTAACGGTTCATTTCATAATTTTTGTTTAGTTGGTGCCTTATCAAATCTACTGTTTTTAATAGTAGGTAGCCGCATGCGCAGCTTCTGTTACTCAGAAGTTTTTTGAATATAAAAAGCCAGTTACCTACATAGTCAGATTCCTTCGTCTTGTGTTCTTCCCAATGTATAACTATACTCTATGGTTCTTCCACTCGTGTGCCTGGTGACATCTCGCTTGCAAGCCGTCCGCGCTTGTGTAACAGTGACAGATTTGGTCCTCAACTACTGCAGACACGTGGACTCTGCTTCTCTGTTACACCAACCAGTTAATATTGTTGTTTCATTAATATTATAAGTACGTGTTAAGGAAGTCGTAGTACTAAGTACTCGTTACTGCTCAAATGTTACTTGTTGACAAAGTCAGGCCACGCCTTACGGGTTAGGTACTATCGACAAAACTTACATCTGACCAATTTGAAAATAAAATCCTGTGCACATGATGACCACATATAAATGTTAGCATGCGTTACTATAGCGGCCGAGTGCTGCAAGCAAGAATAGTCCTTGCGGTGTAGAGATGTTAGTTTCTTCCTAAGTACCTGTGGATGCGTTGTAACATAAATATAATATCACGTCTGTGTTCCAAAATGGCTGTGCACTATTATTATTTTTAGGGTTCCGTACCTAAAAAGGAATAAACGAAACCCTTCAAGGATCACTCGTGTGTCTGTCTGTCTGTCTGTCCGTCTGTCACAGCAAATTTGCTCCGAATCTAATGGACCGATTAAGTTGAAATTTGGTACACATATGAATTTCTGTGCCCCAAACACGGACGGGTAAAGTAAATAAATGAATTGTGAATATGGGATTCACTTTTGGGGGCAAATAAAAAAATAAAAAAAAGTTTTGTAAAATAAAATGAAAGGGGGTCTCAATGAGGGTCGCAAATAATTTTTTTTATAATTTTAAAATAAATTGTTTTAAAGTTATTCAAGAAAATGGACGAAAATGGACCATTCCCCCCTTATCTCCGAAACTAATGAGCCTAAAATTTTGAAAAAAAAAATACACTAAATAGTTATTTACCTGTAGATTACAGGAAAACCTATGAGAAGTCTGTGGTCTTAAGATAACATGGTAAATCTCTCAATGTTCTTGGGATTAATTCATCCCAACTACGGAACCCTTCATTGTGCGTGGTCCGACACGCACTTGGCCGGTTTTTTTCTTGCTAGGCTACGATCTTACCGAGGACTCCACGCTGGGCGGCCGACTTCAAAAAGGAGGAGGTTATCAATTCGTCGGAACCTTTTTTTTTTTTTTTTTTTTTTTTTTTTTTTTTTTTTTTTTTTTTTTATGTACCTATGTTCCCCGATTACTCGAAGATGGCTGGACCGATTTGGAGATAGGCAACGGAACTCCTCAATAAATGATAGCAAATGGACTGGGATTGCTGAAATCTCATGTCTGTTTGTTGTTCACACCAGTTCATAATATAACATCACGCCAGTACGCTGTGAAGGGGAAAGCACATGTGAACCACTAAAAAGTGAAAAATAAAAACTTTTTTACAAAAAAATACAACCGACTTCCAAAAACAACACTACAAAGTAATAACTAAACTACTAATACTATAAAAAATAACTTTAATTTCCGAAGTCGGTGGCAAAAACGAAAATACATTTAATCAGACACCGACTTCCGAAATTAAAGTTATTTTTCACTTTGTAGTGTTGTTTTTGGAAGTCGGTTGTATTTTTTTGTAAAAAAGTTTTTTAACCAAAACGGGAAACACTAAAGCTTTTAGACAACAATTTCATCCATAGATCAATTTCCCATCACAATTTTACTAATAATACCTTATAAAATAATTGATTGATACAATCCATTTACAATAATCAACTTCATAGTGTTGTTCTGATCGAAACCTCAAGAAAGAAGTAAAGTGTTTAATTATTCCACTCTGAGAAACTAAAAAACTAAAAAAAAACTAAACTTTAACGCTTACAATGCTATGCTTAGATAGCTTTTATTATTTCCTAGATTTTTTCTGAAGATTTGCCTGAGTTTGTACAAAGTTTACAATTATCTAGCCTAACGATGATTGGCTAAGCAGATAGTAGTTCTCTGTCAGATGTGACTTGCGATAATATCACATTTTATGCGGGCCATTAAAATGCTATAAAAAGTAGCCAAGTGTGAAATGTATTTAGATTTTTGTTTGCAAAACATGAGCACAGGTTAATGTAAAAAAATCTAGGATAAGGTCCCTTATTTCCGTACATTGTCGAAGACAATAACTGAAAAAAATTTTTTTTGAGTTTATTTCAAAACTGGCTGTGCCCTGCGACTTCGTTGGCGTGGAAGTCGTTATACAGGGTGTCCGGTAATGAATGGATAACCTTGAAATGTCTTATAGTATAACTTATGGCCGTTCAGAAAAAAAATTGAAACAAAATATATCATAAGTAGTACCTAAGTTATGATTTTTTTAAAAGAAAGGTCTAATTTTTTTTACCTTGTTTTACTTTTATGAACACTACGATCAGAAATGAATGGATTCCATCGGTTTGTTGTTATTTTATTATTATACACGAACTATGCTAATAGATAAACAGTCAATAGTATGACTAGCTATTGCACTTTTTTATTAAAAAATTAGCAGATTAATTAATTTTAGAAAAACTTTGCAAAATTTATTTTTTAAACTATGTTTAAACATCTTGGGTATAAAAAAAATGTATGAATACATGAGTGGCCAATAATTTTAAAATAATGTCACTTTCAAGTAGATTTTATAATGGTACAATTCATAAATGTATCTACAATAAATAGTGAATTATTGCCATTAATGTAGAAAAGGAGAAAATTTTACCAAATGTCAAAAGTAATGTAGGAACTTTTTTTAAATTAAATTGCTTCTGACCACTGAAGATTAATCAAAAATACATTTAAGGAATTTGTAGTGAATAAAAATTGCGTATTGAAACCAAATTGTCAGAAATTTACAAATACTCATAATGATTAAAATAGTTACTTTAAAAGCGTGAAATGGGTCGTGTGACCTTCATATTTGCTACCTGCGCGCACGCCGTGCTGTCATTCTTTTGTGTTATGTTAGACAAAGAGGGTTTGAATCGGCTAGGTGCGAGAGAGAGGAAATAAATGTAAAACATCAGGTAAGCACTCATACTTTTAGTGCGTTTCTCGACTTGCTCGACTTCGCATGTGTTTATTTAGTTTCCGTTTGCAATTATCGTGATTTACTTTGAATCAGTGTTAAAACGACCACGTGACTATTTTATTGGACTATTCGTTTTGCTTACTGATTTGGACTTGTTTTGTTTGGTGATATTTGCGACGATTTGGTTTGTTTTTGGACTAAACTGGACTTTTGTGTTTTTGTGTATCAAAATGCCACGTCAGTATACGGCACAAGAATATGCAAATATGCATTACATTTATGGAGAATGCAGAGGTAACGCAAATGCAGCTGCAGCGCTCTATAGGGAGAGATACCCTAATGCGCGCCACCCAAACTACCGCGTATTTATTCGTGTCCACGGTTGTTACTCCGAAGGAAGATTGCCTGGTAGTGGTGTCGGTGGTACAAGCAGTGGAAGAATCGCTCGTCTTGATGTAGAAGAAGCCGTGCTTGAGGAAATCGAAAACGATCCTTCTACCTCTACACGAACAATAGCTCGACGCACAGGTATCGGAAAATCGAACGTGCACGATATTTTGAAAAAAAATAAATTCCACCCTTACCACGTTACACGCGTGCAAACTCTCCAACCAAGAGATTATGCAGCTAGATTGCGTTTTTGCCGACAAATGCTGGCAAAAATCGAAGAAGACCCGCAATTTTTTAATAAAATTCTGTGGAGCGACGAGTCAACATTCAAAAGAGATGGATACATGAATCTTCATAATTTACACGGTTGGGAATTAGAAAATCCCCATCTTATGCGTGAAGATAGATCCCAATACCAATTTAAAATCAATTATTGGACTGGAATATTAAGTGGAATAATAATCGGGCCATTTGAATTACCGGGGAATTTAACAGGGCAAAGTTATTTGGAGTTTCTTCAAAATGATCTCCCCAATTTATTAGAAGAAGTGCCCGAGGAGCTGAGGGAGTCATATTGGTTGCAAAATGACGGCTGTCCTGCGCATTATGCTGTATCTGTTCGTGCATTTTTAAATAACACGTACCCAGATAGATGGATCGGGCGGCTGGGGCCAATTTTGTGGCCTCCACGTTCACCGGACCTAAATCCATTGGATTTTTTTTATTGGGGCTGCCTTAAAGAGGAAGTATACTGTAAGCCTATAAGGTCTTTAGAAGAATTAAGAAGACGAGTCAGAGCAGCCGCATCAAAAATTAGTGAACGACGGTACACAAGACTGCTCCGTAGATCATTTATCCGTAGATGTAGGGCCTGCATAAGAGTGGGAGGCCGGCAGTTTGAACATTTATTATAAACGAATGATAATAAAGTGTTGTTTATGTTAAATGTTGTTTTTTTATTAATCCCCAAAGTTCAGGTACAATTAAATTTAAAAAATGTTCCCATATTACAAATTTTGATATTTAGTAAAATTTTCTCCTTTTCTACATTAATCGCAATAATTCACTATTTATTGTAGATACATTTATGAATTGTACCATTATAAAATCTACTTGAAAGTGACATTATTTTAAAATTATTGGCCACTCATGTATTCATACATTTTTTTTATACCCAAGATGTTTAAACATAGTTTAAAAAATAAATTTTGCAAAGTTTTTCTAAAATTAATTAATCTGCTATTTTTTTAATAAAAAAGTGCAATAGCTAGTCATACTATTGACTGTTTATCTATTAGCATAGTTCGTGTATAATAATAAAATAACAACAAACCGATGGAATCCATTCATTTCTGATCGTAGTGTTCATAAAAGTAAAACAAGGTAAAAAAAATTAGACCTTTCTTTTAAAAAAATCATAACTTAGGTACTACTTATGATATATTTTGTTTCAATTTTTTTTCTGAACGGCCATAAGTTATACTATAAGACATTTCAAGGTTATCCATTCATTACCGGACACCCTGTATACACAATATACAGCCACATTTTAATAAAACTCCCTCGTCCCCCGACCCGCCGCGTTGCATCGTCCGCCCGCGCTATTACTTCGGTTCGCTTAGAGTTCTTTCAGACTTTTTTTATTTTTGCTTGGCTCCTAAGGGTCGTATCGTGATGTTAAAATAGCCTTTAATCATCTTCGAGAATTGGGCTACCAAATGCAAAAAGAATTTTTCAAATCCGACTTTTTATTCACAATTTCATGGGTTTTATTTTTTTTGTGCGGAACCCTAATTCTTTTTCTAAAATAAAAGTAGCTTAAGTTACTCCTCATAACATCAGCTACCTGCCAGTGCAAGTCTCGTTAAAATCGGTCCAGTCATTTCGGAGATTAGCCGGAACAAACAGACTGACAAAAATTTTAAAAACAGTTTTTTTTTTATGAGTACCGTATATACTTTCATATACATTTAGTAAAAAGCTGTTATTTTGACATTACAGACACTTCAATTTTATTTTTTTGGATTAAGTTTACTCTATATTGTACGTGGTGTGAGTTCTATACCAAGAAAATATTTTTTTATTATTAACGTTGTTCCATCACTATTAAGTAATAATAAAAAAATATTTTCTTGGTATAGAACTCACACCACGTACAATATTAGGTAAAATGACTCCACGGACCCGATTCACACCGCGCTCGTGTGAGCGGTTAAGAAAATAAGTAAGTTATGTGCGAAGTTACACAGATATAACTTTATTAATTGTTTTGAACGATTTGTAACAAGAATACCTAATTTGTAGTAACTTTATAAGCAGCTTAGGTACCTACTAGTGGTTTCAGCTGAAATACTACTAGTTAGTTGTCAAGTAAAACGCAAGTACAAAACAGCTGAAGATGAACAGCATCATGGTTTATTCATAATATTGAAAATTCTGCCCTGAAAACAACTAACTAATAAGTACCAAAGGATAAAAATACAAGGAAAGGTATATCCCAAAATAGTAGGTACTTGTTGTTATGGCTATACGTGTAGGGGAAGACCAAAGAAACGATGAATGGACTGTAAGAAAGATGACATGGCTAGAAAGCGAGTGACTACCGAAGTACCGAAAATGACTAGAAGAAAAATACATGTTGCGCTGACCCCAAATAAATTGGAATAATTGAAGAAGATGAAGAATGATAAGTATGTACTTGTTGCCATAGGAAAACACCTTAGTTCAATCTCTACCGTTTTTCTACATTCTGACAGACCTCTAAGCGTAGCATCTATTTCTAACGCCCACCTGCCCTATAGTGAGATAACATAAAGGCGAGTCATTTTAATATCGCATACTGCAAGTTGAGCATCACGCTGTTATTCCATACAAGGCAGGCACAGCTCCAAGTGTGTGTGCTTAGAATATCATCTGATTTTAATCTATAGGCCTAAGGTGGTCTATTAAAGCGTTAGGTAGTATCACATACTAAGATGTAGCAAGGCAAGCGCATGTAGCAAGGCAGCGAGTGTCACGTACTACGAAGTAGCATGTTAGAGAGTGTCAGATACTACGGCGTAGCATGTCAGTCAATGTCAGATACTACGGCGTAGCATGTCAGTCAGTGTCAAATACTACGGCGTAGCGTGTCAGTCAGTGTTAGATACTACGGCGCAGCGTGTCAGTCAGTGTTAGATACTACGGCATAGCATGTCAGCCAGTGTCAGATACTACGGCGTAGCATGTTACTCAGTGTCAACTACTATGGCGTATCATATCAGTGGCTGTCAGATGCTACGGCGTATCATGTCAGTGGCTGTCAGATACTACGGCGTAGCATGCCAGTGAATGTCATAAACTATTACGTACACAAAAATAAAAGTTTATTTTTTCCAGAATATCCAACTAAACAGTATAATAATATCTTCATTATAATTACGTCATCAAATGATTTGCGATTGAAATCTATAAGGATCTACATTATGTCCACTATTTGCATAAGTCCAATAGCATAGCTAATAAATAATGCATTAAACTGAATGCAACTTAGATAATTTCATACTGATTGACGGGCAGATGCAAGAAAGTTATATTTTATACTATGTGCTTTTAAAATAGTTTGTTTCATTAAGCTAGTGTAGGTACAGGGCCTCAGGGTGTTACAATGTGTCCATTGTAACAAATACTTTTTCAAAAAAAAAAGCGGCCAAGTGCGAGTCAGACGCGCACACGAAGAGTTCCGTACCGCCGTACAACATTTAACCATATTTTCTAAAAATGCTGAAGAAACTCGTTTCTCGTATAATAAACAAAAAAAATAATTTCAAAATTAAATGGGGATTTTTAAGTGGATATTATTTTTATTATTTGTTGTATAGCGGCCATAGTAGCACTGAAATTTTAAATTGTTTACCTACGGTTCAAAATATACAGCCCTGTGACAGACAGACGGACGAACAGTGGAGCCTTAGTAATGGGATCCCACTGGCACCCTTTGTGTACCGAACCCTATAAACTATTGATAGATTTCTATCTCTAAATCAGCATTAATTTCAGTCTATTCTGTTAACTAAACTAGTGTTTATATTAGTCGACGTTCGCAAGGACGTAAAACAATCGCGGCGATTTTATTTCGCGCACTGGATTTTCAACGCTCTACTTAGCGCCGAGAGTTGAAAATCGAATAATGTGTTTTATCGACGTGCCAGAATGCACTTTGTTGCTGTTAAGTTGGATTCTCAGCGCTCGGCTCAACAACGAGAGTTGAAAATCCAATGTCCGATAAAATCCCGCCGCGATATTTTTACGTCCGTGCGAACGTCGGCTTAGACATCTATCAATTTGCCTGCAACACTGTGTCTCACAGACAGGTGTTCAGTATTTCTAGCCATCTATTATCTACCTGGACTTCAAACCATCCCTTCATGCTAATAAGCGGGTATTAGATACAGCCAGGAATAGTTAAGGATCTTTTTAGGACGAAAATGTACTAGAAATGGCTAGATGTAGGTTTACGTTTATGATTTTTATCCTTATTTAGTAAGTATTAGTTAGTTGGTGGACTGGATACTTTTAGATATTTTTAACAAGGTTTGCAAGGTGTGAGGAGTCAGGTTTTATCTATTACTTATCATACTAAAATGCGTGATCGATACGAGGCAAGATTTTACTTAAGGGGGAGACGCCAGGGTTTTCCGCGAAATTCAAATTTTCTGGCGGTTTTTGCAATTTGCAAGTCAGTACATATTAGGTTGTATGCTGATTAAAGTATGATTCGCGACCGTAACAAATATGTATTTACATAATAAATAATCATTAGAATCAGTAATACAACTCCTTAAGTTTGCCGCCGGGGTCGCGGGTAGTTCGAAAGAGATACCGTGGCCCCGGCACGGGCAACTGAAGGAACATGGGTGGGTTTTAGTCAGTAAAAGTCTGACACGCCCTCCCGCTCTGCCCAGAGCGGGAGAAGTCATTTGATGATTTCCCATCCACAAAAAAAAAGAAAAAAAGAATAATCCTCAAATGTCAAGATTCCATGAAATAGTCATTCAATAGAATTACCTGGTCTTAAAGAGTTGTATTGATGACTTTAATGATGAGAATTATGTAAATACATACTTGTTACGAATGCGAATCATACTTTAATCAACATACAACCTAATACTGACTTGCAAATTGCAAAAAACGTAAGAAAATTTGAATTTCACGAGCTATCCTGGTGCTTTCGCCTTAAACAACAGTTGCACCTCTTGCAACCAGCCTAAGGCAGTACGAACTGTCGACTCAAGCAATATGGCACCAAAGTACAAAGGGCTTATTGTGATCATTCGCCACAGCCTAAGTATACAACTACTAAGTATATATATTAAATACTTACTTGCAAATTACAAAAATCGCAAGAAAATTTGAATTTCGCGACTTGCCCTGGCGCCTGATTTAAAGGGTTTTGCTTGGACTTTGAAATACTTAACAACCTGCATAATGTTTAAATATCTATAAGAACTTATGACTGCAATTCAGCTATCCTTAAATCATGAAGTTTAATTATCTTTTCAAAACAAGAATTCAGTTTTAATTGAAAACGAAATATCATTTTCTATAAAACCCTGTTTTGAAAACCAAGTGTCTCTAGTTGCTAGTGCCTCTAATAAAACTCACACCTACCGCATATCATCGGATAGGCTCACAACTCTGCTGACCCCAGTAACACGCAAGTATTGGGCGGTCCTACGAGACGCAAGAGCGATGGACTCATCGATCACAAATTGAAGGGCTCGTGCCTCCGTTCGCTTTCACACTCGGATTTGTAACGTGACTTTAGTTTGACGTGTTCCGATTGTGGGACTTGGCTGTTAGTTTGCGTATCTTTGTGTTTTAACACAGGTTAAAACATAATATTTGTAAAAGTAGATAGGTCATTTAGATAGGAGGCAGTGACCATGGATCCACAAGGAATCTTTTGAATCTATTGGTTACTTTGTTGTCTTGGGTACAGTATGTGCTACGAAAAAAACCGGTCAAGAGTGAGTCGGACTCGCGCACCGAGGGTTCCGTTCCGATTTCTGAAAAAGTATGCTTTTTAGAGACATTATTTTATTTTTCCTGTAATCTTTACATAAACTTCTATCACATAGAATAATTTCAGATTTTTCTCTATGCAAACTTCGGAGATAAAGAGCGGAACGGTATTTTTTTTTACATTTTTCATCAAAAGTCGAAAACTGTGCGGCCTAAAAAAAGAAAAAAAATGTTTAAGAATGTGCAAACAGCGCTCTTTCATATGATATCTCTACATGCCCTAGTAGCCCCACTTCGAATTTTTAAGACCCGAGAGTTTTAAGAAGAGATATATTTTTATTTCTTTCTTATATGCGAAATAGTTGGACAAACATCATCTAAAAATTTCAATTTGATAGCATTAGTAGTTCTTGAGATATCTAGCTGTGACAGACGGACAGACAGACAGACTGAGTCACACCATAAGAGTTTCTTTTTACCATTTTGGTACGGAACCATAAAAAGATATTTACCCTGTCATGTTCTATGCTTGGTATGTTTGAGCGGTATACCTAGACCTACTACCAAAGCAATTTGGATGAAGACATTCAAAGAGAGAGAGAGAAAGAGAGGTTGCTTAGTAACTAGAAATTAACATACAAATATTATCGAGAGCTTTTAGAGACGTAACTCTATTGCATCCATAATTTTTCAGGCGTATTGTTATTTTCCTAGAACCACACGATCTTCAGCCATAAAATAACCATTTACCAAGTTCACTTCTGGAGATAAGTAAATAAAATAATATTTTTTTTTATTAAACCATGCGTATACAAAAATAGTATGAACTCTGGATCCAAAAAAAGATTTAACTTGTGTTATGGATACCAGCATTCTCACATAAATGAAATACATAGGTTACATTGGTTGCAACAGACGACGATGTCAAGAGTGGCGCAGTATACAGGAGAGGAAACCTTTTGTAGAATGTGTGAAGTGTAGTGTTAGTCACACTAATATTTTAAAGAAGAAAGTTTGTAAGTATGTGTATGAAGTGATATAAATATATTTAAAAACAATATTAAAACACTGTTACTAAAAAAAACATATTACTCTGTCACTGAATATTTACAGGATAAACTTATATAATGTTACTCCATACAATATTTTAAGTGATGTCTTTTTAATTTTTATTTTTTTACTGTTCCATTCTAGTTTCATATATAACTGATGGTAGGATAAGGCTAATGGACACTATTATTTGTTTAAGACCTTTTTATTGTATACCCATATTCGCAAATGAATAAATGATTATGATGATGAAAATTTACCAATTTTAACCCTCACATAACTTCCTAAGTCACTATTATTAAAACTTGTACAATCCTGGCTATATTCTCTCATGATTCATCCCAAACATTTTATTGCCACTCTGATTTAATTATAATGATTAAAGCCCGGGCAGCTGCTGATCAGATGCTGTTAAACAAGCTTCATTTACTACAATATGTTTGTGTAATTGTAATCTGAGCATCAAAGAGAATCAGTGCTTCGTTCCCAACATATGTGAGTTGTTATTGTAATAGAAAATTATGTCTATGAAGCCCGAAACGTCGGCTAAAAGTGTGTACACTCTGATATTTTATTAAGATATTGGAGTCTAAAACTAGTTACTTACAATATCTATTTACTTTTTTGGTATTAAATTTTTTTAATTGATATGAATTTATTTAATTTTTATGGTATTCAGCTGTATCCGGTCAGACTGGAAGCCGACCCCAACATAGTTGGGAAAAAGCTAGGCAGATGATGATGATGATTTATGTTTTTAGGGTCCCGTACCTCAATAGGAAGAAATGGAACCCTTATAGGATCACTTCGTTGTCCGTCTGTCTGTCAGTCTGTCAAGACCCCTTTTCTCAGGAACGCGTGAAGGTATCAAATTGAAATTATGTCAAATACGTAAGTCTACGAGTATGGTTCCTTGGAGTTTAAAAAAAATCAAGCTTCTAAGTCAACGCAATGAAAAAATACGGCCATTTATGCGACATATTTTGATACTCGCAAGTAAATCATACTTGCGTACATACATACCTATACGGTACTTCCTGGTTGTCCTTGAATCATGAAATTCTAGCAAGAAGCAAGATCTCACAGCACAAGTGAAAGAAAAAGTCCGAAAAATGTTAATTTGTAATTTTATTACATAAAAAACATTTTCTTTTCAACTACGGAACCCTTCATTTTTTTTTCTTTAAGCCTACATTGTGTCACACTGCTTATTTACTGAAGAATTTAAAATCACTTGTGTTTAAACAAAATTGGCACACGACTGATTTCTAATCAATCTTCAATTGAGGTAACATTATGATTGTATTAGTCTAACAATTCAATGCCAAAATCGAACCCAAATGCTACATAATCTAAGTTAGTTTTTACACCAAATCAACTATAAAACTGAACCCCCCAATGTGAACATCCAAACACGATGCCCAGTACACAACCCTCAATAATGATCCCGACATTTCTATTCAAGGGAGGCAATATTAATAAGTTGGTCCTTCGTACCCCGGGCCCCGGCGGCCTATCGCACAATACTTAACATGTAATGCCCGATCCCTTCGTACGGAGATTAAGGCCTATTTTATTTTTAAATCGCTTTTTGAAGAAGGTCTATTAGATGCGAAATTGAAAGAATATCGATTTTCTTGAAGCTTTTGTGATTATATTTTGATTAGGATGTATGGGGGAGAGGACACTCTTGGTTGTGATAAGAACATCAAAGTAGGTATTCATATGGATACTTAGTCGTTTATTAGGGTTCCGTACCAAAATGGTATAAAGGAACCCTTTTGGTGAGACTCAGTCTGTCTGTCCGTCTGTCACAGCTGGATATCTCAAGAACTACTAATGCTATCAACTTGAAATTTGGAATAGTTTTAGATGACGTTTGCCCAACTATTTTGTAAATAAGAAAGAAATACTTTTTTTTATTTTTTTTTTGCAAGAGGGACTGAACCCTTGTCTTAAAAATTTGAAGTGGTTCTACCAGGGCACGTGGGGTATCGTAGGAAAGAACGCTGTTTGCACATTCTCAATTGTTTTTCTTTTTTTTGGGCCGCATAGTTTTCAAGTTTTAATGAAAAATGTAAAAAAAATACCGTTCCTCTTATCTCCGAAGTTAGCATAGAGAAAAATCTGAAATTATTCTATGTGATAGAAGATTATGTAAAGATTACAAGAAAAATAAAACGATGTCTCTAAATAGCACACTTTTTCAGAAATCTCTCTCTCGGTGCGCGAGCCCGACTCGCTCTTGACCGGTTTATTTTTAATGGGTCACGAATAATCGTAGTGGGTCGATCGAAGATTAAGCTAAGTTTGCCTCGGTCGGTTTATGGATAGGTGACATTAAGATTCCTCGCCGTTGGCCCCGGCTGTAATTCGTAGATTTAGAGTTTACGGCTAGTCCAAAATTCTAAAAACCAGTCTTACCAAGGGGTAATTGTGTTACCCAGTAACTTGGTTGTGGAGATCTGGTAGGCGGTCGCTCCTTGTACTGGTATTTAGCTGCATCCGTATAGACTGGAAGCCGACCCCAACATAGTTGGGAAAAAGCTAGGCAAATTGATTTTTTGATTGCAGTTACATGTTGTAGGATATAACAATGTACCTACGTGCACTGTTTAATTGTAATCCAAAAAGCCAGATGGAGTTAAGTTCATCACGCGTACCACGTTATTAATACAGTATTTTACTCTAGATGAGAAAAAATCTAAAAATATATTATTTTGATAGCTTAGGCAAAAAGCAGTCGGAAAATATTAGTTTTAGTTCATAAAATAACAATATAAATTTTAAAATTCAATTCAAAGATTTCAGTTTATTGAATCTGTTTTCTAACACCATGAAAGTAGCATGTTATTACGTCATACAACTGTTTAAATTAAAAAGTGTCAATGTCAACTGCTAACTAATCAGCGTATATAAAGTGTTTGTTTACTCAGCGAACTGACGTCATGACCACAGAGCAATATGGCGTCTACTGCATCCAGCGTTTTCGCGCGAAATTTGAAAATGTAAAATATAAATGCATTTTTATGGCACTCACCGATTGAATAAAAATTTTGTGTTTTTTTTTCGTGGCTTATTAGCACTATATTGAGACACTTTTCAAAAATGGGTGTAATACCCTATTCTATGACTTCCATATCAAAGGAATGGGATAGTAAAAATGTTTTAGTTTTCATTTTAATTTGCACTTACTTTTATATCTAAACATGTGATAAAGAAAAACTGGTTGGTACACCCAACACCTTCACCTATAATTATTCTATATTAATTGCTTCCGTACTGCTCTTAAAGGTGTTAAAATATCGGCTATATCGATATAAATTATATGGGTCTCCCTTGTTTGACCAAAAGGAATTTGACAAATTTTCACTTCCCAAAAAATTTTTCGCATAATTTCATTTGCCAAATTATTACTTAGCAAAAAATCTATTCACAAAAAGTTGTAACGCAAACCTAATGTTTGGCAAATGAACGTTTAAACTATAACTTGTTTACCAACTAGTACTTCTAACATTTTTTATTTAGTCAAATATTTCATTTGGAATAACAGTTTTTATGCAAAATCACATAAGCCAAATACTTATTTAGTATCGTTAGTTTTCAATTCACCTGAGTAATTAACCTGATCTAAATAATTCAGTTCCGGGTAACCTACTAAAAACAATCTCTTTTTTCTATTAATGCAAGTCGTTTCTGGCACTCGCCGGCCGCTGCCGCGGCACCGCTCGCTTCGCTCGCTCGGCTCGTGCGTAGGAGGTCACAGTTTTAACCTAACCTAACCTACCCATTTTTTTTAAAGAAGAAATTAACCAAATCTAAATTGTGGAGTTCCGGATAACCTACTCAAAACAATATATTTTTTTCTATTAATGCAAGTCGTGTCTGGCACTCGCCGGCCGCTGCCGCGGCACCGCTCGCTTCGCTCGCTCGGCTCGTGCGTAGGAGGTCACAGTTTTAACCTAACCTAACCTAACCATTTTTTTAAAAATAATTAACCTACTCTAACTACTTCCATAAATAAACTAATATCAAGTAACCATAAATTTGACTTGTTTCAGACAAATTCAAGCACAAAAACTTACAAAGAAGTACGCAAAAGAGATCAAATTTAACCAGCAAGTCAAATGTCTAAAAATCTTATTTTTGCCTTAATATTTTTTGTGTTAACAAATCATTTCACCAAACGTTTATTGTCTGAAGATTGTTTGCTGTAATAAATCATTTGATTAAAGACCAAATTCCATAATGACATTATACTTAGTAATATTTTGCCAAGTAAAAATTTGACCAAATGAAAATATGCGTACTAAAATCATTCGAAATATTGCAATGGTATAAAAAAAGGTTGCTAAAATTTGTTTGGGTAATGAAATTTTGCCAAAATCTTTTTGGCAAAACGGCAGGCACCCAAATTATATGTCTAAAGCCGTATCTATATAGAAACAAACTATCCGTTACATTAGAATTTTAAACGCACATATATTATTTTATTTAAATTGAATTGTAGGAGCCTTAATGAATTTGTGTATCTACTCGGCTTCATGTTTACTAGGTTTAAAGAGAAATTGTTTATTTAACTCACCTATGTGTAAAACTGGCCAATCAAGCAAAAATGAACTTAAACGCTTAGATATAGGAGTGAATGTGGCAGTCTCTAAAATTACTTCAATAGTTCTAAGGGTACATTTACATTTGAGTTCCAAATTTGAAATGATTTTTTTATTATTAACTAGCTGTTCGCGCCTGCGTCGCCCGGGTGAATACCAAAATTCCGATTTTTCCGGTGTATTTTCCAAAAAAAATATTTCGTACAAACTTTACAAAGAAATACGAATAAAACAAAAAAAAATATCTGCCAAATCAGTGGTTTGCTTTTACATGTTCTGTTTTTTTTTTGACATAGGTATAAAACTGGTTAGCAGCGTGTGGTGGCCCAGAGGTAACGGCCCCGACTTAAAAGTTGTAGGTCGTGGGTTCGAACCCAGACAGGCGCTTTACTTTGTGTAAATATTTTCATCACCACTGCTCTCAAAACGGTGCAGGAAAACATCGTGAGGAAACAGGCATGTCTAAGAACCAAAAATTCGAATACATGTGACATCTAGCAACCCGCACCGGGCCCGCGTGGTGGATTACAGCCCACTCCCTCTCGAAGAGAGGAGGCCTGTACCAGCAGTGGGAACTCTTTATGATGATTATGTATATAAACCCGGTGATGTAATTGCTTACAATCTCAGTAAAATCTGACCTTGTCATTGGGTGTTCAGTTTCAAATGACACATGGCATGGTATGTCCTTGATCCATGAAGCATTAAAAAAATAAGTGACGCAATTGTTATAAAGCCGAATTTGGTACTGGTGGTTTGGTGTAGATTTTCATTCTACGTTTCGAGATATTTCGCAATAAAAACTCATTTATTTTGATGACATATTCAATCTTATTTTTAACCGACTTCAAAAAGGAGGAGGTTATCAATTCGTCGGAACCTTTTTTTTTTTTTTTATTTTTTTTTTTATGTATGTTCCCCGATTACTCGAAGATGGCTGGACCGATTTGGATTTTTTTTTTTTTGTTTGAAAGGGTATACTTCCCAGGTGGTCCCATGATCATCAAGTCAGGATCTGATGATGGGATCCTGGAGAAATAGAGAGAACTCTTCCAATTTTATAGGCACACTTGAAGCGATTTGGATAGTTTTTGGAAGAGTACTTTCTTGGAGTGGTCCCATTTCAATTTGGTGAAGATCTGATGAAGAACTTCTGAGATAGGCAACGGAACTCCTCAATAAATGATAGCAAATGGACTGGGATTGCTGAAATCTCATGTCTGTTTGTTGTTCACACCAGTTCATAACATAACATCACGCCAGTAAGCTGTGAAGGGGTAAGCACATGTGAACCACTAAAAAGTGAAAAATAAAAACTTTTTTACAAAAAAATACAACCGACTTCCAAAAACAACACTACAAAGTGCAAAATAACTTTAATTTCGGAAGTCGGTGGCAAAAACGAAAATACATTTAATCAGACACCGACTTCCAAAATTAAAGTTATTTTGCACTTTGTAGTGTTGTTTTTGGAAGTCGGTTGTATTTTTTTGTAAAAAAGTTTTTATTGCATTGGCAGTATTCTTACCATTGTATTCTTTTCATTTTAAATTTTTCTGATGACACATACGAGTAATTCGACAATTTTGTCAGTTTTTTTATAACTTGCCATTATCGAATTCTACTCCAGACCTTCAAGTCTTGTCTAACATTTTTAACAATTTACCAGTTTTATTGAAAACTTTGAGTGATTGTGATATGCTATGCTATGATGCTATGCTATGATGCTATGCTATGATGCTATGCTATGATGCTATGCTATGATGCTATGCTATGATGCTATGCTATGATGCTATGCTATGATGCTATGCTATGATGCTATGACCGCATGTTAAATCAACATTTAACTCGAGATATCGAGACTATATTAAATTGAATTTTGCAACGACCAACCAACGTGCAGGTTGCCTTTGGTAGTGGTACGTTTCAAGCCAGATATCTGGTCCCACCCACGGGTTCAACTGTGGATTTTTTGAAGATACACCAACTTACTTCCCATGCAGCACGTGGTATATCTGATCCAGTAGTTCCAGCCCCTGTGACTACGCTCCTCTCCAGGATTCTTATCTGATCATTTTTTGTTGAGAGTTCTCTTATATTATTAATACTTCTGTGGTTGTAGATTTTTCTACTTCTACTCAACGAGTGTACCGACTCTAACTTTACTTTACTTTTACTTTTTTTTTTTTTTTTTTTTTTGTTTTTGGCTTAGTGGCTTAAGAGGGTTGGTTGCAACTCCCAGTTAGGTCGCTGTAACTAATTCTATTCCAATAGACGCGCGGCTAATAGTTTTATCAACTGATTTTTTCCTTACAAAAAACTGCTTTAAATATTTCTTTTTGTTCTGTTTAAATTAGTAGGCACTCTGATTTTATCTTTTTAAATTTTTGTTTTGTTTTATATAGTCTCAATTTTGTCTAACATCCTGGGAAGGAGCGAGACAACCCCAACACGAGTATTTTTAATAACTTACTGGGGCTGTTTCATTTAAAATTCCGAAAATGTAATCGTTTGAGACCAAATAAACATTTTTTTTTAATTATTATTATTACTTAGGTACTGATTAAATTAAAATACTGTATTTTTTTCTTTTAAAATAAACAAAATAATAATAAATCTAATTTACCACCCAAACCAATAGCCCGATATGTTTTGTTTCCATGTTCTGCAATAGTCCTGCACCAACCGGGGGTTGTCCTTGGATGCAATTGCATAGTGCATACTGGGATAATCGTCGGCTGGTGCCTTCTCTTCATTTAAAATTGTCTAAGGGGCCTCTGCGAGTTGGCTTCGACTCCTCGCACGCCTTCCAAAGGTCCGGGAGCCCAGGGTCCCGAGATATGTCAAAGACAATTTTAATAATAATCTAATTTAAAAATACTACAAGGGAATTAGATAGTCTAATCGTGTGATATGAAATTATACGTTTTTCAAGTGGCAGAAATAAATGTTTTTAATTTCATTACGTAACCTATTAATTAACTTTGCTTGAAAATTCTATAGACAATGATTAAAACAGAGTGACTGAAACATTAAATTCTAACGCACTTTTTATTTAAATAAACCCACCAGTTTATGATCTGCATACATACATACATAATCAACCTATAAGATTCCCACTGGTGGGAGACAGGCCTCCTCTCGGTGAGAGGGAGATCTATTAGGTGTTAATAAAATATAATAAATTGATAAGAACTAAGTGCGAAAAATTATTGTAATTTTTTTATATCTTAGCAATTTCCCTCAGTTTATTTTAAACGTAATGGCTACTCGACACCACGTGTAAGTGCTCCTTAACAAGGCAAAACTTCAGCCTGGGACAGGTGGCGGCTATCTAGCAGATCTAGCTCGGTTATAATAAATAACTCAATAGCTACACGTCTGTCCGTACCCGACACTATTCGACACTATTTTATGCTTTAAGGTTGGATGGAGTAGTGAGTGAATGGAGTGCTCAAACGCATGGCAAAGATTTAGGTGCTGATGAAAGAAACAGACGCGACGTTAAATTACGGGCTATGAGTAAAGTCTCGAACGTGTGTCAGAATATTATAAACAAAACAACATTATCAACCAACTTTATGTATATTTATGTAGCTAGATCACAATAGAAAGATTAGGATTTATGGAATAAATTACGCAAAATAGATGTATAGTATTTCTGACAAGAGACCGTGGTGTATAATGATTTTTTTTTTTGTTTACACTCCAGTCTCTCCCTATTTTGTGTCTAACAGGAAATTTAGAAACGAGTCGGTATCAGCTACTGCAGTTGATCTCTGAACTTAATAACTCAAGAGATAACTGTGGCTTAAGGCTGGTAACGTTAAATACATATTATTGCTTAGTTATCGTAGAATAATAAATACTAACCTGTTCAACACTGTGTTAAAATATGGTAATTGGGTACCGGTACAGTTTTGATAGGACCGGCCCTTTGTGAGAACTAGGCTAGCATCAATTTCCTAGAAATAAGTATTGGTCTTCAAATGAAAACATAATTGCTTATTATTCACTAGCGATTCGCCCCTGCTCTGCATGGTTTTTACGACTTCAAAAAACAATAAGATTTCTTTATTATAATATGTAAGTTTGATATTAATATGAATGGAACGAAAAAAAAAATATTTTGAATATTAAAGTTTCGGAATAAATTCTTTAAATGATGGTGAAAATTGCATCAAAATCTGTTGCGTACTTTAGAAGAACAACGCGGTGTCACATACACGAAAAGCGACTTTAATTTTTAGTACCTGGCCGAACGAGCTTTTCTCGGGTGCAAACAGAGAAAACGAATTTTCCCAGAAATAAGGCATAGGTATTTTGTATAAGCCTACCTACTTTTTTAACATCAATACTTAAATGGCGCCTGGAAAAACTAATCGAGATTTAACAAAGAGTTTTTTAAATACAGTCAAAAACTCTTTGGTCTTTTATTAAGCTTATAAAACATACACAATCATAGCTTTTTTAGGCCAATGAAAATTAAAAGTTAAAAAAAAAGCATTGCTTAGGTTTTATTTTATTCTAAAATTTAAAAAAATAAACTCTAAACTAACTTTTTTCAACCTCACGGTTACAAAGTACTATTTTTATACATATCGGCGGCGGCGGCGGCGGCGACATTACGAACGAATCTTTTTGCGTAAAAATCCAGAGAAAACGAATTTTCCTAGCTAGATCGATTTTTCACCCCCGTAAACCCCTCCCCTATATTGCAAATTTCATCGAAATCGTTAGAGCCATTTTTGAGAACGTGATTATGAAAATATATAGGTAAGTACATAGATGTATATACAAATATCGCTAATTTAATAGTATAGGATTATGTAAAGTTATGAATGAAAAGCTCACAAAAGACTAAGTTTCTAATAATCTCTGGATTTCTACAACCGCCATCCGAAATTGAACAAAGCGTTCAAAAAATCACGCACAAAGCACCGAACTGCGATTTATTTTCATATCAGCGCCATTTCAAACACGAACACAAATAAGCCCGCCAGCAAAGCTCCATCCTAATTACTGAGCAATATCTATAAGTAAAATAGTAGGGTAGAACAGCCAGTTGTAGGCCCAATGCCTACAGAGGCGCGGCGGGTAAAAGCTGTACTAAGCGGATATTGCCACGGGTCGGCAATCACTGATTTCCGCTTTTCCGCTACCAATAATACTGAGGCGTATCGATTTATCCGCTATCCGCCATGTCTGTTTGTTTTGATGTCGAACTGTGTATAAAACCGTTTAAACACGTTTAATTAATAATTAATTTTCAACAGGAGATTAGATAATTTCCTGTTGGTTTAATTGATATTTCGCTTAGCTAGGTTTTGATTTTCAGGTTTGGTTGTAGTTTGTTTTTGAAGAAACCCCCTGTAAGAAAAGATTTCATGTTAAGAGCGTTTTAAAAAAAAAACATTTTTAAACAAAATTTAATATTTACACGTCCTTAGATGATATTCAGTTTGACCAACAAAAACCCAATTTAGTTTGTTTTCTTAACAATATTTAAATTCAAATCTGCACGGGCTCAGACAAAACCTAATCGTGAACACAGCTTAGGTATCTGTGACCTCTAAAGGCTTAGGTAAAATGTTTGGTTTCTAGGACCTTTCCTTTTTACTTTTTAGGGTTCCGTACCTCAAAAGGAAAAAACGGGATCCTTATAAGATAGCTTCGTTGTCCGTCTGTCTGTCTGTCTGTATCTCAAGACCCTTTTTCTTAGGAATGCGTGAAGGTTTCAAGTTGAAATTAATATCAAATACGTAGGTTTGTAGTCCCTTGGAGTTCTAAAAAAATGAAGCTTCTAAGTCAACGCAATAAAAAAATATGGCCATTTATGCAACAAATTTTGATACTCGCAAGTAAATCAAAACATAAAGGGTACTTACTTCCAGTTGTTCTAGAATCATGAAATTTGGCAAGAAGCAAGGTCTCACAACACAAGTACTCGTAAAGAAAAAAGTGCGAATATTGTTAATTAGTAATTCTATTACATAAAAAAATAATTTCAAGTCTGTCAATGACCCTTTTCCTTAGGAATGCGTGGAGGTATCAAGTTGAAATTAATTATCAAACACGTAAGTCTATGGTTCCTTAGAGTTTAAAAAAAATCAATCTTCTAAGTCAACGCAATAAAAAATACGGCCATTTATGCGACACATTTTGATACTCGCAAGTAAATCAAAACCTAAGTATAGGCTTCCCATTGACCTAGAATAATGAAATTTGGCAAGAAGCAAGCTCTCACAGCTCAAGTAAAGGAAAAAGTCTGACCATTGCTAATTTGTAATTTTATCACAAAAAAAAAATGCGATTACAACAATGTTAAGTTTATTTTTGGGATAAATTCTTTTCAACTACGGAACCTTTCATTGTGCGTAGTCCGACACGCACTTGGCCAGTTTTTTTCTGTATCAAGCCTAGGTACTTACATGAATAAGCACGTTATTTGCAAAGGTCCAAGGCTCTTACGGCACACGCCCATTTGATCGTGATAGATTGGACCTGATTCCCTTCGACCTTCGATCCTTACATTTTCGCGCTCGTCTTTCAAGATTTTAACTAAAATAGCTTACACTATACCTAATAGGTGGGTCGTTTTAGGTATGTCGTAGTTTTGTCAAATACCCGAGAAAGGGGTGGTAACATTTTAGTTCGACTCGTGTAGATGTCGGAAATTATACCTGGGAAACCGGACATATTTCTGGAATAAAAAGTAGTATATGTGCTATTTCAAACTATAATCTATATCTGTGCCAAATTTCACACAGATTTGTTCAGCCGTTCTGGCGTGATTCGCATCTAAAATATTAGTAGAAAGTAGGATAATAATATAAAGAAGTAACATGGGTAGGCCTGTAACGTGGGACACAACGAGTGTTGATACTCTTGCGCCATCCCATCTTCCTGGCTCGGCGTGCTGTGCTGGCTCCACTGCTGCGGCTGCGGAAAACCTCAAGCGCCGGAAGTATAATAAATAACCTTATCGATATCGGGTTTGTGGTTGATATCCCTTGGCCAGAGGCTAAGCATTGCCATAAAACGCGGCAATGCCGCCAGTCTCTTGGGACTTTACCAGTCGATAACGATGCGGAGGATTTTTTCGACGCCATATTTTAGTTTTGTAATAATTTTAGTTACATAGGTTGGGATATTATGTTTTTAATTTAATTATACTATTTATGTGTATCTTTGTATAAAATAAAGTAAGATTTTTTACTTTATTGTTTATGTAGACACAGTAAAATAGATACAGATACATCGACTATACGTATTAAATAAAACCCCTGCCCTGGAAATTCTTAATAGACTTTTTCTGTTTAACCGCAGTAATTTAATGCCAGATAACAGTAAGTTATCATAACAATCTTATATTTTTCGGAAAAATAACTGAGATCTGAATTAAAATATGATCATCTGTAAATTCCCCATTTAATTAACGTAGTTCAATACAAAACTCCACCCAAAACCGAATCCATTACATTCATAAATTTCGTTGTAAAATCATCTAAATCTTCTAATTGTTTCTGAGACAGTATTGTGTAGGCCTGTAGCCCCACAAGCCTACAGTCATTTGCCGTCAGACCCACTATTGTGCCCTATGAAATATGGGGCAATTAAATCTGAGTTATGATTTAACTACCCCTAAATTTTTAAGATACACCCCGAAAAATTAATCATGCTTTGAACTAGGTTGTTGTAAAGAGTTGAACATTGTAGGTGTTTTAGAATTTTGTGCTCGAAAGGGTTGATCCTTATATCCTTTTAAATTTGAATTATCTTTTTGAAAAATGTGCAAACGTTAATAAACCGTAATCAAACCTTCTCCTTTCTTCTTCTTGAGTTTACTTTTATTTGTATCTGACTATTTAAGTTAAGATCAGCGGAGTAACATACTTAAGTTGGAATCGGTTTCATTTTGACAGTTCAACAACATTCATTGCGTTATTTACGTTGTTGAGCAGACAAATTTTTCGAACATGTGAAGCAGAGGATTAGCAATCTGCTTTAAAACGATTCAGATTCCGATTAATAGTGTGCTACGCAATTAGGGTGCTGATTTTTATGGAAAGCAATGAAACACAATGTTTAGCACCATCGCGCGTGATACCGTCACTCAGTATGCCTGTCAGTATGTGTGTTTTAACGTAAGTTATATTACTAAGTTTGTCCTAGCATTAGCAAAATATTGTCATTCATGGCGATTATGACATTGCGTACCCAAAGATCGTTTATGGAGATGGTCTATTTTGCCATAACATTGACAATATACAGGGTGTTTACATTACGCCAGTGCTGCCATTATCATTGTTTGTAAAGCGTATATCACACAATACGATGTTATTATTAAACAATAACACAGTTTCCGTCAGCTGGCGGAATTAAATTATCTTGAATGGTGCTTTTAGATGACGCGTATGTAACCCTCATGTGTGTTATAAGTATAATATGTTATAGGTATATGTTTGCGGATAAGTTCACCCTCAAAAATAATGATAAATATCTGCCGCCACATTGCTAAATGGTGGCCGATTCCATACTTAAACAGACATTAAACTTAGCTCAGCTAGATTGTATCATCTATTTCTAAATATAAATATATAAAGAAGAAACTGACTGACTGACTGACATATCAACGCACAGCCCTAACCCTTGGACCTAGGAAACTGAAATTTTAACAAGTAGACAAGGAATAAGGAAGGAATTCCCGGTAGTATGATCCCGTGGGATATTTCCCGACATTCACGCGGGCGAAGCCGCGGGCAAAAGCTAGGTATATTATATAAAACGATTAACTGACAGAATGGGTGATATATCAACGCACAGCCCAAACAGCTAGGTCTAGATATTCCAAAATTGGCAAGTAGGTTCCTTATGAGGTCTAGGGGTGCACTAAGAAAGGATTTTTCAAAATTCAACCTCTAAGGGGGTGAAACGGGGGTCCAAAGTTTGTATGAAAAATCTTATTCCTTGAGTTAATAGACTTGAAACTTGGCATGAATAATTATCTAAGTAAATTATAATGTTTGTCATTTTTATTTTTCCTAAACTACCCCCTCAGGAGGGATTGGGGGGTGTCAAAGTTTGTATGGAGTAATTTTAACGCGCGGTTTGATTTACTCGAAACTCAGTATTTATACTTGAGACCAAAAATGAAGAATAATGCGTATCAGGGTTTTTCGAAAATCTACCCCTAAAGGGGTGAAAAGGGGTAGTCAATTTTACAGCGCAGATTTTACTGCGGGGCTTGATTAACTCGAAAATTAGTGTAAATAATCTTTCAGTCAAGTTACGAAAATATCCCAAACGATTTTTTGAAATTCCATCCCTGTGGAGGTGAAAACAGGGAATATAGTTTATATGAAAAATAACATTCATTTGGTTAATTAACTTGAAACATGGCACAAATATTTGCCTAAGTAATAAAGTTGTTCATTAATAGTATTTCTCCCAGAGGGAAGGGTACAGGGGGAGGAGAGGGGTGGTGAGGAGGGGAAGGGGAAGGGTGGTGATGAGAGCAAGGGGGATGATGGGGTGTGGTGAGAGGGAGGGGGAGGTTGATGGAGAAATGAGGAGAGCGGCGAAAGGGATAGGAGGGCGTAGTGAGGGGGGAGGGTGTAGTGAGGGGGGAGAGTATGGAGAAGGGAAGAGGGGGAGGTTGGTGAGGGTAAAGGGGAAGGGGAAAGCGGTGAAGGTGTGAGAGGGGGTAAGAGGAGAGGGGGTAAGAGGAGAGGGGGTAAGAGGAGAGGGGGTAAGAGGAGAGGGAGGTTAGCGGGAAGGGGATGTGGTGAGGGGGGTGACCCGGAGAGGGGGATGGAGAGGGTGAGTTGGTGAGAGGGGTGGTGAGGGGGATGATGGGAAGGGGAGGGGGTGAGATAGGGTTAAAGGGAGAGGAGGGGTGAGAGGGGGATTAGAGGGAGGAGTGAGAGGTAAGGTAAGAGAGGGGGGACGAGTGCCTTTACACCTAACAGTTGCTATTTATATAGCACTGATTCATTGATGAAACCTGACAGAAATTACTGAAAAACAGAAAGTCTGAAACTCAGAACGGCACAAAAAACAGCAGTAAACTCGGACTTTAATAATTATTTTTGCATTTGATAGTCCAATTCTTGAGGAAGGCTATAGGCATATTTAAAATCACTCTAGGACTCTTAGATGCATATTTTCCGACATCTACGCGGGCGAAACCGCGGGCAAAAGCTAGTTAGTAATAAAAACAGCGAGCGGGGACGAATGTTGCAGCAATGTAAACTGTTGGTTTGGAATGAATGTACCTACGATACCCTACAAAAGTATAATCGAAGCACTAAATAGAAATATCAAAGTTATCAAGAGCAACCAAAGTATCACGGAAAATATGATGGTACTCCTAGATGGCGATTGTAGATAGTCTCTGGGGATAACTTCCGACTCCACGCCGGCGAAGCCGCGGGCAAAAACTAGTTTCTCTTTATTTACTAACAACCTTTCAGAATGCATACAAATGTTTTGTGAGTATTTGTGGACTCAGCGCTAAAGCAATCTCCCGTGATTGATTTTCCAAACATGCAGTATCTATTCCTTATCTCACTACAAGCTGACTTATCGCTTCACACCTCCGCTTCCCCTAACGTCCCCGTCAAGGGCGTTGCCCCCATCCCCCACACGACACAATGCCTTCGGACAGGGGACATTTGTGTGCCATGGTGTAGACGTGACCGGCCCATTGCCATGCCAACGTGTCCCAAGAAGCCTTCCCTGTCCTTTAAAAAGTCCAAAATAGATTTTCCTTATAAATAAGCCTTATTTGGGAGGTAGAAATGAAATAGGGTTGGGGTAAGCACGTTTTTAGCTGTGATTTTGTTATTTTTGTGTTTGCAATTTTGGTACTTGTGTAAAGGCTGATTTTCCTAGCTTTATTCTGTTACCATTGGTTTGCTTAGAACTCCTGTTTAAAACGTTTAGGTTCACTCCGCATTATAGGTATGAAGCTACAAGCACGCGGCGGGCTCGACTTGTCGGGCTAATTCAGTGTGGGCTGCCGCGCACAGGCTGGCTCGCACGTTAGTTCGATACTCATTCACGCGAAGCGTCGTAAAAGAAGACAACTCTAACGAGTCAGAAGGTTCGGGGAGTTAAAAAATAGAAAGAGAGGCAAATTCTAAGTGAATATAACTGAAGGACTCTGTGCGACCTGAATTGCACTTTAATGTGTCGAAGCAAGTGTCGCTATTTATTGAAATGATTATGCGGAGTGAATCTTCTGTACTTGTCCTATTATGTATTCTGTGGTTTAAGTATTTCAAAAAACACTTAGGGGGAGAAAATTTTGTAAAATTATTACCTACGAGAGATGAACGGATTTTTTTTTAATCATGTGATCTGCGTGCTTGTTTGTTTTTTTTTTAAAGACATCTCACTACATGAATTAAGTAATAATGATGAAAATCCGCTCAAATCGCTCGTATGTATTTTATATGGACTATCGCATACTATGCCGGGGCGCAGCGAGCCGTGTACGATAGTTCATGTAAAATTTTTGCGCTGCGACCCGACCCGCTGCGGCACGACAAAATGTGCGCGAACTTTTATGCGAACATAAATGTAGGGAACAGCTGATTTTTTTTTCGCAATTTTAGATTTGGTCCCATTATAAAAGTTGTTCATAATGATGAGTACAAAGATCCCTTAAGGGGATGCCCATGAATTCAATTTCATCCTATACACTACTATTTTTTAATTAGTACAAAAAAAATGGGGCTTTATCTGTACCCGTTACTGATCATATTTGTGTTGTCAAAAGTAAAAAAAAATGCAATTCATAAATTGTCTACGAAAATTTGTCATCATTGGTAAATTCATAATTGAATCAATCATTCATAACAATTGCTACTAGAAAATACTACGCGCAGTGCTTTTCTATGTTTAATGAATACTACTATGTAGCCTGTACAATATTTCCATAAACTGAGTGACATTTTGGCATATTAACAAACGCTAATAACTTTGCTGATTATGAATATTATTTATTGAGACTTTACATATATAATAACAAGACCTTATCTAATAAGCCCTTTATGTATTTTTACTAATTAAAAATTAGTGGTGTATAGGTAGGTCGACACTTGGGTACCTATCTACTTACTTTTGCCTGCACTAGTGTAAGAAAGAAATTACAAAATGTACTAACTCGGTGTCAATGGTTCTTTCCTCGGTACCTACTTTCAATTGAACACCTGTCACCCTGACAATGGTACATACAATGCAATTTAACTCCTATTCCAACTACATATCTTTTCTATAATCTGACATATAATAATAATTAAAACATCGTAAACTTAAGTAGTTCCTGTGATTGACATTCTCACTCAATTCCGAAATTAACATAGAAATGATGAAGCCGTATCTTCAAACGAAGGTAGTTACCCAAATTACTACAGTTACCGTTATACTGTGGTTAAACTATTGCGTAACCTCGTTACAGTAAACAGTAAAAAAAATAACCTAATCTGTTTAAAGTCTGGCAAAACAGCTAAGGGCTTTGACCCTAACCGAAGAGATGTGGTACGCGGGACAGTTGTCGGCCGTGATTTGTTTTTAATTAAGTTTCGCTTTGAAGTTAGTTTGGGTTTCATTTGTGATTAAATATGGTGAGTGATTTATGATTGCGTTCACAGATTAGATTTGAGTACGAGTATGCGAGATAGGGTTAGATAATGAAGAGTTAAGACACCCCATAATCTAGTAAGTATGTAGTTTGTTATGATGAGATGAATAACAAGTTACAATTGCAAGTGTTAATATTTCTTTGTTTTGGTATTTATCTTGAAGTAGTATCATTGTTTGGCGGTAACTCCCAGAACAACATAATTCACCTCTATCTCTTTGGTGAAATACGAAATAAAAGCGGCATACTTTCTCTGTATTTGAATAACAAGCATACTCATTCCTTCACTTATCTGAAATTACCATAAAAAACTAGTATCTCATAATAGGTGTCGTCACCCTCGGAACATATTCGACCTATTTTCGGTAAGCCACATGTCTCAGATTACCGTACAAGTATAAAAGAAAAAAAAAATGAGATTGTTAATAATAGCGACATGTTACTACATACTACTGACATGTTGTTAGTAGTTAATTTGTTTGTCTGTACGTAAACAGAGTATCGTGTTTATGGGGAAGGTTCGTGTTAGCGCGAAAGTAAATATGTTAGGGACGATAGTTGGTACTTCCACCCTATAAGCTGTAATGTCTTTTTACACGAGATTTTCTTCGATTAGTGGATGGTTAGTTTTTAAGTTCTTCTTGAAGTTTAGTTAATGAAGGCTGTTAAAAATTAGTTTTATATGCGATAGTGAACTTTTAACTTTGTAAGGAATAGTAGTTATGATTTTAAGATTTTGTTCTGGTTCTCTTTTATATTTTCGGTTGACATTTTCCTGGTTAACTTCATACGGCCATAAAAAGAACTTGCTTCAAGAATGGCTCCTGAGAATGAAGCTCGTTTCTCGAGAACATAATGTTTTAGATCGTTAGGTATAATGTTTTCTTTAAAAAAAAAAAAATTCACGTTGTATGAAAGTTTCAAAACATAATTTTCAGCAACTCGATAACAGGTTTGTTGAAGACATCTTTATAATTAAATTTCTTGTCTTGAAGGAAATGGCAAAAGAATCATAAAGAAAAAAATATGTTTCTGATAAAGAAACCGGGGAAATACTAGAACCACCACCACCACCATTTGTGCCACCAAGCACTACTTGCCTAAGTTTCAACTTGATCTCTAAGGTCGAAAATGCACTGGCAACCTGGTGTGTCTAAAACCAGAAAGATCTCTCTCCCGATAACTGAGCTCGACAATTCCTTTAGTAGGAACCTATATTCGCTGCGGAACTCATAGGCTGTGTCATGTCATACAGGTCACACAATAGTAGGTTAGTACGTATGTATCAGAGTCAAAGTCAAAGTCAAATCATTTACATGAAATAGGCACATAAAAGGCACTTTTGAACGTCAAAATTTACAAGAAAACAGAATTGATTTTAGTTGCCTTCTCTAAAAGGTAGTTTCATTTAAAATGTTTTATTAAGGCACTGCGTGTCGCGCGATAAGCGGTGCCTTTGTTGCGAGTGCGATTCACGTCACATGTCGCGCCTGTTTGAAGAAGCCTTAATATGTAGGTATCTTGTATACATCAATTATATTATTATGTGAAGACGATGTACCTAGAATAAAATAATTACTAGGCCACAAAAGGTTAAACGAATTAAAAATTAAGCAATGACAGCAAAATTGATTATGTAGAGACATGATGCTCACATACCTTTTATTTACAAATATTGTGAAAGTAGACGATTTTCCTAAAATTCCTTACCTGCCTGTATAATATACAAATCTGAGGCAGGTAATGACTGGCCGTTAAAGATAATATAAAGTAAATGACTTAATATTACGGCAAGTGTTGATTTGTATGGTTCCGGTTCTGATTCCGATCCAACGACTTCCTAAGCTACGAGCAAATGCTTGCCACTTTACATAACATAACATCATTCTCCGAAGGGCCAGGAAGAGGTGTACTTATAGTACACCTACATTTCGTCGGTTATGTTTCAGCCTATCGCTATCAACCGGGCACTAATCTAGACTCCAGACTGCTACTGACAAATTTCAGATGGGAAAACCCAATAACACTTTGCCCGACTCGGGAATAGAACCCAGGACTTCATAGCGCTCGCAACCACTAGACCAACGAGGCAGGTACTTTCTTTTCGCTTAATATAATTTATCAATCATGAGCCAGATTTTTATGTAGGGTTCAGGATTTTAGTGGTAATACTCAATTAATCTTCACCCGAATAGAATAGAATAGATTTATTTTCTTTCCACAAATTACAGCTTAAATCTAAAATAGGCTACAGATACATTTTCATACTTACTTTGTGGAAGACTGGTGCCTAAACTAAGTTGTACAAAAACCTATAAGTCAGGTCACCAGAAATAATAGAATAGAAACCAGAATAGAAATAGAATATAATAGAAACAAATCAGAAAAAAATAAGTTATTGTAAAATAATTTAGTAACGTTAGTTTAATTTGAAAATAATTATTTCTTTTACAGAATTTGGGTAGAGAAAGGTGAAGATATTTTTATTTGATTTTAATAGTTTTATTATTTATACTTTCGTATTTATAATATAATATTAATTACAATATACAAGCTAACACAAAAATTGATATATTATGTACAAGTATATAAAAAGAAATAAAAAGGGGAAGAGCAGGAGCTCTTCCCCTATTTTCCCCATATTTTTTTTTTTCCTAGGGCATCAAAAATTTCGTTCGCATCGCTGTTTTTGTTTTAATGAAATCAGGAAAGGGAGGGAGAGATTGACAATCGTGGTAAAGGCACTAAGATTCGGGAGCTATTTTGTATCTCTCATACACAATATACAAGAAGTGTACTTCATCATCATCATGATTGCCAGCCCTGCTCCACCCACTGATGAGTATAGGCCTCCTACCTTTTATGCTATGCTTCCCTGGTCTGCGCGAAGTGAATACTTACCTACTCATAAAGAAACAGAAAAATGTTTCTTCTATCGCTACTGGCTTCCTACGCAAGTAGGGTCATTAATAAGTTGATAAATGTGGTATAATTCCGCGGGTCTCGCGAGGCTCCCTCGTCCCAGTCATCGCCCGCTATCGCACACCTCATCTTAACTGATTTTTAGCTTTGTCGACTTGAGGCCTCGAAGAAAGCGGGTTTGAAGCAAGCTTAGCCAATTATAGATTTTACTAGCTTTTTCCGCGGTTTCGCTCGCGTTAATTTAGAATATGAAAATCAAGGGTTGTACTCTGCTTGTAATAATATAATTCAATCATGATTCGAAAGACACGTGGCGCCATCTATTATCATAAGAATGTTATTGTTGTGTTCCTCGGGAACAGTACTTTTGTTCGGGATGGCAGGTACTCTATCTCTGTTTCTGTACACTTGACAACGTATTATGCTAAATTTCAGAATGATCGGTTCAGTGCAAAAGGTAACAAACAAACAAACAAGCTTACGTTCGCCTTTATAATATCAGTTAGGATAGGATTTAAACTGTGTGAAGTGCTTCAATATCTGTAACATAATACAATTCAATAAAATTTATTCACTTTTATAGAAAGTAGTAGAAATGAAAGGAATTAAATGACTAGATTTTGTGTTTTTAAGACGACGATAACCGACTTTTTAATGACTTTAAACTGAAGATCACGTCTAAACGAGTTGTGTTAATGATTTAATGTTTGAACTCAATATGTGAATATTTTTGATTATGTTTACATAACATAGTGTAATTAATTCGTAAAGTTATGTCTAACGCGGATAAAAAACTGAGAATCACGCAAAAACTATGAAGCGTAATTTTATGAAACCTTCACCATTTTAAAGGTAATTTAATTATTTATATTATAATATACGTGTTTTAATTACCTTTTGTTTAATTTGGGACAGCGCTCCTTGATGGGCGCACGTACTACTGGGTGGACGTACGACACGTTGCATAAGCTCAGCACTTAGTTCTAGTTAAAGGGTATGGTTACCGCACTTAGCCCTTCCTGTGGACCATTGTGCGTGGGCCATGGCGGCCGTCGGGGGGGTTATTCCAACCAGCTCACCTCATTCCAGAAATCGAACAAGTCTCCTAGTTCGTTCAGAACATCTGAAAGATCTGGGTGTTCCAAGAGTTGCTCAGCACATAACACGCAAGCTAACCACTCAAAACCATTGGCATATATCTGCGTCTTAAACGATTCAATTTGATCGCTTCGTGTAGAATGAAAGGCATAGGTGAGTAAAAAAATCAGCTTTAAAAACATGCAAATATACACCTTAATCTTATTATTTGAAGACTAGAATGATATTTATTACATCGAACTTCAACTTTAGAAAATAAAAAATAAGAAGAGCGTGCAACCATTCGACTAATAAAATGATTAGTCTTCTAACTGCATGTTAGTTATAAGCTTATATTTATTTATTTACGTTTACATGCACAACATTAGAATAGAATCCCAAGGCGTGTAATTAAATATTAACTAACTAACTAAGCATGCAGTGTATTGTGTTTCTTTAAGTTTGCATACAAATATACTTGTAGTGTTGTGTTACCCGATCTGTGAAACAATATAATTATTGTTTCAAAAAAAATACGTTATTATTTCTAGAACTGTACTTTTAAAGATTTAAATTCCATAATAAATAAACTTGTCAGTGATACCTACTATTCAATACTATTCGGTAATTATAAAATAAAACAATAACAACATCAATCAATCGATTCGATGTACGCGAAACTGCGAAATGGCGAGTTTAAGTTTGACGCGGATCAAATAGCGCCTGTCAATCATATATAGCAATTCACCGCAAACAGAAATATAAATCAGCGGTTTTCAAAATTATAACATATAAATAAATTACCCTTCCGATATTAGCGAGAACATAAACTAAAGTAACCTTTGATCAAGGACCAAACAAACCCATTCATTCACTTACAAATCGCTATCTGCGTAGCCCCATTGCTAAAGCCACAGGATTAATGACATCGCCTTTTTTTTTTTTTTTTTTTGTGGATGGGAAATCATCAAATGACTTCTCCCGCTCCGGGCAGAGCGGGAGGGTGTGTCAGACTTTTACTGACTAAAACCCACCCGTGTTCCTTCAGTTGCCCGTGCCAGGGCCACGGTATCTCTTTCGAACTACCCGCGACCCCGGCGGCTTCGGCCCTATTGGACCCCGTCACTGCTGACATCTCTTTGAGGCGCGCGTGGAACACAACGCGCCGTCGACCCGGGCCTGGTCCTTACCGGACGGCGAGCTGCCCATTACTCGTCGTCCGCAAGCCCGCGCCTACGGTGGCCGGGAATCGGCGATAGATTCCCGCCGCCCAGGGCGTCTCCTGCGGCGGCTAGGGGCGCGAGGGCGCGGCTGTTGCCTCTCCCTCTCGCGTCCCGCCTCCTCCTTTGCGAGCATTACTGCTTCGCAGAAGGAGGTGACGGCCTCCCATGCACTCTCGCTCCGCACCATGGCCTGGACCAAGTTTGGACGCGAGAGATCGCCGCCGCCGATCGCCTCCGTGAGAACACGGCGGTGCTCCGCCCAAGCCGGGCAGACCTCCACTGTATGCTCCACCGTGTCCTCCGGGCGATCTACACAATGGTGACACCCGGGCGTTTCCTCCCGCCTTATCCGAAACATGACATCGCCTTCAAGCGTTCATTAATAATTTACGTTTTTATGCACATTGCGTGACGACTGGGACGTTTACCTTACTTTTAATTAATTATACTAGCTGCTGCACGCGGCACCGGCTGTGTTTTGCTTTAGATTGCTGTTGTGTTTTGTGCAATACACTGGTGTTATACCTACTGGTAACGGTAATGGTCGGCATAATAGTCTGTAACTCAGTTTCTGGAAGTATTTTCAATTAGATTTGCCGACAAATCTTTGAGCGAGTGATTTGGCTTGTTTTTGTTATTTTTGCTAACGTGTCTTATTGCATAACGTGAGATTTGCCAGTGCATTGAGTATTCAGGATTTGATTGCTTGATTTGTATTTTAAAGAAGATGTGTTTGATGGCTTTAACTTATGAACTTATTTAATTGTTATGTACGAAGTAGCTAAATTTAAGAAAGTTCATCATCAGCATCATCACATCTGCTGAAAGCCGTCCACTGCGGAACGTAGGCCAGCCCCAAGAAATATACAAATAAATAATTTGCTGAGTTTTTGTCAACGTTTATTCTAGAAAGTGACTGTAAATTACTTACCTCCATTAATGTAACTCTCGAATAGATTGAAATTTTCATCTCTTTATGCAGCAGTTATCATGTTCATTCATTCTCATTCTTGCACGTAATTCTTCGCCATAGGAATCTTGACAATTCAAAAATGTCTATAATTGGTTTATTTGAAACAAATACTATGAGTTTGAACATACCTACAAACAAACTTACAAAAGTCATATAGCAGTATGAAATAATTATTTATTTATGCTGATAAATTCGTATTCAGCTATATTGTCGCTGTTGTGTAAATATAAATAATAATAAATGTTTAGTGAAACACGCGAAAAGAACCTAAATAACATAATCAGAACGGACTTGACAGTTGTACATAATTATAGTGAAATAATTAGGGCAGGAAACTTGATGTATGTTTTTATTAATTAGCTTTTTTCAGCTATTTTTCATGGACATGACATCTGAAGGCCAACTCCTGTAAATAATAAAAAAAGTAAATTAAAAAATCAAATAACCCGTTAATATCTTGTTTCCATCTTTTTTAGAGTTCACTTTTTTCGCAGTCAGGTTTTTTGATTTTTATATTGACTGTTTAGGGTTCCGTACCCAAAGGGTAAAACGGGACCCTGTCCGACAGACTGAAAGACTCCGCTGTCCGTCTGTCACCAGGCTGTATCTCATGAATCGTGATAGTTAGACAGTTGAAATTTTCACTGAAGATGTACATCTCTGTTGCCGCTATAACACGCGTTACAAATATTAATAAATAGAATAAAATAAATATTTAAGGGGCTCCCATAGGACACGGTGGAGCATACAGTGGAGGTCTGCCCGGCTTGGGCGGAGCACCGCCGTGTTCTCACGGAGGCGATCGGCGGCGGCGATCTCTCGCGTCCAAACCTGGTCCAGGCCATGGTGCGGAGCGAGAGTGCATGGGAGGCCGTCACCTCCTTCTGCGAAGCAGTAATGCTCGCGAAGAAGGAGGCGGAACGCGTGAGGGAGAGGCATCAGTAGCGCCCTCGCGCCCCTACCCGCCGCAGGAGATGCCCTGGGCGGCGGGAATCCATCGCCTATTCCCGGCCACCGTAGACGCGGGCTTGTAGACGCCGAGTAATGGGTAGCTCGCCGTCCGGTAAGGACCAGGCCCGGGTCGACGGCGCGTTGTGTTCCACGCGCGCCTCAAAGAGATGTCAACATTGACGGAATCCAATGGGGCCGATGCCGCCGGGGTCGCGGGTTGTTCGAAAAAGATACCGTGGCCCTGGCACAGGCAACTGAAGGAACACGGGTGGGTTTTAGTCAGTAAAAGTCTGACACGCCCGCCCGCTCCGCCCAGAGCGGGAGAAGTCATTTGATGATTTCCCATCCACAAAAAAAAAGGGGGCTCCCATACAGCAAACGTGTTTTTTTTGCCGTTTTGATAGATAATGGTACGGAACGCTTGGCCGGTTTTTTATTTTATTTAACACTTGTTTTTTTGTTATTTGCAGATGCAATATGATACTATAATTATGCTGCGTCACTCCCACAATTAAGACGAATCTAACGACACCTCATAATTGTATTTATCAAGCCGTCTAGGCTACAGAGCGTGCCAAAAGAAAGACAGACATTACCCTTCTTCTGGGGAAGTTGGGTAAAAACGTTCAAAATCTAGTCGCAATCTCATATCAGCGGCCATCAATGTCCAAAACTTGTCAAACAAATATGAAAATTAGAATTATTTGTGACAGATTGAAACTGAGATTAGAACGCGAATTAATATTTAGTAGTACAATACTAACAATCTATGTTTAACTCACAAGCCAGCTTAGTAACACAATACAAAACGAAACTAATATAATACTAATTAAAACTAAAGTTTTCCCCTAAAAAATAGGCTGTAACATAACTTTTTATTACTTTAACATTTTAAAATGTTTGTTAAGTCATTTTGTTAAAATACAGCCACACACCGCCTAATTAAAATAAAATCTAATTACACCGACGTTTAGGCCAACGTACTAATATCGTTGTAACTGTACTAAATGTATTGTTTAAACTTATCATAATAATAATTTTTTAATTGTTGTAATTTTTCTGAATAGGCTAAGCAGGAAGCCAGGTCCGGCGGAATGGTATGGCTTTGTGAACCATATTTATGGTGGTAGATACCATCGGGAGGCGTGAAGATGTTGTATTTCTATTAATTATGATGTTCGTGTTTTTAATTTATTGGTGAGGATTATACATCATGGTGCATAGCGGGTTTGTGGGAGAATTAATGCTGCAACTGAATCTAGAAAGAATGTAACAAATGATGGAGATAACTTATATAACATTATCCTACTAATATTATAAATGTGAAAGTTTGTGAAGATGTTTGGATGTTTGTTACTCAGTTACACAAAAACGTCTGAAGGGATTTGGATGAAATTTTGCACACAGATAGTTTATAACCTGGATTAACACATAGGATACTTTTATTCCGGTAGTAGGTTCCCGTGAGATAATTTCCAACATCACGCGGGCGAAGCAGCGGGCAATGGCTAGTATTAAATAACTCGGAATTAACTGCTAACTCAGGGTTAATTAAATAATGTAGTTATCTTGCGTTACCAAGATTTATGTAAACCTTGGGTTAAACTTTTAAATATTTATTTAACCCACTGATGTGGGAGAGTTAAAAGTCGTACTTTTTGTTTGTTAGTAATGTCAAAATAAATTGAAGCTATGAGGTCCTTACCACTGAAAACGTATTTTGCATTTTATGTTGTTCGGCGCTATAGTACTTGAGTGAAAATTCGGCACTATATCAGCAGGCAATATTCGGGAATGCTCAAAAATAAATATAAATTATAAAAAAAATTAAAACATATAATTCCTTACCTGACGTTTCCATGGTAACCACATACAATACGATTCAAATGAAATGTCATGTTATAAAATTCAAAGACAAGAAATTATTACGCATCGTAATGTAGTAAGAGATGGGTATACAATTTCTGTTCATTATTCGTTCATTCATTTTTAGTCAGAATACCTAAAGAGGCAAAGATTTTGCAATTCTATTATAGGTTTCGTCGATTGATCTGCAGTGTTCACAACTCAAAAAACAATAATGTCAAGTGTCAACCCGGTGTTACTTATTAGTGGCGCAACGCGTAATAAGAATTAAAATGCTGCGAGTTTACAAACCCTACCTTTATTTATTTAACCCGACTAAACGTGGAAATGGACCTTACTGAATTAAAACTCGCACACTGGATTAAAAGTTGTCATAAATTCATAATGATGCACTTTTAACTGTCATTGCACAGTCAAACCATTTACAAGACCATTCACATACAGTACTTTTGAATTGCGTAGGAGTCGGTCAGCTCGATCAGAGATATATCAGAAACAATCTCTTACGAAATTAAGTTAAAGAACGTATAACTTATGTGTGCTGTTAGAATATATTATGCATTCAACAAAATATATTACTTAGAAAGCTAACATAAAGTCCCATGCAACATCAAGACAACATACAAAGCACTAAACCTCCACCAACTTGTAACAACAACAACTGCAAGTTGTTCACTTCAGTGCACAGAAACATAAAATCGATGAACATTTACAATGAGTTTACAGTTTTATACTTAGCAATGATACGATCGCGTGCGCTATGAAATATGTAAGTGCTGAGTGTGTCGCGGTGAGCGAGGATGTAGAAAAGGATGGATATGGATGAAACCTCTGCTCCGCTCCTTCGTGTGTATCGGCACTAGCTTTACGAGAATAGCCAGTGTCTTTGTAATCTTCTTCTTTTCGAGTCGATGGCAAAGTTAAGTTAAGTCCGCGGCTTGGCCTGCGTGGATGTCGAAAAATATCCCACGGGAACGTACTGCTAGGAAATCCTTCCTTATTCCTTGTCTACATTATAAAGGGAACTTCTATGCAAAATTTCAGCTTTCTAGGTTCAAGAGTTTGGGCTGGGCGTTGATGAGTCAGTCAGTCAGTCAGTCAAGACTTCACTTTTTATTTATATAGATGAGTTGGGCCCAGTTGGTGAAAAGATTTAAGTGATTCAGAAAAAGTTGACCATGTGTTGACAGCCCTGGGATCGTAACATGCGCAAAAAATGGTCGTGCTGACTGTTTCTATTTGGAAGTTGTAGTAGACTGCACATTCTATTAACTCTAGTCATTAGTCCATTGAACTTTACCCCTAGCAGCACTACATCGTTCCTAACATCAGTCTCCACGGATTAGCCAGGATTAAAATGTCAGCAAGAAGCCATTACAGCTCCATTCACGACGTCATTAAGTAATACGATAACAATTTGCCTCCATCTAGTAATTGGGCTCTAGTTTAATTTAAACTCGTTTGACATCAGAATGTCTATCGAATTCCCTAAATGTGACACGTAATATAGGGCTAAATAGAAATGCATGATGGAGACGGTAGATGGATGATGAGGTTAAAACGTAGTTACATTAACTGCCGCACTAACAGACGTCGATTTACGTTAATGAATCATTAACGTTGTCTTGAATAGTCAAGTCGGGAACTCAGGGCTATATTGGCAGGTGATACTTATACTGACTATTGAATATGAATATAATGTAAAGTCTTTTGCTCTTTTCTATCGTGTCAACCCGGTGTTACTTTTTAGTGGCGTAACGTGTAATAAGGGTTAAAATACTCCGAATTTCAAACTGTACATTTATTTATTTAACCCAAATAAATGTGGAAGTGGACCTTACTGAATAAAAACTCGCACGTTGGATCAAAATATTAAAACTCGCACACTGGATTAAAATATTAAAACACACACTGGATTAAAATATTAAAACTCTCACACTGAATTAAAATATTAAAACTCGCTCGCTTGATGAAAATATTAAAACTCGCACACTGGATTAAAATATTAAAACTCGCACACTGGAATAAATTATTAAAACTCGCACACTGGATTAAAATATTAAAACTCGCGCACTGGATTAAAAGATTCCAGGAGCTCGTGGCTAAGTAATAACAGCCGCACGGATCGATCCATCAGGTTAAGCTACGCTTGCCGGGGTCGGTCCATGGATGGGTGACCATCTTTACATACCGAGACTCCTCCATGCCTCGGAAAGCACGTTAAGCCGTTGGTTCCGGCTGTCATTCGTGGTCTTTGACAGTCGTTACGGGTCGTCAGAAGCCCGAAAGTCTAAGAGGTAAGTGGTAAGATTGGTTGTCAGATATTCGGGCTTCTGACTACCCGTACCAACTGTCAAAGATTTACGAATGACAGCCGGGACCAACGGCTTTATGTGCTTTCCGAGGCACGGAGGGGTCTTGGTATGTAGAGATGGTCACCCATCCATGGACCAACAATGGCAAGCGCAGCTTAACCTGAACGATCGACCCGTGCGGCTGTTATTTCTTAGCCACGAGCCCCCTTATATAATTGCTCATGTAGTGAACTAGTGGTTAAAAGATTAGCGTATTAGGATGGCAGTAGGTCCAAGGTGCGCCAAACGTACTTTCTGTTGTCTTTTAATGCTGACTTGGTTGTATTCAATACATAGTTTAATTTAAGACCAGTGCCACGATTTTCTAAGGGTGGCCTAAATTGATCGCAACAAATTGCTTCATTAACGATAATCAACGTCTGTGAATGTGAATGTAAGCATGTTCAAAAGGACTACTAATTAATTGAAATACCCTCCCTACTGAGAATTTGCGAAAGTCAAAATTACATACATAATAATTGAACGTTAATTTCGGATATTTACTCCAATCATATCAGCTATTGAAATGAAATGAGATTTTAATGTAAGAGGAGACGAATGAAATGAGATTCGTTAAAATTATTTCAATTTTATTATTTCTTTCCGAAAATATTAATGATACGGACTTCATATATTTTATTTAAAGGCAAACTGAGCTTTGCTTTTATTTCCAATATTCATATAGAATCTTCTCAAAATATCGTAGGTTCAATCAAAATACTCGTAATGTGAATAGAATTCTTTTTATTTTTTAATTAAGCATTAAGTTCCCTAGCAAATTTAAGTTTAAAGTTACTAAATCTAAGTAAGAACTGTAGTAATAGATTCTCTTCTCACAGGCCCTATTTCTTAGCGTAACAGAATATCTCGTCTGAAGAATTTTACGACGTGCTCAAGATAGTAAACAGCTGATTCTCGTCGTTTTTTTTTTCTGTTGCTTCGAGAATTCGAGATAGGCGTGGTGGCACACGGCAGGTAAGATTCTACTACAAGACTTGTTTGAGTATTATTTTGATCAATTTGATACAGACAACACACAGCCTGAACTACTGAAGGTAGAAGAAACATGAAAAATGGAAAGACTTATTCATTAGTTAGATGATATAAATATGTAGGTACTATAAAGAAAGTATTTTGGAATGTGGAACCTTGAACAGGGGCCTACTATGTACAACATATACATAGTTATTTTTTGATAGTTTGTTCTTCTTCTATTTTGTGTAGCTACGAGAACCTGCGTGGTTTTCAAACGTTAGATGACATGCGCAGTTAGATGTCAGTTATTTCGCGTAGTCGCACTTGGGTGAATTTCACGCTTCATCGTTTGGGTGCGAGGCAGGTACCCGAAATCACTATACCTCGGACGTACGTTGTAAAACATTCACAAAGGGCATGGAAACGAAAAAAATGGTACACCGTCAAAGATTAAGTGGGTGTTTTGTTACTAAGGTCGTGATAACGTCTTGGCTAGTAACTATAGGTTTTCGTTGAGAAATGCAGTAGTATATTAGGTGTGTTAGGGTGCATCATACTTAATTGGAAGAGCCGCCGCTTCAACCAATTATACCGTAGGATCCTTGCTTGGGAGGTACACCGTAGAATATATTCATAGTCATATTCTTTATTGTGGATCATAGGATCAGCTATGTCCCGCTTAGGTATTACAATAAAAATCATAATTATAGTAATTGAGATTAAAATGAATTTAAATAAGTCAAAATACAATAATATTTGGAAGAAATAAAGAAGAGAGAATGAAAACTTGTTTATTCTGAACAAATAACTGGCATAACTTCAGTGTGAAACCACCAGGTGGGTACCGAAATTATTTTATTTCCTGTGGTAAGTATGATGCCCTGCTCTAACAGAGAACCTGGAGTCTCCGCCTTATGGCACTTAATGCAGTCAATTCGGTAGGAGTCCAAAACAAATCACGCATCAGGAAGTGTTCGCGACGATGCGTTACCAAATAGTTTTACATAGTTTTGTTTTTTAAAATAACTTAAAGTCAAATATTAATAGTGTTTAATAGTTGAAAACAGTGATAAATAGTTTTTCTTAAGGAAATCGTAAGTACAACCCTTATAAACTCCAATTATGTGGGCTACATAGCCGAAATGTATAGTTTTGTTGGTGCGTCCAGGTACCCTAGATCAAGACCTAGCCCTGGACGTACTATTAGAGGTCTAGTATTCCTGAAAGGCTTACTTAATTGGATTTATAGGGGTCGGAAACGTTAGATTGCTGTTTTTTTGTAAATTTGTTTTATCGATTCAGGTTTTCAGGGCGTGTCACGCCCTAAAAAATATAGCTGAGATGTTGTAACTTTTATAGTGTTTCAGGTCATTAGACCAGCTTGAGATACCTGTTTAATCTATTAAAATAGCTTCATTGGTTTTTGAGTAAATTAGCTTGAAAAATAATTTTAAATCTAAATGATAAAAATTTTTGTGTTTCCACTGTAAAATCTTTTCTCAGTTAATAATGTTACAGGAGTTACAGGTATCTCAATCACTAGGTAATTTAATAAACACTCTATGACTATTCTGGCAATGTATAACATGTCATAATTATAGTTATATTTAAGCTATTTATAAGCAATTTTGTAAACTTTAATAATAAAATTCGGGTCAATATAAAGTTAAAATCAGGAGACGATTCGCGGCTCTCAATAAGGTAAAGTTTCGAGGTACCTAAGCGCGCAAGCAAAAATATAGTTTCGTAGCCATCGGCATGGTACCTTCTTATCGCCATTCTATTCCTGAAGAGTTACGCAAGTCGTCTCCTGAAATCTCCTGAAGACTTATAAAACTGCTGTTACTATTTTCATCAACAAGAAACCCTTCTCCGTCAAGACTTCAACACATAGCTACTGGTCACCAGCTTGCAGATATCCTGAGCCCATAGGTGCAGGACGTCAGCGCCGCTTATATAGGGATATACCTGGATAGGCACACACCCTCCTTTCAACGCATCGTGTCCATCGACCGCGCCCGTCCGGCACAGGAAAATATAAACTAGAATGCAGAAACTCATAGAGATTATTCAGTGAACCCATATCACAAAACAATTGATATTTCGAGCTTTACTTCCATGAATCATATATTTTATACCTTAGATATTGTTTTCAAAAACGTTATCACTTCTGCTACATCTGCTGGTTCGATCAGTATTACGTAAAACGCATCGCCCCATTCAAAAACAAAACCGTCCCATCTGCATCCTACTCTATGCACTCACCAGCGGATGCACAAAAGCAGGCCCGTCAAACTGGTTCCCACTTTTTTTGCCCCTACGGCCTCGGAGTCACGCACACGCGCACGCGCACAGTGTGCGTGCTCGCGTGCGTGTGCGCGTGATCAGCTGATGGCAACAGCTGTAGTGTGATCAATCGGTTTAAATACGTAATGTTGGTATGCGAGGAAATGCGGAGGTATGGCCAAGGGAACGGAAGGATTGATGGAATTTGAGTGTCCAATTGATGTCGTGGTCTTTTTGATAACGGCAGAGTGAAGATAATTATGGAATTTTTAGTTTAGTCAGTATGCGATAGATAGGCAATACTTGCATATTTATTTTCAATACACTTCCTCGAAAACTGGTTCATATCGCACTACGATTAGGTTCACATTGCAGTATATTTCACACGCGTGCGATTTTTCATTTTTCATCACGTGTGCGGGAATAAAAATTGCCACAGATAACTTATACCTAGGTATACTTAGTCCTAATTGGTTTAATGCCTCTATTCACACCGTCTCTATTCGGAGGTAAATGTTTTTTTTTTTAATCTCGGCAAAGAAATATGCGGCGTTAATATTTTTTGAATATTTAAATGATGTTTATAAATACAATAAAAACCATCATTATTACAATAAAAAAAAACGATTATGAACAAATTAACATTTAAGTATTTGTGTTCTAAACTCAAAAATATTTTTGTATTTTCTATTTTTCATATTAGGCTGTTTATCGGCTCTATACCTTTGCTTCTCGCGAAAAAAAAGAAAATTTTAATCATAGTTTCCTAATAATTCATGCCAAAAATATTTTTCGTAATTTTATTTTATCTCTTCAAAAGTGTATTCAAAAACGTCGTTTGATACACGTGGATATTTGTTATTGCAGTTCTCGGCTCAAAAACAACCTCGCCTACGGCTCGGGTGTTAAATTCCGCCTCGAATGCAATAACAAAAATTCTACACTTGTATCAAAATGTACTATTATAATTATGTTATGTAGCCTAATTTTATTTTTATGATGATATAGGAAATAAAAACCCTGAAAATTTAGGTACGTACATATGTGTTTGTTTGTGAAGTTACCTAAGGCAGTGGCAAAACTAACCTAGGTATGACCGATACAACCTGGAATGTCAGCACCCATACCAACCTTGTTGATTTTAACTGCTAATCTTCTAAGTAGAACATTGTGTTTATTCCTGTGTTTAACTACCTTTGGTGCTTTTATCGTTTAAGTTGTATTAGAAAAAGATTTAGTTTCTTTAAGATACTGGTGCAATTCCAATTTTTATTCTCGCACTGAAAATTTATATTAGGCAATTAAGCACATTAACTGCCAAGTAATTAGGTACCCTTATTATAAATGCCAACAGCATTGCCAGTATTGCCATCATCAAGTTGTAATAACTTACTCTTTTACGACTAACAAATGAACAGTTTAGGACTGTTCCTGGAAACCTGGTTTATAGTACCAGGCAGGTATAAAATACCAGGTGCTCGCCGCATTTGGAACTCGACCAGCGCAGCGGTGTGGAAATTACGTCATAGTTATAATTTAACAATTACATTTTTGGCATAGCCAATGCATGGACTAATCACGCTTATAAATCCAGCCGTTTAAGTTTTAGTTAAATCATTGTAATTATACGAAATGGTTAAACTTGAATTAGGAACTTACAGTTTCAACACCTATACTCCATCGGTTTAGGTAATTACATAAATGTAAACAAAAAAAAACCACGTGTCTGGTTAACCGACTAAACGTAATACATGTTACCTCGTCATGCTACGACACAATTGCATTCTTCAATTTAGTAACGTTATACAACGAATTATATAGAAAGAAAAAATTTTAATAAAGAGTATTTTATTCTATTCTATATAGTTGATAAATTGAAGAGTAGGTACAACTATGTCATGACGACTGAAGTGACAGGTATTACGTTTGGTCGGTTCACCGGACACGTTTTTTTTAGTGGAGTATAGATACCATAGCTTTTAGCTATCTGATGATGATGAATGAGTCATTAGAACCAAACCAGGCTATGTTATTGATGGCCAGTCAAATAAATCAATTCTTAGACATACTATAGGTGGTTTTCATTTCATGTGGTGGGGTCATTTCAAAGGGCTACCTTTTAGAATTAAACTTGCTGACTAACTTATCTTTTCACCTTAGTTCCTGCGACACGAGGAAAGAACTATTCTTGCTAAACTTATTATGAAGTTGAGTAACGAACTCACAGAAGCTTAATTAATAGGGTTATTAAACGTAAGCCTTTCAATTGAAATCCCTTTATTCATTATAGCGACTTTAAATTCTGTTTTCTTTACACCCAAAGATATGTTCCTTATCTTTGCGATAGATGGCGCTACTTTACATACATTTTATTTTTATTAGTTTAAGTACTAGTTTTACTTTCAAATTGATTTGTTAGTTTATTGTTAAAAATACAAAAGTTATCAATTCAATTGACTTAAACAAGTAAGGTAGCAGGTGATAGTTTCTACAAACGCTTGCGCACAGCGAAAGGTGAAAAGTGTTCATATAAAATATGGCATGTAACTGAATAGCTTGAATTAATACTCAATTATTTTTATTACTTTGAAAAACACAGTCGTAAGTTTGATAAAGTAAAACTTAAATGTTTAAAGGGTGCATTTTTTACTTTAAGTTATGATTCTAAAGATAGTACAAGCATTTGCTATTACTGCGGTTACAGATGTCCATGAAACATTGGGTAAGGTTTTCTTGTGGGTGGCCAGTAATAAATTTCTCACCAATAAATGTATGTCGAAAATACATAAGTTTGTTGCTAGTTAAGGTATAATTCTTGGTTCTCCTTCCACATTTGTGGTAACATTTAATTGCCCTAATGGTCCCATATAAACAGGTCTTCTCTTTATCCAAAATTAAATATTAGACCGAAGTTTGAAATTTTATGCCATGATTTTGTTTTTAGGGTTCCTCAAAAGGAAAAAAACGGAATTCTTGTAGGATCGTTTTGTTGTCCGTCAAGACCTTTTTTCTCAGGAATGCGTAAAGTTGAAATTAATATCAAATACGTAAGTCTATGGCCTCTTGGAATCCTAAAAAAAATCAAGCTTCTAAATCAACGCTATAAAAAAATACGGCCATTTATGCGACATATTTTGATGCTCGCAAGTAAATCAAAACCTGTAAAGGGTAGTTTGCCGTTGACCTAGAATTGGCAAGAAACAAGGTCTCACAGCACAAGTAAAGGAAAAAGTCCGAAAATTATTAATTTGTAATTTATCGCATAAAAAAAGTTTTTTTTGGGATTCCTAGTTTTCAGTTTTGGGATAAATTATTTCCAACTACGGAACCCTTCATTGTGCGTGGTCCAACATACACTTGGCCGGTTTTTTTCTATTAAATTTGTTTTACAATTCCATGTTACAGTGATGGATATTGGATGTCGTTACTTAGTTAAGGCGGAGATTTCATGAAAACGGTCTTTTGACCGTTTTCATGAAATCTCCACACTGCTTCAAAAAACTACCTTTTTAGGTAGTTTTTTGAAGCAGTGTATCTCATAAACCGTAAATAATTTTGATTAATAAAAAAGTATGATATTTTAAAGTCCATAAAGTGATGGAACTCAAAACATAGTTAAATGCAACAAAAAACACAAACAACAACACAAACAAACAAACAAAACACACTAAACATACTTAAACAAACAAACACAACAAACAACAACAACAACACAAACATACTTTATAATGCATCAAAAAAATCTTCATACATATGTTAGGTAGGTATATACCTCTTAATAATCTTTAAAAGCAGTTTATCCCTTCATTTACAATTATAATTATAATTATAATTAAAAATATAGGTACCATTTAATTTCAAATGCCAAACTGCATCCAGTGATGGACTATTTATTATTAAATAGTTAATTTCTAATTTTATACGATTTTATTTGCACTTTTAAAACATAACTCCGGTGCGCGTGAGAGTTTTCTATCTCGCACGTCAAACTAGGCAGCCATAACGCCATTTCATTTAGACACCGAGTTAAATCACTCTTGGATGTGGGGCCTTAACCAATCATAATAATGTCAGCTCAAGATGAAAATGTTATGTTGAGCGGTCGACTGTACCACGGTAAACTACCATTTAATTTTATTCCAGAGGATGTATGTTAATACTACAAACATTTATTTTATCAAGCTTTTACCGCTGAACCTCGGAAAGCTTTGATAGCAAAGCTTAATATTCTGTGGAGGTCAGCTGGTTAAATAAACTAAACTATAAGTTAGTTCAACTAACTCCATCTAACAATTTACCTGCACGTATTTACATTTAGGTACGGTATTTATATTGTAAGTAGTCTACTAAATAATTAACAGTTGTACCAAATGTTTGCTTCATTACAAGAGAACAGGTGAATTAATCCCTTTCAAGAAAATGACAGCTAACAGCTGATTTTGTCCTCATGTCCTATAAATGCCTTTACCCAGCAGTGGAAGGTGATCCCAATATGTTGGGAAAATGCTATGGCGATGATATTAAATTAGAACTTTGATTTTGTTAGAAATCTAAAACTCCTATAAGCTTTGTAAGTTCCTTTATCCACAATGTTGATAACCAATTAATGTGGGGAAGATGTTGCCTCATCTTACGAGTAATCAGGAAATCATACTCGTATTTCGTGAACTGTATTTTATAAACGATAATTATGAACTTAATCGCTCGGCAATGATCTTTTATTCATTTCCTCACTGGTAGAAGATTACTGCCAACTGTTACATAGTTTTGCATTCCTAGTACCTACTCCTATTGAACATAGTTCGAAATGACTGAACGTCACACATCACTCAGGTCACAATTTAAAAATCGAATGCAGTCGTGCACCTTGCCTCCCGTCGAGCTTTACAAAAAAAGAACAATTTGACGTCGCACAAATAAAACTGCTCGATCCCTTTCTGGCACATTCGAACCTTCCATATCACATGTTTGGCCTGTCTCTGTTACTCTACCCCATATCTCTTGTACTTTTTTCGAAACCCTCTCATTACTACACGGGCTACACACACTACCAGCTCAGCTGAGTTGTGTAAACACAGGGTGTTTGTTTATTTGTGTTGTGTTGGTGTGCATGTGTGGGTAGTCAGCTGAGTAAATCCTTTAAGCAACACGTGTATTGCGTGTGTGCGTTTTGTTTAGGTGTCGAAGTGTACAGGATGGGAGATGTAATTTTAGATGATTTTTCATAAGATCTTTAGCTTTTGAAGTTTGGGCATTTAAAAAGCATTTGTTTGCGGTTATCCTAATAATAAACATGTTTTTTCCTTCACATAAACACAGTGTGGGAGAAATATAAGTGAAGTTATCGTAAAGAAAACTTCTATAACCTAAAAGTTCGATATTTTGTCAAAGAACTTTATTTAGACTACGTCAGTTTTAAAAAAGACTTAAACAAAGATATTCTACCGCCAGGTTACTAGGATAACATAAATTTAAAATAACAATACCTACACTGTAATAATTATAAATTGGATGCCTTTGATGTCTCAAATGTCTTGAGTAATTGACATTTCATTTACTCGTCTATTTATTTTAACTTCGCGTGACATAATTATTGACTGTGCTCATTGAATTATTATTTTCAAAGAAAATAATTGACTGTTCTAATAAATAAATTAACATTTAAAATGTAAGTTTAGTTGTTTTTAGTTTTTAGTCTTAAGCCAAATTACTCTTTATCAATCATCATTAAGTAATGTGTAAACGTCCTTTGTTCAACTTGAGCATTTTGATAAACGGCTGAGTACCTACTTGAGTATCCCGCCATAATCACATAATTATGTGCTGTGCAATTTATAAACACGCAATTATGAAATTAAACACATTCCGTCTAATTACAAAACAAGGTTTATCTTCAAACCCAGGTTTAAACCGTTGACCCTTTTTTGAATTTCGAACTTTATTCCGACCGGACTAAGTTGTCAGTTTTGTATAAAGAACTGTATTTCTATCACAGCTAGGTCCTTATTACAAAAACTCGCTAGAAGAATAACCTCGTTTTGTAATAAGACATGTTGTAGTTTTGGGACGTATGTTCAACGTTGGGTTTCTAAATTAATAACTGGTCGTTGCTACGAATCGTAACTTTAAAAGCAGATTTGAACCTTCAAAATTACCTGTCATAAAAACCTTTATAGGATTGTCAGACATGCTATCCATACCAAAATTGTTAAAATACGAAAAAGTTTGATCAGTAGGATAATCGAAATCGAGTAAAATCTAAACCCAAACTGACAACGCTATAAAAATATCCCACAGTCCACCATAGCATAGTACCTATACAATTACCATAAATTACTTACTTATCTATATCGGCATATTTCTAGGGAATTAAAAAAAAAGGTACCACAAGATGTCCTTGAAGTCATATGGGCTGCGCCGGCGCAACAGCTGATGTTACCTGACACTGACGTCACGCACACCAATACACTACACCCACACAGTTGTAGGATAGGGAGGGTGTAAGTGTGTGACGCTTTGCCAGATAATTTTCGAAGAATAGTTTATATAATACCAGGTAGGAAATTGCAGAAGGCTCATATACATATATTTTCTTTTATTGAAATTAAATAATGAAATTAAGTTTATTTGGGTAAAAAGATCTTTTATGACACTTTTGTTCAATATTTTAAAACTAGATGTCGCCGGCATTTCTTAACTGACTGATCCTGAGAAGAAATGCCGAAACAAACTTAGAGGTCATCGTATAATTTACGAGTTATACGATACTAGACAATCAGTCAGATTGTTCAAGGAATTGATTGACCAATGTCCGGTGAAAGTTCTTCAGAATCATCACTCTAGGAGGCTATTTTTAATACACCTAGCCTACTCTTGTTAACTCAGTCTGTCTAGCCTTTTAGCCTTTTCGCAACTATGTCTGCCTGCCTATTTGACCTCCACAATCTAGTGACTGGGTAACACGATACCTCTTGGTAAGTGTCAAACTTTTGGGCTTCTGACTACTTATAACGACTACTGTCAAAGATCCACGAATGATAGCCACGACCAACGTCTTAACATGCTTTCCAAGGCAGGGAGGTGTCTCCATATACCTATAATGGATGGTCACCCATCCACGAACCGACCACTGCAAACGTAGCTGTATCTTCTACCCGTGTGGCTACCAGTTAGCCACGAGCCCCTCTCTTGTTATTTTGCATTTGTTTTTATCGATAATAAAAAGAAAATCACTAACTTCAGACACAATTAATTTGAAAAGTATATCTTAGTCCCATATTTTCATTTCTTGAATCTTCGCACTACCTATAAATACTTTTCAAACTTGTCTGAAGTGAAACTTCTTAATCCATCTTTTTTGTACGTTAGGGTAGGGGTACCGGTGTGTGTGTGCGTGAGAAGCTTTATCAGTTAACTTTTGAAGAATTTAATAGTATTCGGATGTGTTCTAGGAGCTCAGTAAACTGGTATTCAGTTACAGACATAGAAATATAAAAAACAAACTTCTTTCATATATCTATGGTTACAGACATACCGAGTCATAGAAATCAATGGTTTACCCAAAGGTCTATTATACCAAGGTGTTTGTTGAAGGTACTACGAGAAATAAGATATATGTAGATAAGTATTAGTACTTACCTAGGTATGTTGTTTAGCTTGGGAACTCTTGGGGATCTCACTACGAAGTTTGCAAGAAATTTTTATTCCGGTAGGTGTGTTAAATAGTGAAGTGGTGAGCTAAATTTCTTAAAACATAAAAAAAACATACCTACAACTGAATCGAGAACCTCCTCCTTTTTTTGAAGTCGGTTAATAAGTAAGAGAATCGTATTCAAAACCTTCGAGTTACGAAAATATCCCAGACCCAATGAATTGTGTCTTGTCACAAACATAAACACATTCTCACCAACAGCCAATTTAACTTGAACATAATTGACACATATTTTTTTCTCATCACAAAAAGTGTCAATACCATAAAGTTTCCATTGAAGCCAATAACGAGGATCTACAAAATAATTGCTGTAGATTAATCACCCAATAGGGACTCGGCGACTGAGAGAAACAGTAATCAGTCAAAATGTATTTACAATAAGCCAACTGCGGGATGACGCGACGTTTTCTCTTCAAACTTAAATATTTCGTCCAAAATTCTCTAAGGAAGATTACTAGGTAGTTTATTCATGTTTATGTTACAATTGGGATGTAAAGAATAATGTCAGCTGCTGGTTCATTTGTTAAATTCATGTTAGAAGGGGTTGAATTCACATTAACTGTTTCATTTTACACATCATTTGTTTATTTTAATCGTGGTAGAAAAAACAAGCCTTGCTTTGGCGATTAATCTAGAAACGATTCGTAATAACTCCATAATCATGCCCACGCAGGATTATTATTTAACATTATTTTGAGCCTGCCTGGTGGAGTATGGCCCACTCCCTCTCGCAGAGAGGCCTGCGTCCCAGGTCCCAGCAGTGGGGATATTATAGGCTGAAAATGCTATTATTTTACTTGAGATTACGCTCGATAATAGCCATTCACTTAGAAATTATTCTCTCATCGATAAGGCCATTAAGGGGACTACAGGACCTTAAAGCGCGGTCACTGTCTGACTGCATAGAAAAGAAAGAGAAGCGCGATGACACAACGCTGGTAATTTATTGAAAATATGAAGCATTTCTTTATTTACAAAAAATCTATTGATTGGACTAAAAAACTAAAACACTATTATTATGTTGCTTGTAGAATAATCTGACAAAACATTACAACGATTGCTTTTATATTAGTATGGTTTTTAATCGTTAAAAGAAATTTTTAGAGGTGTATCTTCGTGATTTTTTTCTACCGTATCAAATTAGTTGTATGTTTTCAACACACTATCTAACTAGCATATATCCTGAAGAATATTATATATTTTTCTGATTTTGTTTACTGCAGTAGCTCACAATACTTTTAGGCATTATAAAACTTGTGTTTAGTTGCATTTAGGTCCTGTAGTCCCCTTAAGACGGACTGAATAAAGCTGTTATGGCTGCTAAAAATCGTTTTATAGTTTCCAAGTTTGATTCAAGCTACTAACTCCCTTATAAGCCAAGTTTCACAATCTAACAACTACAATATAGCACTGCCATCATTGAGTTATCAGTATTATCGTTATCCTATTCCCAAGTGGCTTGGCTACCAGTATAACCAGATGCGTCTCAAGGCGGTTGCCATCTGACTTCCGCAACACGACGAGCTATATTATACCGGTATATTTGCATGACGGAAAAAGAAATGCAGCGAATTGATATTCTTGTTCTTATTCCCAGTGATGGAGAACTGAACTTGAATCAAGAACTATGACTTAAATTGGTCCAAAACAAGTACAAATCATAAATAGAGCAGTAGTGGCCCAGTGGTAACGGCCGTGACTTACGAGTTAGGTCGCAGGTTTGAACCCGAACAAGCGGTTTACATTGTGTACTTTGTGCAAATTGTTTCATCGCCACTGCTCTCAAAACGGTGAAAGAAAACATCGTGAGGACACTCGTATGTCCTAGACACAAAAATTCGAAGATATGGTGACATCTACTAACCCGCACTGGGCCCGCGTGGTGGACTACATTACAGCCCACTCCCGCTCACTGAGAGGAAGCCTGTGTCCCGCAGTGAGAACATTATAGGCTGATTATGCTAAGTATAAATCTTCATGGAACCGGTGTTAGATATAGACAAAGTTGGTCTTGTTATAAATCCAAAAAGACGGTTATTCTGATCAGCTGACAAACCTCAATTTCTGAATACAATGTTCGTAGAATCGAAAAACCTTCGTACACCGTGAATAACGTAGCAGAACACGCAAAAGAAACTTTAAGATGTATTGCAAAAAAAGCTCAAGACATTTATGAACAAACTTCCAACATAAAGCAGAAGGGACAGGTAGATTTTTTTCTATAGTAAAGCGATTGAAAAACTTGGTAATACATAATGGTCTTTATAAACAGGGAATAAGGATGATCAGGAATATGGACCTTAGAGGTTTGTATAAAATGGTTCCTTTAAAATTGGTACAGTCTACAGATAATATTGAGCCTCAATATTATGCAAATATGCAGTTCGTACGGTTACTTACAAAGTTACAGAAAAATATGAATACAAATAAGGATCAAACAAATTGACAACAAACAACACTTGACAACATTTGTTTTAGAGAAGATTGAAATAATAATTATTGTAAAGCAAAATCACATTTCACCGACGTTAATCCGTCTCAAAACTTATATTAGACTAGCCTCAAAACACGTCTAAATCCATATACTTAGTAGCTTTCGAGAGAGATCCAGAGATATATGTAGATATATCACATACGAGAATTTGTTTTCATGAAATAAATATGTGAGAACGGATATAACAAAGTGTGCAGACAATTTGTGATGTTCAATCGCCGCAGTGCGTAGGCGTAGCTGCCAGTTTATCGCTTCTCTCGTAATTACAACAGGGAATACTACTCCCCTTAATGTAAAAACAGTATGAATATAATACAATTTAGCTAAACACGAGTAGTCCTTCATCGCCCGTTTCCAGCAATATTATCCCCGTAATAGACGAGACAGTTACCAAATGCGCACACTAATTTATCTGCACCATATTCCCTTTGCAGCTACTCTAAACAGCTGATGTTTTATCATGAACAATATTTACTACCTCACTGAAACTTCAACTCTATTCATAAACTGTTAGGGTTGGGATTTTCTTACGCGCTCTCAAACAACCCAGCGACGTTTATTTTTTGCTCTCTCACGTGTGAGATGTTTGCATGTGTGCGTTCGCCCTTCGCTTTTTTCTATTTTCTGGCCTTACCAGTCCTCTGAAAGGGTGGGCATACAAATACTACAACGCATTACTTGCATAAGTTAGATGTATTGTTTTGATTTGTACGTTTTGTACTTTTTTGGACAATCCGTCTTGGATTTTATTATGGTTCTATTGTGGGTCTGGTTTTGAATCTTGTATTGTAATCCCCGTCTCTTATAATTGACCAGGTATGTGTTGGTGTGTAGGTAGACGATTAGGGTAGATCTGAGGCAGGATTGAAAAAGAAAGAAAGTGTAACTAGTTTAGAATGAGTTTAGAATTCTCTTTTGTTTGACCACTGTCTTTGAGTGAGAGCTCCCAAAATACTTCACAATGCAACAATCAGAATTACTAACTGAAATTGTAATGCAGGTATGAGTTGACGAATAGGTAGCACATTCGGTAAGACTGCTTTGAAATATAACACACAATATGCAGGTCTACATACATTCTCTCAGCTGTCTAATACATCTTCTCTTTGGTAACTGCTTCAAAGCGCTTGGATCTTCTACTTTAGCAATCTCTATGATACCAAACCAACATTACCAACGAACATTACTTCAACAGATTTGTTTGAAAATAGGGCGAGGGATTTCAAAGCTTTTACTAAGAATACAATACTAACGCCAATCACAGTATCAACACCAAGGGAACCCTCCACCCTAAGGAAATAAAAATTCTAATTTATGTCCAAACTGACCTACTCCACGCCATTAATTCCTTTATAGAACTACAGCCATTGTATTTCTCGTATAGGGATTATTATAGTGAGTATTATACTATTGTATTCGACCAAAGAGTATGGATCAAAGAGTGGCCAGGCCATTTGCATAAGTTGCCAACCGGTACAATCAACGCAGCGTGGTACTAGCTACTGTCACAAGTAATGGCGTATGGTGCGAGGCAAGTATTAAAGGGCTATTGTTTAGCTTTGCTCTGTTATTGGGGAGGGAGGCAGCGGCCACGTGTTTTGTAAGGACGGCGGTGTTTGCCGCGAATGGACAGAAATTATTCGTCGAGATCGGCTGTCGAAACCTGCTCTAAAGTAAAGCTCCGTTTGTTAACCTGACCTTATTAACCCGGCGACACTTATAGTATAGTCATTGGTTTAAATCGCAACCATTTTGCTCCAGCAATAAAACCAAACAAATTCAGCTTTAGCAATTAAAGAAACATTTTCGAGTCTCCTTATTTCTGATAAATATTTATATTTCAACAAGCCAGAACTTTTTGAACGTAGTTTCTTACTTTATTCAACTCTCAAAAATATGAATGTTTAAAACCGAGTTCGAACGTTCCAGAACGCTCGCGTAAAACATTCCGCGCTTTACACCACGTGCAGCCATCACGTGTTTAATACGAGCCGTGGCCGTAAAACAAGCGAACTGTGGACAAAGTCGGACAAATAACGTTACTCCAGTAGGCAACACCTACTAACAAATGATTTTGGGATTTTGATTATGAAATGCGCAAAGAAGGTTAAATGAAATCCTACATTAAGCTTGATTCTTTTCGTTTCTTGAATTTAATTATTTGACAAGTGATGATGCTCGTATAAATGGAGGTTCCGTATGTTGCCAATATTAAACAGTTGATTAACTCTGTTAACGGCCGATATAATATGCTTACGCTAGGAGCAGCAGACGCTGCGTTACCATGTTTGGACAGATGTCAGTGATAAGCGTAAGTCCAGGGATGAGTGACCAGCTTTAGATTTCATCTCGATGGGTCTCTTGGATGCAAACAATGTTTTGCGGTAGACATCGGAAAGGATTTCTGATTAAAACTCTTAGCCAAATTCTGAGCTGACTTCATTTAGATTGCTGAAGAACTTTGTTATAATCAGTTAACATAACATAGTTAGCTCCTAAATTACACGTTCTATATTTAAATAAGAAAAATATTTAATTCTGGCGTCCTAATTTTTTAGAAATTTACTTTGTTTTTATTTCAGAAAATAATGATTGTTCTGTTGAAGATACACTGATTAAGGAAACTTCAGCGTTCTATTACAAGAGACAACAATGACGAAGGGTTTTCTCCTTAGACCACGAAACCTTAAAAAAGGAATTAAGATTTTTACAACCTAGTTAATACTTTTTGATGACAGACGAGATTGTTATCAAGTTCATTTGACCACGGTTTTGACGAAGTCAAGTTTTCTGCAGGTCACGATCGTAAAAAAAAATAAAAAAATGGAAAAAAAAACTTTTTAGTGGCCTGGCGATGGCGTGTAGGTTTGTTTCAACTTACGGATTATAAGAGCTTCTGAACTTCTCGTTCAATCCATTTGATTTTATGCTTTCCATGTTAAACATAAAATGGCAAAATGAAAGCGAATTTGATAACGTAATCTGTCATACATAATATTTAAGTTTTGTTTTGATCGAGATAGGTTGAACAGTTTTGGTGATGTTATGAATTTCTTCTGATTTACGAAGTTAAAGTTCAGGATGCTACTAATTATAATAAACAAACTGCATCAGTTCCAACATTTAAACAAAACATACCTGCCTAGCTTCAAAAGTATCTAACACTTGTATAAAACTAATATTCCAAAAACTATGTAGTAGTGGTATTATAAAAACAGGTACAAGGAAATCCTCTCTTAAAAACTTCCGAGAAATGACCGAGAATTTCTTGGAACTACCTGCTTAATACTTTAAAGTGTTTTTATGTTACTATTTTGCTTATACCAAGATCACTTTACAACTGTAAAAAATCTTGCACACTCTTATTTGAAAGAAACAAAGTTCAATTTAGCATGGTTACATATCTCGTGGGTGCAGTTCAAATGGGGGTGGATGAAAAAATTAAGGAAAGAAATTAAACAAAAGTAGGGCTTGAGGGTTCCATAAATCAATACGGAATCGAATAGCCATAGACACTTAAATAACGTTTTTTTTGGAAGATGAATGCTGCCTGCTAATGCTGCAGGCGATTTTGTTACAAAAACCATCTTTAAAATAATTTCTCGTAATCTAGAGTTGAATGAGAAATTGTTCAGTAGACTCGTTATGATTTGGAAGTTCAAGTTAACCCTTTTGCTTTTTCACATCTAGATTGGTATCAGTATCAAGGCAACAGGAAAACCAAGAGCAAAGTAAATCTTGGAAGATGCATTTAGAACGCAGCAAGCGTTTTAATTCTTGATTCTTAGAAATCAACCAATCCTATCAACATATTCAGGAATAAGGGAATAGATGCTTCTTTGTATCTCGTACAAGAAATTAGAGGCAAATTAATTAATGAACATGACGTGACCGTTATGCCAATCAATTAATACATATATTCTAAGGCCAGTAAAGACTATTCTCCAAAATCGATGTGCAAAAACTACGTGAAAGGGAAGGAAGTAAGAATACAGGTGCAAATGAAGTGAAAGACCCAAATAAAGTGAACACCATATTTCCTTTGAAGTGGTTTGACTTCCGTCTACGATGATGTAAACAGTTGACACATCTGTTTCTACTTCAGTGTGTTCTTCAGAAAGTGGATGGTTAGTTTCTTCTTCATTGAAATTGGTGCTTGTGCTTTTACGAGAAGCAACTGCTTTCTAATCTAGTCTCTATAATCCTTGGTAGACCTTGCTCCACCATTAAAATGATAATGGATAGTGTTTGCTGTGTCTACTCAAACCGAATTTAATTTTCTTACTGAAGATGTCAAAAAAATAACCTTGCGTTAGTTGCATCACATCACACAGCTAATAAAACAGAACTATATTGAAACCCGCAGCATTAAACACAACAAGTCAGACAAACAGATCTCGGAAACCAATAAAAGTCATTGACTGCCAAAAATTCAGTCGAGTTGCAAACTTGGACCAAATCAGACGCTTCGTAGAGCCACTGAGAGCTCCAAACTTTTGCGAATATTCAAAAAGGGTTTGCCAAATAAAATTTCATCTCACGAACTGAGAAAGTTGAACCAACTTCTTCAACTAGTCTTCTATAAAGTGTTTGTAACATCTGTTGTATGGACAGCCGGACAAACTTACGTCTGCAGTTCTCTCAACCTTATTACCAAGTGATACAGTCGAATTTCCGTTGTTTTGTGAGGTTGTGAAATGGTCCGGCTTGCGTTGGTTTTGTACTCCGGCTAGATGCTTGTTCATAAAAATAAAGGGGTATGTACATGAATGGGAATGAATAACTTTGAACGTTTAATCCTTTTATTAAAATGTTGGAATTATTTTAATGATCTGGGAATAAAATGAAACTATATGAGAATGTGAGCGACTTTTTGTCACAAGAATAGAACGTCAGTTGTGTAGAAAGTCGGTTTTAATGGTTTTGTTACCAATGAATGTAACCTTTACCACCAAACGCGCAGTAAAGTTATAACTTATAATGTATGGGTTGTAAGTTAACTCCTTAGCTTAGAACTTAACGTTTATTAATGAGAAGCTAGGTCAGTATACCTCTCAAGCCTCGACGCGACACGTTACGATATCGTACCGCTCGCCGCTCGAATGTAAGATTATATACAGGATGAATTTTTCAAGTTGGCGTGGATGGCTAAATTCAAAACTATGAGGAATATTGTAATGCTGAATGCAGTACAATTCTTGAGACGTCGAATCCAGCTATGTATTGAAAACAATGGTTATCATTTTGAACAATTAATCAGTGAATGTTTAATAGGTAAGTAACATAATAAAAATAAAAAAGTAGGTATTTCGTTAAAAATTTGCTCTTTCCGTTAGTTTTCCGTAAGTCATTACTTCCCAGAATTCAATCCTTATTAGCGACACTATCGAATGGTGTACTATTACAGTATGTGTTTCTTTCTTCAAAATCAATGTGTTCGATTCCTGATTAGAAATATTGATATTTCAAAAATCCAATGATGCAGTTTTAGTTTTCATCAAAATCGAGCCCCAGACTCTTGAGATTCCTTATAGTTTCGGATTTGGCCACCCATGCCCACTTGAAAAGGTCACACTGTATACCATAGAGTGAAACTCAAAAGTTCCTCGGACTGGACTTGACAGTTTAATGACATAGCATAAACTATAAAACTTTTTTACAAAAAAATACAACCGACTTCCAAAAACAACACTACAAAGTGAAAAATAACTTTAATTTTGGAAGTCGGTGTCTGATTAAATGTATTTTCGTTTTTGCCACCGACTTCCGAAATTAAAGTTATTTTTCACTTTGTAGTGTTGTTTTTGGAAGGCGGTTGTATTTTTTTGTAAAAAAGTTTTTATTTTTCACTTTTTAGTGGTTCACATGTGCTTACCCCTTCACAGCGTACTGGCGTGATGTTATGTTATGAACTGGTGTAAACAACAAACAGACATGAGATTTCAGCAATCCCAGTCCATTTGCTATCATTTATTGAGGAGTTCCGTTGCCTATCTCAGAAGTTCTTCATCAGATCTTCACCAAATTGAAATTGAAATTGGGACCACTCCAAGAAAGTACTCTTCCAAAAACTATCCAAATCACTTCAAGTGTGCCTATAAAATTGGAAGAGTTCTCTCTATTTCTCCAGGATCCCATCATCAGATCCATCATCACACTCAAATAATAATAATGTCACCTGATTTGTGATAGATGGCGCTACTTATTCTAAAATGTTTTGTTTGTTTCCAAGCTGACTATTTTTAACCGACTTCAAAAAGGAGGAGGTTCTCAATTCGTCGGAACCTTTTTTTTTTTTTTTTTTTTTATTTTATTTTCATTAGACAAAAGGTGAAACCAATAATCAAAATCCTTCCACCGTTTTACTAGAAAACAAGCGTAATCTAGCACTTTCTATCCATGTTCACATCCACCTATTAGGTAGCAGAGTAAGAATTTTCCATTAATCACAAGTACTTCTCGCATCTGCCTTCCCAGTCACACACACGTATGTACCTACCTAACGTGTACAAATCAGTCGCATTAACAATTAATCTGCCCTCTAATTGGCGCGGTGCTTGCATTATGCGTTGCACTCGTTTACAAGTTAAATCGGGGAAACGGTACGCCAATTAATTGAAGGGACTTTCCGGGCCAAGCGGTAGTGTCGCGGGACTAGAGCTACGAATGGTGGACGAGGAAACGTTTTTGCGTTTTAGTTTTGGAGTATATTTTAGTATACATATTTTAAAATGGGCTGTACCCCGTTTGCAGGTAAGGTAAGGTCGTAAAGGGGCGCCTTCAGTTGGGACTGGTCGTCTCTTAGCTGCCGCGGCATATTTTTAATTTATTTTTAGTTTTTTATTACGGATGGTTTTAACGTGCACGTCTTTCTACATTGTTTTCTTATTTTCAACATGAATGATGTAACCAATATTTTGATTTAAAAGAGTGTCCGTGGAGTAGAAACTCCACGCAGGCAAGAATGCCTGTTCTTCTCCATGGGTACCTACTACGGTTTGGAATGGGCAACTAGCTTCATCTTTCTGACTGACCGACTCCTTGACAATTCAAAAGTGCCTGTAATTGGTTTATTTGAAATAAATGCTTTGAGTTTGAGTTTTAAGGTAGGTAGGTACGGTACCTACTCAAGCGTTAAAGTGAGTCATCGATATTTAGAAAGAGACTGAGTTAATAATAAGCCATATCGTACTAATTTCTAATTGAGTTCTTAAGATTCATGCAATACTGGGTTACACAGGACAGGAACGCCTAATTTTTTGGGAGTAAATTTACAAGGTTAGTACCTAGTTTAGGGGCATTACACACTGTACCTGAGTCAAGTGATAGACTAAGTAGGTACTTACCTGCTTCCCTAACAGGCGTTGCACAGAGGGGGTTCCGGAGGGTCTTTTGAGAGGTAACGGTGTCCCTTCCATGTGCAGATGATGACCACCGGGGTGGTTTTAGTGAGGTAAAAATCCCACACTCCCCGGTCTTTTCCCCAAAGCCCGGGCGCCTTTTGAAGGTTTCCCCCCGAAAACAAAAAAAAAAAGAAAGGTACTTACCTGCTTAGTGGTGACAATAAGTGCGAATCAACTTGTGTGACTTGTGTCTCTAGTGGTTGCGTATCAGTGACAGGATTACTCCGCAAACTTTCATGGTCAAGGTCTTATTCTAAGGTTTAAAGGACCACTTTAGGTAAAGTGGGAAAGGACCATTCTAAGAATTTGTATTTTGGGTACCCCGATCTTATTACCAAGAATCCTAGCTTTTTCCCAACTATGTTGGGGTCGGCTTCTAGTCTAACCGGATGCAGCTGAATATCAGTATTTTACATGGAGCGACTGCCTATCTAACCTTTACAATCCAGTAACTGGGTAAGTAATACGATACCCCTTGGTACTGGGTGGTTGATTAGATACTGCTTGTCACACTCGTTCTGACGATCCATAACGAAAAAAAAGATCCACGAATGACAGCCGGAACCAACGGCAACGGAGGAGTCTCGGTATGTAAAGATGATCACCCATCCACGGACCAACCCCGGCAAGCATAGATTAGCCTGATGGATCGACCCGTGCGGCTCTTATTACTTAGCCACGAGCTCTTAATTATCAAGAGCATGTTTATTATTGTTGTCATCTGCAGGGCATAAACCTTTCTTTCGACTTGGCACTGACAACAACAGTGGACCTCTAGATATGAGTCCAGGGGGTCTAACCAAAGTGGCATTCTATCAGTGGTAACGATGATGGAAAAGACAAAAATTCAGTGGATTGATAATTTACCAAAAAGCTTATGTCTATCTTGTTGAAAGTCGTCCAAATATTATAATGGTTTGACACCGATTGTCACTTGTCTATGCTCCGGTCATCTCCTCCTGCAGTGCTATTGGTATTCTGTACAAATGTCACCGTGAAAACTTACAGTCCTACCAACTTATCTGTGAACTGAAAGAGGCGGCACCGTCGATGCGTCGACACAATTGAATGACAGGCGTCGGCACAATCGAATGAAATTTCAACATGACGGCCGTGGTTCCAATTTTCGCCATTTCACAGATAAGTTGGTAGGAGTGTAGATGAAGTGAGCTGTCAATAGTGTCAATCCTTAGCATCAGGCAGAATGACAATTCACTTCACCTAGGTTTTCACGGTGAGATTTGTACAGAATAGCCCTGTCCTGATGCGAACTCGCTATAAAACGTTTTCTAATGTCACTCTAATTCCATTCGTAGCTCACACAACTGATGTCTAGAGTAAAACTGCTTTACAACTGTGTGTACTTGTATTCCAGCTCATTTACAATACATATCGACTGTAAGAACCAATTTAAATTATTGTCAACGTAACGACGCACTGCGCCGCTTGTGCACTCTAGCTTAATTGCGCAATTTGCACAAACTGTGCATTGTGGCTTATTAATGCCTCGAGTTGTCTTTGAATGTTTAAGTGTATTGGTTGTTAATTACCTGCTCGTGTCACATTGTTTTGGGACTGTGTAAATTATTTGGGCAGAATGGAGTGGTGTTTGTGAATTCAACCTTTGCTCGTTGTAATGATTGTTGGGTACAATGGGTAATGTTATCTGCATAATCACTTCATCCTAATCATGTTACTAGTCGATTCGGCAGCTGAACACGGGCCTTCTTGTAAATCACTCAAGTGACAGTAGGTATGTAGATTGAGACAAAACACATATGTCACATTCTAGTTATTTATTTGGTACTCCAACAGCAGTACATACAAAAAAAATATAAAACAGAGTAGGTATAGGTAACATATATACATATTATACCTAATAGGTAATATAAAAATACTGGTATATCAAAACAACATCGTAATTAACTTTTAAAAAAAAACTTATAAAAATATAAAATACAATTAGAAAAAAAATTCAAAATAGTGGATATTTAGGTTTATTTAGGTTGCCTGGAAGTGATCGCAGAAAGTGATAAGGCCGCCCATTGTATATGTTGTAGTGTTAAATAAATATTTGCATTATACTGAATAAAATTATATGAAATGTTATCACGGAAAGTGAAAGAGCATGAACTTTGTCGGTTGTAAACGACGTTTCGTTTTTGAGGGCTCTAACATAAATCAACTTTATCTACAGCTATCATACTCAAATATATGCAGGAACGTAAACGGGTCTTTCACATAATTTACAACCTAAACAAGCAAAGCTCCTAACAGCAACTAACAATCAACTAAAAACTATCTCTATTAAAATAAAATTATGCCACAACTTCTTCCAGGAACCAACCATTCCCCAATTGACTCTTACGATAACGACTAATTTATATCCCAGACAATACCAGTGCACATAAAAACGGTACATAAATACGAAGAGCAGTTAAAACTCTACAATTAGATAAGAGACAACGACAAATTGCTAACGCGGCAACAAATCTAAACAACAACTGGTAACAAATAGCCGTATTTCAGACCTCCGCTAATTTACAATTAATGTTCGGTTTAAGATGCAGTTTAGACCAGTTAAGGAGACCTTAACTAATGGCACACTCGATGCTAAAGTAAAATGGATTAGATGCTACTGTGCAGTGTGGCTTCGATCTCTCTTGGTGGGTTACCGACTTCTACAGTTTGAAGGGCGGATTTGGGGGTTAGAATTGATTTTATGTGACTGTCTTTTGGTTTCTTGAGGCTGCAGCGTGGATGAGCTTCTCCGACGCTACTCGAACCCTCTGTATAATAACTTTTAAGCCCATTATTGTCTCATTGCTTGGCAAAATCCTTCATAGTTTCTTTACCTACGTTGTATTCCTTCACAATAGTAAGTAATATTTAAGATAAACTCAGAAAAACTCATATGGTACTTTCCCAGATTTGAACTCACAACCTCGTACATATGGGAAGTGAAGCTTTAACCACTGGGCCATCATGTCGAAGAACAACAAGAATTCTATACACCTCCCAAAGTTATCATACTTAGTAATACACATTATACACACCAAAGAACATTACTATAGTAATGTCCTTTTGTATGGTTGTGTTGATAGAAAGACTAATAGGAGCTGCCATTTTCATTTTTAACCCATTAAATGTCGGGTGATACCCATAGGTTCATGTCAATGTGTGCTCGAATGTCAACCGAACCCTAAAGGCTCACAACTACTGTAAGGCCGCGGTCGTTTCGGATAATGGTATTTTATACAACGTGACGTTTTGCATCCTCGTCAAATTTCAGGATGTGATACTGAACATCAAACCGAGCAACTTTCTCCATGGGACCAGCATCGTAATTACGGAAAAATTTTCAACTGTCCCATAGAAAACTTCAATACTACTACTCGACGCAAATGTATGCGACGACTGATTATTTTTTCGCGATTACGATGTTGGTGGCATGGAAAAAGTTGTTCGGTTTGATTGTCTAGGTATACTATATCCTTAAATTTGACGAGGATGCAAAACGACACGTTAAACGATTTGATTTGATTTGTAAAGTGATCCAATGGTGTATCATGCGACACTCAACGGGCCATATTCCAGAATCCAATTTCTTTCTTTATGATTTTAAAAAGGATCTATAGGAATTATAGCTGTATTGTATTCCAACAACAAGTGCCTCAGAGGCTACTAAAATGGCCTATTCCTAACCTGTTCACACGACGACATGCATGGCTTTATAAGTATAAATAAATAAATAAATAAGTCTTCACACACTTAACTAAGTAATAACAGCCGCACGGGTCACGATCGATTAGGTTAAGCTACGCTTGGTGTGGTTGGTCCATGGATGGGTGGTCATCTTTACATACCATGATCCCTTCGTGCCTCGGAAAGCAATTTAAGCTTTTAGTCCCGGCTGTCATTCGTGGATCTTTGACAGTCTTTTCATCGTCAGAAGCCCGAAAGTCTGACAACCAGTCTTACCAGGGGTATCGTGTTACCCAGTAAGTGATGGATTATGGGCATAAAAGAAAAAATACTAATAAGATTGAGTTGGATATTTATTGGAAATCAATCAAAGCACACGACCACAATTAGCATAGCTGACAAAAGGGAAGAACAATGACAGATGACAGCTGTCGTTACATCATACATGTTTACAAAGTACGCTAACACGGAGTACATTGGATTGCGTTTACAAAGACAATTATCTCTTACCAACACTGGCCCTTAAACCAATACAATTACTACAACAATGCTCTTATAGCTATATGACAATATGCAATAACTATCAAAAAAAAAATAAAATAAAAATAGTAACAACACAAAGAAAACAGTGTTCAACTATCACCATAGTTTTATAGTTTGAGTTTAATTATTACAATAACATTAATTGACAAGTAAACTTTTTATATTTTTCTCTACACAATGGTTTCGTTAATATATCTGCTAACATATCTTCTGTACATAAGTATTTTATAAAAATTGTTCCATCATTCACAAATTGTCTTATAAAATGATGCCTAACATCAATGTGTTTAGTTCGGGCATGATACATAGAATTTTTACACAATTTTTGTGCAGACTGATTATCATTAAAAACAGTAATTATAACCTTTCTGCCAAGTATTTCTTTCAATAATTTACGAATAAACAGCCCTTCTTTACATGCGTCGGACAAGGACATGTATTCAGCTTCAGTGCTGGACAAAGCTACGGTTTTTTGTTTGCGGCTTTCCCATGAAACAACAGACTTACCCAATTTGAACACATAGCCGGTGTATGATCTGCGGTCTACGTCATCGTTGGCCCAATCTGCATCTGCATATGCAGTGACATCTAAGCCACTCTTCTGAAAGGTTAAACATAGATTAGAAGTACCTTTTAAGTAACGTAGAACCCTCTTAGCTGCTTTCCAGTGTATTTCTGTAAAGGATTCATTAAATTGACTGAGATAGCTGATAGCATGAGCAATATCTGGTCGACTACAAACTGCGATGTACATAAGTGAACCCACTAGACTTCTATAGTCATAGGAGACATCCTTCTGAGCACCTTTTGGCAGTTTCAACCCAGTCTCCATTGGTGTGTGTGCAGGCTTACAATCCTCCATTTTATATTTCTGCAACAGCCTTTTGATATAGCCAGATTGATCTAAAGTAAGTTTATTATTCTCTTTACACAGTCTCATACCTAATATTTGATGAGCCAACCCCAAATCTGTGATATCAAATTCTTTCATAAATTTCTCTTTTATTGCCAGTTTTTCATGAGGATCACACGAGGAAAATAAAATGATATCGTCAACATACAGTGCAATTATGATAAGTGAATTTTCATGTGACTTGAAATATACACAAGGCTCTGATGATGATTTATGAAATTTCATTTTTTCACATAACACTAGATCAACTTTATCATACCAGGCCTTTGAGGCCTGCTTTAAACCATATATGGCTTTGTTCAATTTAAACACTTTATTTTCTTGACCCTCGAGAACAAAACCTTCTGGCTGTTCCATGTATACGTCTTCTTTGAGATCGCCATTGAGGAATGCTGTTTTTACATCCAAGTGCTCGATCTCCATACTGTATTCAGCTGCTACGGCTAACAAAGTACGAATAGTTGAGTATCTAACAACTGGTGAGAAAGTTTCCTCGTAATCTATGCCATACTGTTGAGTATAGCCCTTGGCCACCAGGCGTGCCTTATATCTCAATATTTCGTTATTCAACCCTCGTTTGATTTTAAACACCCATTTACATTTGACTGGTTTTCGAGAATTATTCTTGTCAGTTAGAGTCCAACATTTGTTGATAACAAAAGAATTGTACTCACTCTTCATTGCTTCTTTCCAATGTTTAGCGTCTGGCCCTCTCAGTGCTTCTTGTACAGTTTCAGGAGTGTCTGCATCACAAGTCACCCCCATCAGAAGAGCTGACATCGAATCCACTGTGTCTTCAAAGTCAGATGACTGAGTGGATGTCTCATTCTCGTCATCTGGAATATATGTTTCATCCGCAGTATCACTGGTCTCCGAGGAACTCTCAGAAACGTCTATTGTGATCGTACTGTCTCTCTGATTGTTTTCTAATAAAATAATGTCATCAGATATATTAGGATCCACAATAGATGTCTCTGTATGTACAGAACATTGGTCAGATTGAGTCTCATTATTCACAACATTTAAATTTTCTTTGATTATACAATGCTGTTCCGACTCTTTATTATTATCATCATGTGACATTTTATTAACAATTTCGTTTTCTAAAAAACTCACATCTCTTGATGTAATACAATTTATTGGGCATGTAGGATCTACTAGTCTGTAACCTTTTGTTTCATCACAATAACCAACAAATACATAACGTTTGCACTTTGGATCCAATTTAGTTCTTTTAGGATTCAGTGCATAGGCCACAGAACCAAAAATACGCAAGTGATCAACAGATACCTTTTTGTTAGTCCATTTCTCCTCCGGAGTACTGCCCAGCACAGCCTTGGTAGGACAGCGATTTTTGATGTAAACAGCTGTATTGACAGCTTCTGCCCAGTACTGGTTCGGCAGGTGTGCATCTTGGAGCATGCATCGCGCTGTCTCCATAATGGTCCTATTGGCCCGTTCTGCCACTCCGTTCTGTTGTGGTGTGTGGGGTACGGTCGTCTGATGTCTAATTCCATTCTCCTTCAAGAAGCTCTGAAATGCAGAATTTATATATTCACCACCATTATCACTCCTCATTATTTTAATCCGCTTATCTGTTTGGTTCTCTGTTAAAGCTTTGAAGTGCTTAAATTTCTCGAATACTTCACTTTTATTTTTCAGAAAATATACAAATGTTTTTCTAGTAAAATCATCGATGAAAAGCAAAAAATATCTGGATCCACTAAATGATGAACACGGCATTGGTCCACATAGATCTGTGTGTACCAATCCTAATGTTTCAGTGGCCCTACTATATGATTTCTTAGGGAAGGGTAGCCTACTTTTCTTCCCTTCTACACATGCAATACAAGGTTCGAAATCAGAACTATCATAATTAATTCCAGTAGCCATACCTTTCTTAAGTAGCTCCATGCTCTTCCGGTTGAGATGCCCAAGCCGCTGATGCCATACCTTTTCCGAGGACTTGGTAGCTGCCTTACACTGAACATCGGCCGCATTCGCTACTAAATTATCCTGCAGAGCTGAAACTTCAACATTAGTACACGGAGTCATTGTTGTTTCAGTGTTAAGCTTATAAACGCCATCTTTCAAAGTAGCACTCGCGATAACTGACTGATTGTCATGTACTTGGCACTTCTGGAAGCTGAATACAACCTTGTAACCTTTCTTTGTCATGGCACTAACAGATAATAAATTAGTTGTTAGTTTTGGTACAAAATGAACATCACTAATGTCTCTAATGATACCGTTCCCGAGTTTGACTTGAACAGTTCCTCGTCCCGCTGTGAAAAGCAATTCTCCACTAGCTACTTTCACTGGTAATGCCTTTTCACTCACGAAATCACTGAATAAGTTCCTATCCCGACACATATGACTAGTCGCACCACTATCGATGTACCATGAATCACTTTCTATGTTAACCGATAGAGCCGTCAGCAGAACCTTAGATGTATCATCTTTTTCGGTCTTGTCAGTTGACAACTTCCGTTTAGACTTAGGACAGTCCTTGATGAAATGACCGGTTTTCTTGCAACCAAAGCATTTCGGCTGCTTCCGCATGGCTGCCAGTGCAGTCACGCTGTCATTCTTGTCATCACGACGAATATTCTCCTGCAGTAACTTGCCTTTGACGACTTCACTGGACAATTTTATGTTAGAGTTCTCGATAGCCATTATCAACGGGTCATAGTCTTCTGTTAGACCGCTTAGCATAATGACTGCCACAAAATCATCGTCCAGCGGCGACCCAATGTCACTTAGCTGCTGAGATACGTCTGTAATTTTATTCAGGTAGCTCTCCATACTATCACACTCACCTAGTTTGGTGCTGAACAAGGTTCTCAATAAACCAAGCCTCCGACAAAGGCCCCTGTCTTCATATGCCTTTTGAAGATTGTTCCACGCATCATGAGCCGTGCTGGCGGTTCGAATGTGTGCAAACGCCGACGGCTGCACTGACAACGCTATCCGGGCGAGTGCCTTCTGGCCCTTTTTCGCGTCTCCTTCAGCTATAGTCTCTTTTTCGACGAATTCCCATAGGTCTTCATGTATTAAGACCATTTTCATCATAAATTTCCAAGAATGGTAGTTTTCAATACCTTTCAGTTTATCCATGATGAGCGATGAAGAGCCGGTTGCCATGATGTCGGTGTGGTCGAGTGCGCACGTACGTAATTTTTCTTAAATGCAGAGTTTAGTCAAAATAAACGCGAAACTTTATTTGCTGCGTTGACTGGGCCCATAACCTGATGGATTATGGGCATAAAAGAAAAAATACTAATAAGATTGAGTTGGATATTTATTGGAAATCAATCAAAGCACACGACCACAATTAGCATAGCTGACAAAAGGGAAGAACAATGACAGATGACAGCTGTCGTTACATCATACATGTTTACAAAGTACGCTAACACGGAGTACATTGGATTGCGTTTACAAAGACAATTATCTCTTACCAACAGTAAGTGGGTTGTGGAGGTCAGAAAAAATACTGGAGAAAAATACTGGTATTCAGATGCATCCGGTTTGACTGGAAGCCGACTCCAACATAGTTGGGAAAAAGCTCGGCAGATGCTTCCTAAAGCAGAACCTGCGTCAAAACTAACCAACCGTTTCCTATTTCCCAATATTTGTACGTAGAAAACTATAACAAAAGCGTAACACTCCGTAAATTAAAGAAAGTCCATCTGTTATCCTCACAATATAAAACATATTGTAGCTAAATGAATTCGGGAGAGGGCAGAGATGCCAAATGTGCGGATAATGATGATGAATTATGTTCCAATGGAGGCGAGTCATGGTGAGATTGTTTCCGTTAAGATGTGCGGGGGGGGGGGGGGGATGGTTTATGTACTGCGGTTTGTGTTTTATGGTGTTTATGGGTTTCGGTGACAACATGACGATTTTCAGTTAGAAAAACTTTTTTACAAAAAAATACAACCGATTTCCAAAAATAACACTAAAAAGCGAAAATTAACTTTAATTTCGGAAGTCGGTGTCTGGTTAAATGTATTTTCGTTTTTTGCAAACGACTTATTTATTTATTTATTGACACACCAACGACTTATTCACTAAATCATTACATTAAATAAATTCTATATCAACAGCTTTGCGGTGAATTTGTCACTTAAACTTCCAAAATTAAAGGTATTTTTCACTTTGTAGTGCTGTTGTTGGAAGTCGGTTGTTTTTTTTTTGTTTAAATAGTCTTTATCTTTCACTTTTTAGCTGCGGTACCTACCCCACACAAATTCTAATACCACTACCAGCAAAAGAAATTAGAACATCATCCACATAAAAGTGGGGAAAAAGTACGTATTATTGAAGCTAACTCCAAAACTACCGAAGCAAACCTAATAATTTTTTTGTGCGACCAACTTTGAGGTATACCCTCTCGAATAAAATAAAAGTTTTTCAAATCGGACTACTGTGTAAAAAGTTATGCGAGGTAAGACATAAAAATAAAAATATAAGTGTCGACTTGAGAACCTCTTCCTTTTTTTTCGTCGGTTAAATAGATTTTACAAGGTCGGTTACAATTCTACTTATATTCTTTAGGTTTAGGTAGTCTAACTCCCGAGGGCATTCACACTGGCACATATCTATGTACTATAATACCTAGCATAGGTTATTTACAAGGTAGGGTATCAATTTGGAAATAACCGTGGCATTTATTTCCTAGTCTCACAAGGTGTACGGGAAGGTCTTGGGATCAACTGAGGTATTTAAAAATTCCGTGACTCCTAAAATAAGATATCCGATATTGATCAACACCATGTATCCGATATTAGGAATTCTTATAGGTTATAATATTTATCGAGACAAAAATCAAACATGTATCGGTTTTGCAGCCATTTTGACAGAGAGGTAAGGAGAGGAGAGGAAAGCGCTGCAGTTTTTCCATGTAGTTTCATATTAATAGTAAGTAGCTGAGCTGCTTGATAGATGACGTTACTTTGTATAGGAGGTTGTGACATATCCGAAATTAGGCAATCATCCGATATTCGGGTCCCTTCCATATCTATGCCGAAACAAACACATTTTGTGAATGATTTATTACCTACTATACAACGTATAACCTACAACTGGATTATATTGTACAGTCAGCCTCAACAATATCGGGACGAACAGACTGTTCAAAATGATATAAACAACTATGAAAATGAAATAATATTAACTCAATGACACAAGGAATGTTTCAGAATGAAGACAGTACACGACAACTGTCATTCTGACAAGAACTTTATCCAATTGAGATAAAGTTTAATTTTCTTAGTTGTTGAGATTATTTTGAACAGTCTGTTCGTCCCGATATTTTTGACGCTGACTGTACGTAGATACGTTTCTGTCAAAGTTCATTACATAATTTATCAACACAATACATTTAAAAATATAATCCACACCTGCTTCCAAAATCAATTCCCAAATTGAACAACAAAACAGCACGTGTATAGCTTAATTAGTTCAAAGATTAACGGCACATGTACCTACGCTCAATGTACGCCGAATATACGTTCAATGTACCTACGCTCGATGTACGCTCACCTATGACGGCTAATAAACGCTGAGCGTCGTAGCCATGCAAATTAATCACACAGAAATATTCATGCCGACACATGCCATGAAATGATAATGAGCCCGTATTGTTATTGGGTACAAGGGAATGGTGGCAGCGGAATAAGATTATAGTTTTCTAACATAGGAGAGGTCGTTTCATGTAGTATTTGTCCTGTAAGTAGCTGTGAAATGCCGCGGTCCCACAGCCCGCTTTCTCACAGGTCAGACCGCGCCAGGCCGGGCCGACAGGCACAGGAACAGTTGGCCTGCAGTGGCCTGTCGTCATCCGTCCGTCCGATCGAATGTATGTGAAGATCTGTGGAATGCTCAGCACGGGCCGTGACAGGCCTCGACAGGCACGGGCCGCCACGGGTCTCAACGGGCCGTGGGAACGCGGCATAAGATAGAAAAATTGCCAACAATAGTTACTGAATTATGCGGTGTGTTTTGAATGATACGAGTATGCTTACAAAGCCGATATCCGGAAATGTTTCACATTTAAACATAGCAGATTTCTGAAATGATTTTTGAAGATTTTTGTTGTATAATGGCAAATTGGAATATGGCAAAACGACTTATAGAAAATTAAGGAATTTTCAATCAGAGCTGAATGAAGATATCTTAAACTTTTACGGTGTGACATTACTTTTTTACCAATTTTTACATTAAAAAAATGTATAAAGTGATCCTACGAGTCATACAACACCGAAATAATAAGGACTAAACCTTGGACTTAATAATAAACAAGACAAAGCATCCAGACAGTTTAACTCCTAGAATCCTTTATAAGAGAAAATAAACATCAAATATTAATTTTATTATTTCATTCCGCTGCCATCTCATAACTCGCACCACACCCCCAAACACAGGGTTAGATACTGCTCGTGTAAAACAATACCGTTTACAATAGAATGCCTCTGTCTGCACAATTAGTATAGAGAAATTGCTTTTGACCCAATCCTGTCTAATAAACAAATGCCATATCCGTTTCTGTGCCATTCCGGTTTCGTGCCACACAGGCTTCTTCTTTGACGGTTTCGGCTTCGGCTTCCAATGCTATTGGAAATATGTGCTTTAGAGAGATTGCTCGGCTGTAGTATAGCCTGTTTGGAGAGCGGAGATTTTAGCCTTTGATGTTAGCCTGCGTGTGGGAGATCCGATGAATACCTATAGCTTTTTGATTAGGTCGAATCTTTGGCTAGTTTGGTCTAGGGACTCGTTTGACGTGCGTTTTGTGTGTTATGGTAATAACAAATTAGAATATCAAACAAATTACATTTGATTTTTCTAACATCTATGTACGCTTACATTCAAATTGTAGAAAAAAAAAAACAAACGACAAACAGCAACATACAAAGTATCAAAAGATAGCAATGAAATTCTTGCTCGGAGCAAATATTTGTACAGCATGCAGGGGGCTACCACCACCTCTTCAGCTGTATTCTTTTAATCTTACTGAAGTGTGGAAGAGAGGTGGAGTTTTCACCGATACCCAACACACCCGAAACTCAACACAGTTTTGTGGTAATACTTCTTAAGGCGAATAGTGCTGCCCAATAGCGCCACCATAGCGCCACCAATGAGAAAAAAATCATAAGTCTGGAGATATGGAACATTTTGAAATTTCCTATGCTCACATTTTTAGTCAGATGAGGTAGATAAGGTAAGGTTTAGTGTTAATTTTTTTGATACAAAACAATCTATCTGATCTAACTAAAAATGAGAACGTAGGAAATTCCAAAATGTTATCTCCTGATTTATGTTTTTTTTCTCAATGTTGGCGCTAGTTGGCAGCACTACTCGCCTTAAGTAAGATTGCAAGTAATGGTTCAGCAATCTTTAAGTAGCTACAAGTAATCACAATCACTTGTGATCTTTCATCCCGGGGCGTTAATCATCGCTCCGCAAGAACTAAGGGAGGAAATGGTCCTTCCCAAGTTTCTAAGGACCATTAATTTCAATAAGGTTTTGGAGGGTAGTGGTGGCTTTTCCGGTGTCATCGATCATTGATATAATATCAATGATAATGATAATGATGGAGTAATAATTTTCCAAGGTTTTTACCACTTATAATTAAGTGGTAAAAACCTGGGAAAATTATTACTGTATTTACTGAGCATAAATAATCTATCAAGAATTTGGTGCAGTAAAGCTCGAGCCACTTAACCCTATTTTATACAGTCATCACAAAATAAATGGTGTATTATTACTCTTTTGTCGTCAGAATTTGACTTTAACATAAAAATAAATATAAAAAAACTGGTTTATATTTATAAAACATTTATGTGTATAAAAGGGTGAAATAAAACATATTATTTTTGCTCGGGAAAATACACAGTCGCCGCTTTTTCATCCCCAAACAAGCATTTAATATTAAAAACATACGGTAATGAATAAAATAAATACGTTCGTACCGTGAGATCAAACGCTATGTATAAATATAATGTCTGTTTGTATGTATATCTTTTTGATAACTGCGTGTGTACTGATGATATCGTTTCCGCAAACTTGGTTCGAAGTAGGGTTCCCTCATTAAAGTTGGAGATGTTATTTTAGGCTCTCAGTAATTCTTCGAATTCTGTAAACTGTTTTGCACTTCTACATGAACCCGAATTACATGCAAACGTGTGTTGTTATGTAACAACACTTCGCCTATTTCTGTTTTTTTATTTACAAACTAGCGAGCCGGCCCTGCTTCGCACGGTTGTTACGACTTGAGAAAACATGAAGGTTTCTATATTATATATAAGTGAAATATTAATGTATTATACATATAAACCTTCCGGAATAAATTCTCTAAATGATAGTGAAAACCGCATCAAAATCCGTTGAGTAGTTTAGAAGAACAACGCGGCCACACAAACAGACACGAAAAGCGACTTTATTTTATAATAAGTACAGATATAGTAATTTTTTGTGTAAATAAATACCTACTTACTTTTTAAAACAATCTTTTGTAAAGCAATAAAAAACTTTTTTTACAGAAATGCAGTTGAGTTTATTTACGGTCGTCGGTTACCTTAAATACGATATCTTATTTAAGGTAATTTTATTTAAGTACTTATGTTTCTTTAAGTTGAAATAAATAAATTTATTTGATATCGTATTTAAGGTAACCGACGTATGTAGATAAACTCAACTGCGTTTAATGTATAATATTTTTAATTATTCAAATGTTCACAAATATCTTTTTTTTAATGAATGTTTAGTAGTCGTTGGATACATGAAGTGCCGTTGTAAGACGATTAAAATGCCTCGGTGTATATATTTTTAATAGATATTTAAAAATAAATAATGATGTAGCTGCGTTATTCTTCTAAACTTCGAAACGGATTTTAATGCGGTTTTCACCAACATTTAGAACATTTATTCCGAAAGGTTTAATATAACATAATTCTTTAATATTAAACTTACGTTAAGAAATCTCGATGTTTTATCAGATCGTAAAAATCGTGTAAAGCAGGAGTCGGTCAATACAATATACGGTAAAGCCAATAAGCCCTAGGTGCCAGCCCTAGCGCCAGCAAATGTTTGCAACATCCAGGTTATGAAGTTTGCGTACCATCAAAGGGGTGACTGATGCGTTCGCGAAGATTTTCATATGGAGATCGGAGAGGAATTAATAATTGGCACGACGTACTATCGATAAAACGACGCCTTTACACCTTAAAGTTACTTTATGTATACCTACACTGATTCACCCTGCCCCTATGGTCCTTTGTTTGTCCTACAAATGAAGCTTGCATGCAAAATTGTTTCGAAATTGGAAATGCCTGCCGTTTGTCGATTTCTTCGTACTACGTTTTGGAATGGTCAAATCTTCATCATTCTGCCCATAGATATGAGAAAGAAGTTGTTTTTTTATATTTCTATGGCTCTGCCTAACCGACTCTTTGACAATTGAAAAGTGTCTGTATCTGGTTTAATTGAAATAGGTACATACTAAATGGTTTGCGTTGAGTTTGAGTATGAAATACTCGTAATATAGCAATATTTTCTTGTAGTGTCTATTCTGCCTCGTTGATTTAGCGGTCGCAAGCGCTACTGCTGAACCTGAGGTCCTGGGTTCGATTCCCATATCAGGCAAAGTGTTATTCGGTTTTTCTACCAGGAATTTGTCAGTCAGCCCGGAGTTTGAATGTGTGCCCGATTGATGGCAATATACTCGCCCCCTATTACATGTGACTTAAATAATAACTTATGAAATGAGGGTACACCTCTCATCATGATGTTATGTACTGCATAATCTCTATTCTTTTAGCAAAACTATTTTAATCACATGCTCTAAAAATTCAACATCTCGCAGTCGCAAACATTTTTTTCCTACCGTCTAGACAGCATAACTTATGACGTCACGTGTTCCCGAAAAAGCACACAGAGATGTTAAATTTGCAGCAAGTGGTTCAACCAGATACGGTCTAACATAATTCCGGAAATTACAAGTTCTTATCATGTTTTAAAACACGGTGAAACACGACGTTAGCAGAGACGTAAGTTTCTGACGCCGGCTGAATTTTAATAAAGTTGCCGTTTTCAACTGGAAATCTTTCAGTGGTAGAACGTTTTTAAGCGGGATTAAAAAGAGATTTTATTTGCTGGTAGATTGTTTTTGATGGTTTTGTTTTTTTTAGTTGTAAGGTTTTTTTGGCTTTTAATCACAAGCGTTTCCATAAGAAAACGCATGTGATTAAAAGAGTGATGAATATACATGTTGATGGATGGAGAGGCAGAGGATGGCCAAAGAAAATATGGCTGGATTGTGTGAGGAATGATATGAAAGAGAAGGGAGTGAATGATAGCGTGACGGTTGACAGGGGAGAATGGAAGAAGAAAACGTGTTGCGCCGACCCCACGTAACATGGGATAAGGGTAGGAAGATGATGATAAGGTAATGCAGAGTTGTAATTAACAGTTTTCAATTGATTTTGTTTTGGTAATAATTAGTTTTTTAATCTCAACATCTTTTTGAGACACCATAGATTCGTATCGAGATTTTTTTTTAAAACAACTTTTTTAGGTAAGGAAAAAAATTTACTTTGTAGCTCATGTAGCGCACGCCCAGCGTTGAAAATCCAACGAGCATTATTATAATATTTAGGCATTATATGCAGGTGCAGCATAGTCTTGTCAAAACTGGTATGAGGAACTTGAAACACTTAAAGAACCTGAATGCTACATAATAAATGCAATATAAATAATATAATAATAATTAATATATAATAATTGTATCCCCCCTCCCCTGCTCCTCTCTCTCCTCCTAACTCTCAATCCTGCCCTTTTCCCCTACCCCACCTCTTACCGCCCTCCCTCCCCCTCTCCCCCTCCCCCTATCCCCCTCACCACTTAGCTCCCTCTCCAACCACTCGCCTATTCCCACTCACTCACACTCCCGTCCCTCTCCCCTCACCATCCCTCACCTCACCACCTTCTCCCATCACCCCTTCCCTCCTTATCCTCTCCCCTCCCCCACCTTCTCCCTATACTCTATCGTATTTCACTGCTCATATTTATTCCATACCGTGGGCCACATGAAAATTGATTGCTTCTTAAGGAATAAACTCCAAAAACGCACCACATTAAATCTCCCACAATTATCATAAAATCTCTTTACAAATTACCTGCGCCCCTGCCCCCTGCCCCCTGCCCCCTGCTCCCCCCAACAATGCAAATTACACGTATAGGTACTAAGTAGCGAGCCGAGGCGGACGCGGACGCTCGCTCATTTCCGACAGGTAGACCACTTGACAGCTATTTTCAATTAACTCCTGCGAGCTGCAGAATGCGAACTAATTAATGCCAAGTTTTCAATTGTAATTTGAGTTGAATGAACAATAACATTATTTTAAAAGGATTAAAGAGCTATTTTAATATGAAAAGTGTATTTAAGTTTGAGTTTATTGTCCTGGTGTAGAGAAAATTTTTAAGCACATGATTAAATAAATCATTTTAGTTTTTATGTGCCACAGCCACTGCACGGAAAAGGCTAATTTTCACTCTTTCTCTTTATGCCTATCTACTGCAGAATAAATAAATAATTTATAAAGGATGAAACGGTTATACTTTCTTGAATTTTTGTGCCTTTCGCAGATAAACCAAAACTGTATCAAGAATCATAAAATTGCAGAAAATACCAGTTGTAGAAGTTGGTAGTTTATTAGGTCTTTACCTATGAAATTGCCGTTCTGCAGTACTGGCCATTTCAAATCAAAATAATTTTTGTTTGGCTAAGAATTCTAATTTCAAATTAATTTTATTTTAAAAACATGGATTTTTTTTTCCAAAAGTAGTCATTTGTTTATTGATTAGTGTTACATTTTCATCGCATTTCAATCTTTTTCGTCATCATGGATACGTTAAAAATTCGAGTAATTATGGAATATGAGTACCGTCGTGGCAGCAACGCGGCACAAGCGGCACGCAACATCAACGACGTTTACGGAGCTAACACTACAAACCAACGCACCACTTGTTATTGGTTTGCTCGCTTCCGTTCTGGAAATTTCGACCTGAAAAATTAACCTCGCGGTCGTGCGAAGACTTTGGTCGACAATGACGAATTAAAGGCGATTGTGGACGCTGATGATACACAATCTACGGCTGAATTAGCAGCAGCTTTCGACGTTAGCGTCAAAACAATATTGGTCCATTTGCGTCAAATTGTCAAGGTAAAAAAGCTTGACAAATGGGTGCCCCACGAACTCAATGATCGCCAGCGCGAAGTACGCGTCGAGACGTGCCTTGCACTGCTCAACAGACACACAAATGAAGGAATTTTGAACCGCATTGTTACCTGCGATGAAAAATGGATTCTGTTTGATAACCGCAAGCGCTCAGCAAGTTGGTTGGATCCTGGTTCAGCACCTAAACAATGCCCTAAACGAAAACTTACCCCTAGAAAAGTGATGGTCACTGTTTGGTGGTCTAGCGCCGGCCGGTGTGATTCATCACAGCTTCTTACCAAACGGGGTGAGCATTACTTCAGATGTGTACTGTGAAGAACTGAACACAATGATCGAGAAGCTGGCACATCTCCAACCAGCATTGGTCAATCGCTCGTCTCCGCTGCTCCTGCACGACAACGCGCGACCTCATACTGCACAGCAGACGGTCTCCAAGTTGCAAGAACTGGGGTTGGAAGCTCTCCGTCATCCGCCCTACTCACCAGACCTTGCGCCTACAGACTACTACTTTTTCCAGAATTTGGATAACTTCTTGGCGGGAAAAAAATTCAATACCCGAGAGGCAGTACAAAATGCCTTTGAAGAATTTGTTGCCTCCCGTCCAGCTGATTTCTTTAAGAAGGGCATCAATAAACTGTCACTGCGTTGGCAAAGATGCATTGATTGCATGGGTGATTACTTCGATTAATACAAATAAAAAATGCATGATAAAAATTCGTTTAAATTTTTTCATACAAAACGGCAATTTCATAGGTAAAGACCTATTATATACCTACAGTCCATTTGTTGCTTGTTTAAAGCATGCCAATTTATTTTACAATAATACTAATACAATATTTGAGTAAAATGTTCAAAAAATATGTTCTAATTTAAATAAATATTCATTTTTTTTGAGGAGCTCGTGGCTAAGTAATAACAGCCGCACGGGTCAATCCATCAGGTTAAGCTACGCTTGCCGGGTTGTCCGTGGATGGGTGACCATCTTTACATATCGAGACTCCTCCGTGCCTCGGAAAGCACGTTAAGCCGTTGGGCCCGGCTGTCATTCGTGGATCTTTGACAGTCGTTACGGGTCGTCAGAAACCCGAAAGTCTGACAACCAGTCTTACCAAGAGGTATCGTATTACCCAGTTAATGGGTTGTGGAGGTCAGATAGGCAGTCGCTCCATGTAAAATACTGGTATTCAGCTGCATCCGGTTAGACTGGAAGCCGACCCCAACATAGTTGGGAAAAGGCTAAGCAGATTGATTTGATACATTTTTTTTGTATAATTTCTTAATTTCTAGTTAAGTAAAGGAACAATCAACTTAATTCAAATGTGTTAGCGACGATACGTAATCCTATTTAATTAGTTAATTTTAGATTTTCGTTTTACGCATTAAATAAGATAGAAAATCATAGGTAAAATATTGTTCTGCGGTAAAAACAAGATATTAAATTGTTTCACATTCTTAACACTTGGCGGCGCCACCTGTACCAAATGATACCGAGAGCTTAAGAACCAAGGAACTTTACCTTAAAGAGAACCGTTTTGGATTTTTGTAATTTTTAAGGCTTAAATTAAGTTTTTTTGATACAGTTTTTTGTATATAGCTAAAATAAGTCCATTTCTATGTTTAAAAATTAAGGCAAACATTGTAAGGGATGTTTTATCACAGAAAACAGCCAAAGTTAGTTTCCCATACCAAAGTCACATTAGTGCCGTGTGCACCATTGAAGCGCTCTGATTGGTCGAGAGTAAAATGATTAGTGCCGTGTGCAAAATTGAAGTGTTCTGATTGGTCGGCGCTTTCTATAAAAAGGGGCAAGTTTCTGTGGTCAGGCATTCCGAATCCAGCAGTATTACGAGCAACAAGAAAGGAAAATAAAGAAGAAACCCTCTGAAGAAGTAGTGTTTTATTCACTCTGAAGAAGTGTTATTTTATTCGCTGCGCCTACATACATCTCTACGCACCTCCTCATGAACATCCCGCCAGCGAGCCCGCTCCATAATAGTCAACATCATTAACAGTGGTCCTTCGAGCCGGATCGGGTTCAAGAAACTGAGAAGATGCCTACTACTACGAGAGCAAAATCGGCGCAGTCGAAGGCTACGAGTGAAAGTGCTACTACTACGGGTACCAGTGCTACGGATTGGAGTCTGAATACGCCGAGTGAATCTACAAGTACGGAGACTACGAATACGTCGATAGCAAATCGATCGACACTTACAATGAGGTCGCCACCGAGCAGCGTACAAGGACGCCAGCCAGCCGCACACCATTCTAAGGTTGCTGCCGGAGAAGAATCAACACCGGGGGATGTAACTCACACCCCCCCGACCCGCACCACTGAAGAAGAAATCGAAGCGTTGAATCCCACACGCCAAGAAGAAAGTCATCCAACGCTGCAGAACTTAGAAAGAAGTGTTGCAATAAAAACACGCCCCAACGAACGAAGTGTACCGACGTCAAGGGAAGAAAGTCTGCAGCCGCCTCACCCTAAGAAGTCGACCCGCGATACAGACACACATTCTGTTCGCTCGTCGCATAGGAAGAGAGCAGAAGCGCAAGCAAAAATGACATTGGCACTAAGGGAATTGGAATTGGCAGAAGCGCGATCAAGAGTGGCTCAAGCTGAACTAGAACTTTTGGCTGCAGAGTCAGAAGAAGAAGATGGTGCCGGAGAAGAGCTGTACGAACGTACTCAAGAAGTTGAGAAGTGGTTTATCCAAACCGGGGCCAGACCTAATAAGGATCAGAGGCCGATCGAGACGGAAGAAAAGAAGAGTGACATTCAGGAATTGGCTTCAGTCATACTTAAGTTATCCGAGAAGTCACGTGATATCGTTTCACCAAAGCACCTCGAACTCCCTCACTTCAATGGGGCCTGCGAAGAATGGTTGGCTTTCAAGAGATCATATGAAGATATGGCCGCTTCCTTCAGTAACACACAGAACCTAGCGCGCCTTAGAAGAGCAATCCAAGGAAAAGCAAGAGAAGCTGTCCAAAGCCTGCTGTTCACTGCTGAAGACCCACGCGAAGTAATCAAGGGACTCGAGGCAAGATTCGGAAGACCTGGAGCGCTCGCACTAGCAGAATTAGAGAAGCTGAAGAGCCTGTCAAAAGTCGGCGAGAATCCAAGTGACATATGCGTATTTGCAAGCAAAGTGAAGAACGCCGTCGAGACAATCAAAGCCTTGAAGAAACCACAGTACCTCAGTTCTCCTGAAACGCTAAAAACCGTAGTGGACAAGATGCCAACATCCATGAAGTTCCGATGGTACGCCTACCACAGGAGCCGAAGAGATGAAGAAATTCAAGAACTATTACTCGTCGAAGCGTTTTTGGAAACAGAAGCCGACATGTGCGGAGACTTTGCTCCACCTGAAGTGTCTTCGGAGCAAAAGAAGGGAATAAGAAAACCCGTACATTCGGTACAAGAAGCGTCACAAGAAAGATACAAAAAGACATGTCCGATTTGTGAAGAAGAGCATTTCGCAATAGAATGCAAGAAGTTCAAAGAAGCTAACCTAGATGAAAAATGGGACATGATCAAGAAAGCGAGGATATGTTTTAAGTGCCTCCGATTCAAGCACTCAAGAATCAACTGTAAAGCTCCAGTGTGCAAGCAGTGTAGAAGATGGCATCATACTATCCTACACTCTGACAAACCACCAGTGCCAGTAGAGAACGAAAAGGACAAAGAAGACAAGGGAAACTCGTCAGAAGAAAAGGTTGCCTCAATACACAACACTAAAGGGGAAGAGAAGGCATACCTGAAAATCATCCCAGTGGACCTTTATGGACCAAAGGGCCGAGTTCGTGTGCTAGCATTATTGGATGAAGGGTCAACGGTCACACTCTTAGACGCATCAATAGCTGAGAAGATTGGAGCCGAAGGGAATCAAGAAAAACTCACAATTGAAACAGTCGGTGGGAAGATGATAAGAAAGGATAGTTCTCAGAAGATTGAGTTGAAGATAAAAGGGGCTCATAGAAGAGACAAGAAGACTATCGTAGCAAGAACCATCGACGACCTGAAGCTGTCTGAACAAAGCATAAATAAGGACACCGTGAAGAATTGTCAGCATCTAAAGGCAATTGAAGGACAACTTCTCTACGTCACGGAGAGACCCAAATTGTTGATAGGCCAAGACAACTGGGGACTCATAGTAACAAGAAGACTGAAGAAAGGCAAGCCATCTGATCCTGTAGCATCCCTCACCAACCTAGGGTGGGTGTTACACGGATGTGAAACAGGAGCGAATGCGTTAGTGAACTTCACTCACTACAACAGATCCACATCCGATGAAGAAAGCATAGAAGAAATCGTCCGAGAACATTTCCAGTTAGAGTCTCTTGGGATTCAAAATCGGTCACCAACTAATGACAGCGACAGAAGAGCATTGGAAATCCTCGAGAAGACTACGAAGAAATTGTCAAGTGGTCAATTTGAAACAGGACTCTTGTGGAAAAAAGAAAACGAGACCCTACCCAACAACTACAATCAAGCAATCCGACGCCTGATCAATATTGAAAAGAAATTGGACCAAGACAAAGAAGCCAAAGAGCACTATGAGAAGCAGATTCAGAGTCTAATTGAAAAAGGATATGCAGAGAAGGCTCCAGAAACCTCGAACAAGGGAAGAATATTTTACCTACCCCACTTTGCTGTTGTGCATCCGGTTAAGAAGAAGATGAGGATAGTTTTCGATGCAGCTGCCAAGTACGAAGGGAAAAGCCTCAACGACGCCTTGCTATCAGGCCCAGACTTATTGTAGTCACTATTCGGCGTACTGCTACGCCTCAGGGAAGGGCCAGTGGCTGTCATGGCTGACATCCAAGATATGTTCCTTCGGATCCAAATTAGAGAAGATGACCGAGACAGTCTCAGGTTCTTGTGGCGTGGAAGCCAAAGAACGGGCAAGCCCGAAGAGTATAGAATGTCGTCAATCATCTTTGGAGCAGCATCATCACCGGCAACAGCAATATATGTGATGAACAAGAATGCAGAAGATTTCAAGAAGACTCATCCCGAAGCAGTGAAAGCAATAAACAGAAACCATTACATGGATGATTATCTACAGAGCTTTGCATCTACAGCTGAAGCAAAGAAGATATCAAAAGATGTAAAAGAGATTCACGCAAGAGCAAACTTCCATCTGAAGGGTTGGGCCAGTAACAATTCAGGGGTACTATCAGAAGTAGATGACACCAATCAAGAAGATTCTTTGCAACTAACAAAAGAAGAAAAGACTCTGGGGCTAAGATGGCGGGTAAAAGAAGACGCGCTAGCCTTCAATATTGGACTGCGCAATACATCAAAGGACTTGCTAGATGGCAGAAGAACTCCAACGAAGAGAGAAGTTACAAGCGCCGTAATGTCTACCTTTGATCCAATGGGTTTTGCAACACCAGTCTTAATTCAAGGAAAGAAATTAATTCAAGATATTTGGCGAACAAAAATAGACTGGGACGAAGTAATCAATGAACCACAAAGAGAAGCTTGGACGAAATACTTGGAAGAAGTGTCGGCGTTAACAAGACTAAAGATTCCAAGATGCGTCTCACCCTGCGGCAGAAAGGGACAGCTGCATACGTTCACCGACGCAAGTGAAGAGGCCTACGCAGCGGTAGTCTACTGGAGAATGGTCGAGCCCGGAGGAAGAGTTCACGTTTCCATGATCGCTGGCAAAGCAAGAGTAACGCCAACGAAACCAGTATCAATTCCAAGGTTAGAGCTACAAGCGGCCCTACTCGGCAGCAGACTAGCAGCCACAGTTGAAGAAGAGACGGAGCTTGAAATATCAAATAAGACCTACTGGACAGACTCTAGTACAGTTCTGCAGTGGATAAAGGCGGAACCAAGAAAGTTCAAAACCTTCGTGGCTAATCGACTGGCAGAAATTGAAGAGAAGTCCAAGCCAGAAGACTGGAGATGGGTACCGACTAAAGAAAACCCAGCAGATGACGCCACGAGGGGAACCCCAATTGAATTTGATCACAACGCCAGATGGTTCAAAGGTCCGACATTTCTCCGTAAACCAGAAGAAGAGTGGCCATTTCAAGACTTCAAACCAGAGAGTATCATATTAGAAGAGAAGAGCAAGCAAAAAGTAATGGCAATGAAGGCTGCGGAAGAAGACCTTGTTGATCTGGAGAGGTTTTCGAGCTGGGAGCGACTACTGCGCACAACGGCCAGAGTGGTTGCCTTTACACGCGTCTTATTGAAGAAGACCCGTAAAGTAGCCACCGCCACCACGTGCCAGGAGGACGAGCCCTGGAAACCCCAATGGAGAACCACGCAAAGGCTTGCAGACCACTTCTGGAGAAGATGGATCAAAGAGTACCTACCTCTCCTAATGCCAAGGAAACTCCAAGGGAGAGAAACCAATGACCCAAGGGAAGGAGATATCGTGCTAATAGTGGACGCTACGCTACCACGAAATGCATGGCCTCGCGGAGAAGTCATTAAGACATATCCTGGACCAGATGGAAGAACCAGAGTGCTGGACGTGCGGACATCGGGAGGAATACTTCGCCGTCCAACTCGACGGATCGTCGTGCTCGTCCCTGCGGCATCGTCGCATCCAGAGAACGATGTGCTGCGCACCGTGGGGGAGAATGTTAGCGACGATACGTAATCCTATTTAATTAGTTAATTTTAGATTTTCGTTTTACGCATTAAATAAGATAGAAAATCATAGGTAAAATATTGTTCTGCGGTAAAAACAAGATATTAAATTGTTTCACATTCTTAACACTTGGCGGCGCCACCTGTACCAAATGATACCGAGAGCTTAAGAACCAAGGAACTTTACCTTAAAGAGAACCGTTTTGGATTTTTGTAATTTTTAAGGCTTAAATTAAGTTTTTTTGATACAGTTTTTTGTATATAGCTAAAATAAGTCCATTTCTATGTTTAAAAATTAAGGCAAACATTGTAAGGGATGTTTTATCACAGAAAACAGCCAAAGTTAGTTTCCCATACCAAAGTCACATTAGTGCCGTGTGCACCATTGAAGCGCTCTGATTGGTCGAGAGTAAAATGATTAGTGCCGTGTGCAAAATTGAAGTGTTCTGATTGGTCGGCGCTTTCTATAAAAAGGGGCAAGTTTCTGTGGTCAGGCATTCCGAATCCAGCAGTATTACGAGCAACAAGAAAGGAAAATAAAGAAGAAACCCTCTGAAGAAGTAGTGTTTTATTCACTCTGAAGAAGTGTTATTTTATTCGCTGCGCCTACATACATCTCTACGCACCTCCTCATGAACATCCCGCCAGCGAGCCCGCTCCATAATAGTCAACATCATTAACAAAATGGAACAATCAGTTTAATTTTAATAAGTGTATAGGTAACGTAATAGTAAAAAACAATACCTATTAGTAAAATCTAATTGTGTACCTGTATACTTTTTTGTGTTGTAATGTAGTACCTACACAATACAAAAAAAAAGTAAAAAAAAAATAATTAAAAACCGGCCAAGTGCGAGTCGGACTCGCGCACGAAGTTTTCCATACCATTCATTATCTACAAAAACGGCAAAAAAATCACGTTTGTTGTTTGGGAGACCCCCTTAAATATTTGTTTTATTTGAATTTAATTATTTATTTTAAAAGTGAATATATAACTATATATTCTGTGAATATTTCACCTATTGCCGTTATCAATAGCGAGCAAAAACGAGCAAAAAAATCAAGTTTGTTGTATGGGGGCCCCCTTAAATATTTATTTTATTCTGTTTTTTAGTATTTTTGTTATAGCGGCAACTAAAATAAATCATATGTAAAAATTTCAACTGTCTAACTATCACGGTTCATGAGATACAGTCTGGTGACAGACGGACAGACAGACAGACAGTCTTAGTAACAGGGTCCCATTTTACCCTTTGGGTACGGAACCCTAAATATGTTTTGTATTGTTGTATAATTATAAAAAGGTTGACAAAAACGAATGGGTAATCGCAGTATTCATACATTGGCAACATTGGAAGGACTTACTCTATCTTGATAATATTTATTTATTTATTTTATTTATTTATATATACTTTATTGTACACCACAAAAATACATAACAAAAAAAAAGACACAAACTACAAAATATACAATGGGCGGCCTTATCGCTTTCTGCAATCTCTTCCAGGCAAACATAGAATGGACAGTGATTTGCCTGGATATGAAATGGGGCTGTCTTTATATGAATTGGGCTGTAATATATTCATTACCCTTTGAAGATTCCATATTTTTTGCGGGAAAATGCAGCATGTTCCTTAGAATTCATTTAGATGAACCCAATAAAATCTAAGGAAAAGCTATTTCCTCTCGAGACACGTGCCGTCGTCAGTAGGTACTCGCTGGGTGCTGTGTCCAGTGTGTCCTAGTTTAAACCGTATAAAGTGTTCAATTTACTACTCATCGTTTAAACTGAGGCACTTAAACTTTACTGTTTGCTAACGTGAGAAGTATTTAATTACGATTTTACTTTGGTGTCAGAACCCTGAGGTAAAATACCGTCTGTCATAATTATAGTGAAGGTTAGAAGTAAAAGTTTTCAGTTTTTATAACAGCTCAACGCTGCCAGAAATAAAATATGTAGATTAATCACACTTCCTTACACCTAAACTATAACGTTATGCGTTTTACAAAACCCAGAAAATGAATCCGCGTGAAATTTCTCGTTTTAACATAAAATATATCCTACTAGCTTCCGCCCGCGGCTTCGCCCACGTGGTATTTCGGTAAAAAGCAGCCTCTGTTCTTTTCCAGGTCATGGTCTACTCGTGTCAAATTTCCTCCAAATCCGTTCAGCAGTTTTAGCGTAAAAGCGTTTCAAACAAACAAACAAACCAACAAACAAACTTACTTTCGCATTTACAAAATTATACCTATATAGTTAGGATAACACTCAGCAATACTGTAGTCTCCTACTAGTGAAACAATTTTTGGAATCGAATCAGTGTAAGTTCCGAAGGTTACCCCCTCCCCCCTCCCCCTACATACAAACTCACAAATTTTACTACTCTATAATATTATATGTTATTAATTATAGATATAGAATGAAGTGTGACGATGACGTTGCGTTTACAAGTACAAACATTCCAGTCTGCATTCCTCATTACGTTTCCAGCACAGAGAAATACTCTAACTTTATTGAACCAACTGCTCGGCATCCAGACTACTCGAAGGAAACAAACATGTCTTCATTTAACGGCCGACAGGGTAGAACAAGACACACGCTCTGCACTGGACAGGTCAATTTTCAATTAAAGCGCCTTTATCGCAGTGTTGATTGGGTTTTATTGTTAAATGCCTGATTTAAACGGGTACCTGTAGCGTAGTGGAGCAAAATATGCTTTTGGAATGGTGATAAGATATTGGTAAATGCAATAAGGGCATTTATGGGAGTAAATAATAAAGCATTTCAAATCAGCCAGCCAGTATAAGGGAGGACAGTGCGAATAAAGCATTTACTTAGGATGGCTGCAATGCGGGTACTCAGATAACAGTGCCACCGTGGAGCTACATCACAAACGATGCCTCAGCTCTCGTCGTGCTCGCTGTGCAACAACACCTGCACTATGGAAGACCTGTGTGAGGCCAGACTACGAAGAAGAAGCGCTCAGTGCTACTGTAGCACAGGTTTTACTTACTATGGGCTCCTGCCTCCCATCTTCAAACTTTTTGTAATCTTATACTGTGTACATGTTAATATTTGTGGAAGAAAATAAATAAATTTTATTATAACACACACCTCTGCGCTATCTCCTTTGCAGTTCGGGCGGCCATAAGCGCCGAATCTGTTTTCTCATAAGCCGACCCACCGTTCGGTTTGCCTTTAACAACTTATAACATGAATAAAACTCGGAACCGGAAACCTGAAATAAAAATGTTCTCAATTAAACTCAAAGGGTATAGTTTTTCTAAACGTACGAGTAACCGTACCGTATTGATTTATATCACGTGTAAATTTACTTCAGGCCCATTAAAAGTAAATCAAAGTGGGTACTAAATCGTCAAAGTCTGACTACCACCCAGAATAACTTGGTCCTCCAGTACGGTTGGATACTGCCTGGTCCTTCGAGCTTTTGCTGATGTTTGGCGAGGGTAGGAAGACCATGTTTTACTGGGTGGTAAGGCGTAGTGTAGAACCACAAACCGCGTTTGGGCAGTCAACATTTGTGCAATGTTAGTGAGATCATAAATTTAGAATTTTTTATTCTATTTATATTGTGTGCGATTCTTTTGATGGTAATCTTTGTCGGATGTAAAATGTTTTAGTATTATCTTTAAAGTTTGATTGTGAAATTAATGTTTGGGAATCGGGTGGTTTGAGAACTCGCATTAAGAATGCTCGCAGAAAACGATTATAATATGGACTTGCGTGTTTTATTTAACTATGAGTTAAGGAATACGACGTGAATATTATAAGCGTAAAAGCAAACATCAGCTTTTCTGTGTATTTTTTTTTTATGTGTAAGCATTAGATGATTCAATTTAAATCAAATGTTTACTTATTGATTTTGGATTGCAACATGACACGATTAGGCATAAGGAATCATAGATGAGAATGAATAAGCTGATAAAATAAAACGGAATGTGAATACCTACTTAATTAACTTATGTAATTTAAGAGATTGGAAATGAATGTCAGAAAATAAATTGTAGGAACAAAAATTCGCGTCCACTATAATATTACCAGCATCAAAACTTCAACATAATTAATGTTCGCAACTATTAAAGAGCTTCAAACAAAGCGTACTACTGTTTTGTAAACCCGACACTGGACAGCTGTTTAGTTATAACTAAGCAAAAAAGTGATTTTAACATAAATAACGGTGTTTATAGTAACACAATAATATTACGATACTAACCCGACACTGATGGTCAACTGCGCATAATGTGACGTTTGTTGTGATACGGTAACCCTTACTATGGTTTTGTGATTAAAATTACCAGTTAAATAATTACGGGAAATTATTAAACGCACACCAGAAAAATATTTTTATATCAAAATATACTTTACATCTAATAATCTACATGTACACCAAATCAATGACTGCATTACTCATTAACTAATTGATTATCAAAAGTTGTACAAATAGTAATCATTATTTATATATAAATTTTTGTCTAAAGTCATTACAAACATATTAATTATATAACAGAAATACTAACTGTTCATCAAAAAAACTTTTTTACAAAAAAATACAACCGACTTCCAAAAACAACACTACAAAGTGAAAAATAACTTTAATTTCGGAAGTCGGTGTCTGATTAAATGTATTTTCGTTTTTGCCACCGACTTCCGAAATTAAAGTTATTTTTCACTTTGTAGTGTTGTTTTTGGAAGTCGGTTGTATTTTTTTGTAAAAAAGTTTTTATTTTTCACTTTTTAGTGGGTCTGTTTATAATTTGTCAATCTGCCTAGCCTTTTCCCAACTATGTTGGGGTCGGCTTCCAGTCTAACCGGATGCAGCTGAATACCAGTATTTTACATGGAGCGACTGCCTATCTGACCTCCACAACCCATTAACTGGGTAATACGATACCCCTTGGTAAGACTGATTGTCAGACTTTCGGGCTACTGACGACCCGTAACGACTGTCAAAGATCCACGAATGACAGCCGGGACCAACGGCTTAACGTGCTTTCCGAGGCACGGAGGAGTCTCAGTATGTAAATATGGTCATTCATCCACGGACCGACCCCGGCAAGCGTAGCTTAACCTGATGGATCGACCCGTGCGGCTGTTATTACTTAGCCACGAGCTCCTCTGGTCTGTTTATAATTTGTATAAGTTACAATAGTCTAATATCAATTGCTCATCACATGTTACAAAATATTGCTTTTCCCGATGCTGGGACGTTAATTGTTGAGGAGTTCTGCTGGTAAGAACCAGGAGAACTCCTCAACAACCACTCACCACACGCATTGTGTGACGAGCGGAAATTGCTTAGCAACCATATAAAAATAATCGCAACCCGTGAAATATTTATCATTGAGTAGTTCCGGTAGCCATCTGTGGTCTTCATCATCAGTTCCACTTCACCAAGTGGTGCTTTCCGAGAGCAAATCGGTTGGCAAGCGACGGAGTTATGCGCGAACAAACATAAAAAAAAAAAAAAAATACAAACATCCGAATTGAGAACCTCCTCCTTTTTTAGAAGTCGGTTAAAAATAACAAATGCGCATCTAATAAACTTATTATTGCACTACTATTTAACTAATTGAATAGTAAAACTTGTTCAAATTATAATTATTGGTCACCCCGAGGTTCGGTTTGGTTAGGTTCCTTTAAACCCTGCAGATAGAAATAGGAGTCCCGCGCAGCGGGGCTTCGTCGACCTGAACTTAAGTTTAATTTATTTAGACACGCAAATTTTGATGTGCTAACAGTATTTTTGATGTACGAATGCTTTTGAGAAAAATTACTAATTTTTGATGTGCGTTCCAAAACTACCCTTTAATTACTTTCTGGTTGTTAATAATAATTAAATAAGTACTTGTTTTCTAAGCGTTGTGATTTTGGCAACTTATTCTGCTTTGAACGTTTACTGTACATAACATCACGCCTGTAATCCCCGAAGGGTTAGGCAGCGGTGTACCACATTTCGCCAGTTATGTTTAAGCCCCATATGATAGGGGGCGAGCCTATTGCCATCAACCGGGCACAAATCCAGACTCCGGGCTGCTATTGAGCAATTCCAGATGGAAAACCCAATAAGATGTTGCCCGACCTGGAATCGAACCCAGGATCTCATGCTCAGCAGTAGCGCTTGCAACCACTAGACCAACGAGGGCGTTACTGTAATACTTATTTATTCAAAGGGTTCCGGTTAAGAAGTTTGCTGGCTGATTTTACTGTGATAATTTCTATGATTCGAGATTGTTCAGAGTAAACGTTCCTTCTCAAATCGGTTCAATTCGGTTATTTCGTAGTCACAGTCTGTGGAAAAATGGTGCATAAGTCACATTGAACTTGCCAGGTTTGAACCTGCAATCTCGTGCTCGAGAAGCAGATCCCTTAGCCTCCAGACCATCATAATAAAATCATTGTCATAATAAAATTTAGTCGCTTTTTCAAATTTCGATGTATGTTTTTCTCAAAAGTGTTGATTACTTAATATTGATGTCAAAGGATTTCCATGAACAAATAATAAAAAAGAAAAATGAATGAATGAGCCTCAAATAAAGGCAGAAGCACAGTACTGGCTCAATTGCCGAAGTGGTTGAGTGGTTCCCTTCTGCACTACGAGTCGATTCCCGAGTCGAACCAATATTTGTTTAGCCTACAGATAGTTTTTCCAGATCTGGATGTTTGTGTGTGAGAGTTTTGGGAATGGAACTCACTACCTATGTGAAAGATTTTTCGAGAGATTGTTCACAAACTACGTTTTAATTTGGGAAAAGTGTAGTTACGATTATTGCGTTTAACTTAGTGAGAAAGGGTTTAGACTCAACTTTTGATATTGTTTCGGTATTTCTCCTAAAATGAAGAAATGACATACTATATCAGCCATAACGATAATGAAAAACCAACAGAATTGACATCAATTTTGCGGTAGCTTTCAACAGAAAGTCGTTGTCGAAATACGAAACGCTATGAAACCGGTTCTAGGCTCTATGGTCTCGTCTAAAATGTACCATAATCAAAAGTGTAACATGACCGAGAAGCAGCTAAAGATTGAACGGAGTCGTCTTCTGTCACGTTGAAGACGAATACCCGTTTTGGGTTTGTAAATACAGTACATTTTACCATTTCTGCAAATAAGCCGCATAGTTTCATATTCTCATTACTTTATCATTCTTAACTATCGACTTCCTCTAGTACTACAAAAGCTTTCTTCTACCCACTTATTGTTGATATCCTATCATACAATAATCCATTGTCTCCACGTGTTTAGTTAATGTTTTTGCGTCCAACTACTAGTAGTTAGTTTAAACACACTTTGATCCATATTGTTTTACGCAAAATGATTTTTTTCGACGTAATTTATAAAAGTTAGTAAATAACTATTGTGTTAGGAGGATGTTTTCATTTATTACCTCTTTGTGATTTTTAAATGGAAAGAATAATTTTATTTTGTATAGAGTTGTTTTTTAATGTTTTGATACGCAGTAGGTAGTTTATGACAACTAGAACAAGCTTTATTCATATGTTTAGTTCCTGGTTCCAAATATTTTATCATCGGCATTTACATAAGTATAGAGTTGAGAGTTGAGGAGTAGCGGAACTCCTTGAGGAAACTCCTTTTTGTGTAAGGAAGTTAGTACCATCATACTTGTTCTTGATAAGCCAGGGAGTTGAACCTTGATGAGCCTTTGACCTTGGAAACCAAATCGAAAAGTTTTGACATCAGGAGCAACCATGCCAAGTGACACACATCAATGCTGTATTGCAGTAAAAATATTCTGACCGTATTTTAGGGAAATACGGTCAGAATATTTTTTTTTATTTTTACAAGAACTTCTTCCACAACTGACCTCATTCTTAAAACTTCCGACAACGCCATTTACGATATCAAAATTAAATGCAATAACTGCACCTGATACGAAGGCTCTTCGTCCGACTCTCAATTATTCCGCCCCCGCATTTACGATCAGATCGATTGGGCGGCAGCTCGTAAAACATTCAGCACTATTACGTGTCACCCGACGTCATTTAAATAGGTGTGACATGTGTCGTGGTGGTGGGGAATTTTAGATTTTGTTGGGTTCCGTGGGACTTTATTTGGTAGGTTTTTGGTAAACTGGTTATTTCAGGCTTTGGTCGTTATGAATTTTTGAACTTTAATCAAAGTTATTTAGAAAGGGCTGTCAATAATATGAGACAGGTCAACTCACAGCTGCAATGGCTCTTTCTTCAAAAGATCCTTCCAGACATGGCCCCGCATTGTTACACTCACATAAAATCCTAATAATGTATACTTTAAACTTGAGCATGATCTCTGAGTTTATGTCGACATTTCTTCTCAGGGACCAGTCAATTAGAAAATGCCGGTGCCATCTAGTTTTAATATACTGACCAAAAATATTGACGTGTAAAAAGCAAAAGTGTCTTAAAAGATCTACTTACAGAAATATATATATTTTTTCTTTTAATTTAATTTCAATAAATATTTAACTCGCTTTTGCCAGCGGCTTCGCCCGCGTGGATGTCGACTTCGTAAAGGGACCTCACGGGTTCAAGGGTTTGGGCTGGGCGTTATGAGTCAGTCAGTCAGTCAGTCAGTAAGGACTTTTCTTTTCATTTGTATAGATGTAAGGTTTCCATCAGCTTCCATGAGTTTCCATGAGGAGCTCGTGGCTAAGTAATAACAGCCACACGGGTCGATCCATCAGGTTACGGCTACGTTGGTTGGTTAGTCCGTGGATGGGTGACCATCTTTGCATACCGAGACTCCTTCGTGCCTCGGAAAGCACGTTAAGCCGTTGGTCCCGGCTGTCATTAGTGGATCTTTGACAGTCGTTACGGGTCGTCAGAAGCCCGAAAGTCTGACAACCAGTCTTAAAAAGGGGTATCGTATTACCCAGCTACTGGGTTGAGAAGGTCAGATAGGCAGTCGCTCCATATAAAATACTGGTATTCAGCTGCATCTGATTAGACTGGAAGCCGACCCAAACATAGTTGGGAAAATTGATTTTTGTAAGGTTTGCACGAGGAGAGATATCAGAAATAACAGTTTATAGTTAGTTGCTTAGTTAGTTTGGAGTAATGTTCGGATACTTTGGTAACAACGCTTGGTATCACTGATGACGATGATGATTGATCATCATCATTGTGGTGGTGTGTTGACAATTGTGAAGTTGCCTAGAAATGCAAGCAGATTGAAATAAAATTACATGTAGAAAATATCTCCAAATTGAACGATGAGACATTCGGTTGGCAACCTTAGCTGTATGCTATTATTGAATCACAGGAGTACGTTCTCAGCCTTCGTAATGACATAATCCCTTACTCGTCTTTTACGGTATCCACATAAACATCAGAATTTGCCTGTCTTCTTCCAAGAGTCGAACACTTACGAATAGATTCGCCATTACAGTTACATACGAGTTACTAACTTTAGTACTCGTAACCTCAACTGACAGACAATAGTCAGCTTTCAGGAGAAGCTGACACAGACTGAGGCTGCTGTGAATAGAGCTTGAAACAGTTATCGTATACATTGTTACTTGTTAGTGAAGTTCGACTGGTGCTTAAAGCTTTGAAACGAGGCACAATAGAAGTTTTATAGTTTATTAATGCTATGGCCGTATAGTGTTCCTCAAAGCGTTAAGCTGTACGTGTATTATCACACGTTGTTAGTCCGATAGTATGATTAGTTTAAGTTAACAATGGGTTAGTGAATCTTCAGGAGCGTTCTTGTTGTTCTTTTCTCCATTTAACTAGAGTTTCTTAAGTCTATATCAGACATTGTTTTCTTCTATTTATATCACAATCATCATAACATTCATAACTTATAAAGCGAACGTGAATTTGTTTGTTTGTTACGCATTCATCCTAAAAAGGCTGAACGGATTTGGATGAAATTTGGGACATGGTAGACCATGACCTGGAAAAGGACATAGGCTACTTTTTATCCTGGATCGCTAAGTCGAGCGCTAGTTATCAATATTTATTTATTTATTAAAACTTTATGCACAAGTAAAAAAAATACTGTACAAAGGCGGACTTAATGCTTGAGGCATTTTCTACCAGTCAGCCTTAGGGTGATGCAGAGAGAAAACATGGCAGGTGCAGCATAAGGGATAGATAACTCGAAAAAAAATAAATACTAATAAATAAATACATATATACATACATATAAACAGAATAAACTTTGTCAGGAGAAATAACGATAGGTAGAGGAGAAAAAGAATCCAGCAAGAATCAGCGCTGAGATGATTCTGCCAACTTCTTACGAATATGTTCACGTGCCTTCACTTTGAACGATAGCCGACTGGTTGCCATCCTGATGTTCAGAGGGAGCGCATTCCAAAGAAATACCGCCTGGACAAAGAAAGAAGAATGAATAAAACCAGAGCGGCCAATATATCTTTTTATCCTGGATCGCTAAGTCGAGCGCTATTTATCAATATATCTTTTTATCCTGGATCGCTAAGTCGAGCGCTATTTATCAATATATCTTTTTATCCTGGATCGCTAAGTCGAGCGCTAGTTATCAATATATCTTTTTATCCTGGATCGCTAAGTCGAGCGCTATTTATCAATATATCTTTTTATCCTGGATCGCTAAGTCGAGCGCTAGTTATCAATATATCTTTTTATCCTGGATCGCTAAGTCGAGCGCTAGTTATCAATATATCTTTTTATCCTGGATCGCTAAGTCGAGCGCTATTTATCAATATATCTTTTTATCCTGGATCGCTAAGTCGAGCGCTATTTATCAATATATCTTTTTATCCTGGATCGCTAAGTCGAGCGCTAGTTATCAATATATCTTTTTATCCTGGATCGCTAAGTCGAGCGCTATTTATCAATATATCTTTTTATCCTGGATCGCTAAGTCGAGCGCTAGTTATCAATATATCTTTTTATCCTGGATCGCTAAGTCGAGCGCTAGTTATCAATATATCTTTTTATCCTGGATCGCTAAGTCGAGCGCTAGTTATCAATATATCTTTTTATCCTGGATCGCTAAGTCGAGCGCTAGTTATCAATATATCTTTTTATCCTGGATCGCTAAGTCGAGCGCTAGTTATCAATATATCTTTTTATCCTGGATCGCTAAGTCGAGCGAATGTTATCAATATATCTTTTTATCCTGGATCGCTAAGTCGAGCGCTAGTTATCAATATATCTTTTTTTTGGCCTATCTCCTCTCTTACAGCGACATTTGCATTCTGGTTAAAACTTTTCTGGAACGACAAAGCCAAAGGATCAAAGTGACATGTTTACTAATCTATTTACTTATTATAAAATAAAGTCGCTCTTCGTGTCTGTCTGTGTGGCCGCGTTGTTCTTCTAAACTACGCAACGGATTTTGATGCGATTTTCACTATCATTTAGAGAATTTAATCCGGAAGAGGGCCAGAGGAGATATCCGAAGGAGTAGCTCGTGGCTAAATAATAACTTGCTTGCCGGGGTTGGTCAGTGGATGGGTGACCATCTTTACACACCAAGACTTCTCCGTGCCTCGGAAAGCACGTTAAGCCGTTGGTCCCGGCTGTCATTCGTGGATCTTTGACAGTCGTTACGGGTTGTCAGAAGCTCGAAAGTCTGACAACCAGTCTTACCAAAGGGGTATCGTATTACCCAGTTACTGGGTTGTGGAGGTCAGATAGGCAGTCGCTCCATGTAAAATAATGGTATTCAGCTGCATCCGGTTAGACTGGATGCCGACCCCAACATAGTTGGGAAAAGGCTAGGCAGATTGAATCCGGAAGAGGGCCGTGTCGCTAATTATATAATATATAAAAATCAATCCCTATTTCCCTTGGTCACGCCATAATTTGAAAACGACTTTACCGATTTCATTCATATTGTTTTTGAAGTTTTTTAATACTTTATAGAAGATTCTTAAGAAAAAAAAAAAAAAATAAGAAAATTGCGCAGAAAATTGGAAAATTTCAGAAAACTTAACTACTATTTTTAACTTCGCGCGTTTACATTAGAGCTAAGACAGGACAACGTCTGTCGGGTCAGCTAGCTACTTACAATTATATTTCCTGCCTAACCCCAAGCTAGAAAGGTGTGATGTTTGTACCCACATAATGATCTACGACTGCGTGTGCGCGGTAAACTTATATTCCTATTATACAATTACCTAACAAGTCCTCGGTAAGCCGTCCTGCATAACAATGGGACGAAGGATACGTTTCCTAATGTGTACCAAAATAACCCCTAATATAATTTATTTCGTGCATGGTCTCCATATATCTTGTTAACTCATAATGTGATTTATATGAGGAATCAAAAGCCTAAGACTTGAACTTGGAGAAAATTACCCTTGGATTAGAGGTGGTCCTTATGCCCTACATATTCCGGAACTATGTTTATGGAACTTTTATTATGAACCAGTAGGACCAAGCACATATCAGATTTTATTCATACTGACAGACGTAAAGACAATCTTTCAAGCATAGACGTATAAGAAAAGGCGGACAAATTCTCGCTAACAAAAAACTGTGTCTATAGGAGTCAGCCAGCTCGCTGTACCTACGCACACCTTTCACAAGACATGCTGTATTTTTACCTTATCATATTACAAATATAGAATGGTTGACTGATGTGTGAATGTGTGCGCCGGCCTGTAGGTACAGCGTGCTGGCTGACTCCGATAAAGAAAGAAAGAAAGAAAGAAAAATATTTTATTTGGGACACGCACAGGAAATACAGTTAAAAAGGAGCATATAAAAGTACCTCACTTGTCTATGCTATATACTATTGTCTATATTTTAGATCCGATAGACACAGATTATTGCTAGCGAGAGTCTGTCCGCCTTTTTTTATACGTCTATGCTTTCAAGCCATTGAATACCTCCTATTTGACAGTTCTAACATCCAAAATCTTAAGGTTTTTAACAATATTTTTGGACCGCGTAACTCCAAAACATTTTGGTAGATACGTATAATTAGTGTCAGAAGCGGCGTGAAAACTTGTCTGTGAAATACCACTGTTATACATAATATATCAAATTCGCCTGGGGTTGCGTAACAGGGGCTCGCAGGGGTCGCCTCGGGGATGAAACTCGATATTATTTCTAACGCTGTTATTTTCATGTCAAATTGGACTTTGGTGAAGTGAATGAAATTGGGAGTGCAATTAAGTGGTTATATATTTTATGTAGATTGGTTCGGAGCGGTAGAAGAGAAGAATAATTAAAGTTTAGAGTATTTATTTTGATATCTTGTTCAGTGAATAATATTAGTACCAGCCTATTACTGTCCCACTGCTGGGCAAAAGCCTCTTCTCATACAGAGAAGGCACGAGCATTGATCACCGCGCTTGCTCAAGACGGGTGACCGATGTTTTTCCTTCACCGATGTCAATCATCATCAACCAGTCTGAATCATTTATTGCATTCCACAATGTATGTATATTCTTAGGTGGTACGTAAACATTTGTTGTAACGACAACAAAATAATCAGTAATAATAAATTAAAAAAAAAATGTTTTTAAACGTTTTTTTTTATTTTAAGTTTTTTAAAATAATACTTAAAAATGTAAATAATATGTTTGTTAATGAAATAAAGGAACTAATAATAGTAAATAATCAGTTGTCAGTAATGCTTAGAATAAACTCGGAAAATATTTATGTTTTATCGCAACCTTTGGAATTTAAATCCAGTCCAGTGTGCAGCGACGTAAAACATTGAGTAGCTGTTATGTTGTACCTATTGTCGATCGTATTAATTGTTCCGAGACTCCTCCGTGCCTCGGAAAACACGTCAAGCTGTTGGTCCCGGCTGTCATTCGTGGATCTTTGACAGTCGTTACGGGTCGTCAGAAGCCCGAAAGTCCGACAACCAGTCTTACCAAGGGGTATCGTATTACCCAGTTACTGGGTTTTGGAGGTCAGATTGGCAGTCACTCCATGTAAAATACTGGTATCCAACCACATACAGATTTTAGAAGAGATTAACGATTATTTTGGAATTAAGAAATTCGATTTTAAACAAAATAATAAGTAAAAATAATTAAATTAGATATGTGGTGTATACGTGGCAGCCCTGTTTACTGGAACAACCCTTTTCTAAATGTTAGACAGTTAATATTTCAGGGAGTTGAAAATTGGAATTTCGATGAAGACGCTTCATGGTTACAGTGGTTTTAACGCCTCCTGCCAGACCCAGGATTTGATTCACCACTTTCGGGAATTTTAGACCTGAAATTAGAAATGACACTCAAGTGCCCTTTAGAATTCATGGAAAAAGAAATCAGTTATTTAACTTTTCATGTAATTACTTACAGTACTACAGAATAATAATTTAATGAAATAATTTCAGGAAAGGCCATTCATTATTATAGAGATGTCTTCTACAATAAATGTTCAAAAAGGAGAGAATCACACTTAAAATAGAAGTAAATAAATAAAACAGATGTATTAAAAGTAATAAATAAATAAATAAATAAGTAGCCCGTTAAATAAGACAAATAAAATAAAATCGTTTATTTACAAAAACTTTTTTACAAAAAAATACAACCGACTTCCAAAAACAACACTACAAAGTGAAAAATAACTTTTATTTCGGAAGTCGGTGTATATATTAGTTAAATGTATTTTCGTTTTTTGCCACCGACTTCCGAAATTAAAGTTATTTTTCACTTTGTAGTGTTGTTTTTGGAAGTCGGTTGTATTTTTTTGTAAAAAAGTTTTTATTTTTCACTTTTTAGTTGTGTACCTATCCCACACAAATTCTAATACCACTATCTGCAAAACATCTTCCATATAAAAGTGGGGAAAAAATACGTATTATTGAAGCTAACTCAAAAACTACCCAAGCAAAATTAATCAATTTTATATGGGACCAACTTTGATGTACTTATATCCTCTCGAATAATACAAAAAAAAAAAATCAAATCGGTCCAGCCATCTTTGAGTAATCGGGGAACAAACAAAGGTTCCTTCGAATTGAGAACCTACTCCTTTTTGAAGTCGGTTAATAAATACATTGTTTTTGAGTATATTTTGTAATTTTTATTTTATTTTTTATAATGTGCGATTTATTTGTGCAGAATAAACAGGTTTTCTTTCTTTCTTTTTCTTCTATAGAGCACAGTTGCATAATTGCCTGACCTAGATTGAACCTGTGCTTCAGGCTGGAAAGTGCATACCTACATACATTAACAATGAGTTTAAAGTAAAAACTAAATTAAATTAATATCCCACTGCAGGGACATTGATCACCACCCTTGCTCAAAGCGGATTGGAGATTTCAGACTTATATGGGTTTTAATCTGTAATGTTGTGCAGACGCACACTTAAATAACCACCGTCCACAGCTACTTCTCTTCTCTCAATAATGTCGCGTGTCACGAGAAAATTCATTTGAGAGCACCAACATAATCACAATTTAAAAAGTGTGCCTCTTTACCATTGAAACCTCATTTACCCGTCCCAAACTATCGACCAGCACACCTTAACTAAACGGTCTGACACCAGTTAAGACTCGCGATAGCTCTAGACCAGGCAACAGATCTGTGGCCCACATTTGATAAGGTTACTCCGTACGTGCCGATAAGCCAATATGACTAACTCTGGGACCGTTATGTGGTGGTGCAAGTTTTGGGCTCGGAGATTTGGTCTGTTCGATTTCTGTTGGCTTTACAAGTAGAGTCAGCGTAATCGGTTTTCTGGAAGTTTCTAAGATTCGAGTTAGTTATTATTAAGGTAATGCCGCTCGAAAGGGCGAAAATACACAAGCCTGCAGCTGGTACAAAACTATTCAAGTAGCTGGCATGCCATTGAGACGTTGACCAAAGAACAGATGCTTTTTTGAAAAATGTAATCAATTAAAGGACTAGTAAATAATGTTAATTTAAAAGGTATATCTAATTATTAAAACACATTTCTATTGTGCTATCTAATAAATTCAGCTCAAAAATCTGTTTTGGAGATGAGTTAAATAAATGTCTCATTAAAAATGTGTTTTTAATAGTTAGGTACCTATTAAATTAACATTATTTACTAGTCCTCTATTTGAAAACATTTTTCAAAAAAGCATCTTTTCATTACGAGTACATTCTTAATAATTTGGTTCTGTATGAGAGAGGTGACAAAATGCTACAGCCCTCTCAATGCTATCATTTTTCCAGAGCCAGAGAGAGACAGAACTATACATACAGGACCTATAGCACCATCCCTTGTTCGCAACGGAATCATGATGGCACAACGTTCAAAGGTTCGATCGTTTGTTTTCGGAAAAACCGAGTTTTGCCGAATTATATTCATAGAAATTGGACCAATAAAGGAATGACGGAAATCTGTAATAGTTTAGGTGGGAATATAAATTAATTTCTATTGGTCGATAGCCAATTTTAATTCGTTATATTTCGGTTTTTCCGAAGATATACAATTAAACTTTTGAACGTTGTCATGTCCTACGCTTGGCCAGCTCGAGGTGAAGGTGTCACCACTGACATGCGGCCTACTGTACAAGAGAAAATCTAGAGGTTGACATTATTTGTGTGTAGCATTCTGCCTTTATTTGCAGTATATGTGAAAATACGCATTGTATAAAATTTACTACAAAAATATACAATCCCTTTCTATAGAGTCTAAATAAAAAACATTTTTACAAAAAAATACAACCGACTTCCAAAAACAATACTACAAAGTGAAAAATAACTTTAATTTCGGAAGTCGGTGTCTAGTTAAATGTATTTTCGTTTTTTGCCACCGACTTCCGAAATTAAAGTTATTTTTCACTTTGTAGTGTTGTTTTTGGAAGTCGGTTGTATTTTTTTGTAAAAAAGTTTTTATTTTTCACTTTTTAGTTGTGTACCTACCCCACACAAATTCTAATACCACTACCTGCAAAACAAACTAGAACATCATCCATATAAAAGTGTGGAAAAAATACGTATTATTGAAGCTAACTCAAAAACTACCAAAGCAAAGTTAATCAATTTTATATGGGACCAACTGCGATGTATACCCTCTCGAATAAAATAAAAAAAATCCAAATCGGTTTAGCCATCTTTGAGTAATCGGGGAACATACATAAAAAAAAAATAAAAAAAAAAAAAGGTTCCGACGAATTGAGAACCTCCTCCTTTTTGAAGTCGGTTAAAAAAAGGAAGTGTAAAGTGAGCATAACTTACATTTTATTTTAATAGGCATCATTAGGTGGTAACCTAATGGTATTTATTCCAGAACTTTCTCTAAAAGTTATTTTGCAAAAACCTAAGAGGGAAAACGACTATGTGAGTCACTAACACTTCTTTCTTGATAACTCAATCTGCCTAGCCTTTTTCCAACTATGTTGGGGTCGGCTTCCAGTCTAGCCGGATGCAGCTGAATACCAGTATTTTACATGGAGCGACTGCCTTTCTGACCTCCACAACCCAGTAACTGGGTAATACAATACCCCTTGGTAAGACTGGTTGTCTGACTTTCGAGCTTCTGACGTCCCGTAACGACTGTCAAAGATCCACGAATGATAGCCGGGACCAATGGTTTAATGTGCTTTCCGAGGCACGGAGGAGTCTCGGTATGTAAAGAATGGTCACCTATCCACGGACCAACCCCGGCAAGCGTAGCTTAACCTGATGGATCGACCCGTGTGGCTGTTATTACTTAGCCACGAGCTCATTTTTTGATAACTATAAGCTTTCTTGATAACTATGATCTGAAAATACTCTGGTTACGCAAACCTTCATATTTCTTCCCCACGCTTGTCTCTCATCCTTCAAACCCCACAATCCTGATTAGCAACCCAACAAATTGAAACTTAAAGCGGTTGCAATAAAGGCATTTATGTGATTTCTCGATTGCTGAGCCGGTGACTCATGTTGATAACAATTATGTTCCTGTTTCGTACCGGCCGGTTGCTTGGGCAATTTTGTGATCTAATCTGGTTTAGTGCTAAACTCTGTAGGCGAGAATAATGGCAAGGATGATCATTGATCATGATCAGTGATGAAGTTTATGAATTTTGCGATATTATACAAAACGTTGATGTTTTTCCCTTGATTTGATCCAGACAATGACCAGATAATGTGAGGATGAGGAATAGAATGTAAGTTTAAGTTGGATAGAAAATCTGTAGTCTCTAGCCATTACGTTGCCCTAATGCTTGAATGGCCAACCGAGCATTTTTTGTTTTTTTTTTTTTATGTTTATCTGTGGAAACAGTAATTTTCTACAGTTATACATTAAAAAATGCATTTTCCCAAAAATTGGTCAGTTGGCTATTCAAGCACTAGGGCGGCGATTAGGCTTAATCTTGTTTAACTGACTGAAAAAAGAACTAGCTAAGTTGTAGTTCTTTGTCACACAAAGGTACTCGACTTTTATCTTTAATAAAATTAACAAAAACAGATACTAAACATTACGAGTATGATAGCAAACCATAAAAACCTTCTCCTTTATTACTCATTTGCACAGACAAAAGCGAGCTCCACTCTAATTTGGTGAAAGCACGCGTTGTTTCTTTTTGTACAATAACGAAGAGCATACATTTCATTACTCATTTAATAAAATAACAAAAATGAACCAAATACCTATTCTTTCACCTCTCCCGTGCCATTTATGTTATTAAAAAATAAACATTGCGGTTAGAACTGGTCTAATCCGGCGCGATCCGGTTTTCACACGTCACAAGAGGTGCGTTACGCCAACTTTTTTGTTTTTAGGGCAAAACACCTTCGGTGGTGTGAAAAAATTATTAGGTAGCCGCTAAATGTAGATTTTCTCGGCTGTGGCAACGTGGGGGACATAAAGATGTAACATGTATGAAAATATTGGGGAAAAATGCTGTTTTTCGTGTGGAACAAAATTTTTAGCTATGTTGGGAGTTTTGATATTGTTTTGAATTAAATTTTGGATCCATGTTTAGGTGAGAATGAGATGTTTAGTTGGAAAAAAACTTTTTTACAAAAAAATACAACCGACTTCCAAAAACAACACTACAAAGTGAAAAATAACTTTAATTTCGGAAATCGGTGTCTGGTTAAATGTATTTTCGTTTTTTGCACAATCAAAGTTATTTTTCACTTTGTAGTGTTGTTTTCGTAAGTCGGTTGTATTTTTTTGTAAAAAAGTTTTTATTTATCACTTTTTAGTTGTGGTACCTACCCTACACAAATTCTAATACCACTATCTGCAAAACAAACTAGAACATCATCCTTAGAAAAGTGGGGATAAAATTAGAATTATTGAAGCTAACTCAAAAACTACCCAAGCAAAGTTAATCAATTTTATATGGGACCAACTTTGATGTACTTATACCCTCTCGAATAAAACAAAAAAAAATTCAAATCGGTCCAGCCATCTTTGAGTAATCGGGGAACAAACAAAGGTTCCTTCGAATTGAAAACCTACTCCTTTTTGAAGTCGGGGTTAATAAATACATGCATTAGTGTATGAATAGCAGTCACTAATAATAATTGGATCCTCCCACAGTTAGAAACATGAGTAGGTAACAGACGGATAAATATTAACCTATTCCAGAGCTACTCTGGAATAGGTTGTATTAACCTGGTGATATAAACTTTTATTTATTTATTTATTTTATTTATTTATTTAGGATCTCCAACAAAAGATGTACACAATACATGAAACATAAATAAAGGGAACATCAGGTATTAAGTAGGTGTACTCCTTCACTTATAGGAGACCACAGCATGCACAAAAATGATAACAACTAAGCTAACAAAGTTAAAATATTAATAATAAATAAAATTTAGAGAAAAATTAATACATTTTTAAAACACAAAAAAACATAAGAAATTAAAATATAACATTTAGAGACACCTAAATTATATCCATTAAACATTTTTTATATTTAGACAGAGACTCGCAGATGTCTAAATTCGTAGTTTTAGCAAATTCGTTATATTGTCTACAAAGTCTTGGCACAGCGGCGTAATGACCGAGGTTAGTTTTTGAGCCAGGGATGTAAAATAAATTGTATGTGTTATGCCTGGGAATCCGAGTCGGAATTTTTATATTTAATGAACTCAAAAGTTCACTGCAATCGATCGTTCCACTCAATATTTTGTGAAGGATGATGCAGTCCAGTTTCTTCCTACGACTGGTTAGCGTATCCATGTGATAGTGTCTCAACCTGTCAGTGTAGCTAGTGAGTTTTTTAGCCAAGTGATCTCCGTAGCACAGATGGTAAAGGAACCGCTTTTTATCAAGACAATCCTGGTTGCTCTGTGTCTCTCGGACAGCCCAACAAGACTCGTGAACAAAATTATCAGTAGGCCCGCACTAAAACAATTACAACCACAATAATTCAACATTAACATAATCAGCTGCATACGTAGTACTTTGTGCTCGGCTGTACAGTTGTTACGCAAGTGCTACGTGGTTTATCACGGCATGAATCACTTCTGTTGCCGCCTGTCCCGCGTCATTGTGCTGTTTATTGTAATGGTACTGTCACAGATGTCTGTTTGCGCAGGCGCAGACGCTGGATATTGACGTGTTTTGGATAGTGTTACGCTTACTTAGAAACGTGTAACTTTTGATATGTAGTGCTGCTGAGCTGTGCGTATTTATTCAAAAGACGTAACAAAATACTGAACACGTAATATGACTGTGCCGTGTTGAAGACTGTTACATAAGACTATTGACACAATATAACAGGCAAGCCTGCGTGGGCCCTGAGCCCTTCAACTCCGAGCTCTGTACGTCAAAGGGCAAACATTTCTGATGCAATATGAATAAAGTACAATTTTAATATGTAACGTTTAATATCCTCTCAGTTTGACTAGACAACATTTAATTTTGTTTCCAAGCTAAACAAGGCTTTAATCTGGTTTTTATACTGTACTTGATTTTGTGCCTGACTTCTTCTATCTTCTCGTTCTTTTACGGGGAAAAAGTTACTTTAATTAGTTTCAACACTCGTCTACCCTAAAGCCGGATTTACATTACGAAACTAGTTGCGAAAACTTAGTTATATTCATTGATAGTTTCACGTCTTTATAGATAATTATTTACTCGTGAAACTATTAATGACTAACTAAGTTTGCGCAACTACCTACCTAATGTAAATCCGTCTTTACCGTCAAATTATGTGAGTGATTTGTCACATATTTCTCCTTATCGTCACCATCATCTGCCTAGCCTTTTCCCAACTATGTTGGGGTCGGCTTCCAGTCCAACCAGATGCAGCTGAATACCAGTATTTTACATGGAGCGACTGCCTATCTGACTGTCTATCTGCCTATCTGCCAGTTACTGGGTAATAATATCGTGTTGATGACCTGTAACGACTTTCCCTTATCTCTTAAATCTTATCTATTAAACCCAATCGGTCTTATTACAAAACGAGGTTTTTCTTCGTCATGGTTTAAACCATCGAGCCAGTTTTTGTAATATGAACCTAGCTGTGATAGAAATACAGTTCTTTATACAAAACTGACAACTTAGTCCGGTACTAAGTTGTCAGTTTTGTAAAACTGACATCTTAACGTGTCAGAATAAAGCTCGAAATTCAAAAAAGGGTCCATGGTTTAAACCTGGGTTTGAAGATGAACCTTGTTTTGTAATAAGGCGGAATAAGTTTAATTTTGACCATCTGTGTAATTTGATGATACCAGTTATCATGATTGTTAAAAAAACAAACAAAAGTTGTTGTTATTGTTTGTGTTGTTTTGTTGTTGATAAAGAATATAAGGTATAGGTAAGATCTTACTATTTTCTTTTGATAAAACCTTTTCTTGTTTTATTAACCAACTTCAAAAAAGGATGTTCTGTGTTCAACCCGTATGTATGTATGTTTGTATGAACCCAATTTTCTCAAAAACTAATGAACTAATTTTGATGATTCTTTCACTGACGAATCTACATACTTTCAGGAAGGTTTTAGTATATATTATACGAGGGGATCAAAAAGTAGTGAGAATGAGATAGATTATAATGACTATTGATAACTTAATAATTTATTTTTCTACATAGTCTCCGAGTCTCTCTACACACCGAGTCCAGCGCTTTTCCAAGACTTGAATTCCTTTCAAAAAAAAAGTTTTGTCTTGGTCCTGCAAAAAGCTCTCCACGGCATCCATCACCTCGTTATCGTCTTCGTACCTGTTTCCACTTAAGTATTCTTTTAATTTGGGGAACAGATAAAAATCGCTAGGCGCCAGATCTGGTGAATAAGAGGGGTGGTCAACCAATTCGAAGCCAGCTTGCTGATTGGCAGCCATCGCAACTGCCGACCTGTGCGCGGGTGCGTTGTCGTGATGAAACAGCACGCCCCTACGAAGTTTCCCTCTCCTTTTCTCTTTGTTGGCATTCCTCAACTTAGGAATTAAAGCTGCATAATATTGGCCTGTAATAGTGGTTCCACGCTCCAGCTAATCGATCAACAATATCCCTTCTGAGTCCCAAAATATTGAGGCCATAACCTTACCACCCGATGCCACGGCACGAAACTTCTTCGGGGTCGGTGATGATGGCCGTTTCCATTGCGAAGATTGCTGTTTTGTCTCGGGATCAAAATGATGGACTCATGTTTCGTCCATAGTTACGAAACGAGACAAAAAGTTTTCAGAATCTTCTTGAAACTTGTCCAACAATATCTTCGAAATGTCAAGTCGATTTTGTTTCTGACAGTCGGTTAACATTCTCGGCACCCATCTTGCGGAGACTTTTCTCATATTCAAAGATTATTTCAATATGGATAAAATACTTCCATATGAAATGCCCGTTTCTTGAATTAAGTATCGGATGGTAACTCTTCGATCGCTCAATACAATTTTCTCGACTTTCGCAAAATTTTCTTGGGTGACTGACGTCGATGGACGGCCGCAACGATGTTCGTCTTCCGTGCTCGTTCTCCCTACTCGAAATTGAGAAGCCCACCTTGCGACAGTGGAATAAGGCGGAGCAGACTCTCCTAATGTTGCCTCCAAATCGCAATGAATCTCTTGCGTCGTTAACTTTTTTAAACAGAGGTATTTAATAACGGCCCGCACTTCGTTTTTCTCCATTTTCGAGAACACGTTCCGACACGAAGCAAACAAATGACTACATTCAGAAAAAAACAAAAGAGAATCGAAGATTTTTTCTTTATTAATATTACAAATATGTATCTGAGCTATGCCTGCCAGTATTTATTTGTTTTCTTACCAAGGAGTATGTCGTTCTCACTACTTTTTGATCCCCCCTCGTATTAGGTAATTATTTTTATGTACGAAGTTATATGCATAAATTAATGTACTGTAATAATGGGCATAATTATATATCAACTAAAACAGAAAAATAAATCTACTTTCAAAAAAGTAAAAACTGACTTCCAAAACCTAATAACTTTAAAAAAAACTTAACAGCTTCTGAAGACGTTAATTCTTCAATGCACCTTAGCTTGGCACCGACTTCAGAAGCTGTTAAGTTTTTTTTTTAAAGTAATTCTATTTGATTAAGGTTTTGGAAGTCGGTTTTTACTATAATCAACTAACTACTATATAACTACAGTTTATATTAATATAACCTATTAAGTTTCAGTTATTTTAAACACGCCTTTTTCTTTCAATGTTTCATCGAAATAAAAGAGACATTTCTCCTTCAAAATGTTATGCTCGACTTGCCTCAAAGCACAAGAAGGCTGCTATAAATAATTAAGTGAGTAATAGAGGCATAGCCCGCAGTTAGCTCGGTGCTAATTACAGCTGCTACCGCAGTTGTATTGCACTTATTAAATCATCATCGTATTAGTAAGTAAACGTCTACAGTATTAGTTTAGTTTATTCATTAATAATTATAAAAATTACATGGTCGGTGTTTTATGTTCATGTTTGTTGTTGTTGTTTCATGTTCATTTCATGTTCTATTTGTTTCAGGTTCTTCCTGATAGACTGCGATTGAGGGTGTTTTTAAAGGAATCCCAAGGGATTCCTTTAAAAACAGCCAACGATCAAGATCGTTTCTTCCTCCTTGATCAACTATAATTCGTTGGGAAACAATAGTGAGAGATTCTTTATTGAAATATCTGTATAAAGGGTGTCTGGTAATTTTAATGGATAACCTTGAGATAGCATATCTTATGGTTATACTAAAAAAAATACATCCTACCTAAGATACGATTTATTTGAAAAAAAAAACTGGGCATTTTCTAGTCACACTATTTTTATTTTTTTCGTCATGCTCCTTTAGTATTGAAGAGGAGCTCGTGGCTAAGTAATAACAGCCGCACGAGTCAATCCATCAGGTTAAGCTACGCTTGCCGGTGTTTTCCGAGGATGGGTGACCACCTTTACATACCAAGATTCCTCCGTGCCTCGAAAAGCACGTTAAGCCGTTGGTCCCGGCTGTCATTTGTGGATCTTTGGCAGTCGTTACGGGTCGTCAGAAGCCCGAATGTCTGACAACAAGTCTTAGTAAGGGATATCGTATTACCCAGTTACTGGGTTGTGGAGGTCAGATAGGCAGTCGCTCCATGTAAAATACTGGTATTCAGCTGCATCTGGTTAGACTGGAAAGCCGACCTCAACATAGTTGGGAAAAGGCTAGGCAGATTGAGACTCCCTTAGCATTGACTGTCTTTTATAAGCAAAATGCGACAGGCAATTCTTACAATTTTTCACTCCACAACTCGATATAATTCTACGCTATTACTCCTTGAACTGAAGCAGCTGTATTCATATTTGATGAGGTAATAGGCCGGTAACTACCAGTTAGTTTGTCAGTAATTACAGCCGTTACCGACGTTAGCCTGAGATTCCTTATTCATTGATACCGCGCACTAACTTCGTGGCTAGAACTGTCGTAAAGTATTGTTTTCTAACTCGAAGGAAATCTATAAATGTTCCTTTTCCTACACGGATATTAAATTGTTTAGTAACACACAAAACATAAGTATAGTACTAGTTATGCACAAAGCATTCAAAAAACCGGCCAAGTGCGAGTCGGACTCGCGCACGAAGAGTTTCGTTCCAATCTGCCTAGCCTTTTCCCGACTATGTTGGGGTCGGCTTCCAGTCTAACCGGATGCAGCTGAATACCATTATTTTACATGGAGCGACTGCCTATCTGACCTCCACAACCCATTAACTGTGTAATACGATACCCCTTGGTAAGACTGATTGTCAGACTTTCGGGCTTCTGACGACCCGTAACGACTGTCAAACATCCACGAATGACAGCCGGGACCAACGGCTTAACGTGCTTTCCGAGGCACGGAGGAGTCTCGGTATGTAAAGATGGTCACCCATCCACGGACCAACCCCGGCAAGCGTAGCTTAACCTGATGGATCGACCCGTGCGGCTGTTATTACTTAGCCACGAGCTCCTGAGAGCCAAGAGTTCCGTCTATAAAAACGGCAAAAAAATCACATTTGTTGTATGGGAGCTCCCTTTAAATATTTGTTTTATTTTAATTTAATTATTTATTTTTAAAGTGAATATGTAACTAAATATTCTGTGAATATTTCAAGCGTCTATCTGTTGCAGTTATCAAAATCGAGCAAAAAAATCACGTTTGTTGTATGGAGCCCCCTTAAATATTTATTTCATTCTGTTTTTTAGTATTTTGTGGCAACAGAAATACACCATCTGTGAAAATTTCAACTGTCTAACTATCACGGTTCATGAGCTACAGCCGGTGACAGACGGACAGACGGACGAACAGCGGAGTCTTAGTAATAGGGTCCCGTTTTACCCTTTGGATACGGAACCCTAAAAACTAACCAGTAGGTACTTTTGAGGCTAAGTAAGTTGTTGAGCGTATACCCCCAGCGAACTGCAACAAGCCGAATTCAATATGCCTTGGCTTTCCCCAACTATTTTGGGATCCGCTTCTAGTCTAACCAGAATTAGCTAAATACCAGTATTTTACATGGAGCGACTGCCTATCTGACCTCCACAACCCAGTTATTGGGTAATACAATGCCCTCTGTGAGACTGGTTGTCTGACTTTTGGGCTTCTGAATACCTGTAACGGATATCAAAGATCTACCAATGACAGTCGGGACCAACGGTTTAAAACGTGTTTATAGAACTAAAACCATCCTATACGTAGACTTATCAACTTTATAATTTTAAATAAATTTGGGAGAAGGCAAGAACCAGCAGCTAAAAGCAAGTCATTCAGAAGCAACAATCACGAGTGAATGCAACCACGGTAGCCATTTTTAATTACAAAAGTAAACCAAAGCAGCATTCCGTTAAATTCTAAGCGGTCAGGTAGATACATCAAATTCAACGAAGGTTGGGCACTTAGTAGCGGGGAACAGCGATTTACAATGTTCTTGGGCTGTTGTGCCTAGTATGTATAACATGTATAAACTTTTCTAAGTACACTATAGATTTTAGAAATATACAATAGGTTTGCTTTTCATGTTAATAGCAGTGTTTGCAAGAAACCAAAGTTTTTACTTAAAGCCTACTTAACTTCAAATCATCATCTGCCTAGCTTTTTCTCAACTATATTCAAACTCAAACTCAAACTCAAAGCATTTATTTCAATTAAACCAATTACAGGCACTTTTGAATTGTCAAGGGGTCGGTCAGTCAGAAAGATGAAGCTAGGCGCCCATTCCAAAGCATAGTAGGTACCTACCTATGGAGAAGAACGGGCAAAAAACTCCACGGACACTCTTTTAAATCAAGATATGGTTACAAAATAATGGTTACATCATTCATGTTGAAATTTCACATGTGAGAACGATGCAGAACGTTAAAAGCGTCCTTAAAAAAAAAAACAATTCAAATATTTAAATTAAATTAAAATAAGCCGTGGCCGCTAAGGTATGTATTGGGGTCGGGTTCCAGTCTAATCGGATGCAGTTGAATACGAGTATTTCATATGGACCGACTGCCTATCTGACCTCCACAACCCAACTACTGGGTAATACGATACCCCTTGGTAAGACTGATTGTCAGACTTTCGGGCTTCTGACGGCCGTAACGACTGACAAAGATCCACGAATGACAGTCGGGACCAACGGCTTACGTGCTTTCCGAGGCACGGAGGGGTCTTGGTATGTAAAGATGGTCACCCATCCGCGGACCAACCGCGACAAGCGTAGCTTAACCCGTGTGGCTGTTATTACTTACCACAAGCCTACGTAACTTCAAATATCTGCTAGAAAGAGCATCAACAAAATATTATAACGAATCTTCCTGAGTTCAGCAACTGTCTTGTACCCTGCTGTAATTTAATTCGACCAGACCTTCTCCAAGCTTTGCAACATCAGTCGTGCAGTCAGGTGCTCAGGAGGTAGGTTTACAGCTTGACTTTCTGAAAGTCAAAACATTTAATTCAAGTAGCGTTTGATATCATATCAGTATTTTACATCTGCAGAATATCTCTCAGATCCTATGCAGACTGAAATCACTGAAATATAATATAATAAACGGAATAATCGCGACCTGCCTTCTTAGAATCACTCACCCGCTACCCGCTACCCGCTACCCGCTCCTCGACACCCGATCCTCATCCTCATAGTGATGAGATAGCACCCGAAGACAGACAGTTTAATCGGGCCCTTTACTTAATGCAATCTGCTCTCAGATCTAAATTAATGCAAGTATAGCCCGTAGTGCGGCGGGACTTTTGTTGTAGTCTTTTTGGTGTAAGCAGAGTTAGAGGTTTAGTTGTTATGTTGTAGAGAACATTGCCTTGCCATTTCCTAAGTTAAATTGTTGTAGATCAAAAATGTATTGTTTAGATGGATACTTGAAGCGTGCTAACATTATTATTTGTGTATGGTAATATAACGTTTTTTAAAGCAACAATCGCTGGAAGTAGTTTTTTCTACGAAGACTATCATTTACATATTTAAATTTATTTATATATTCAAAATCTGTATTAACAAATAATAACAAATATAAAGTCTACCAAACTGCATAACAGTTTGTCGGCAGTTGTTCTCGTCAATGAATTACGAATTTTGAAATTTTAAAAATGAATGTGCAAAAACTTAATTATGCTAAGTAAACTATAAAATAATATACCTACAGTCGTGATCAAAAATCTCAAAAACAAAAAGGCCGCCGCGCCGTATTTTTAATTAGGTATTCATTTTTTTAGACCTTTCTTGTGAAAACAAAATAATCTCTCTCTCTTCTTTTCTTTCTTTTCTTTTCTTTCTTTCTTCTCTTGTTATTAAAGTGCGGTAGCGAAGAATCCCACAAAAACGAAAAACAACTAGCTCTGCAAGTCTACAACATAGATATTATTAGAGGGAGATATGTTACGCGCTAACATCGCAATCACTAAACTTGCACTAGGCGCACGACTACATGTACCGAAAGGGAGATATGTTACGCGCTAACATCGCAATCACTAAACCTGGACTCGGCGCACAACTACATGCACCGAAACTCACCCATCTGAGATCACAGTCGCAAACCTATAATTACCGATAGAGAAGAATAGAGATAGGAGCCCGCGCTGTCGTGCAAGCGAAATTACGTTAGCCGCCGAATATTGGCCGAATGTGTACGATTATGAATGACATTGCATGTCCTGCATGTCTATCTCGCTTTCACAAACATGGCAAAACAAACACTAAATATTATTATAATTTTCTACAAATCAACATTATTGGCGGTACTTACAAGTGAAAATTAATCCCATGGAACTTGTTTTTGGTTTTTGAACTATTTGTGCACATTTTGAAAATACAGGAAGGCATTTTTACAGCTTTTTTAGATGATTACGGTAATTTTACTTAACGCGCTAACATGTCGCTGTCGCCATTTTGATTGTGACTAAGGTCAATTGTATTCGTGAGCACAATTAATGCAGTCCACGTAGAGGAGCGCGAACCATATCTTCCTAATATAAACATCAATGAGCTACAACAACTATTTATCAATGAAAACATAGCCAAGCAAATAAAACCCAACCGTTAAAATACCGAACAACAAACAATCCTTACAAATTTAGAAGCGAAGTCCAAATGTTCCGTAAAATCAGTTTCATTGGTTCTCTATCGAATATTTTCATGACAAATGCCTGCTATATTTCAGACAGGCTATCTCGGTCGTGCCAACAACTCTTACTGTTTAAACCTTTGCACTTTATACGTAGGTATGTTATGGGAGATCAAAATTTTCTTTTTTTATCGTGTCTGCAGGAGCTGTAAGCGAATATTTACAGTTATATTACAGCAACCGAAAATCAATCTAATTGCAATGACAATAAAGATCACTGTGATTTTGACGGACTTGTCAGTGGCAGCAATCCAACAACAACCTTATTTTAACGACAGTAAAGATCGCTGTGATTTTGACAGTGATGCGAAATCAGAGGCCTGTGGTTTAAATATTGCACTACTCAGGGTGCGCAGCTGCCGGTAAGACGGATAGTTGACCGAGCGAGCGTAGTGAGCGAAGCATCTCTGCTTAAAGTCTGGCAAAATTTGCTTTCGTCTTTTAGTTTGTTGCTACTCCTCTACAGGTCGTATTTTATTAAGAAAATGCTTTAATTTATATTAATTACACTTCTGGACACATCTATTGGCCCACCTTAGAGTTTAGGTTTCGATGGCCCCTACCGAAATATGATTGCTAGATTGAACAAAAACTGTTGATGCAGTTTTAAACCTGATACATTTTACCATCTTTTTCGATCGTATTGTTTTAAATTTGAATTCAGAATACCATACGACATGGAGCTACGCCTAACAAGTCGGATATGCGCCTTGTTAAAGGCAATTGATTTTTGAATAAAAAACATGTTTTATCAAATAAAGGTTTAATTTAATAACGCGTGTTGCCTCCATGGGCATCTACCACAGCTCTCATACGATTAGGCATAGAGTTTATCAACCGCTCTATGAAATTTTGAGGGATCATCTCCCATTCCTCTTCTATGGCAGTTTTCAACTCCTGCATCGTCTGGGCAACTGGCTGACGAGCCCTAACACGTCTTTTTAGCTCGTCCCACATGTACTCAATGGGGTTCATGTCTGGGCTTCTGGCTGGCCAGTCCATAACTGTGATGTTCACATCCCGAAGATATTCCCTGACGATGCCGGCCGCATGGGCTCTTGCATTATCATGCATAAAAAGGAAATTTGGGCCCACATAGTCCGCGTATGGTATCACGTGAGGTTCTAAGCACTCACGAATGTACCTTTCAGCATTTAATGTTGGCAGCCGTGGTCCTGTAACAATCTCAAGTTGAGTTTTGCCGCTCGCGGATATACCGCCCCAGACAGTCCATGAGCCACCGCCATAAGCAACCCTCTCTTCAAAGCAGCATTGTGCGAAACGCTCTCCCTTACGTCGGTAGACCTTCTTCCTTCCATCATTGCCATGTAACACAATTTTAGACTCATCAGAAAAGAGTATACGGCTCCAATCTTGCTGTGTCCAATTTAAATGACTGCGTGCGAAATGAAGGCGCGCTGTTCGGTAGGCTCGCGTTAGTTTGGGGCCATTAGCTGGCTTGTATGGTACCATATCGCGTTCTTTTAACCTTCTGCGAACAGTTCGAGCGCTCACAGATACTCCGTGGAAGTCGCGAAGTTGGTTTTGTATCTCAATGGAGGTAAGGTGACGATTTCTCAAGCAGGTCGTCACGATGAATCGATCCTGCCTTTCAGTTTCACAACTGAAAGGCAGCCCCGAGATCGTGGCCTTCCTTGGTGACGAACAAAGCCGCCAGTCTCTAGGTACCTCCGATAAACATTTCGGACCGCAGATCGACTTAAATTAAGTTGAGCACTCACGTTTCTTTGGCTGTGTCCGGCCTGAATAAGTGCCACAGCTTGGGCGGCGACTTCAGGTAAAGTATCCATAGATTATTGATAGAACCTCACCTTAATGTTAAGAATAAGTAATGTTTGTTGCAAAACCAAAGATATCAATCACTTTTTCAAGAATTAAATCCAAGTAAACCAATAAAACCAAGTTTTCTTAGTATTCGATTGTTTGATATCAACAAACAGGCTCCAAATTGTCTTTTGTTTCTTTAAATTCTGTGTTCGAAATTCAAAATAAGACTATTGAATGAAATTGTGAATGTACCAGGTTCAAAACTGCATAAAAACTTTTTGCTCGACCTAATATAAAATTTTAGCTAGGACCAAACGAAACTGAAAATACAAGGTGGGCCAAAAGATGTGTCCAGAAGTGTATATTTTTTACAAATTATCAACCTAGGTACTGGGTGTTTAGACGTGATCTTAAGTTTAAAATCATTAAAAGTTGGTTATCGTCGCCTTAAACAACAAGGTCTATTTGTTTATATGACAGTTATGTATGTAGATAGTTTCAAGTTCAACCTTAGTGAAGTTTTAATTTAATGTGCACTGTTGTCAAAAGTGATAAAGCAAAAACGAGCTCGACTATACTTATCGTCACTCATTGAGGCTCTTATATATACAAGGTGCAGTTTTGGATCTGCAAAACATTTTAGGAGGTAATTATGTTAGTGATTCTCGACCCGAATCAACAATAAAATGGGCAGGTATTTTTTTTTCATTTTATTCTTATTTACGAAAATCGGTAAGTGTGAACTCCTCTTTTTAAAACGCGACCAATCTGTACGTGTCCTTAAACTGCGCTTTCACACACACAAACAAACGCAACCGACATTTCTTTCATAAATCCAAAGCACCAACCACCGCCCGCTCCCTCTCCCCCGCCACGCCCCCGCGGCCATCGCAAACGCATAAATCGGGTAGTATATTTGATGACGCCGGTATGTGCATACGCTTGCAAATTCCGCCCCTCAAGTGCGCCTTCGATTAACGGTCGGGATAGGTACCTACTACCTAGTTGTAAAGATGACGGACCAATACTCCAATGTAGAGTTGGTGGAGATGGTCCGCTTGTATGCCATCAGTGGAGACAATGTATCTCGAGCCATCGAAATGTTCGCGGAGTTATTCCCCAATCGGCAACGTCCCTCACACAGGGTAATGCTGGCTGCTACGCAGAGACTGCGCGATCATCGGCAGTTCGACGTTCCCCAGCATGCTGAAGGTCGCGGCAACGAAGGCCTGCCTGTCGCCTTGCAGGAAGATATCCTGGAATTCTTCCGGCCTACCAATGATACAATTGTTTGCAAATAGAGTTGAATGATTCACGCAACTGCTCTTTACAGCAGTGAAGGAGAGTTATAATTATATATATATATTTTTTTAATTGAAAACTTAATGTTTTATTTGACAGTATTTACATATTAAATAAAGTAACAGATTTAAAATAATAATATGTACATGGTATATAAAAAAGGAGGGGAAAGGATCATAGGGCATCAAAAAATTCGTCCGCATCGCTGTCAACAGGAAAAGTGCACAAAAGGCTGGCAGCATTGCCACGTTGTATGGCAATGCTGATTCTTTGGCCAAAAATACGCCAGCCCTTTGGTCACGTGAGGAGTATAATTATTATACTCAAAATGAATGCGACTACACTACTCAAAACCTCACTAGGCATAAACAACAGAGCCATATATTAGTACAATATATATCCTAATATGTACATTGTGCAATTAACCCAAGTTTAACCGTTAACCATAAAACTAGTTAAGGGTTAACAAATTAAATTATTCTAGAATTATATGCGTGGTTCATTTTATTGAGAATGGTGTTGGTTCAGACGGACAGTGGTTATGTCATTTAATTAGATTGTAATAATAAATAAATGAATGGTATTTTTTAATCAAACAAAACAGGAATGGCGCGATTCCCGTTTTATAATAATTGGTTTAGGGTTCGTTATATTTCAATTATTAAAGAAAATAAAATATGACGGCAACAATTATTACATTTATAATTCAGTACCTGGCTTCAGTATTTATTATTCCATTCTACGGTAAACACGAATTACAGTATTATTAGCTAGGTACTATCACAGATTAATAATTTAAATAAAAAGCGACTCTTGCTACGACACAGTAAAGTGCAATTCAGGTCGTACATAATTTATTACCTACAGTTATAATTCACCTACAAGTTGCCTCTCTTTCTATCGCGTAATACCTACTAAGTACTCAATCAGCAAAGATCCACGCTTGAGGTTTGCCAGAGGGCTATGGAATGGAGTATTCTGGAAATCAAACTAACGGACCGAGTTAGGAATACGACCATCCGTTCCATCACAAAGATAACTGAAGTCACTTGGAAAGCTGCCACGCTAAAATGGAAATGGGCTGGACACATGTGCCGCATGTCAGACGACCAATGGGCCGAACTTACGACCCAATGGGTCCCTCTTCAGGTGAGTATAGTCGTCGACCCGTAGTCCCACACAGTCGTGACACGGACACGCTAGCGAATATTTCTACATTTCCGCTGTTAAAGTTGCGTTTTGTAATATTTTATTATTATTTTAAAATAAAAAATGCATAGTTGTACGTTAGTTATTAATCAATATTATCATCGCTAAGCCGTAAAAATATTACTTGTAGTTTATAAGCAGTAGCGAATTTAAAGTTGAAAACAACCTCATTTCATTTCAACATTTTTTTGCAGGTTATTTAATGTTGCTTACAATTTTCAAATGCTCAGACTGAAGTATATATTAGGTCTTTACCTATGAAATTGCCGTTCTGCAGTACTGGCCATTTCAAATCAAAATAATTTTTGTTTGGCTAAGAATTCTAATTTCAAATTAATTTTATTTTAAAAACATGGTTTTTTTTTTCCAAAAGTAGTCATTTGTTTATTGATTAGTGTTACATTTTCATCGCATTTCAATCTTTTTCGTCATCATGGATACGTTAAAAAATCGAGTAATTATGGAATATGAGTACCGTCGTGGCAGCAACGCGGCACAAGCGGCACGCAACATCAACGACGTTTACGGAGCTAACACTACAAACCAACGCACCACTTGTTATTGGTTTGCTCGCTTCCGTTCTGGAAATTTCGACCTGAAAAATGAACCTCGCGGTCGTCCGAAGACTTTGGTCGACAATGACGAATTAAAGGCGATTGTGGAAGCTGATGATACACAATCTACGGCTGAATTAGCAGCAGCTTTCGACATTAGCGTCAAAACAATATTGGTCCATTTGCGTCAAATTGGCAAGGTAAAAAACTTGACAAATGGGTGCCCCACGAACTCAATGATCGCCAGCGCGAAGTACGCGTCGAGACGTGCCTTGCACTGCTCAACAGACACACAAATGAAGGAATTTTGAACCGCATCGTTACCTGCGATAAAAAATGGATTCTGTTTGATAACCGCAATCAGCAAGTTGGTTGGATCCTGGTTCAGCACCTAAACAATGCCCTAAACGAAAACTTACCCCTAGAAAAGTGATGGTCACTGTTTGGTGGTCTAGCGCCGGTGTGATTCATCACAGCTTCTTACCAAACGGGGTGAGCATTACTTCAGATGTGTACTGTGAAGAACTGAACACAATGATGGAGAAGCTGGCACATCTCCAACCAGCATTGGTCATTGGTCTCCGCTGCTCCTGCACGACAACACGCGACCTCATACTGCACAGCAGACGGTCTCCAAGTTGCAAGAACTGGGGTTGGAAGCTCTCCGTCATCCGCCCTAATCACCAGACCTTGCGCCTACAGACTACTACTTTTTCCAGAATTTGGATAACTTCTTGGCGGGAAAAAAATTCAATACCCGAAAGGCAGTACAAAATTCCTTTGAAGAATTTGTTGCCTCCCGTCCAGCTGATTTCTTTAAGAAGGGCATCAATAAACTGCCACTGCGTTGGCAAAGATGCATTGATTGCATGGGTGATTACTTCGATTAATACAAATAAAAAATGCATGAAAAAAATTCGTTTAAATTTTTTCATACAAAACGGCAATTTCATAGGTAAAGACCTATTATATCATAGTTTCATATATATATATTCGGAATTTTCTGCAGGCTCATTTAAAAGCATTCCAAGAGCCTAGTGTGGAGTTCATAATAAAGTACTTCTCTTGCGTCTTATTAAATTTAAGCAATGTAAACCTAGCTATTAATATAGACTGTGAGGAATTGTAAAGCACAGTTTTGGAAAAATTAACAAACATATTATAAAAAAAAAACATAAACATTAGGCTTTCAAAAATTACCATTTCACGACTATGCTCGCCTTAATGGCAAGCGACTTCGCGGAAGGTGTTGCAGGCAGACGGAGTTGGTGAGATGAGCTGGACTCCTTCAACAAGAACTGCCGGTCTATTCTGTAAAAATCGTTTGTGGAATGCATTGCCAGTTCAAATAAAACGCGCGCAGTCGTTACCTATGTTTAAAAGGCTCGTAAAGGAACATTATTTGTCGTTGTGATCGTGTTCACGTAACTGTAAATATCTTTAGTCTTCATTTGTTTTCGTTGCTTATATTTAGTATGTATGTATTTATGTATCTATTATTTAGGTTATGTATGTATCTATTTTAGTATAATATTGTAAGTAGGCACTTATTATTTGCACCAAAGACAGCCCCATTTCATATCCAGGCAAATCACTGTCCATTCTAAGGTTGCCTGGAAGAGATCGCAGAAAGCGATAAGGCCGCCCATTGTATATTTTGTAGTTTGTGTCTTTTTTTTTGTTATGTATTTTTGTGGTGTACAATAAAGTATATATAAATAAATAAATAAATAAATAAATAAATAAAATGTCACCGTGAAAACTTAGGTGAAGTGATCTTAAAGTGAACTGTCAATAGTGTCAACCCCTAGCATCAGCAGTGCTATTTTGTATAAATCTCACCGTGAAGATTTAGGTGAAGTGAGCGTGGAGTGAGCTGTCAATACTGTCAATCCCTAGCATCAGGAAGAATGAGAACTCGCTTCACCTAGGTTTTCACGGTGAGATTTTTACAGAATAGCACTACAGGTCCTTGTAGCTTTAAACAGAGAGAAGTGGAAAGAGAGTAGGGAGGCCTATGCACTGCAGCGGGACATCGCAGAGTTTTAATGTAAACTAGATACCATTGCCAACAATAATAAAAAAGATGATATTTCAAGGTTTACAATAATGATTTGACGTTTCTAAAATATCACTTCCCAGTTGAATATCAAACGCAGAGTTGGTAAAGTGTATTGCGTCGTGTGAACAACTCTTTATGTTGACGGTTTAGCTAATCCTGGTGGCGGTTATAAGTTTATTAGTTCGCAGTTTATAGAGATACTCGTAAAATGTACTAAACTATATTTGTTAGTACACACGGCTACACATCAAGCTATACATTTCCAGTTTAAGCTAATCTGGCATTGTGTAGGATTTGCTTACAATGAGAGGTCAGCATATACTGGAAAAGTATAGCTTGATGTGTATCCGTGTGTTCAGTAAGTGTAAATTGTACATCTAATTCTTGTTTCTGATGGGTTTCCGCGGTATTCTGTTTACGATCATAAGCTATTAATACCTACCGGGTTAGATGAAAGTGTTAATGAAGGTATTATTTTATTTTAGAATTAGTATACAATGTATAACAAAAACCCTGTTCGATCCGATAAGGGGTCATTGTACTCATCATTATTAACAATATTTAATAAGGGACCAAACCTGAAATCCCGAAAAAATCAGTTAATCCCTCCATTTTGACGAATTATGCGAACATAAATGTAGTGAATAGATTAATTTCAAGTTTTTTTTCAAGTTTGGTCCCGTAGTAAAAGTTGTTCATTATGATGAGTACAATGACCCCTTATCGGATCGAACAGGGTTTTTTTCACAGATTGTAAGTACTTAAAAGCAAGACTAGATAATCGTTACCTGATATAAGAATGAAGAAAAATTATGCACTTCTATTAATGAACATCCGTCATACCTCGGGCAGGTTGCCCCGCCTTAAATGTAACTAAGTCATCTCTTCAACATAAGTTATAAATAATATAAGATAGGACAAAAAAAAAACATAATAGTCAGTCATGAAGACCGCCAACAGAAGTTTAGTGAAAACTCGAAAACTCACGTGACGCGTGACGTTACACCAACTGTAAGATTTCCCGCTACCAAAACTCGCTCAACGCACCTAACGAAGTTTTCACTTCAAAAACGACATACAAATCTGTAACCCTAATATTGAACCTGATAATTAAAGTAAAGTAAAGTAAAGTTTATTTATTTGCATACATTCTAGGTACATGACATAAGGTATTAAAACACAATTGTGATCCTTGTACAACCTACCTTAAATTAGGCATGCAAACATTAATTAATCAAAATTAAAACATTAAACAAGTAGATAATCAAAAAAAAAGAAGAAAAGAATAGTGTAAAAAAAAATACAAAATTACGAATTACAAGTCAAATCAGGTACCATTAAACAAAACAAACAATTAATTAAATAAAATAAAACAATTAAATAAGTTGGTATGTCATTAAATTGCATATAAGTATTACAATTATCTTAAATTAGAAATTTACAATAGAATTGATTTAAGTCATTGTCATTTAGGAAATCGTTAATCGAGTAGAAACATTTTTCAATCAATAATGCTGTTAACTTCATTTTAAAATTGCGTATTGTGTGACCTTTTATTATGTCAGGTATTTTAGTATCGACAATTACCTATAATAACAAAATAATATAAAATTACCCACATTTTCGTTTAATACAAACTAAAAACAAACTGAACTGCGCATAAATTAAGTCCCAAAGGCTTTCACTAGAGGTCGTAAAATACAAAATAAATACAAAGTATTAACAGCAGCTTGTGTGGTATACTGAAGAAAATCCATTTTCACATCAATTCAGTCACGAATGACGGTGTGGCCCCAAAATTAGCAGTTAAACTTTTTAATGTATCTGCTTGATACTGCTACAAAGTAGAATAGGGACTTGGTATCGTACGTGAGCTTATTTAAATAAGGTTTTGTGTTAAATAAAAGCTTGTAAAGTGACTACGGTTTTACGTCATAAGTATGGGCAGTAGAGCTTCTTTTCCTACACCAATCAGTCTGCTTTATAAACGGTCTTATTTTTTAATGTTTTTAAAAATAACATCATCATCATCATTTCCCCCGAGAGATGTCCACGGCTGGACACATGCCTCCCCCAAGCACCGCCACTTCGACCTGTTCTGTGCTTCCCGCATCCAGCGAATTCCTGCGGTCTTCACAGAGTCATCATCGGTCCACCTTGTGGGAGGCCTTCCATCGTTACGTCTTCCAGTACGCGGTCCACTTCAGAACCTTTCGGCCGCATCAGCTGTCTGTTCTGCGAGCAATGTGCATGTACATTTCTGTGCTTGAAGTATTCAATAAATGTGCCCTACCCACTGCCGTTTAAGTTTGGTAATTCTTAGGCTATGTCGGTTACCTTGGTTCTCCTGCGGATCTCTTCATTTCTGATTCGTGATCGACGACATCGTATCTCCATCATCCGTCTCTCCATTGCCCTTTGGGTGACTTTTAGCCTTCTAATAGGGCACATTGTGTTCCAAAATAACAATTTATTAATAATGTACTAATTACAAAAGGAGATTTTGAACGTCACCACTGCATTTTATGTTTTTGTCATAGAAAACAAACATTCAGTAGTTGCTTTAAAAGAAATAATTGATGTTTATTTTGCTTCTTTTTTTTTTAATATTACAACTTTTCCTTGAGTTTGTTTCTTCTCACGGTTAGTCAGATAGGAAATGTCGACTCTATCCAGCTTATTTTTATATATAAGACGTGTAAAAGTGATTCCGAACCTATTTACAGAATAAACAATTTAATTTCACAAGTCCTGCCTGTAAATAAGTAATCAATAACAAAAAATCCTTCCGTAACTTGGTTTTCAACAGAACAGAATATATGTAACAAAACCCTGAGGCCCCTGGGGCCCTGGCTGTGAATTTCAAGGTTTTCACGGAGCTATCACGTTTCGAGTACACAATCAGCATTTCCTAGAACTTCCAACTCTGAATTTTGTTATGTATTCAGCTGGTTATTTTGCGCGTTATCAAACTACCAAGAATTTGATAACAACACACGCGTGTCATGTATCTTTTTAGTTAAATAGGAAAGTTACAAAGTCAGATATACATACCTACTCTATAGTGTAAAGAACATCTAGCCTCGTTGGTATACCAAAAAAAAAAAATAGTTTCAGCGGTCAGGGATGAAACGTGTCAATCGACATAAGTGATTACAAACAAAAACTATTCATGCTCGGTTTCTGAGGTTTTTAAACGGAGTTTATCCATTCGATAGTGATTATTGGTTTAATATCATGTCGTTAAGAAAGAATTTAGCTTAAAAGTCGAGTGTATTACTATCGAGGGTTTATCTGAGGACCTCAAAAACGAGCATAAGGAAGGAATTCGCTTAAATAGATAATTTTGTCGAATCAATAACTATTGAGAGTTTAAACCCCGTTTAAGAAATCTTCAGAAACCGGGTGTTAGTGATGAATCTCGTAAGTGACACACTTTCTGAGATATCTGAGTTCAAAAAGGAAAAAAAAAATAATGCTTTATTATCTAGTTTTATATTTTAATGCTTTATAATCTAATTCAAAGTTAGCTACCAACCTTTGAAGTACTTTGGACACAACATTTTCGAAACACACCATGCTCCTTGTAAAATACAGATATTCAGTTACAGGTGCACCCAGTTCGACTAGAATCCGATCCAACATAGTTGGGTAAGTAAAGGGTAGGTAAAATCTGCTTAGGCAGATGGATGGATTTTTCACTCAAACACAAAATTGATTCGTCAAACGAGTTTCGAATCTTCATCAATCAAGTGTTCCAGGTCCCAAGCTTCAGCAGCGCCCCCGCGGTAGCGTGATATAATCCCATATCTGTCACTGTGTCCCATTCGGTGACGGCTAACGTTAAATACTGTGCGTTTACTACGCGTTTACGAGCATAAAACAAAACAATATAAAGTTTCCCTACAATTTTCTATTGCTTTTAACTAAATTGATATTTACGAAACTGTTATACAGGTTGTGTTTTTAAAGCTTCTCGTTGTTGTGAAATTATTTGACTTTGGAATTTTTTTTTTTTTTTTTGGTCTGATTTTAGGTCAAATATCTTCTCTATAAGAACTAAGGTTTAAGATAACTAGATTGATTTTTCGAAATCGCACCTGCCACTGTTTGTCTCTGCATCACCCAAAGGTTGACTCGTAGAAAATGTCTGTACTTCCGTGCTTGAAGAGTATTAAATAAAATAAATAAATATTATTCAAATAATTAATTTTGACACGCGTATATAAGTTAAGTAGCTTAGGATAATGCCTAAGCTACGTGAGATAGAAATAAGTACCTATGTCGATAACTGTAATTAGTTATCGACATGGGTACTTATTTTTATCTCAAGAAGCGATGTGACAAAAGTTAATGACAAGATTGACTAAATTATTACCTAGTTCTTGACTGCAATAGGCGCAGAAAAAGAGTAGAAGGTCATACAATGGATATCTGAAGGCCAATTCTTGTACTTAAAAATATACTTTATAAAAGTAAAAACCGACTTCAAAAACCAAGTTTTTTTTTAAAGTTACTTTATTAATAACTTTCATAAAAATCTTGGCAGCTTCTGAAGTCGGTGCCAAGCTAAGGTGCATTGAAGAATTGAAGACACGTTAGTGAAAGAATCATCAAAATTGGTTTATTAGTTTTTGAGAAAATCTCGGACAAACAAGCATACATACATACATATATACCTACATACATAAATAGATACATACATGTTACGGGTCGAATACAGACCCTCCTTTTTTGAAGTCAGTTAAAAACGTTCAAATTCAAGTCGCAATCTCATGCCAGCGACAGTCAGATTTAATGTCAAAAATGTAAGTAAACGTATACAATTTTTGACTGACTAAGATGAGATTGCAAACGTTGTTAAAAATACGGGAATTGTCTCTCTCTCTGAATTGCTCCTAGTCATCAAAACAAAAGAAAGAAAATCATAATCAAACCTTGCTGAACGATTCTCCTACTGACTGACTTCTGTTTAGTTAAAAACAGTTTCTGCCATATATAATCCCATATTGCGTACCAATCTTGCTAAAGCCAGCTTGTACCCTGTAAATAGATATATCTACGTTATGTAATGAAATGTAGAACTGACATAGTAATAAGTCGAGACGGCTAACAGTTTACTGATACATGTTGAACACCACGTTACCGCCACCTACACCAATATTCCGTGTTACACAACTCCCCATCGTTACAGAATTGAGGATACAATTGACAGATTCACGCTCATTGGCCGTGATTGGGGAACGAATGAGTTCACTCTGGAGTGAAGGATGGTACGAGACTACGAGTACATTGATAATATTGTGGATCGCTTAGTCTGACTGGAGAATTTAACCACACCTTATGAAATGGCAGCGATGTTTTTAATTATATAAGAGTTTGGTTGTAGTTGCTAAGCTGATGTTGCAGTGGGCTATTGATGTGTCGTAGGATTCTCAAATGTTAGAATTAATATAGTCGTTATATAAGACGAGTTTTGCAGTCAAACTTCGGATTAACAAACGTGACAACGGGTGTTACTATAGGTAGGTACACCTCCGCCCAACCCTTGGGGAACCCTAGGCGTAATGTTATACGTATGTTATATTATGATACATAAGTTTATTCGGCTGTAAAAGAAACAACTGGAATTTGTACCTATATCTAGCTAGTTTAAAATATGGCTGTGGTTGATTCGATGATAAAATAATATTCACTAAATTTGATTGCATGAACGTTGAACAAGTCAGCAAATTAGTAGTAAAACTAATTATTTTTTATTATTTCCACAAAAAATTAATGCAAAGAGCAAAAGCTTGTTTGCATAATTGTATGCTAAGCAGTGCAGGTGATACTTTCAGAACCACTTCAGTTCAAACAACAATTTTAGAAATTTCTAACCGATTTAAAAAAAAGGAGGAGTTTTCTCAATTCGACCGTATATTTATATTTTATTTTATGTGTGTTCGCGGATAACTTCGTCGTTTATGAACCGATTTTGATTATATTTTTTTTTGTTGGAAAGGAGATATTCCAAGGGTATTACCATAATAAGAAAACCAGGATCTGATGATGGCATCCCAGGGAAATCGAGGGGAACCTTCAAATTTTATAGGCATACCTGTAGCGATTTGGGTATGTTTTATAGTACTCGTGCGTTTGCTCTGGGAAAGCACCATTTGGTGAAGTGAAACTGATGAGGAAGACCACAGATGGCCATCAGAACTACTCAATAATACGTATTTCACGGGTTGCGAATCGATTATTGGTAAGCAATTTATGCTCGTCACAATACATATGTTGAAGTGGAGGTGATGATGACTTCACCATCAGTTCCAGTTCTCCTGGTTCCTTACTGGGAGAACTCCTCAACAATTAACGTCCTTGTATCGAAAAAAGCAAATTTTGGGAAAAGCAATATTTTGTAAAAGGTGATGAGCAGTTGACATTAGGCTATCGTAACTTAGATAAATTATAGACTGACCCACTAAAAAGTGAAAAATAAAAAACTTTTTTACAAAAAAAAAAACAACTCTTCCAAAAAAAATACTACAAAGTCAAAAATAACTTTAATTTCGGAAGTCGGTGGCAAAAAAACTAAAATACAGATCCAAAGGGACCGACTTCCGAAATTAAAGTTATTTTTCACTTTGTAGTATTTTTTTTGGAAGTCGGTTATTTTTTTTTTGTAAAAAAGTTTTTTGTAGAGCTCTAAAAACTAACAATTAACATAATATAAAACAACAATTTTAGTAATTTTAGAGCTGTTTGTGAAAGACACTTTTTATACCACACAACTTTACCACATAACTTTTATTTGCTACGAAGCAGCGCTGCACTTTCATTAGTATCGATAACATGAAAATTGTCGCCCTGCGTGTACCAGCCAATAAATAATCGGAAAACCTTGGTATTGCACCTGCTAAACCAAGGTTTTCCGACACCTATTTACAAGCAACTAGCACCTCGTCCCAGCTTTGCACGGGGGATGCAATGGCGACATATCAAACATTACGATTTCTGTGCCAAATCTAAGACTAACTTTTGCCAGCGGCTTCGCCCGCGTGGATGTCGGAAAATATCCCACGGGAACGTACTACCGGGAATTCCTTCATTATTCCTTGTCTACATTATAAAGGGAACCTCTGTGCCAGATTTCTAAGCCCAAGGGTTTGAGCTGAGCGTTGATGTGTCAGTCAATCAGTCAGTCAGTCAAGACTTCTCTTTTTATTTATATATATAATCATTGTGATATTAACTTAAATCTACAATAAAATCAATCTGCCTAGCCTTTTCCCAACTATGTTGTGGTCGGCTTCCAATCTAACCGGATGCAACTAATTACGAGTATTTACATTGAGCGACTGCCTAATGTGACCTCCACAACCCAGTAACTGGATAATACGATACCCCTTGGTATAAGACTGGTTGTCAGACTTTCGGGCTTCTGACGATCCGTAACGACTGTCAAAGATCCACGAATGACAGCCGGAACCAACGGCTTAACATGCTTTCCGAGGCACGGATGATTCTCAATATGTAAAGATGGTCACCTATTCACGGACCACCCCGGCAAGCGTAGCTTAACCTGATGGATCGACCCGTGCGGATGTTATTACTTAAGCACGAGCTCCTCGTAACGTAAATCTACAATAATAAACCTTTTGACGACACGGTTGGCGCAGTGGTTGAGCGATTGACTGCTGCGCAGCATGTCGCGGGTTCGATTCCCGCACGGAACAAATATTTGTACGACCTATAAGTATTTGTTCCGAGTCTGGGTGTTTTTCTATCTATAATATGTATGTATTTACAAAAAAAAAAAAATGTATATAAGTAGTTTATCAGCCATCTCGTTACCATAACACAAGCATTAGGTTGCTTAGCTTGGGGCTAGATGGCGTTGTGTGATATGTCCAAACATATTTATTTATTTATTTATTTATTTTAGATGATAGTGAAAAGATACGTACGGAAACCCATTCCCATGGGGGTAGGCGGAAACTCATACTCCTTTTACCTCGTTACGTTCATACATCTAGTCATACACGCATCAAAATCCATTGTGCAGAAGCCGCGCCCCACTATTCCTCCTAACCGTTTATAGTTTATGTGTGCAAGCTTCCGCCAATGTTTGAGTGTTATCGGTACACACTATAGTTAGTACACGGTAATTAGTGTGTACCGATAACACTCAAACATTGGCGGAAGCTTGCACACATAAACTATAAACGGTTAGGAGGAATAGTGGGGCGCGTCTTCGTAGATTGCACGAACTATAATCATTTTCCATTGGGTGAACCAACGGCCTTGAAACATTAAAACAAAAGGAAAAATCAACTACAATTTTGTGGTGTGTAACCACAAATACTTAACTAAAATGCGTAGAAAATATTCAGCCGAGTCGTTTTAGACATTTCGTGAGGACACACCGCTTTCCGGCTACAATAAAAATATGTAAATTGAGGCACCGTCGAGGAAACCATTCCGCTTAATTGCAATCCCACCACCAACGGTTTATATATTAAAATCACGCGACAACCTTAATGAGTGTATCTATAGGTATTGTGTTTGTGTTGTGCTGGTTGAGGTTCGGAAGTATATTTGGTTTAAAAGGTTACATAATGTTATACCTACCAGCCTGTAATTTTGACCCTCAGCAGCGGGCAGTTATATTTTATAGACAAAATGATGAAATTGTGTAGTTGTTTCATGTCGGTATTTAAATGCAGAGATTTTGTTTAAAACCGTTTAAGAGTTGGACTCGCGCACCGAGGGTTCCGTTCCGATCTCTGAAAAAGTGTGCTATTTAGAGACATCGTTTTATTTTTCCTGTAATTTTTACATAAACTTCTATCACATTATAATAATTTCAGATTTTTTTCTATGCAAACTTCGAAGATAAGGGGGGGGGGGACGGTATTTTTTTTACATTTACCATCTAAAGTCGAAAACTATGCGTCTTAATTTCAAGTTGATAGCATTAGTAGTTCTTGAGATATCCACCTGTGACAGACAGACATACAGACTCAGTCGCACCATAAGGGTTCCTGCTTTTTACAAATTTCGTAGGAAACCCTTAAGGGTTTCCTACGAAATGAATGACGAATGACGTTTTTTTCGTAGAAATGTTGAATTTCAGTGAAATGATCAGAATAAGGTCTGAACGATATTTTAGATGAATACAAAAGAGTGACTCTGATTCCGAGTAAATTCAATATCCAATGAAATTGTATTCATGCCATATTGTATTAACATTAATGAATTCTCGAAACCAATGAAGCGCTGTAGTCGGAAAATACAACTAAAATTCAGCGTACTCTAACAATACGATTTTACAAACGAAAATCAATATAACAATCTCACAAAGTTACAAAGTTAAAATACAATGAAAAACATTCAATACAAGTTCAATTTTAAATCCAATATTAACTAAAAATGAAAACTGAATACACTCAACAAATTTTTGCCAAATATAGAACCTGTGTTCCGTTAACCCAACAAATAAAAAAAGTAAACACATATGATTCGTTGAATGGAAATAAAAAATCCATTTACCATGCCTCCTGGCCATGTAAAGGTACCAACTGTCGAAAAACCCGGCTATTCTGACAGCTCTATGCCATATGCCCGGGTTTGGTACGAGAGCAGCGATCACGGCGGGTCAGTATAAGCTAGCCACTTCCAGTATACACTATGTCCGTACTATGTTTGCACGGTCGCGAGTGCATAACCGGAGGCGATGCAGTCCTGTTGATTTTTTATTTTTTATACCCGGGTCTGTTGAGAGCTGGGCGTTAATCAATACTTTGTACATGCTGCACGCAAAACAAAAAAAAACACGTATTGTTTTGTACACGGATAACATTTTTTATCCGGATCTGCGTCCGGATATGGGCAAAATGAAAGAGTGTATTAAATCGATCGTGAACAATATTTAATATTCGCTTTGTGTTGGTTTTTGTGAGGGTGAAAATAGAGCTTGGCGCTGCATTATTCGCGCGTAAAAGTTGGCTTAGAAAATGGGTTGACGCTGCGCTTTTGCAAAAAATGTGAAAGGCGCGGCTTTTTGGTTCACCACGAGGGAGGCCTTATTGCTTTTTATTGGGAAATTTTAACGTGATAAAGTATTTTGAGTGTAGATTAGATAGATATTTGCTTTATTAGTCATATTTTCATGCTGTAAACTTCTATTTAACTAATTAATTGAACTTTTGGTCGATAAATTAAGGAGAGACACAATTTATTAATGACTATAATTATGCCTAAATCCGTAAAAAAAGTATTTAAAATAATAATTATTGCGGAAAACAAATGCAACTGGACAGTAATATTATCAAAATATTACACACCAATTATGATCAAGTAAAACACCGAATCAATATTAAAATTACAAAATAATTTTCCCTTAATTAAACGCGAGCTTTCATTTAACATCCGAAAAATAATCCGATTACGAAAAATATTTCGGAAATATTTTCTGTGAGATGCACTGTGAAACACGTCTACACGTCCTCAGAAAATGTTCAAAGCTTTTAAAATAACAGTAAAATGAGTGGAGAAAAAGCGCGTGTTTCAATGGAATATGCAAATGAGAGGCTTAAGCATGTTACATAAAGATAAAAAGATAATCTGAGAGCGAGGATTAATGCGTATCAAAACGGAATTAAACATTTATTTTTATGTAAAATATTGTATTTTTGTGCAAAGCAGGTAATTAGGTTTTATCAACTTTTAAATGTATTTATTGAAAGGATTCCTACTAACAGTAAAAGCTGATATTGAAAATCGGAATAGCAAACCTTTTTTTGTAACCTAAAGCATAAATAAACTTTTTTTTTTGCATAAATCATGTTTGAGATTCATGATGACATTTCAGAGTTTAATATGCTATCCCATAATATTATGGAATCGAAAGACTGATTTTTTACCCGACTAGTCTAAAAGTCTGGTAGTCTAGAATTTCTCAGTAGCAGCCTTTTTTTTTTCTGGATGGGAAATCATCAAATGACTTCTCCCGCTCTGCCACCTCTCCTCTGCTCTGCAGCCTGGAATCGGGATTTATGCCCGATTAACGGCAATAGACTCGCCTTCTCTATTACATGGGACTAAAATATTACTGGAAAAATGTGTGTGTAGGTACTACAGGTACACCTCTGCCCAACACTTCGGAGAAACAAAGTGTCATATAATGTTGGTTGGTCCAGAAGTAGAGTCATATTTCGTCAAATCAACGAGGTGGAAAGAGCAAAGTGGGTTTTCATCAAAAGTCACGATGACGTTCATCATTCGTTTCATTCATTCGTCCATCATTCAGTCACGACTAATTTATTTATTTCGGGAAAACAAACAGTTACACAAATATCACAAACAAGTAGTGAGAAAAAGAAGAGATTACATATGTGTAGCTTAATGGAAATTTAGGCGCTTTGACAGGTGCCCGGACCTGACTTCTCAGTGCTGCCACATACTTAACGTCATTTCAGAAAACCCTCAATGGGATAACTGCAATAATTACCACGCTTGGCTAACGGATTGGTGATCACTATTTATTGACCTGGTGAAGGCCACAGGAATCCGTTGGATGCAGTAAGCACAGAACCGATCGAAGTGGCGGTGCTGGGGGAGGCCTATGTCCAGCAGTGGACATCTTTCGGCTAAAATGATGATGACATATTTGTTATTAGAAGACATAAAGATGATGCTACACATTATGACTTATCCTATGGTCATTTGGCACCTCAAGGAGTGATTATTTTTATTTTTCTGTCCCTTCCAGTATACATAAATCTTCTCTCTACATCTAGCAAGATATGCAGCACTTTGACAAGTCCCCTCAACGTTAAGTATTTAAAAATTAAAAACAAAGGGAACTTTTTCCCATGAACAGGCACTCGAGACAAGTTGAGCCTGAACTTGTTGAGCAATGTCGAGTAATGTTGGGGCAAAGTTGAGTGATGTTTACGTTTACCGCAGTCACGAACGAACGCGGATGTTTTTAATTAGACTACTTTTGTTCGCGTCATTAGCGATTTTATTTTTTATTAGGTTTCTCTTGACCTTAATTTGTTTTAATTGCAGATATCGATGGCCAATTACTTACCTTGAAGTACAAGATCCCAGAGCCGCTAGACCTTACTTATTTTCTGATTAATAAAATTTTTGGGACAGAGTAAGGTTGGTACGAGTAAGTACTTTGATCGTACGCATACCAATTTTCAGGTATCAGATACTAAAGTTACGTAAAACTATTACTCACTTTTCCTAAAGTCTAACTGCTAATTTTTATGTATGTTTTACAGAATATTGTTAATATAATTAATAACCAATTCTGTCAGACACTTCCCGTCGGCGGTTTTTTTTGTCAGACGCTTTAAAGCTCGCAGAAAATAAGTAATGTCTGGCGGCCCTGGGATCTTGTTTTTTTTTCTTTTTATTTGATAGGAAGATGTGGTCAAATAATTAAGACCATAAACTGTATCACTTTCTCCATGGGACCAATACCATAATCGCGAAAAAATTATCAACTTCTCCATACAAAACTTCAATACTTACTCGATCCAATGTATGGGATGGCTGATTATTTTTTTCTCGATTACCATACCTTTCATAAACACGCTGTATGTTCATCCTTAAGCATATTTGGAGAGGGGTAGCCAATGATATCACCTGTGGAAGGTACTCTAAAGCTTTTCCTTTAGCATGGTAACTATATCCCGAAAAAACAAAACAAATACATTAAAGAAACAGCTTTTTGTCTAAATCACGGTAGTCAAAAGTGGTCATTTAACGACTAAATATATACACACAAAAAAGCAACCAAATAGGGCATAGAATATTCTACTTTGTATGGCTTGATCGAAGTTGAATGGCTGTTAAAATTAACTATGTATTGTGTGGGCAGGACCACTTTTGACAGCTTATCAATTCAAGGTTCGAGTCATGTCAATATGACATATATGGTCATACACAACACACTCCTGTTTTAATAAAATGTCTATATGGTAATGACAAGTTGTAGGAAAAATTTTAAAGTAATTAATTAAATAATTTGAATATTTCTGACATTAGATGCTCCTTAAATGGTAGAACGAATTCCTGTTTGGGAGAAAAACATAGATGCTTACATAATTGGGTATGAAATCATCTTTATATTAGTCTGTTAGTGCCTTCATAGTTTAATAGTCTGCAGTGCTGGAACATGAACTTCTGAGTTCAATGACTAGCACTGGCAAGCAAACCGAGCAGCGCATGGGATAGAACTATGACTTTAAAATGTCATAAACATCGCCTCCTAGATTGGTTTTCTTATAAATATTTCGTGTGTGAAATAGTTTGTCTTACGAGTAGATCGTGCCAAAAGCATGGAGCACTTGGGGTGCATGTTTTTATCCAGAGAAAACGGAGCCTCTGGATGTTTGCAGAGGATTCCAGGATGCTAATGATAATTGCTAATGTAAAACCCAATAATTTACACTGCCCGAACCAGAATCTTACGGTCAGCAGCCGTACGACCACAGGACATAGAAAATGCATGTCGTGAGACTGGCCACATGAAGACCATAATGCTGGTCGTTTTACTTTTAAGATATGGATGGAACCCTAAAAGGGCATTAGCACACACCCTCTCTACTCGTCGTCGTTAGTTTTCACTTACGACTGAAGCCGAGTATACGCGAGTCAGCGTCACCGACCTACTGGAGACGAGTACCTACAGGTCCTGGCGCCACAGACCCGAAGGTGACGGTTCAGCTTCGTTCACTGTTCAGAAAAAGCGCAGTGTGCCAAAATAGGTTTTCACTTAAAAAACCGGCCAAGTGCGTGTAGGACCACGCACAATGAAGGGTTCCGTAGTTGAATAGAATTAATCCCAAAAACAAACTTATCATTATAATAAAAAAAAAAAAATGTAATAGAATTACATATTAACAATTTTTGATTTAACAGGTTTTAATTTTTACTTGCGAGTATCAACATATGTCGCATAAATGGCCGTATTGTTTTCTTGCGTTGAGGTAGAAGCTTGATTTTTTTGAACTATAGGGGACCATAGACTTGCGCATTTAATATTAAGTAATTTCAATTTGATACTTCCACGCGTTCCTGAGAAAAAGGCTCTTGACAGACTGATAGATGGGACAATGAAGTGATCCTATAAGGATTCCGTTTTTTTCCTTTTGAGGTACGGAACCCTAAAAATACACTATATTGGCATAAGGACACACCATGTTTAACACGCAAACACAGTATTGGTCACCACGGTCAAAAAATGCTCCGTTAACACATTGCGGTCACTAATTATACCAAGTTTCTCTACAGTACTTGCATAAGCGATTGTATGGTAATTACCTTAAGTAATACCTACTATATTAGTTGAGACTAAGAAGGTTTCTTTTTAATAGGTAATTGTTATGTATTGAGATATTTTTTTAAGGTGTTGACTAAGACTATAGTACTTCTTGACTAAGATTTGCATGTTGTATGACGTAAAATGAGATTATAAAGTTGATCTGAGAGAGATCTATTGTGAAAGAATGTAAAACGAATGACTTATACAGGGTTATTTTTAATCAGCTAGCTAAACTCTGCAGAGGCGATGGGTATACAATATATAAACAATCAATCTGCCTAGCCTTTTCCCAACTATGTTGGGGTCGGCTTCCAGTCTAACCAGATGCAGCTGAATACCATTATTTTACATGGAGCGACTGCCTATCTGACCTCCACAACCCATTAACTGGGTAATACGATACCCCTTGGTAAGACTGATTGTCAGACTTTCGGGCTTCTGACGATCCGTAACGACTGTCAAAGATCCACGAATGACAGCCGGAACCAACGGCTTAACATGCTTTCCGAGGCACGGATGATTCTCAGTATGTAAAGATGGTCACCTATCCACGGACCACCCCGGCAAGCGTAGCTTAACCTGATGAATCGACCCGTGCGGCTTTTATTACTTAGCCACGAGCCAATATATAAACATGATACAACAAATAATTAATTAATTGATGATTTTTTTGTGAGGTCATCGACCGCAGTTATTGTAGTCACTTGAAATAGCAGTTTCAAAAATCTGTATTTTTCGTGTAAAGTTCATAGACGTGATGGGTATAGGTATCTACACGATAAAATATAAGAAAACAGTTTTTCTCAACACGTACTTCAAGTAACAAAAACATTGTCTTTTTATTTTCTATTTCATCGTGTTTAGGTATCGATACCCATCGCATCTGTCAAGTTTAGCTAACCAATTTAAAATAACCCTGTATATGATTGACTTTTGCAACATTTTACTAAAATTTTTGGAAGTAGTAGGACTCTCTGTGAAGGAACTCGTCCGAGATAGTACTGCCATTATACATTATTTTGATTCGCCATTTTTTCTCAGGGGTAGTCAAATAGGAAATGTTGACTTCACCTAGCTTTTTTTTTTAATGCTAGCTGAACGGCCAGACGTTGTCCTGTTAAAATTCCTTTTTTTTCTTTTAAACCATCCCTTTATTAGAGCAAACAAAACAAAAAAAAGCCGTTTTTGAGTTTTTGCGAGGTGGCCCCTGAAAATTTTATATTTTTTTTAGTGTATATTTTCAGATATTTTTTGTTACATGAAAATAACAATCAAGATGCCAATGTCACAAAAAAAAACTGAAAAATCCCACTACAAAAAAAAATTTTTTTTTTGAAGCTCCACCGGCAGAAAACTAAACAATTGCAAAAACAAAAATAACTCGGAAACTACAAAAAATCACGAAACATACCCAGGGGTATTCGAAAATACCCCTGGGTATGAGGAATTCAGATTTTTCTTTTTGACGTCACTATTTGGACCACCTGTATAAAAAAGAAGAAGATAATATGTCAGTGTTTCCGATATCCTATTTATAACGGGGTTAACTAGAATCATAAAATTTGACAAATAGCAAGGTCTAGGGCACAAGTAAAGGAAAAGTCCGAAAATCATTAAAATGTAGTTTTATCACAAAAAAAATAATTGCGATTACAAACTTACATTTGCAGTTGGAGAATTGACCGTGACGTATATCGATGTATGGGAGAACATGTTTTTCAACTACAATATTAAATTTGTTTTTGGGATAAATTCTTTTCAACTACGGAACCCTTCATTGTGCGGGGCCCACGTAGCGTGGCCTGCCTGACACGCACATGGCCGGCTTTTTTTTGTATCAAGCCAAATTGTGTCAATCGTGTTTTAGCCCTCAAAATTGACAAAAAAATATCTTAAATTTTTGTAATAATTTTTTTTTATAAGGCAGTTTTTGAGGACAAAAACTGATTTTGTGTGCAGCCGAAATGTATCAAATTATCTTCTTTGGGATCCATTTCATCTTAAAAGGTATGGGTGCTGGTGTTATGAGAGGCTCATTATACCTACTTCAACTTCGTTTTTGAGATAGCAACACCTGCGTGCCTGCGACGCATCTGGCTTTGCATGTCCATAGCTGCGGTGGTAACCACATACGGTGAACCGCCTACTTGATTGCCACACATAATATAAAAAAAATGAACGGCTAATCAGCTGTTTAAAGGCTGCGGCTATCTTGCTGAAGCTTAATGAGTTCGACAGGATAGATAAACGATAGCATCAAATTCTAAGATATTGCCTTCTTTCACCTGTTGTGAAAATACCACAGAAAGTCTGGAAGTTTTACAACATCTAAGTAGCCGTGTAGGCAAGGCTTTATATAAATAGACACACACTGCATACAATATTATGCAGTGCATGTAATACGAATAGCACACACTGTCAGGTTTGATCGACAGTGTGTGCTCAACTTAATCAAACTCACTTTACAGGATCTTAGATCCTAAGCATTAAAAGGCATAAATCCTTCACCAGGGTGGTACGGTCAACAGCACATTAATACTAACCCTTGAACTACAAAAATCAACCTTACTGCTACAAAATAAAGACTTAAATTCAAATAGTTACCATGGACGTGCGGTTTACTGTACTTACAGGTCTTGTACCCATCACTTATAAACCGTCTGCACTAGGAAACGTCCCCGAACATGCCTTTAGCTATTTACTTAACATTTAACTTCCCGATTAACTTAATCACCGTTCAACCGACAAGAATTATAGCTTTCTTCGTAAAAACTACTAATTAAATAAGTTCATTTTCAATTTATGACTTGTCCAATAAATTATTCGTCGAGTCGCTAAATATCGTTAGCCTTCGTATGTTCTTCCATATATGGTTCGTAAATGAGCCGATTGGTCGTCGCTAATTAGTATGTCTGTCTGTACGTTTATTACGGATAAAACGTCTTTATGGATGGACGACCGGGTTTATAATTGGTGCTTTCTAGTGGAAGTTTTGAGATGTTTTTGTGGGATAAGTTTTTAAAAGGTATGGTAATGCAATTAGAATTATTGTAATCGGTAATTGCTGTTATAGGGGGAAAAATAAATATAAGCAATACATTATCAACCATAGAGAAGAGCTATGTTTAGGTATCTTTTCCTGCAGGATAATGGAAAACATATTAAAATATAATATCTAATCGAATTTGGGAGAGATTTATCCAGCAGTAGGAGAGTGGCTGGTTCATAATTAACTGATTGACCACGCCCGAGTGTGGTAATTATTCCCATTTATATCTACATATTTTGGTAACATTGAGGTAGCAGTAAAATAAGCCTAAAATTTTCATAAAAAACATCTCTTACAAAATATCAATAAACTCAGTCTATCGCAGTTCACTGCTGGACATAGGCTGCGCCACAACACCCTGTCCTCCACCTTCCACATCCAGTCTGTCCCAGCCACCTTCTTAAGGTCGTCGGTCCATCTCGCTAGGGGGCGTCGTCCACTCCAGGACTCGTCTGCTCCACAGGCCATCGATATTTCAAGAAACATGGCCAGCCCACTGCCACTTCAGTTTGCTTACTCTGCAGGCTATGCCCGTTACCGCGGTTCTTTTCCGGATAGCTTCATTCCTGATTTTATTCTTCAAAGAAACTCTGACCAAAGCCCGCTCCATAGCGCGCTGAGCGACCTTGAATTTGTGGCCCGACTTATAAAATATATGACTAACATTGCTTTTTTAGGGTTGCGTACCTCAAAAGGAAAAACGGAACCCTTATAGGATCGCTCGTGTGTCTGTCTGTCTGTCTGTCTGGCCGTCTGTCTGTCTGTCTGTCTGTCTGTCTGTCTGTCCGTCTGTCACAGTCAATTTGCTCCGAATCTATTGGACCGATTAAGTTGAAATTTGGTACACATATGAATTTCTGTGACCCAAACACAGACGTGTAAAGTAAATAAATGAATTTTGAATATAGATGTCACTTTTGGGGGGCAAATAAGAAAAATAAAAATAAAAGTTTTGTAAACTACACCATGTGGCATGTCAAATGAAAGTGCTTACTATGAGGGTCTCAAATATATTTTTTTTATAATTTTAAAATAAATCGTTTTAAAGTTATTTAAGAAAATAGACGAAAATTGACCATCCCCCCCTTATCTCCGAAACTACTAAGCCTAAAATTTTGAAAAAAATACAGAAAATAGATCTTTACCTATACATTGCAGGAAAATCTATAAGAAGACTGTGGTCTTAAAATAACATGGTAAATCTATCAATATTGTGAGTACAAACTTACATTTACAGTTGGAATGTATGGGAGAACATGTTTTTCAACTACAATGTTAAGTTTGTTCTTGGGATAAATTCATCCCAACTACGGAACCCTTCATTGTGCGTGGTCCGACACGCACTTGGCCGGTTTTTTTTAGGGTTCCGTACCCAAATGGGACCCTATTACTAAGACTCCGCTATCCGTCCGTCTGTCTGTCCGTCTGTCACCAGGCTGTATTTCATAAACCGTGATAGTTAGACAGTTGAAATTTTCACAGATGATGTACTTCTGTTGCCGCTATAACAACAAATACAAAAAAATAGAATAAAATTAATATTTAAGGGGTCTCCCATACAACAAACGTGATTTTATTGCCGTTTTTATAGATAATGGTACGGAACCCTTCGTGCGCGTGTCCGACTCGCACTTGGCCGGTTTTTTTTTATAGTTTGTTTAGATTTAAGGCAGGATATATTCAGAGTTAAGCCAACCTTTTACAGATTTAACACCCACAAAAATCACAAACAAAAGCCAAGCTTATCATAACCCCAACATTTGATCCCAGCAAACTATTTAGTTATGTAAAACAAATAAACAATACAGAATCGGTAACAGAATTTTATACCAAAGGAAAATCCCCAAAAAAATAGCAATACGGAGACACTCGACGTGTTCCCAGCAAGGGATTTGTTTTCAGCATTCGTACTAGCAAGAAAAAAAAAATTGTCGATGTTTCAACGTTTTTTCTGCCGGTACAAGGCCTGAAGCTGTGAGCCCCGAACGAACTGAGAGCATTAAGGATGGTACGGGATACTAAAAAGAGTTTGTTAACACGTTTGTGAATTACAATTGGAGAGAGTTTAAAGAGAAATAGTGAGGACATTAGTGAGTGGAAGTAACGTTTGTTTTGTTTCCGTGAATCTACTTAAAAGGAGAGGTGCTTGCTTCACGATTTCCCATATTGGGACTGATATTTATTTGGCTTACTCGTATGTACTGTTAGTGTAAGTGTTTGTTACAAAAAGCCATCTTTCTTATACGGGTTATGAGCAACAATATAAAATCCTGTTTTTTTTTTCATTGGCTGATGTTTTATTTGAATGTTAATATTGAACTCAAGCAAATGTTTTTCATCTATTATTCACAATTTAAAAGAATTTATTTTTCTCAATAATTTGTAGTCACGCTAGTCTAAATATTTTTTTTACTCGGATCACAAAATAATGACTTCTAAAAAAATCTAATTCTAATTTAAAATCTACTCGTAAAATCTACTGGTCGACTCTACACGTGACCAAAGGGCTGGCGTATTTTTTGACCAAAGAATTAGCATTGCCATACAACGTGGCAATGCTGCCAGCCTTTTGGGCACTTTTTCTGTCGACAGCGATGCGGACGAATTTTTTGATGCCCTGTGATTATTTTCCCTCTTTTTTTACATACTTTGTTAGATTTTAAATTATGTAAATATTCATGGATAATCAATATTTTCGTTTATATTAAAAAAAATATATTTATATTCTCACATTTGACATCCCTACTTCTAGTACCTACGTCAATCTGGCCACAGGGCAATTCAACATAAACGAAACAAATACTGTTGAAAGTTGAGATATTGTGAGCATGTCGTGTCGTTACACTTACCTAACTTATAATAGCTTCTGAAACTTGTAACCTTGTCCAGTTTGAAATTAAAAGCGGTTGTTTGTTGTAAGTTTGAGTTTTCTTCGTTGGCTGGGCCTGTTTCACCACCTTACGATTCAGTTCCTATTAACTTACTCGGCAGATAATTTCATACAAATTCTGTTCCATTTTTGAATTTATTCGGACATCGTGAAATAGGCCCTTAGAATTTTTTCAAATTGTTATCTAGAACGTGTTTTTAGGGTTCCGTACCTCAAAAGGAAAAAACGGAACCCTTATAGGATCACTCGTCTGTCTGTCTGTCTGTATGTCTGTCTGGCTGGCTGGCTGTCTGTCTGTCTGTGTGTCACAGCCAATTTGCTCCGAATCTAATGGACCGATTAAGTTGAAATTTGGTACACATATGAATTTCTGTGACCTAAACACGGACGGGTAAAGTAAATAAATTAATTTTGAATATAGAGGTCACTTTTGGGGGGCAAATAAGAAAATTAAAAAAAAAGTTTTGCAAAAACTACACCATGTGGCATGTCAAATGAAAGGGCTTACTATGAGGGTCTCAAATATTTTTTTTTTTATAATTTTAAAATAAATTGTTTTAAAGTTATTTAAGAAAAAAGACGAAAATTTACCATTCCCCCTCTTTATCTCCGAAACTACTGAGCCTAAAATTTTGAAAAAAAATACAGAAAATAGATCTTTATCTGTAGATTACAGGAAAACTTATAAGAAGTCTGTGGTCTTAAAATAACATGGTAAATCTATCAATATTGTGAGTACAAACTTACATTTACAGTTGGAATGTATGGGAGAACATTTTTTTCAACTACAATGTTAAGTATGTTCTTAAGATAAATTCATCCCAACTACGGAACCATTCATTGTGCGTGGTTCGACACGCACTTGGCCGGTTTTTTTTGGATCCGCTCCATTCTGAAGGTCAATTCTCGTACCTAAAACGTTCAAATTCAAGTCGTAATCTCATGCCAGCGACAATCAAATGTAAAAAATGTAGGTAAACGCTATAGAATATTTGACAGATTGGGACCGAGTTAATAACCATAAACTCACAAATTGACAGTAAAATAATAATAAAATACCAGCCTATTGTCCTCCTGCAGGGCTAAGGCATCTTCTCATACAGATAAGGCACGGACGTTGATCACCACGCTTGCTCAAGACGAATTGGCAGTTTCATGCAGACTTTATATTGACCACAAGTCCAGGTTTACACATATGTCAGTAATATCCAAAAGGAACTCAAAAATTAGATAATGATTTCAAAAAGTCACTTGTCCGGACTTGAACCCACAACCTCGTAAGCATTGGGTCATCACGACATCCTATTCTAATATAATAATAAGATAATGCAAAAGAGGAGCTCGTGGCTAAATAATAACAGCCGCACGGGTCGATCCATCAGGTTAAGCCACGCTTGCCGGGGTTGGTCCGTGGATGGGTGACCATCTTTACATACCGAGACTCCTCCGTGCCTCGGAAAGCACGTTAAGCCGTTGGTCTCGGCTGTCATTCGTGGATCTTTGACAGTCGTTACGGGTCGTCAGAAGCCCGAAAGTCTGACAATCAGTCTTACCAAGGGGTATCGTATTACCCAATTAATGGGTTGTGGAGGTCAGATAGGTAGTCGCTCCATGTAAAATACTGGTATTCAGCTGCATCCGGTTAGACTGGAAGCCGACCCCAAGATAGTTGGAAAAAGGCTAGGCAGATCGATTGAATAAGATAATGCAATTACCAATTAGTTAGCCAAACGTGGTGATAATGGCGCTATCCCTTTCTTTGTTTCTCGTGCTGACACGAGGTTTAACGATATAAAAGCATAACTCATGCAAGAAGGTAAGTATCAGCACTGACGGCCCAGAATGTAACTAGAGCTAACGTCGTTTAGTGAGTGACTACACTTATCGATGCGGTATCGGCTTGAATTGAAAGAGCTTTACGAAGCGAAAAAAACGTCATTCGCCTCGTTTCGGTTCGGAAGACGCCACTCGGCGCTACTTGACACCGCGTCGAACTTAAACAAGTGCGGTGTCACTGATACGCGATCGGCTCAAGCCGATTCCGCGTCGTTAGGTGTGGTCACTCCTAATGGGGCCAGTTACAGTAAGGTCCAATTTCAGCATTGGGATCTGAAGTTTAATATGAGCACAACCATGATCATAAAGCGTAGTAAAAGAGCTTGGTTCAGGTGATTGCGCAGAACTCGCCCGCGAAATTCAAATTTTTTTCCGTTTTTTTTTGCAATTTGAAGGTCAGTATCAGATTGTATGTTGATAAAAATGTGATACGCGGCTATAACAAATATGTATTTACATACATTTTTTAAACTTTCGCGATTTGTAATATCCCGAGAAGACCCATTCCCAATGTAGTTTTATAATGTGTATTTACCTAATTTTAACCATAATGTCATCAATACATCTTTCTAAGTTAGATTTGTTCCAAAATGTCATGATTTCCGAAATCAAACTTAAAGAGGACAAAGCTAACTTAGAGAGATGTATTGATGATTGTTATGGTTATTATTATGTAAATATACATATTTGTTATTGGCGCTAATCATATGTTGATCAAGATACAATCTGACGCTGACCTGTAAATTGCAAAAAAACTTAAGAAAATTAAAATTTCGTGGCTACTACTGCGGACCCCTAAAGTCAGTTACGAGTATTCAGTATTAAAACAAAATCACATCACCATTCCAAAAGTCATAATTGAAAATTTGAAACAAGTGAACTGTTTCAATTACAGGTACAACTCACTCATCGCCAGTTATTGAAACAGGACTGAATTAGTTCTGTTGGAGGTTGTAGAGGTGCATTGTTGAATAGGGAACTGCAGACGTTACGACCACGACTGGTCGTTGATGGATATCTCTCAACGACCAGTCGTGGCCGTACTTGAGACCTTGTTATTTACGAGACCTTATTTTTTATGATTTTGTATAGATTAGAATCAGACAGGTAAATCAATTTTCATATAGTTTTAGACCCATTTGTGACAATTTAATTATGGTTAATGAAAATTTAATAATAAGAGTAGTTAAAAATCGTTTTACTTAAATTCAGAAGACATTAAATACATATACACCTCAAAGTACAATGAAATAAAACTAGTTCATTAAAAGATTTTGAGCAGTGGTGGTATAGTGGTAATTGGTCCCGACTTACGAGCTTACGGTCGTGGGTTCAAACCCAGGCGGGCGCTTTACTTTATGTTAATAATTTCATCACCACTACTCTCAAAACGGTGAAGGAAAACATCGTGAAGAAACCGGCATGTCCTAAAACCAAAAATTCGAAGATATGTGGCATCTACCAACCCGCACTGGGACCCGCACCCTCGTGGTGGATTACGGCCCACTCCCTCTCACAGAGAGGAGGCCTGTGTCCCAGCAGTGGGAACATTATGGGCTGATTATGCTATTAAAACACTTTGCGTTGCTTTACTTACAACGTTAATTAGTTTGTTTAAGACAAAGCTTGCAAGCTGAATAAAAATAAAACTCCTTTTTTATTTCAGTTCGTCAGTCGTAAAAAATTGCAGTAGCAAGCTAATCAGTACTTTGTAGTAAGCTTCAAAACTTCCATATTACACACACCCAAACCCGATTAATCTCTGCTCACCCCTAAACATGAATAACACCGAGTCGTGTCGTCCCCGCAACGCGGAATACCGTAACGTCATACTCAATGAAAAAACGAACGCTTAAATATCCCTAGCTGGCTCATATTTGAATAGTTCACCGTTTTGCGGGCCCTGGCGCTGGCGTTTCACTAGAAATATGTATTTCAGCGCTAAACTACCTTAACGCAGGTACCGACAGGAATTTCGTCCGAAACTTTCATTGGCTGTAAAATTTAATGAACATTTTTGTTGCGCGTTTTTCTGGTGAAGTCCCGAAGGTTTTGCGCTGTTCACACTCGTGGGGTTAACAGAGTTGTGTAACATGAACCAGAATTCAAAACCAGAATTTAAAAAATCTGTTTGGCTTTTAACATAGATGAATTTCTTATTGTCAAACCATATTCACCATCACCATTCTCCTTACTTGAATATTTACACATGACACCCACATTTCACCATTTATATTATATACAAAAGAAATCTACCTAGCCTTTTCGGGGTCGGCTTCCAGTCTAACCGGATGCAGCTGAATACCAGTATTTTACATGGAGCGACTGCTTACCTGACCTCCACAACCCAATTACTGGGTAATACGATATCCCTTGGTAAGACTGGTTGCCAGACTTTCGGGCTTCTGACAACCCGTAATGACACGCACAGATCCACGAATGACAGCCGGGACCAACAGCTAAACGTGCTTTCCGAGGCACGGAGGAGTTTCGGTATGTAAAGATGGTCACCCATCCACTGAACAACCCGGGCAAGCGTAGCTTAACCTGATCGATCGATCCGTGCGGCTGTTATTACTTAGCCACGAGCTTTAAATTAAAAATCCATGTAAAAACACATCCAGACAAAAAAAAGGTTATGATCAATTCCAGTCTACGAGTTGCTACTGAAAAATCCTTATGCGGTAAAATCAAAAAATCCAACACCACTATGCCCGAACTGTGCATAACCTAAGAATCTTTGATTTATAATATAACCGCTATACGAGAATACCTCAAATCTAATGATAACTTACCGAGTTGCTATGAGGACTGAATACCCAGAAAAACCGGAAACACGTGTATAATTATTATTAACGAACTATTCACGAACTCATACAAAAGGAAATAGGCAAGTCTGTTTTGGTGTTCGTAACAACATGACTAAAACATTCGAAGGCCAGAGTTCACGATGCCAATTAGGCATGATCCTGGCAGGTGCTAGGTCCCACCTACACTACTGAGAACCAGTTTGCTACCTACAGCGTGGGGTGATAGGAGCTTGGTGATCTAAGGTCATAATTATACTACCTGCTATAATACAAGGAGAAGAGATAAAATATATTCATAACATCACGCCTGTAATCTAGTTGTAGTTAGTAGTTGTATTTAAAGTACAAAAGAGATGCCTCAGAGCCATGTTTCAATTAGACAATTACAAGCCCTATTTCATACGCTACAGAATATTGATATTAGCTTCGCTTTATATTCTTGAATCAGTAATGTTCGTTAGAAATAAAAGTATTTTATTTTCGCGAATGGCAGATAAATTTCTCAGAAACAGGCGTGATCAAAGTCAGCTCTGTCTGCATAGTAGTAGGACTGCATATGCGCAAGAGTGTTTTCTGCATGGCTCCCATTATTTATAATATGTTACCGAAAAGTTGAGGGAGCTTAATAATGTACAATTGAAGAAACAACTTAAGTCATTTCTAACTGACAAAGCATATTAAAATATTAAGGAATTTCTGACAGAACCATTTATTTTGACATAGATTGTACTAATTATTTTTAATTACTGTTGACATATGATATAATTTTATTACTGTTTGCTAAATTGAAGTTAAATGAATAATATTATTGACTTCACTTCTTAAATGTTTAACAATCATAATTATTCACATTTGCACGCCAGACTAAGTGGCAAACATGTCTGAACCTATTGTTTTATTATTATCCTGCATGCACGTTTTTATTCTTGTATGTTTACTCTTGTTTATGTCTTGTTTTGTTTATGTTTTTATTCTTGTTTGAGCAAATAAATTGATCTTAACTTATCTTATCAACTAATCCAGACACTGGGCTGCTACTGAGAAATTCCAGATCGGAAAACCTAATTAAATTTTGCTCGACCCGGGGATCAAACCCAGCAGCTCATGCTCAGCAGTAGTGTGTGCGATCACTAGACCATCAAGGCAATATAGAAAATGCTTGCAAAATAGAAAATAGTTTATTGTCCAGGTAATCTCAGTAAGCAGGTTTACAGGGTAGGGGGTAGGGTAGTTGAGACGCATGAGTTTAAAATATTACCTGCAACTAAGTTACAAAATATTATTTAGTCAAAATAGTTAGTCTGTATCTTGGGGCTCGGGGTACGAATTATTCCAGAGTGGAGACTAGAGAAGTGATTTCAGGTGTTGTATGGCTGATATGTGTGTGTGTGTGTGTATGTTTGTTCCTATTGTGCGTCGTTTGATTCGGTTTCAAAAACTGCTAACAACACCAATACTCTAATTACCGCACGTCGTTCAACGGATTTATGATCACAGTAATTAAGCTTAATCCGGTTGCTATATGAGAAGAGGCTTGTAAGCGGCAGTATGAGATACAAGACAGTAGAGTTACCTCACAGATCCTCTCTTAAAATGAGATCATCATTCTCCTGCCCTTATCCCAAATTATTTGTGGTCGGCGCAACATGTCATTTCCTTCCACACTTCTCTATTAGTCGTCATCTCGATAGTCACGCCCTTTCAAGCCATATCATCTCTCATGCAGGCCATCCATCCATCATTTCTTTGATCTTCTACTCCTATAACCAGTGAGATGCCTTAAAGTAATTCATCCTACTAATATTATAAATGTGAAAGTTTGTGAAGATGTTTGGATGTTTGTTACTCAATCACGCAAAAACTGCAGAACGGATTTGAATGAAATTTTTCAGACAGATAGTTTATAACCTGGATTAACACATAGGATACTTTTTCTCTCGGTAGTAGGTTTCCGTGGGTCAATTTCCGACATCCACGCGGGTGAAGCCGCGGGTAGTGGCTAGTAAAATAACAACAAAATCACCTACAACATATAACAAGGAACTATAAAAAAAAAATACCTTAAGGTTGGCAACACGACGCAGCTTCGAGTTAGAAAGTTACAAGTTTACAAGATACGCAAGCTCAGTCGACCTTGGCATCAATTCACAACCATAGACTAGGAAATTGTGGATTTAGAGTAAGTAAAGCAATCTGAAATACCTTACCTTACGAAAAGAAGATAAAAGAAGAACCAGTTTATACATTTTCGTGTGTGATTCAAGAGTCTTTGTCAAGTTGAAACCTATCATCATTATCATAATTCCAGCCTAAAAACGTGGTCACTGCTGGACATAGGCCTCCCCCAAGCCGTTTCTTGCATCCAGCGGAATCCCGGGACCTTTACTAGAACCACATTTTTTTTTTTAATCTTTATTGATTCAATTGGGGTTTTTATCCCAATGGATACGCCAACCCCATCATGCCTTATACTGACTACTACGATGCAATGCTTTAAATTTAAATTAAATTAAAAGGAGAATTTTAATCAATATAGTACACCAACTGGCTAAATCTTTTCGCCACATCTGACTTCGGTTGTGCTAAAATTGATTGAATTAAACCTACCTGTGATATATTTAAATTAAACTCATTGATTAAATTTCTCCTTTCCTCTTGGTTCTTGACGCAATCCATCAGCAAATGATGTACATCCTCAAGTACATTGCATGTGTTGCAGTTGGGAGAACTTACTTTCTTCATGAGAAATGCAAACTTTGCCAATGGATTGTGTCCAGACCGTAATCTTAGAGCTAACTTCACATAACTTCTACTTAACCTGCTGCTGTCAAACCAAAACCACATTATAAATATGGACACTAGGGAAACTACGAACAAACGTACGAAACGGCACACATACGCGCGCGTCAACGAGACCCTTAAGTCACAATAAATATACTGAGAGCACCGCGACTATCGCTTGGGGCCTCGTCGGTGCGCGCGTCTGTGCGAGTGTGCCGTTTCGACCATTTTTACTTTTTTTTTTTTTTATTAGCCTGCGTTGTGTCCCACTGCTGGGCAAAGGCCTCCCCTGTATTCTTCTAAGCCTCCCTGTCTTGTGCGATCTCTGGCCATGTTGGCCCTGCAAACCTTATCAGATCGTCACACCACCTTCGCCGTGGCCTGCCTCGACGGCGATGTCCTCTCTCAGGTGTCCAGTGAGTGACGATCTTTGCCCATCTCTCCGGGTGCATTCGTGCGACGTGTCCGGTCCACTCCCACTTCAGCCTGGCTGTTTTTTCTCCGACATCTGCTACTTGAGTTATGGAGCGCAGGATGGTGTTTCTAACTCGGTCTGTGCGCTTGACGCCTGTTATGCTGCGCGCCATTGCCCGTTGGCAAATCTTGAGTTTGGACTTACTTCCTTACTGTCCATACATTTATTGTGCTAGAATCCTTCTCCCAGAACCCGCGAATTAAACTGAACAAAGATTATTAAGCAGGCAATAAATTCTTAAGTCATCAATATGGACAACTCAGAATGATGATAATGCCTGACGAAGCATTATGCAAAATGCAAGAAGCAAGATAAGATGGCATCTTGAAAGACACGTAATACCTGGCGTCCACAAACAGACCACCCAGAATAAAACCATCATAAAACCATGTTTAATCTTGTAGCCACGTTTAACATTCTACTTCCGTTACCCCACTGCCCCTTTAACCCCCCACTTCCGTACCTACGTGCAGATCATACGGTCATCAAGAAAACACGTGTAATATCAATAGCTCACAATCGGCGCACGCGCAGATACGGACACACCTGGCCGGCTAATTGTCACGTCTTGATAATGCATACATTCAAACGTATGTTATGATTACTTATGATATTAGTTATTGTTTTAATTAGGTGTTAACACGTTTAATTGGGTTAGCAGATTTAATAAATAGACTATAATCATGAATTAAAATAGTCGAAATTTGAGATGGCGATACTTATTAATTGTCGTCTGATGTCAGGCAATCAATATGCCTAGCCTTTTCCCAACTATGTGGGGATTGGCTTCCAGTCTAACCGGATGCAGCTGAATACCAGTATTTTACATGGAGCGACTGCATAACTGACCTCCACAACCCAGTTACTGGGTAAAACGATACCCCTTTACAAGGCTGGTTGTCAGATTTTCGGGGCTTCTGACAACCCGTAACGACTGTCAGAGATCCACGAATGACAGCCGGGACCAACAGCTTAAGGTCAGTATAGAGCTAACTAGCGCCAACATTGAGAAAAAAAAAAGTCTGGAGATATGGAACATTTTCAAAATGAGGTAGAATTTTTTTTAAACAAAAATTCCAGCTCATCTGACTAAAAATGTAATTTAAAAACTTATTATTTTATTCTACGTACATATTTGAGGTGTAAGCGTGAATGATCGGAGCTCCTCGTCATTTTTAACCGACTTCAAAAAGGAGGAGGTTCTCAATTCGTCGGAACCTTCCCCGATTACTCGAAGATGGCTGGACCGATTTGGATTTTTTTTGCTTTATTCGAGAGGGTATACATCGCAGTTGGTCCCATATAAAATTGATTAACTTTGCTTCGGTAGTTTTTGAGTTAGCTTCAATAATACGTATTTTTTCCACACTTTTATATGGATGATGTTCTAGTTTGTTTTGCAGGTAGTGGTATTAGAATTTGTGTGGGGTACGTACACAACTAAAAAGTGAAAAATAAAAACTTTTTTACAAAAAAATACAACCGACTTCCAAAAACAACACTACAAAGTGAAAAATAACTTTAATTTCGGAAGTCGGTGGCAAAAAACGAAAATACATTTAACACCGACACCGACACCGACTTCCGAAATTAAAGTTATTTTTCACTTTGTAGTGTTGTTTTTGGAAGTCGGTTGTATTTTTTTGTAAAAAAGTTTTTCTGTATGAGAAGAGGCCTTTGTTCTACAGCAGTCTTTAAGCAGCTACATATGCACTACTACTTTTTAATTAGTACAAAAAAATGGGGCTCTCTCCGTACCCCTTACTGATCATACTTGTGTAGCCAAAAGTCAAAAAAATTAAATCCCAAAATTGTCCACGAAAATTTATCATGATTGTTAAATTCATAATTAAATCAATTATTCATAACAATTGTTACTAGAAAATACTACGCGCAGTGCTTTTCCATGATTAATGAATACTACTATGTAGTATACTACTATGTACTTACAATATTTCCATAAACTGAGTGACATTTTGGCATATAAACAGACGCTAATAACTTTGCTGTTTATGAACATAATTTATTGAGACTTTACATATATAATAAAAAGACCTTCTCTAAAAAGCCCTTGTATTTGTACTAATTCAAAATTTGTGGCGTAGAATAGCCAGCCACATCCAATATAAATACTACAAAAAATCCGAAATCCCATTCTATTCCAAAAACACGCATCGCTACAATGTTACCAGAATCCTGAAAACTTTTATACACAAGACAATAATTTTAATATTTTCAATAGCTGCCGTACCGAACTGAATTCCTGGAATTATTTTCCAATATTTATTTCAACGGGTTTTTATTCCGCAGCACTTTCACGATCGCGTTATGCGCCCCTAGTATTTTTCCAATTTTATAAAAGCGTTTTCTGTCTGGTTTGTAGCGTAAGTACTGTAGTTTTTTTTTCTGTGGTTTGTGTTTTTTGCTATGGTTTTTTTAAGGGTTGTAGGTATAATTGGTTTATGATTGTTGGTATCGCAGTGGTCCTGTTAAATATAGTGATTAAAATCACTTTATAATGAAATTGAAATACTGTTTTGATAAACGTTTTTGTTTGTATGTATACTATATGTGTCTCTGTAACCTCTGTTCTAGGAAACCATTGGCTAATGTTACTAGATAATTAATTAATCTTACTAGCTTCTGCCCGCAACTTTGTCTGCGCGGACTTCAGAATTGGGTCTAGAGACCAGTATGAAAGTACCCTATGTGCCAAATTTCATCAAAATCCGTTCATCCGTTTTTGTGTAATTGAGTGAGATATCCAAACATATAAAAATTCACATTTATCGTTAATAGGATTATTATAATTCTTCTCATAAATGAACAAAAATGTCACTTGTGAAAATACCCTGCTGATCATTTCTTCGTTTACCGAATCGTCCCACTGCACCTCTTTTAAATTTTCGCAACGCAAGCGCAATTGTCACACTGAGCGAAGCAGTAACTGTCCTTTCTACTGGTAAGCACAAGATATTCTTTGCGCAGCCACAACTGCGAGTGAACAGTGCAGTTAGTATCATTTACATATTACTAGAACAGTAACTGTAGATTGTTATCTTATTTCTATACAACTTTATTGGGAACCGGTTACCTTTGGATTGGGGGGCTACCTGTCAATAATTGTAATTGGATAAGAAAGGTTACAGTTGCATTTGTTTATTGTTTGCACAAATTTATTAAGCTTGTAAAGGGGGCGTGAGGGGCTCGTGGCCGCACCGCACGGGTCGATCGACACCGACAGTCAAGCAACACTTGCCGCGGTCGGTTCGTGGATGCACGAAAAGACGTTGGTCCCGGCTATCATTCGTAGACGGTCGTTACGGGTACTAAGAATCCCAAAAGTCTGACAACCAGTCCTTACTTAGAGGCATCGAGATGGGGCGGGACGGGGCGGGCAGCGAGTCTATTGCTATCAACCGGGGACAAATCCAGACACCGGGCTGCTACGGACAAATTCCAGATGGAAAAACCCATCAAAACTTTGCCCAACCAGGGAATCAAACCAGGCTGTCCATTACAATACCTAGTTCAAAAATGGTACCTACTAAGCTTAACACCATAAAGCTATTGCAACACAACAAGATAATTAATGTATCATGAATATTAAACAGCACTCGTATTGTTTGCAAGCGTGTGATTATTGAATTAGTCTGCATTTATAATGCTAAGCTTCTAATTGACCTATGACTTAGTAATGCTGTTCCTTGTTGATAGGCTTTTACAAACATTATATTGAATTCAATTATTTATTTGTATAGAAAGGGCTTATCTGCCTTGTAAAGATGCAGAAGGTGAAGATTCAAGTGTTGTGGAACAGTCGGCTTATGAACACCTTAGGTACATTTTTTTTTCTGTTGGCTGCTAGCTGTAGTAACTGAGCCAATGTATTCTGCCAGCGTCTTTCAGTGTCTTTTTGCACACATTCATGTTCAAGGATTCAAGTTCATAGAATCATTGACCTAATGATCCAATGAGTGTTCAAATGTATTAGAATTAAAACTCTACTTTTTGACCTAAATTATTTTTTTTTGTATATCGTCAGCCAAGGCGATAACAAGTATGTGGTTGAATTTATTGCATATTATGTGTTCCATACCGTACCTATATTATAAGGTGTTAAAAAATTAACTCTAAAAAACTTTAAGGAGCGCTTTAGACTATCGAACTGATTAATTTACCGACTTTGAAATCGCGAAAAGTAGGTAATCTGCTGTTCCGTACATTTTGACGAGATAATTATTTTATACGAACATAAATGTTGGCAACAGCTGATTTTTTTTCGCGATTTCAAAGTTGGTCCCGTAGTAACAGTGATTCAGTTCGATGGTCTTAGGTACTCCTTAAAGTAAAGTTAAAGCGTTAATGTTTTTAGCGTTAATTTTTTAACCCTTTGTACACGGTTAATTTTAGGTCGTTCTGGAACCGAAAGCCATGAACTCGATCATCGAAACCGAATCAATTGGGCCTATTATTTTCAAAAAGTAACAATAAAAAAAATCACGAAAAATTAAATTTATTCCTTGCGATCAATGCATATGCGTGTGTAAAACGTATCGACAAACGGCAACGGCAACATAGTAACTATTACTCGTCTGTAGTTACTGTGTTTCGGCTCCAGAACTATGTAAAATTAACCGTGTATGTCGAGATAGAGTGTCGCGCTGCAAAAGAACTAAAACAAACAGACCAACTTTGTTATGCTGGTGCGCGTGACAGCTGACGTCTTACTCGTGCCACGTCATTGTGCAAATTGCGGCGAACAGTTAGACGCTATTTTTTCGACGAGTTCACGGCTTTTACTGTATATCTAGACATATTTATATCTTTGTCCAAAAGGGATCAACGTTTTCGTAAGGACTGGTTGCACGAGAAAGATCTATACCCCGTGCCTATACGCAACCATAGACTGAGTTTGGATTGAAACTCTTATCTTCATCTTCATCAACTTGTGGGTAGTTACTTGGTTTACTAATACTTGCATATAATCTTAGATAGTTTTCTGAACTAGACCGCTCCTGAAACCTGAAAAATAAATTGTTTGAAATTACTATTATTTTATTTTGCGTAAGTGTATAACCATCAACTAATATTTAACAGCATCATGCAGGGCGAAATTAAATATTTGAATACCATAGTATAATGGTAGAATGTAAAGGGCTGTGGCGGCATCTACATCGTCACATACTCGTACAAACTACGCATCACACTGACGACACGCAAAATCCTGCATCGCGCAATCAGAGTTTACCGCGCGACTGACATATATACAACGTCGGGCAGTTGCCCACCAGACACGACACCCGTCTGGTCGGAGGATCCTCCTTTTTCTATGGAGGATGAGTGAACCTTACACCCTGTTCCTCATGCCTCTATAGGGCCATTATTTTTAAGATCATATCTACGTTGTATACCTACATTCTAGCAAATAAATGAATTTGTTTTTTATTACAATAAGTCTATGAAACATTGCCACTAAAATTGTAACTCGAAATGGAGAAAGTTTTTGTTTATTTAGCAAAACTAACATTTAGCCATCAATGTTTGACTTCCATAAAATAATAATTGTGTGTATTTTCAATAAAGTTGATAAAATAATATGTGAAAACAAATAAATGTCGGTTAAAACAAATATTAACTGTTGACATTTGTGTGTTCAGTTTGTTATTACGACTGATTTTAATTATTGTAATTATTAGTGCAAACCCTTTTTTTTGAAACTTCACTTTGAAATATTTCGTTTTTAAAGCCTTTATGTCTGTGACCCTCGAGGATTGGTAATTTAATGAAACAGTTTTGTGTTGATTTTATATGGAAACGTGCAGAACCTTTAAAGCTTAATTACAGTACAACTTTTTTCTTAATGTCCCTCGGCAAACGTCAGCAGCTTTCCTCCCATTTTTAAAGTAAATTACATTAAGTTAAAAGAGTATTAACAACTCTATATACTTCCAAGTCGATTGAGAGCGTCCGGTCTGCACCAAGTGCAAAAGGGCAACTGATAGAAATCCGACGACTGACGATACATGAAGTTTGCCGAGAGACATTGAGAAAATAGTTGTACTGTACTTGTAGGTAGGCATATATAGTGAAAATGGCATTTCGTTCTCAAACAATCAATCTGCCTAGCCTTTTCCCAACTATGTTGGGGCCGCCTTCCAGTCTAACCGGATGCAGCTGAATACCAGTATTTTACATGGAGCGACTGCCTATCTGACCTCCAAAACCCAGTAACTGGGTAATACGATACCCCTTGGTAATACTGGTTGTCAGACTTTCGGGCTTCTGACGACCCGTATCGACTGTCGAAGATCCACCAATGACAGCCGGGACCAACGGCTTAACGTGCTTTCCGAGGCACGGAGGAGTCTTGGTATGTAAAGATGGTCACCCATCCACGGACAACCCCGGCAAGCGTAGCTTAACCTGATGGATCGACTCATGCGGCTGTTATTACTTAGCCACGAGCTCCTCAAACATTTCGTTCTCAAACCCAGGGATTTATTTTCTATAGCAAGAAGTGAAGCGTTATGTACTTTCTACTTCCATTAAATGTTTATGGTGAGTGGCGTCTCTAGATGTCCACTCTACTGAGCAAGTCAGTAAGTTAAGCCTCACTTAAGTCTAACCAATTCATCTACTTTCCATATGTTGATAGCTCACATTTTACTCCCATTTCCTTTTCCAAATGCCCAATTAACATGTAAATGATTAACAATAAAAGATAATATAAACCAAACTGCGTTTATAACTAGTAATATAGAAATAATCCACAGATTCACATTATGTATATTATAGTACAAACAATCTAACAATTATTTTGTTATACCTCTATATTGCCAATACCGATGTCCTTGCTTGATTTACCAACTTACATACACTGTCACTATCACCTTTATCGCGACTACTCTAAGCCTAAATTCAAATAAATTACATATAAGTGTTAACTTAGTATTCACGTACTTTTGCAAAATTTTATTGCAGTTGCTGTAGGTCTTCGGATGCCTACATAGAGTTGAAATTGCATTGATGTAGATGTATGTGCATTTGTTTATATAGTTTGTAACCATGAACCGAAGGGCGCCGAAGAACCATACATTAACATTTAGGGTCTATTATGTTTAATGATGAAATTGAGCGCTTATACAAATAGAGTAACGGTATCTGCTGGAGCTTGAGCTTAGTTGAGACGATTTCATTTTCATTTCCATTTCGCCCAATGCTTGGCACAATAAGGGATCACTGTCAAAGGAAAACGGCACAACAGGAAACTAGGTCAATTTGAATTATATATTACCACTATACGTCTATACATATAATGTACTTCTAAGATTTTTGTCATCGGAATATATTTTTGACTTCATGTACAGTAAGCCGCATTGCCGCAGCCGGAGCAGCTCGTGGCTAAGTAATAAAAGCCGCACGGGTCGATCTATCAAGTTAAGCTACGCTTGCCGGGGTCGGTCCGTGGATGGGTGACCATCTTTACATACCGAGATTCCTCCGTGCCTCGGAGAGCACGTTAAGCCGTTGCTCCCGGCTGTCCTTCGTGGATCTTTGACAGTCGTTACGGGTCGTCAGAAGCCCGAAAGTCTGACATCCAGTCTAACAAAGGGGTATCGTATTACCCAGTTAATTGGTTGAGATAGGCAGTCGCTCCATGTAAAATACTGGTATTCAGCTGCATCTGGTTAGACTGGAAGCCGACCCCAACATAGTTGGGAAAAGGCTAGGCAGATTGATTGCACAGTAAGCCTGATGTCAGTGGTAAATGGTAACAAAACCAGTAGTCTTATTTTGATAAAATCTAATGCATCCACAGCCACACATAGGCAACGCCACACTAGCCATAGGCCAGGTCTACATGGCCCCCAATTAAGGAGGATGCGCTAAGGTAGCCCGCGAAATTAAAATTTTCTTACTTTTTATGCAATTTGCAGGTCAGTGTCAGATTGTATGTTGATTAAAATATGATACGCGGCCGTAGCTAATAATGGCTTTACAGAATTATAATTATTCAAATCAGCAGTACAACTCCATAAGTTAGAATTGACCTCAAATCTCATGAAATCGTTAGTATTGAGGTCAATTCTAACTTATGGAGTTTTATTGCTGATTCTAATGATTATAATTCTGCTAAGCCATTATTAGCTACGGCCACGTCTCATATTTTAATCAACATACAACCTGACACTGACCTGCAAATTGCATAAAACGTAAGAAAAATTGAATTTCGCGGGCTACTTTAGCGCATCCCCCTTAGCGTGCCGTATTAATGGGCACCGTATTAGATCTCGGAGTTTTAAGGGCCATGCGCATAACCTGCCTGCCGCGCCCTCTGACGGGGACGTGGCGACTACCCACAGATAAAACCTCGTACTACGCTCGGCCAGCTCCTTGGTCAAGCTGTTACCACCGACGTGCAGTTAACTGTAGCAATGTGAATGTCACTATCATCATACGTTTAAACATCTCCATAATTTCACACCCCCAGTTCCCATTCCCACCCATCTTTTTTCTAAACCTATCCTAAACCGACCTGACAAATCTCCTAATTTACGACGACCATCAACCGTTACCATTGAACTTCCACAAGCCATAATGATAAGCCACCAACATAAATTGTATACAGCGTGTAACAATAAAAATGTAAACATTACAGATCATACAATTAGATAATATACAATGGATAAGTCGTGGAGTTACGAGCGTGAAGTGATGATGGGGAATGGAGGAAAGTTTACGAGTATCAGCTGTGAATGTGACGTAACTCGTAAGTGCTTGTAATGATAAATTAATTGCTTTTGTGCTTGAGATATTAAATAAAACAGGAGGTAAAGGCAGAACAGCCTGTGGCTGTACAGTCGAGGCCTATTCTTTAAAAAAAAAATAGGTATTATTTATTTATTTATTTAACCTTTTCGCACACAAAACGTACAAAGGCGGACTTAATGCCTTAGGCATTCTCTACCAGTCAACCAAGGGTGGTGAAGAGATTAGATGGCAGGTGCTCAGTATGAGAGGAATACTTATATAAAGAACACTAAAAATATATCTTAATTAATTATAAATAGACTTTATACAAGCACATAAATAGGCACATTATTCACCTTACTTGCTCCCTGTGTTGGCGATTTCAGACTGCTGTATTCTGATTTGCCCTGGATTTTTTAGTTTTAAAATATTTACCAAAAAACTGATGTGACTTACAAAGATCTGTTTACTTATAGATTTTTTTTAATCTGTAGTGAAATAATGGCAGAAAAATATTTTTTTGCGCCCGACACTCAGAAACGAAGTAATAGAACATTTTTCCTAACGAACTTTTTCACAATAAGCTACAATGTCGGTACAAACACCAAATGACGGAATTTTTAAGACCTTTTTTCAATACTTTTCACGTCTAACAGCTGTAGCATTTCACACTTACACTAAACGTCTCGAACAAAAAGGATTCCTTAGCATTTGAGTTCACTCGCTTACAAAAGCTGTTAGGTATAAAAGTCGAATAAATTCAACTTTTTTCGAATAAATTCAACTTTTTTGGAATAAATTTGACTTTTTCCCAACACTGGCGTGTCGTAAAGTTTCCCGCGAGTACAATGTAGAGGTTACACTGACATGGATTAATCTCATGTTTTGAAAGCTTATGGCAAAGAGTATTTTTTTTGTTTTTTGTAGGTAAAATAATCGCGACAATTATTTTATGAAGGTTGTCTTCATAAATTAATTAAAGTCAATGATGTAGCTACGAAATATAAAGCACTTCGTACAATTTAATTAAGTCCATTAAATAAAATTTTATTTTTTGATATGGCAATGTCAACAATAATATGCCAATGTCAATGTGAAATGGTTTCTTAGAATTTAATTATATATCATTTATTAATTACCAGCTATCTTTTAAATGTGGCAGACATACTTCTTGGAATTTATTTCTCGTCGTATGAGTAAATACAGTGACAAAGCCTCGTAACGATATTATTAATTCTTAGAACTCTGATATAAATCCTATGTCAATGACATACCTACTGAAAGTTTAAATATTTACAAAATGTTTTGGTATGAAAATTTTAATGCTGCGTTACCTACGTATTTCAAAAAAACATACTGTAAATTCTCGCAACTTTTAAAATAAAACATGTCGCTTCTATTACATTAATTCTCTGTGCCCCGCGAATGATTCACTGTTGCGCTTGCGCATAAAAACTCATCGACCCACAGTTGACATAGAACGATAAATGCCAAAAATTATCGTAAATTATCGTGCTAATACCGCCTTATGAGCGACAGGAGAATACGCAGTATAAACTTGCATTATACTTTTGTACTCATAAAAATAATATTTTCAGAATCTTTGTTCATGTATTTGAAAAGTTCTTTGAAATTCGATTTCGGTTTTATGATGCGTTTAAAATGATTTTTATTGTCCTTGCATGGTGGAGATTTCGAATGATTGAGGCGTCAGTGCTTTTACGCGCGTAAATCGTTACTGCTAATTTTGGAAAGAGATTATTAACTTTCATTTTCATGTTTACGATCAATTTTTGCAGTTCTTTGTTGGATGTGTCAACGATTCTCGATAAATTGCCAACATTAGAAAACTAGGAATATTTTCTTACAGGTAAATATTGCAGTACCTATGCAACATTTTTCCCTCTCTATGTCGTTTAATTTAGGTATATTTTATAGGATTTTTTGTAGCCTTTCTATTCCCAGTAGTCTATAATGGAGTAGACTATATTTTGCGAACATTTTCTTTCTAAAAACATACTTATTGGATCTCATACAGAGAAGTAAAAGAACAAAAATAGTTGAGAAAAGGCTTGACAGATGATTAAGATAATTTTAAACAATAAATTATTCTTTATTCTTTGATGACAGAGAAGGAACGTGCATTGCGGGTGCTTATTTAATAAAACCGACAAAATATTTTTTTCGTAATTTTAGTGATTTATTAAACAGCGTCTATCGTGAAAATGTGTCAATTTTAATTAATATTTCTCATTGTCAGCTATCTATACATCTGTACAAATAAGTAAAATTGATGTATCTGTTTGTAATGTCAAACATCAGCTTTTCACTAAATGCATATGAATACGGTACTCATAACAAAAAAAAAAACAGTATTTAAACATTTTGTCTGTTCTTTGTTCCGACTAATCTCCGAAACGGCTGGACCGATTTTGACGGAAATTTCACTAACAGGTAGCTGATGTTATAAGGAGTAACTAAGGGTACTTTTATTTTGGAAAAAGAATCAGAGTTCCGCGCAAAAAAAAAAAACCATGAAATTGTGAAAAAAAGTTGGATTTACAAAATTATTTTTGCATTTGGCAGCCCAATTTTCGGTCATAGGCTTTCTAACATCACGCTATGACGCTTAGGAGACGAGCAAAAAGAAAAAATGTCTGAAAGAACTTTTAAGCGAAAACGAAGTAATAGCGCGGGCGGGCGATGCAACGCAGCGGGGCGGGGGACGAGGGAGTTTTATTAAAATGTGGCTGTTATTTTAGTATATTGTGTATCTTACGACTTCGTCGCTAACGAAGTCGCGGGGCACAGCTAGTATTAAATATAGGTGACCCTGGTTGTTGGCGATTTCCGACCATCAAGTCCAGGTAACCTAAGACGTGTTCCGTTGCAGTAAATCACTTGTGTACTGGTATCGTGACAATATGGCGGTACATAATATTTTCCCACGCAAGTCACTCGATATAAATACATATTGCACGTAAGTAGAGCGAGTGCTCACAACCTATGATCACAGTGCCATTGTAATATTTTTTACTTAAGACGTTTTGTGTACCAGGTACGGTATACTATTTTTATCAATATTTACATATAAGTAGATTTTTCTTTATAATATTAGTTGATTTCAATAAAGTGCGTGTCGGACCACGTACAATGAAGGGTTCCGTAGTTGAAAAAAAAAGATCCCAAAAACAAAATTAACATTTTTACGTGATATAATTAAAATTTAACAATTTTTGGACTTTTTCCTTTATTTGTGCTGTAAGAACTTGCTTTTTGCCAAATTTCATTATTCCAGGTCAACGGGAAGTCCCTATAGGATTTGATTTACTTATGAGTATCAAAATATGTCGCATAAATTTCCGTATTTTTTTTATTGCGTTGCTTGATTTTTTTGGAACTTCAAAGGGCCATAGACCTACGTATTTGATATTAATTTCAACTTGATACCTCCACGCGTTCCCGAGAAAAAGGGTATTGACAGACTGACAAACAGACAGACGGACAGCGAAGTAATCCTTTAAGGGTTCCGTTATTCCTTTTGAGGTAAAGAACCCTAAAACCACAATTTCAGACAACCCTTCGAGAAAAACAGACTTGGGGTGAATTCGACCAAACTTTTATACCCAGTGGCCTTAATCTTCGAATAAATTTTGAATTTTTGACAGTTTCTCCATACAAAAACTGTCAGTCGTCAATTTTATTCCACGGATAAAAGATATCCGACTTTGGTCAAATTAGCCCTTTATGTTACGTGTTATTTTATAGATTAGCAAAAGGCTGATGGTCCAGCTAGACCAGGATAGCTGGACCATCATCTGTCCTTATTATTTATGCTATTGTTATATTAGGTCTTTACCTATGAAATTGCCGTTCGGCAGTACTGGCCATTTCAAATCAAAATAATTTTTGTTTGGCTCAGAATTCTAATTTCAAATTAATTTTATTTTAAAAACATGGATTTTTTTTCCAAAAGTAGTCATTTGTTTATTGATTGGTGTTACATTTTCATCGCATTTCAATCTTTTTCGTCATCATGGATACGTTAAAAACTCGAGTAATTATGGAATATGAGTACCGTCGTGGCAGCAACGCGGCACAAGCGGCACGCAACATCAACGACGTTTACGGAGCTAACACTACAAACCAACGCATCACTTGTTTGGTTTTTGCTTGTTACATTGGTTTGCTCGCTTCCGTTCTGGTTTCGACCTGAAAAATGAACCTCGCGGTCGTCCGAAGACTTTGGTCGACAATGACGAATTAAAGGCGATTGTGGAAGCTGATGATACACAATCTACGGCTGAATTAGCAGCAGCTTTCGACGTTAGCGTCAAAACAATATTGGTCCATTTGCGTCAAATTGGCAAGGTAAAAAAGCTTGACAAATGGGTGCCCCACGAACTCAATGATCGCCAGCGCGAAAATAATCCCAAAAAACTGTGGGAAATATTAAATAAACTTACCGGTAAAATAGTGAAGTCTGTAGATGAGGTGATAACGAACGCTTTTTTAAATAAATCTAATAATGAGTTGAGTATCGCTAATGATTTCGCAATGGAATTTGAAACTAGTGTGTCTGATATTGTGCCCGGGTGTGATAGACCCTTGTTGAATGAATGCGAATTTATGAAATCCCAGGATAAATCAATATATTTTAAAAAAGCTACTCCTCTTAAAATTATTAAAATCATTAAAAACTTAAATACTAATAAATCAGCTGGATATGACTCAATTAGAATCATGGACATCAAAATGATAGGAGATAAAATTGTGAATGCAATAGTAAAGTTAATTAATGCGAGTATTCAACAAGGCAAATATCCGTCAGAATTAAAAACAGGTATAGTCAGGCCCATTCATAAAAAAGGTAAATTCAATGACCTGGCCAATTATAGACCAATAACGATATTACCTGCCATAAATAAAATAGTCGAAAAATTTATATGCGACCAAATACACAACTTTTATCGGGACAATGACATAATTTCCAAAGCACAGTATGGCTTCCAAAGTAATAAGTCTACAGCTCAGCTACTTTCCAATTTTACTGACGAAGTTAACAACTACCTAAATGACAAGCAGCATGTGATACTCATATTCATTGATTTCAGCAAGGCTTTTGACACACTCGGGCACAATACACTATTAAAAACACTCGAAAACTCGGGTATAAGAGGAAAATTACTCGATTGGTGCAAAGAATACCTTCGTGGACGAAGTTATCGCGTCAAAGTTGGTCCTAGCCTTAGCAGACCTGTGAACGTGACAAAAGGCACAGCCCAAGGTTCAGTGTCTGGTCCACTCCACTATCTAGCATACGTTAATGACCTAGAAAATATTATAGCACACTGTTCCCTTTATCAATACGCTGATGATACCTGTATACTATCTGCTAACAAAAATATGAATTTAGCCGCAGAATTTTTGCAAAAGGATTTTACATCTATGACTAAGTGGGCACATGATATGGGACTTGTTCTGAATCCACAAAAAACTAAAGTTATACACGTACATTCAAGTCACATAAGTACCTCCCATCCCTTTCAAATCATAGCTCATAGTCATGATTGTCTGCATAAAAACGTTCCAGACTGTCACTGCTCGCCTATAGAGCAAGTCCCATATCATACCTATCTGGGATTGATAATTGATAACCGATTCAACTGGAGTTACCATGTGGAATCTGTGTGCGGCAAGTTACGTGCGATACTCACCAAATTTTCCATTATAAAGCGTAATATACCGTACAGAACCCTCCTTCAAATGTACACAGCTCTTGCTGAGTCCATAATATCTTATGGACTCACCAGTTATGGACGCACATTTAAAACTTACCTAGATAAAATACATAATTTGCAAACACGTTTGTTGAAACTTATAGTACCTAACTATGTAAAAAATAAATACAATGACAATTACACAGGGTTATTTAAACATTGCAAAGTGTTACCTGTTCTAGCGCGAGCTGAATATCTGTTCCTCATAGAACATTTTGATAACAGTGATATTCAAATTCCAGTTAAATTTGAGGTGAACACGCGACAAGCGAAATCAAAATCATTCCAAGTGCCACGCAAAAATAACTTTTATGGCAGGCGTACCGCTTCTTTTCTAATACCCAGTTTACTGAACCAAATACCTGTAGACATTAGAGACTCAATGAATATTAAAAATATAAAGCGTAAGCTTAAAGAGCATTGCATCGACTCGATTATAACTTAACTAGTTGAGTTGTAGTCGAGTTGATGTAGTGCTGTCAAACAGCTGTTAATAGCGCGTTGATCAATCTCAGGCCATGGCACGCTAGGACAGACCCCAGAGGTCTAATTGTGTGCTTTGCTATTACACCTAGTTAAGGAACTTGTAATTTATAAAATAAAAATAAATAAAATAAAAATAAATAAGTACGCGTCGAGACGTGCCTTGCACTGCTCAACAGACACACAAATGAAGGAATTTTGAACCGCATTGTTACCTGCGATGAAAAATGGATTCTGTTTGATAACCGCAAGCGCTCAGCAAGTTGGTTGGATCCTGGTTCAGCACCTAAACAATGCCCTAAACGAAAACTTACCCCTAGAAAAGTGATGGTCACTGTTTGGTGGTCTAGCGCCGGTGTGATTCATCACAGCTTCTTACCAAACGGGGTGAGCATTACTTCAGATGTGTACTGTGAAGAACTGAACACAATGATGGAGAAGCTGGCACATCTCCAACCAGCATTGGTCAATCGCTCGTCTCCGCTGCTCCTGCACGACAACGCGCGACCTCATACTGCACAGCAGACGGTCTCCAAGTTGCAAGAACTGGGGTTGGAAGCTCTCCGTCATCCGCCCTACTCACCAGACCTTGCGCCTACAGACTACTACTTTTTCCAGAATTTGGATAACTTCTTGGCGGGAAAAAAATTCAATACCCGAGAGGCAGTACAAAATGCCTTTCAAGAATTTGTTGCCTCCCGTCCAGCTGATTTCTTTAAGAAGGGCATCAATAAACTGCCACTGCGTTGGCAAAGATGCATTGATTGCATGGGTGATTACTTCGATTAATACAAATAAAAAATGTATGAAAAAAAATCGTTTAAATTTTTTCATACAAAACGGCAATTTTATAGGTAAAGACCTATTATTTTATCCCGCGATTTTAGTAGGTAAACAGTAGTGGTATGCGTTTAGATTCAGTGTTACTAAGACTTTTGTGCTCGTGAATATCATTGTGTTCTTATGGACTTATTGTATAATGTTTATAGATTATTTATTTATTTTATTTATTTATTTATTTATTTAAATAACATGGGAGACTTACAGCTAAAACAAACAGATTAAGAACAGTACATTAGTCAGAAAGCCATTTATAATTAAACTCAGTGTAAAATGTTTGTAAAGGTAAGTTAGCCTATGAACTTGTTATTTTTTATGGTTGTACACAAATAAAATAAGATCTTATTGTATGCACTTTGTAAAATTATGTTAATTAAAAACTTTTAAAATCAAAATCAATTAGTCTGTCCTTAGAACCAATGAAACTGTAATAAAAACTTAACTTGTAATAATTGAATCATTAATTTGATTCCCATATTTCAATTGCCCACGTAATTGGCTGAATGAAGAGACACGTGTAAGTCTTTACTGATGAAACTTTGTTTTGTCGAGGTCGAAATAACCTTACTTATAGAATAGAATAGAATAGAATGCATTTATTTGTCAGAATATTGTTCAAAGCTGTTATGTGAATTATGTATTACGATCATAATATTCTGCCGCTTCCGGCGTACAAAAATGGTTTGTCAAATTATGGGTCATCATTACATTAAAATTACATTATTATTCATTAGAATTAGAATTACAAATAATATAAATAAATTGAACAATAGTTGTAAAAGAGATTAATTATATAAGTCAAAATTCAATGATGTCAAGGAGATAAAGTCTGCTTATAAATATAGTTACGGAAATAAATATCCTATGTATAGAATTGACTTTTTCTCTCAAAATAGCATCTTTTCTGTACTTACGACAACCAACCATTGGTAAGTTAACGATATTTTTTTGTCATACAAAACCGGGTATTCAATGCAGTGTTCCAAGTCCAACCATAGCTGGATTGGGACCACACGGAGTGTATTCCATGTTGCTATACCATTTGACAGTGGCTCAATCATCTCGACATCGATGCTGGGAACAAACAGGGTGGTCCCATATAGACGGAAACCGCACAGTTTGGTTTGTTTAATATCGTTATATCATATTTTAATATAATTTCCTCTACTTATGGGTCATCCATGTATGTCGCAAAAGTTTAGAACAAAGGGGGACATTGTTAGGAGGTTAAGTTGTCACGATGTTTTTCCTTTTCCCACAGAACGGCATATGCTTTTAGAAATGTATCGTATGCAAAAATCACCTATCATAATTTTAAGCAGTATCATCATCAACAATACATGTTTCATCAATATCCTCTTCATCATTTCATGGTTGTATTTAGATATTACTACCAAACCTCAGGAGCGGGTGATTCTTTGTATTTCACAAATAAAAGGATTATTTAAATATTGGCCTACCTATAATAATTTTGTTTAGTTCCAAAGTGTCCCCACACTCATTAGTCGGCTTGGTACACTCGAACAGTTTGTTAAACTCGTTGTTCGTTTGTGGTCCAGCAGTTAAACCGTTTTGTGGTCAAACTTCGTTACTTAGGTAAAATAATAAAGTCGGCACAATAGTTAGTCTTTTCGACTGGTTAGGCTGCTTGGGGTGTTAAAATTGAATTTCAAGTCTTTCAGGAATTGAAAAAAAATTCATCAACTCGTAAATGGAACAAGGCTACATCAATTATTAAAACAAGCCCTATTCAAAAATGTATTAATAAAACCCAAATCAAAACTATTCTTACATAATCATTATGATAATTCCCTTTTGATTTAAATATAAAATTATAGGAAAATTTTCGAAAGCAAAATCTAATATTTCATTAAAGATAATTCAAAGTTTGAAATAAACGTCTTTCGGTAATAATGGACTATTATTATTTTCTAACGACAAGCAATCTTAAATTGTGATTATAATAAGCGAAAGTTGGTATTTTTCAACCGACTTCAAAAAAGGAGGAGGTCCTCAATTTGGTTGTATTTTTTTTTATGTTTAGAACTCCGTTATTTATGAACCGATTTGGAAAATTCTTTTTTTATTTCAAATGACTTCCAGATTGGTCCAATTTATATCAAAATCCAGTTATGCTGATGGGATCCATGAGGAATTGAGGGAACTCCTCAAAAATTATAAGCATACATATAGCGATTTTGGTATTTTCATCAACAAATCAAGCATTTGCATTCAGAAAGTAGCATTCGGTGAAGTGGAACTGATGAAGAAGACCACATATGGCCACGGGAACTTCTTAATGATATTATAATAAGTATTTCACGGGTGGTGATAAGATATCTCGATTAAGACAGTTAAGCGACTATGACGAAGCTTTAAATAAATGTTTCTGATGAAAATGGTACCATCGAACAGATCTGATGAAGAAGCCGGAAGGTAGGCACCAGAACTCAGTAATAAAACAATGTATTCTAGCCGTGTTTGGGCTTATTGGAATCGTCATGAGGTGCACTTTGGCTATAAATCATTTTAGAAAGAAAAAGAAAAAAAGGAAGAAAGATTTTAATGGTAATTATATGCCGCTTCAGATTGCGCTACTTGAGTTGTATGTTATGTGAGGCCTCGATTGTCAGAATTCAGATTTCGTAGCCTCGTTATCTCCGTCAACATAAAACTACGCCTTCCAAACTTCTGATAGGGCTTAGCGCGACGTATATTTGCCTTTTTGTAAAGTTTTTATTTGAGATGGTCGCATATAAATATCTTCAAGTTCTGATGAGTGGCTTTTGAGTTAGCTTTAATCATTTAATACGTATTTTTCTCTCATAGTCTATGTGAACGCTTCTCTAATTTATTTTGCAGAGTGGTATTCGATGTGTGGGGTAGGCACTACTAAAAAGTGAAAAATAAAAACTTTTTACAAAAAAAATACAACTGACTCCCAAAAAGAACACTACAAAGTGAAAAATAACTTTAACTTCGGAAGTCGGTGGCAAAAAATAAAACTAAAAAAAACCAAAGACACCAACTTCCGAAATTAAAGTTATTTTTCACATTGTAGTGTTATTTTTGGGAGTCGGTTGTATTTTTTTTGTAAAAAGTTTTTTCTCTATTTTATATTCAAACAGAATTCTAATATCATGGGCAAGGTTATTCTTTAATTAAGAGAACAACATGACTCTCCATGCGTCTTTATTGTAACTGAAAATAAAATTCGAGCGCATAATGAACTCGAAAACTGCCAAAAATGTTAAGTACTCTCTATTTTAGCCAAAAAAATGTGAAGCAAAGAAATTCTTCACATCAAAAGGCCGTGATTGTTAAAATCGTACAACACCCGAATGACAATGAACGCGGAAAAGATATAAATTACGTAATTCATGCAAATTTAACTGTTTTTTTGCCCAGAAAAAAAATCATCCGAAACACTGTGTACGGTTTCGTTTAAAATTCCACAAAAATTGTAACGGTTTATATTTATGAAAGAGAATCTTAAATTGAGGCATTGTGAGTGGAATCCGGCACGATATTCCCGTCAATCATTACGTTTTTTTCGTTAATTTTTCGAGACTGTCCTTTGGCGATGAGTCTTTTGGGCTTTGTGAAATGTCAAAAATGCATTGTGTTTTAAATATTTAATACGGACAAATAAGAGTGCTTTTTAAGCGCTGTATTTATGTTTAAACTGAGTGCTTTAAAAAGCTTTAGGTGAATACAAATCAGAAAAAGTAATTTGCTTAGTTTGTAAAAGGAAAATACTTATGTTTTCAAAACTTTACAAAAACTGTTTGATGTTTGTAGAGAATTTATTTGGAATCTATAAACGAATATAGGATATTTGAGAATCAGTGATGAAAAGTGAAACATTATTATAGTACTAGAAATAAGGAGTTATTAGTTCAATCAGGTTTCAGAGTGGCTAAAGTATTAGACTCATCTTCCATGGGGTACTGTTTATAATGCTACAATGAAATACCTTCCCTATATAGAGAGGTATCTTCAACTGAAAGATACGAAATTAAAATCTTGTCTAAAACGCACACTATGCAGGCAGGCATATATAGTTGGGGGATTAAATCGCTGATAAAAATGCTTGGCTCAACGCTGATCCTGCTTCACAATCACTACTAAATTAATTAACATTTGAAGATACTGTTGGAGCTGCTGAAGATTGTCAGACTATCTTTGCATTATAGACTCATACCCATATTTTAAGTCAAATCCTCATGATTTCCTCGACTCGAATCAAGCTTACATAGGTGGTTTGATATTCATAGTTACAATTTTACTCCTCATCTCAAACAGTTTCCTCAGTCAGGTGAGTGAGTTGAGGAACCAACTGTCAAATATAAGGTAAGTACGTCGGTATCTATCTTGAGGAAGATAACTGTGTATTTTATTCGAGGTGAGTGTGAGTTGAGGACATGGCTTTGGTTCAATTGTTTATTTTTCATTTGACAAATGTAACACTTCAAGTTGAAAACCACAGACAACGCGCGGACAAAATGTTCTAAAAATTAAGTTATAAACGTAATATTTCTCCAAACAATGACGTTTTCGTGACGTATCACCTCGACTCCATAAATTCCTTAATTTTACGACTGTGAATACCAATTTTGAGGATCTTTCGAAGCACGCCTTGAGGTCGCCTCGACCGAGCTTTTGGCGCTATGACTTAGAATATGGGTGTCAATCTCCTTTGTATTATATAATTGTATACCAAGTATATGAGTACTATATAGAGCTACCATTTAACCGGGTAATATGTCTTTCATTGACTTGAATGTGCCCTGGCGGCTGAGAGAACGTCACGATAAGCTGAGTGCTCTCTCAAATGTCTCGCTGATGGTGGCACATGAGTTGGATCATTCGGCTCCCTTCAAAATGGTTGAGCTAAATGGTGCTGATCCATACGTCATGTCCGTTAACGGGCGCTGTTACTTAGCACTGGTCATCTCTTAACTGCCACGGCTTATTTTTTTTTTCTTTTTTGTTTCTATTTGCTATTCTGGATGCTTTTAACGTGTACGTCTTGTTTACATGGTTCTCACATATTTATTATAAATTCAACATATTGGTACTTAACTAATATTTTTGTAACAATAGTAATTTTGTATGGAGGTCTAACCTGTGGTGCACAAAGTTAATCACTTACTGAACAACAAAAGTTCAAACTCAAGATTTGCCAACGGACAATGGAGCGCAGCACAATAGGTGTCAAGCGTACAGACCGAGTTAGAAACACCACCCTGCGCTCCATAACTCAAGTAGCAGATGGTGGAGAAAAAATAGCCTGAAGTGGGAGTGGGCCGGACACGTCGCACGAATGCACCCGGAGAGATGGGCAAAGATCGTCACTCACTGGACGCCTGAGGGAGGACATCGCCGTCGAGGCAGGCCACGGCGAAGGTGGTGTGACGATCTGATAAGGTTTGCAGGGCCAACATGGCCAGAGATCGCACAAGACAGGGAGGTTTGCAAGGAAAAAGGGGAGGCCTTTTCCCAGCAGTGGCACACAATGTAAGCTAATAAAAAAAAAAAAAAGGTTTCCGATATCGGAAAACGGGAACTCAAATGGAGTTGGGCAGGACACCTGGCAAGGCGCAGTGATGACAGATAGAGTAAGGCTGTGACAGAGTGGCGTCCAAGGACTGGAAGACGAGATGTCGGTCATCCGGCGGCGAGATGGGCGGATGACATTGTTGCTATCACGAGCAAAACCTGGATGAGGCTAGCGTGGGTATTGGTACAAGAAAAGAGAGGCCTATATGCTCAAAAGTAAGTGAAGCCGGTTTGTGAATGATAATGATGATAATTTAAAAGAGTGTCCATGGAGTTTTTTACCCGTTATTCTCCATAGGTACCTACTACGCTTTGGAATGGGCAACTAGCTTCATATTTCTGACTGACCGAGCCCTTGACAGTTCAAGAAATTAAATGGTGTAATTGAAACAAATGCTTTGAGTTTGAGATTTACGATGTCGATACAGCCGCTAGGCACAGTTTATTGTAATGCTGAAGTTATGTCTAGAACCCATTCAATCGCTAGCTAATAAGAATATATTTATTAGTCAGTTGGCTTTTACTACTTATATGGGCTAATAGGCGACTGATACCATCTCCGATTCCATTACGAATAATATGGGCATGTAACTTACTACCAATAAACAATTCTAAACAATTCAAAACTGGAATATATATATATATACACACATCAAAAGTGTCTAGGGATCAAGCATTTTTATGCGGATTTCTTGAGATTGAGATGTGGCTTTGTAATAAATTTATGATTTTATAAATTTATATGGATCCTTTTTGGTGCATTTTATAATTTGAATCAGGAACTGTGAATCAAATTCGAGTAAAAGATGAAAATCAGCTGTCAATATTTTCCCTATAAAAACATACAACGCATTGAAGACATTATTAGTGCTACTGTTTCCCTACTACTGATTAAAACCAACGTTATTATGGAGCGGCGACGTCATTTAAGCAGGGAAGAAATGCTCAGAGCCGTGGGAATGATAGAAGCTGGTTCCCGGCAACGTACTGTGGCTTTAGCTCTGAATACAAGTCAGAGTGTTATCAGTCGACTTTGGACACGTTACCGAAGCACTGGTACCGTGGCTGAGCGCCATGGAGGACGGTATCGCTGCACCACACGGAGACAAGACCGATACATTCAAATCTTAACTCGAAGAGCTCCAACTATAACCGCCATGATGTTAGCCGTGAGGCTTCATCACTCTTCAGGGAACTTAATTAGCGACCAAACAGTCAGAAACCGCTTGCATGAAGTGAACCTTCATTCCCGAAGACCGCTACGGGTACCACCTATAGCAATGCACAATCGTAGGATTCGATATCAATGGGCTCTTGAACACAGAAATTGGGCAGAAGAACAATGGCGTTTCGTGTGCTTTTCTGATGAGTCTCGTTTTGGTATGAGACCGGATACAAGACGTATACGACACTGGAGAACCCCTGGACGCCAACAGCGATTAAAATCCTGCCAGGAAGTCCATCCTTATAGTGGTGGAACCATCATGGTATGGGCGGGTATTTGGATCGGCGGAAGAACTGAGTTGATTTGGATCAGAGGCAACCTCAACGCTCAAATTTATGCTGAGACGATTGTATCAGACGTCATCGTTCCTCTACAAGTGCAAATCGGTCCCTTATTTCAGTTAATGCATGATAATGCACGACCGCACACCGCAAGAGTTGTAAGACAGACTCTCGCCGCAGCTAACATCAATGTCCTGCCCTGGCCTGCTCAGTCGCCAGACTTGAACCCGATTGAGCATGCATGGGATATGCTACAGAGAAGAGCTCTGCCGAATATGGAGGGTATCCAGTCGCAAGAAGACCTTTTTTTGTTGTTGCAACGAACATGGGCGGCCATTCCACAGCGTGATTTGGATGAACTCATTTTGAGTATGCCAAACCGATGTTCTTGTGTTGTTAGTGTTCGCGGTAGAAACACGGATTATTAATTGTTTAAGTTACCCAATAAAATTTTAAAGAAAACTGTTATTTCAGTCTTTTTTTCGAACTTTAATGTGGTTCAAATGTCAAAAATCCCTTTATTAGGAAAATGGCAAATTTCTTTATTAATGCAAAGGTGACTTGGTTTATCGTTACTGTGACAAACGAAAACACTTTATTTGATGAATCCTTAAAGAAAATTTTAATTAATATCAATCAGGAGAAAAGTTATTGCAAAAATATATGTTGATCCCTAGACACTTTTGATGTGTGTATATAATTATTATATAATATTATATACTCATCACTTAAAAATTGCAAAATAAAAGGATATTACATATTTTTACTTTCAACCTGACTTATTTGATATCATACATCACTACATACTACACACTACATACATACGTCACTTGATATCACATTACTAATAATAGGTCTTTACCTATGAAATTGCCGTTTTGTATGAAAAAATTTAAACGAATTTTTTTCATGCATTTTTTATTTGTATTAATCGAAGTAATCACCCATGCAATCAATGCATCTTTGCCAACGCAGTGGCAGTTTATTGATGCCCTTCTTAAAGAAATCAGCTGGACGGGAGGCAACAAGTTCTTCAAAGGCATTTTGTACTGCCTCTCGGGTATTGAATTTTTTTCCCGCCAAGAAGTTATCCAAATTCTGAAAAAAGTAGTAGTCTGTAGGCGCAAGGTCTGGTGAGTAGGGCGGATGACGGAGAGCTTCCAACCCCAGTTCTTGCAACTTGGAGACCGTCTGCTGTGCAGTATGAGGTCGCGCGTTGTCGTGCAGGAGCAGCGGAGACGAGCGATTGACCAATGCTGGTTGGAGATGTGCTAGCTTCTCCATCATTGTGTTCAGTTCTTCACAGTACACATCTGAAGTAATGCTCACCCCGTTTGGTAAGAAGCTATGATGAATCACACCGGCGCTAGACCACCAAACAGTGACCAACACTTTTCTAGGTGTAAGTTTTCGTTTAGGGCATTGTTTAGGTGCTGAACCAGGATCCAACCAACTTGCTGAGCGCTTGCGGTTATCAAACAGAATCCATTTTTTATCGCAGGTAACAATGCGGTTCAAAATTCCTTCATTTGTGTGTCTGTTGAGCAGTGCAAGGCACGTCTCGACGCGTACTTCGCGCTGGCGATCATTGAGTTCGTGGGGCACCCATTTGTCAAGCTTTTTTACCTTGCCAATTTGACGCAAATGGACCAATATTGTTTTGACGCTAACGTCGAAAGCTGCTGCTAATTCAGCCGTAGATTATGTATCATCAGCTTCCACAATCGCCTTTAATTCGTCATTGTCGACCAAAGTCTTCGGACGACCGCGAGGTTCATTTTTCAGGTCGAAATTTCCAGAACGGAAGCGAGCAAACCAATAACAAGTGGTGCGTTGGTTTGTAGTGTTAGCTCCGTAAACGTCGTTGATGTTGCGTGCCGCTTGTGCCGCGTTGCTGCCACGACGGTACTCATATTCCATAATTACTCGAATTTTTAACGTATCCATGATGACGAAAAAGATTGAAATGCGATGAAAATGTAACACTAATCAATAAACAAATGACTACTTTTGGAAAAAAAAATCCATGTTTTTAAAATAAAATTAATTTGAAATTAATTCTTAGCCAAACAAAAATTATTTTGATTTGAAATGGCCATACTGTAGAACGGCAATTTCATAGGTAAAGACCTAATATAAAAAAGTTTCTATGTAGGGGGTAATCTTCGGAACTATTGATCCAATTCCAAAAGTTATTTCATAGTGTCCTATAGCATATATTTTAAGTCAAAACAAGAAATTTCACGCGGATGAAGTCGCGGGCAGAAACTAGTCATTTATATGGCTAGCGATTAAGCTATAGTAATGCAAATAAAAAGCCTCTTTTGGAATCAGAATATTATGCACCGTAACAATATTAGAACATTTCCAAATGTCTTAATACATACCAAAATGTAATCACACGCAAAACATTAGACTGGCAGACCATTAATCGCATTACCTAATTGAATAATTTATTAAGCACTCAGACAGCTATTAATTAAAAATGTACTATGTATTTGTATGTTTACTTAATTCCTGTTCATTCAAAATGTATAGAAAGCCTCGAGATTTTTATGAGGTATACAACTCAGAGGTTCTGATTTGGTCTGAAGATGTTAAAATTTTGATGGACACTTCAGACAATATTATTTTGCTAATCGATTTAGTATTCATCACCAATGTCATCAGTTCGTTCGTGAATGTTCCTGCTGAATAGTCTTCCAATGACCACTTAATTATTAACTGACTTCCAAAAAGAAGGAGGTATATGCTCGACTTTACATATTTTTAATAGGCACTCCTATAGCGATTTGGTATTTTTAATAGTAACTCGTACATTTGCCCTCGGAAAGCACCATTTGGTGAAGTGGAACTGATGATGAAGACCACAGGTGGCCATCGGAACTACTCAATATCACGGGTTGCGATTCGATTACTATAATTGTTAAGCAATTTATGCTTGTCACAATGCATTATAGTGTAGTAGAGCTGATGGTGACTTCACTATCAGCTCCAGTTCTCCTGGTTGTTACTAGGAGAATTCCTTAACAATTAACGTCCCTGCATCTGGAGAAGCAATATTTTGTAAAAAGTGATGAGCAGTTGATTTTAGACTATTGCAACTAACGAATTAAGAATGATAAACTTTAATAAATTACAAACTGACCCATTAAAAAGTGAAAAATAAAAAACGTTTTACAAAAAAAAAACAACCGACTTCCAAAAAAATACTATAAAGTGAAAAATAACTTTAATTTCGGAAGTCGGTGGCAAAAAAACTAAAACACATACGACTTCCGAAATTAGTTTTTTTCACTTTGTAGTATTTTTTTGGAAGTAGGTTTTAACCGACTTCAAAAAGGAGGAGGTTCTCAATTCGTCGGAACCTTTGTTCCCCGATTACTCGAAGATGGCTGAACCGATTTGGATTTTTTTTTTTATTTTATTCGAGAGGGTATACTCCACAGTTGGTCCCATATAAAATTGATTAACTTTGCTTCGGTAGTTTTCGAGTTAGCTTCAATAATACGTATTTTTTCCCTACATTTATATGGATGATATTGATGTAGTATGATTTGCAGGTAGTGGTATTAGAATTTGTGTGGGGTAGGTACAGAGGGGTAGGTACAGTAGGTAGGACTTTCGCAAAGCCTTTGATACCGTAAAATGGCATAAGTTATGGGACGTACTCATTCAAATGGGAGTACCTATCCACCTAGTTCGTCTCATACGCCGACTTTACGAGGTCGGAACTGCGACTGTTCGGATAGACGACGTTGACTCGAAAAGTTTTCATACACACGCTGGTGTCCGACAGGGGTGCATACTCTCTCCACTCCTTTTCAACATCTACACGGAATGTATTATGAGAATCGTTTTGGATCAATGGGACAGGGGTATTTCAGTGGGAGGTCGGAAGGTATCTAACTTAAGATATGCCGACGACACTACTCTTCTCACACAAACAAGAGAAGACATGGAACACCTGCTGAACCGTCTAGAGACAACAAGCCTCTCCTTCGGACTAACGGTCAACAGAGACAAGACCAAGATGATGATCGTGGACCGAGCTGAACTAAACCATCCTGACATCTCTATGGTTGGCAACTGCGAGGTTGTTCAATCTTATGTGTACCTCGGTTCCACCATCACAAACACTGGAGGATGTGAAGACGAGATTCGAAGGAGATGTGCTATCACACGATCTGCCGTTGACAAGCTTAAAAGAGTCTGGTGCAACCGTAATATCACCAAAGCCACAAAAGTCCGCCTAATGAGAAGCCTAGTCTTCCCGATTTTCCTATACGGCGCAGAAACGTGGACGGTTCGCCTCAAAGACCGACGCAAAATCGATGCACTGGAGATGTGGTGCTGGCGGCGACTGCTGCGGATTCCCTGGACAGCGTTTCGGACCAATGTTTCGATCCTGGAGGAACTAAAGGTCAAAGAGAGATTATCGTCGACTGTGCAAACACGAATTATCAAATATTTCGGCCACGTGGTTCGTAACGAACACTCCATGGAACGACTCATTGTCCAGGGACAAGTGGAGGGCAAGCGGTCACGCGGTCGGTCACCTACGCGTTGGACAGACCTTATCAAAGCGTCAACACAAACCTCCATAGTTCAGAACTTTCGAGACGCGGCAGACCGGAATAAGTGGAGGAGCATCGCGAGGGCTGCTTTGGCCAAAGAAAATGCAGAGTCATCAACCACGACCACTCTGTCAAGAGTGAACGACTAAGGAGAGAGAGAGGTACAAAACTAAAAAGTGAAAAATAAAACTTTTTTATAAAAAAATACAACCGACTTCCAAAAACCGTTGTTTTTGGAAGTCGGTTGTAGCGTCGGTTGCTTTGTAGCGTTCTACAAAGTGAAAAATAACTTTAATTTCGGAAGTCGGTGGCAAAAAACGAAATACATTTAACTAGACACCGACTTCCGAAATTAAAGTTATTTTTCACTTTGTAGTGTTGTTTTTGGAAGTCGATTGTATTTTTTTGTAAAAAAGTTTTTTATAAAAACGTTTTATATTTATATTTTGTAGACTATTAAGGATAAGTAATTAAATAGATCACATATACTAATATAAGCAAATACTAGAATGCTGATGGCTATCCTATAATAAGTTGCCTATAATAACAACTTGATATACTCGTAGATAAGAAGTGGTTTATGAGTAAAAGATTAGGAAAAAATCCTGGAAAATTAATGCAAAAGTAATACTGAGACATGAAGCAAAAGATACTCGTACATGACAAATTACAAGCACGAGTATATAAAGTCAAAAAGAAAAAAAAAGGCAAGACAAAAGCAGAGTCAAAGGCAGAAAGATGCTTCATTTCGATGTAGAATTTCAACATCAAAATGTTTTGATGAAGCTGCAATTACATCCACATAACTTATCAATTATGGTACACATAGCTACAAATGTAACACTAACCCAGCTATGTACCGCATAGCGACACACATCACAGAGTACAATGCTTCATTTACGATCCAAGTCTTAGATAATACAAAGTTGTGACCTTTGCGTACTTATAATGACTTAATAATTCTCTAGTCGATGCTATCTCTCTAAATGGATTGTGGACCGGACTCACGAGTTTTTGTTGTAATTTTTGTGTGTTCTGTTTTTTGTTGGTGACTGTACTTTGCAAATTAGGAGGTGGTTAAAGGTAAGGATTTGGGTTTGTTTTCTTTTTTAATCCCAGGATTTGGTCTCAAAAATCTGTTGCAATGAAAACTGCTGTTGAGTGAGTGTTATATCGCTTTTTTCTCTTGCTAGAGTGGAACCTCTTTATATTATCTAGTACCTCCGATTCGTTCAAGTTTTCTTTTGGTTTTCCTTTCGGCTGTGGTTCCTTGTTTTGCAGTATGTCTGAGAGGATCTTTGTCTTCATCTCTATGCGTCTTGTTTTCATCACTTATCTCACTTATGACCTGCCCGTTGTGTCTAGTATTCCTCATTGTAACCATTGTTAATTTTATTGACTTGAGCTTTCAAAATATTACTCTGATTTGCTTTGAATAAAAAATTATTCCTTGAATTGTGAACAGTTTTTTCGGCAACAGCTGCACTAACTTAAATAATTGTATTTACCGCTTATCTTTCTTTTTGTGTATTCAAACGTACACAATCCGTACCTGTGTGTTGTGCCGGTCCCGAGGCAGCGTGTCGCGAGTCGTGTCCAACTCCGCGCGCGTGGCACGACCAGCCATTGTAATGGTCATCTTTATGCCTCTTTTTTTTAGATAATTACATACAGCCGCTAATTGTACCGTACCGCTTGAGGAGAAACTTTTTTTACTTTTCAACTTTGATTAGTTTAAACGTTTCCTCGTTAGTAATCATGTTTTGTTGATTGGTGACTTCAGAAATGTTTCTAGCTTTCTTATAGTTTGAGGAAAAGGATAGTTTACGTAGTCAAAGCATTGTTTAGGTTATTGCTGCGACATTTAAATACAGTCAGACGACGCTGTCTCCTTCTTCTGTAGTGTAAGAACTGGTACTAGCTTTGTGAGAATAATTTAGTGCCATGATGAATACTTAGCGTGTCAGCTGGTTGGTACCGCGAGGACTACCTGCTATCCAAGTCAAATGCCTTAGGGCAACTTTAGAGAAGAAACCAAACATTTGATACAATATCATAAAAGCTAGACATTGGGTCTCCAAATAACCGCGTCGATAACCAGCTGTTCTCTGGTAGCTCGTTATTGAAGCGATCATTCGGAGACCTTGAGGTATCTACCACAGTTTACAGATGGATTGATATGCAATGTTTATGTTTCTATTAGCATATCGTTCTGTAAGGTATGTTTGGGTAAGTTCGGCGCTAGGATAAGACCGTACGAATCAAATTCTACGTAACTTTTATTCTGCCCTGACGGTCCCATCAGAATAATAAATAAAGGCTCCCACAGATAGGCGCGACGCGACGGTGCGACGCGATTCTGGTAGATCAATTTCCGTGAAGTTTTCATAGAATTTGTTCTAATAGAGACGCGCCTGGCTTAATAATGCAGAAAATAATGTTATCAGCTTAAAAAAATAAGTATAGCCAAATTAGCCAGGAATTTAATTCATAATCCTCATTTATAGAAGAAAGGCCCAGTGCAAAGAAGAGTGAGGCCAAAAAGCAAATACAAATTAAAAAAACGATTTCAATCTCGAGTCTAATGTACTTAATTATGTATAACTGTTCTCTGCATTTTGCAGAGACAATAAATAATTTATTGTCTCAGAAAAAAATAATTTATTGTCTCAGAACAGTTATACATAAGTACATTTGACTCGAGATTGAATTCGTTTTTGAATTTGTATTTGCTTTTTTGGCTTCAATCTCAGTGTTCCGCACGATCTATCTGCCTTTCTTCTATAATCTGAGCTCCAATCTCTAAGTCTTTAATTTTACCAACATGATAGTAACAGACTGCGATGGGTTTAACATCATTTGGTAGGTAAGGACTGTCCCAAAACCATAATTTAAAATCTACAAAAGAATTTTAATGCGCCTAAAACAGTATTGTTAACCATTAATCTAAAATCAGAATCTTTACGACTCATCAATATCAAGGTCGAACGATTTCAAATCGATTCTTTAAATCGATACGATCTATCGAGATGTATCGCGATTATATCGAGATCACGACTCGACCCGCGGTTCAATAGATTATCATATTTCTTTCGTAAAGAATGAGGCCTTTTTAATGAAAATTTAGATGGTGTTGTAACCTTGTGGAAGCAAGTTCTTAGTACAATGCCTTAGATCGAGGTTGTATGTGATTAACTTTGTGAGATAAACAATTTTACATAATACTAATATACCTACTTAACATTCAAAGCCTGGTGGCTAAATAACAAACACGCTATTTAAGTTAATCGATACGCGAAGTGATGCCGCACTTTCTGTGGTAAGCTCGAGGAAGGATGACTGTTCTGCTTATGCTTGTCATAGTGTCCTGTCTCAATTTTAAGAATGGACGATCTCAGTAAAGTTGTGTCTTCTAAACCTAGCAACTTGCGAGTACTTGAGGGCATAGACAAGACGTGGCAGTCGCTTTCAAAGTGTTTTTCGTATTTTTATAACGACTTTCAATAGGATCGATATGCCTTTGGGTAGGTTATGTCAATCCAATACATTTTTGACTTTGTCGTCATCGTTATCACTGATGGTATGTTACTTTTTCTAGGTCCTCTGGTATTTGGTCTAGGTCTTCTGTTACTTTGATTAGGTCCTCTGGTATTTTGTCTAGGTCCTCTGGTACTTTGTCGAGGTCCTCTGGTACTTTTTCTAGATTCTTTGACAATTTGTCTAGGTACTCTGGTACTTTTCGACGTTGTGTGAATACTAGTGTACGTATGTTGGTGTGGCAAAGAAAAGTGACTCGTTCTTTCGCAAAATAAGAGGTTTTTATCTTGCAGTAAGACAATTTCAAGCTAGCATTATTCCCTCAGTTTTGAAGGTCTCTGCCCACATAACCAGATACAAAACCTATACATAGAAGGCCCACACTTGTATACTTACAGCTAAAGGTTGATATTGGGTGTATTTATGCGGTCCGGTCCGTAGGTCACCCGCGCCGGTACATATCTTATTTTAGATCGCGCCCTTCGCTTGGTCAGCGGGAACCTTTGTACTGAGCGCAAAAACGATTGGTTTTGTGTATTTTAAGAACAACTTATATGATTGTTTTTGTGGTTCCTGTTGCTGAAAGACTGTGACGTGTAGAAATTTTCGAAATTATTTTAGAATTACCTAAAATTTAAAAAAAAAAACAGATCTCTTCGAGATTAAATTAAAAAAACTTTTTTACAAAAAAATACAACCGACTTCCAAAAACAACACTACAATTTGAAAAATAACTTTAATTTCGGAAGTCGGTGGCAAAAAACGAAAATACATTTAACTAGACACCGACACTTTGTAGTGTTGTTTTTGGAAGTCGGTTGTATTTTTTTGTAAAAAAGTTTTTATTTTTCACTTTTTAACTACCGAAGCAAAGTTAAACAAATTTATATGGGACCAACTGTGATGTATACCCTCTCGAATAAAACAAAAAAAAAATCCAAATCAGAGGTTCCGACGAATTGAGAACCGCCTCCTTTTTGAAGTCGGTTAGTGAAAAGTAAGATGACGTTAAACGCAACAACAACAGCAGCAAAAACAAACTACAATCACCAACAAAGTGGTTATAAGGTGAATTTATTCCTTTGACTAGTACCTAATTAGGAGTCCACTTAACAGCCTGAATAAAAATATTGTATTTTATTTTATTTTTCTTTAACTTAAAACGGCCATCGGCAACTACATTAGTAAATTAAAGACATTATCATCAAATCATTACACCACTTTCACACTCATCCCACAATACTTTCTTAGGATAATGAAATTTGACATCCAATTATACGAGTACATGTACTATGCTATCTTCATTTAGAAAATACAGAGCCATTTTAAAACATGTAGTAACCGTTGAGTTTCTTGCCGGCTCTTCTCTATAGGAAACGACCAATGGGAACCGAGCACCTAGCTTCTGACGTTTCATAAGTGCCTCTGTAGGTTTATGTTAACTGGGTATAAAATTATGAATCAATTAAATTTTGTCATTTTCAAGACTTCTAATGTTAAATATTGTTAAGAATTTTATTGTCCTACAATTACCAAAGTATAAGCTCATGCCGCCTGTGATACAGGTTTATCCTAGTACAGGCAGATGCCTATTATACGTCAGTGACTGGGTTGAATAAATAATGCCATTGATATAGCTTGCACAAGATCATGCATGACTCTGTTCGGCACTCAAATATATATCAATGGCATTATTTATTCAACCCAGTCACTGACGTCTGAAAATTAAGCTGTTTTTGCTACTCCTACATCTTACCCAATGTTGACCGCACTTATCTTTACCGTGAGGTATGCTCTTATTATGTGCGTTTTTTGCCGCCCCCCCCCCCCCCCCCCGTACGGCTACACTGACTATTACTCAAATGGGTACCCCCCATTGACTGCCACCCATTTATGCCTGGATAGTTTAAATACGAGTTTTTTGCATAGATAGATGAAAGGAAATAGAGTTCTTTTCCTGTATTTTAAGAATCCACACATATTATGGTGCTAGGGAGGGAGTCACCAACTTTGTGAAAAGCTATTAAATGATGTAATAAGCAAGGCTATTCAGGCGGTGTTGTAAAATCTTACGATCGCATCGCCACACCAAGCACCAAAGCAAAACTTCAAACCTCAATATTTTAAACATAATGTTATAATATAACGTATATATATATAATAAAACCTTGGTATTATTGTTATAAATAAGAATAAAATAACATATACATTCCTCCATTCCCTTTGATGATAGGTATACGTAGGTAAGTATATTGTCCGCCAACTATTCATACACACAGCCCTTCATAATAAACTAAAAATTAATTTTCCTTCCTGTCAAACATCAAAGCCACTAAATGAATCCTTACATTCTTGCAATAGATCTACTGATTGACAATGGTGACTACCGAACGACCCCTTAATAGTTAGTTAGTTTACTAAATAGAACTCTGAAACAGTATAATATAAGGTTGAAAGTGGTTTGAAAATGAGGCTACTATCTTACCACCTAGACATTCGCCTGACGGTCATAAAACAGCCTGTTTTCATAAAACTATTTACTACAATGTTTGTAACATAAACTCCTGCAAAATCAATATTCAACTTTATAACTGAAACGTTATAGCTGAAAATGGTTTAGCAAGTCTCGCCAGGGGTTAAAAACATTTGCTTGTACTATTCGAGTCCGTCAAAAAGATTTATATGACAAAATAATTTTTTTTATTGAGCTATTGAGTCGTTTTTTATTGATATCCAATGTGTGCTGTGTAGTTATTTTTATTTTATTTACGGCCCATTACCTGTGGCGTTGTGTTATTTTTATGTTTATAGTCTAATTTAGTGCGTACCTTGAAATCGTAGAATAACGATGACATGGTTTTTATTATTTCCTTTTTTGTACTTTTTTCTTGTAAACAAATAAGTTTGATAATAGCCTAGGAAATAAAATATGGTTTGGCTATAATAAAAATAAAATATTTTTATTGCTGAAATACCGAAGATGGAGATTCTGTTTCTATAGAAGCCAATCGTCGTACAGTTTCTCTTCCATGGTTGCTGATACCATTTAAGATCAAAAGTAAAATAAAAATCTTCCATCTCCTTTTTAACAATGATTAAAAATACATCATTAAAAAATGTCTAAGATCCATCAACAAATTACAAAAACAAACAACACAAGAAAGCGAAGCTCCTCATTTCTTCAGTCTATAAGCATTCTATAAACAACTTTTAATCTTAAAATTTTAAAAATCTCGACGCCAATCCTTTTAAGTTTGTAAATCGAAGCACTGTGCAGGCTTCATCTGACTGACGTCAACCAGAACGTCTTGACCCCTGCCTTTCCCAAGATTCGATCCTTAGAACCTGATTTTACTTGGAACGGGAGGGGGAGGGAAGACCAGGTTATGTGTGCCAAAATGTATGCAAGCGATCCGTTGGCTAATATAACTTGAGCCCTCATGTTGAACCTTTTCCCGTTCCTGTAGAACGGATGCAAAGGATTTGCGGGAGGAGTGAGAGGTACTGTAATTCTGGGTACTGCAAGGATCCTTGTACAATGAATTGCATTAAGCGACAGGGCCTCTACGAGCTATGAATGCTCTTAATGTATGGATACGATTTGATCGCTCCGAGCGTTTAGTGATGTGTATGGTGATCGAGTTGTCGATAAATAAAGAACATCTAAAAAGGTTTATATTAGACGGATAGCAGCATCATATGCATTTATAATCTTGCCAATCATATCCATCGAGATAGCTACATAGCGAGATAGAGACATAATTTTAATGTTATGGATAGTTTTGTCTGGTGTTGATCATATAGAATGATAAATTACAAAATAGAAGTCCAAAGAGAAATCTAAATGTAATTAGTCTAGGAAATTAGCAACAGCTCAAAGTTATCTTATCTACTGGATTCTTTCCATTTCGAGTTCGATGTCAACCGCATCACAAGACTTTTCAACCATTAGGGCTATATGTAGATATCCCGAGTTATCATACTGCCCATTCCAAGTCAATTGTATCCTCACTAATTAAATTCAAGCCCATCCATCCATGCAGTAAATAATTCACTTACCCAGAATAATAGAAAGGTAACTCTAAAAACTCATTATCGTTCAACCAAAGAAACTCGACCCGAAAAACTAGAAATTGAGGGTAAGTAGTAGTACGTAAGCCCGCTTATTTTTTATACACGAATAAATAAGAAAGGATTCAAACAGGCTCCCAAAGATACTGTATCGCATTGTACTGACCCTCGGCTTACAAAAGGATTCTTGAAAAACTTATTCTATTATAGAATTATCTCATCTGTAGGATATCTTTTGGGTTATTTGTGTTTCCTATTCTGATTATTTGGAGCAATGATTATTAGAATATTCATATGAGATGGTTGAGTTTATTATGTTTTGTCAACCGTACCAGTAATGAGACTATTATATGATTTACCAAAGTTCTTTGGTCCTTATCTGGTCCAAGGTCTCAAAAACGCATCAGATTAAAAAAGCACTACCGTACTCGTATCAATATCAATTATCATGTCATAATTATAGTCAATATTATTTTCATTAGACTTATTAATCTTTCCACCAAATCAAGATTCTTCAGCCTATCTAAATTAATTTTGAAACATATTCATCTTTCAATAATTCTAGACAAATGCTACTTCCTACCTTTTAGAAGGAGCAGCACAATATTCGTGCACTTATCGATCAGCATGCGCGGCACGTCACTAGACGGCGAAAGCTTCAAGTCACGATTGGTTAGCTTACACAAGGATATTATTATTTCTTGCCGTTTCGCCCGTACCGGCAACACATTTTTCAATTTTATATTATAACAACCAACAATGTTGATTTTTATGTGCCTGCGTTATAACTTCACTGGGATTATGAAGGCTTAATACTGTTATCTTTAAAAGCGAATGGATTAATGATAACGCAAGCGTGCTTTATGGCATTAAATTTGGGTTGTGAACCATCTTTGTATATAAAATAAAAATAAACGATGATTAATTATGGTGTTTTCAAGTTGTCATTATAGTTGATAACCTTATAACCTTAGCCACCCCTGTCTCATCATGACGGTGTACTTACTTAAGCGTGTTTCAGGTATTTCCTAAGACATTAAGATATATTTTCCTGCTGCACTTTAAGAACACTTACTGCAATTATAATATCCCACCTATCATTATTTTGTAGTAGACTCCTATCAGCTGATACCCACACAATACACTGGTTGCCTGAGGGTTCTTGCAGAAGTCATTTGATGCCGTAACATGTTGTGCTCAAAGGCCTTTGACATGGAACAGGTTTATAAGCTCAATGCCTACCTGTTTCACACAATAGTCCATTGCTCTGAGCCCGTACATATTGAATCAGCGATCAGCTGTTACAGCCTCATTATTGTTGTTTGTTTTATTTTTTGGCGTAAGAGCCTGTCATCCTTTCAGGGTTTGATGGAGCTATGTGGCATCTGTCTCAGAATTATTAGTTTCTTAAGGAGCGCTGGCCGTTTGACAGCTGTCATTTTTAGGTATCCAGATTTTAAAAGCATGTGTACGATCTTGATGTATTTTATGAACTATGAAATGTGCACAGTTACAAATCTGTAAAAAAATTACATGCCACTTGATATTCTTAAAATTAGAAAATGGTGACCTTTATTGCTAATTTAAAACGTAATTTACGTACCATCTTCAAGGTTTCTGATACTATCAAAAAGTTCCTAAGGACAAATTACGTCATCCTAGGCACCAAAAGCATTGCTTCCCTCCGATTAAGTCGAGTAAGCAAAAACAATTCGTAACCTTAACATTGCTATTGTTTTAACACAATACAATTGCGTACACGCATGTAGGCCGAATAGTTTGCTTTGCCTTAAAAAATATACTTGTTACGTTGACAAAATTCATTTTGCTACTCGAAAACTAAGTTTTGGATCTTATTGAGTTGGTTTAAAGACCATTTTTATTTGGTCTTTAGGTACAGATGCGTTAGAAATATCTTTGTATTTGATTAAACAATTTGATTTGCTCTCAATCTAAAGTAAACATCTAAATAGCGTTATAAATTCGTTTTTTGTATGTTTATTGAATATTTGTTATTTCGAGTACTATGTCCATGATCTATGGTGACCTTCAGATATCTTCGCGCTCTTTATACGGCTTGGGGTCAACAGAATTATAAATGATATCGCAAAGAACATCAGAATTGTTCAGAGACATTTATCGGATTTATAGTTTACAGACTGTATAAATAATATTGTAACCCTTTGACTGTCGAAGGGTTAATGGGAGGTGAGATTTACAATGGGAGGTTCACATTTACTTTGTTTATATTGTTTTAAAGCCGCTTCGTGAAAGAAAGCAACCTGTTAGCTGCAGCGGAATATTTCTGTGTTCTGCGTTGTGATTGAGGCATGAAAACCTGTAGTTACGTATTTTTACAGGAATTTAAAATTGATAACTGTTTTTGCTTTTGTCAGAGATAGACTAAAAAACTATACACCTTCATGTGGCGTGTCCAACTACATGTCAATCTGCCTACCCTTTTCCCAACTATGTTGGGGTCGGCTTTCAGTCTAACCGGATGCAGCTGAATACCAGTATTTTACATGAAGTGACTGCCTATCTGACCGGTGACCTCCACAACCCAGGAACTGGGTAATACAATACCCCTTGGTAAGACTGATTGTCAGATTTTCGGGTTTTTGACATCCGTAACGACTGTTATAGATCCATGAATGACAGCCGGGACCAACGGCTTAACGTGCTTTCCGAGGCCACGGAGAAGTCTCTGTATGTAAAGATGGTCACCCATCCACGAACCAACCCCGGCAAGCGTAGCTTAACCTGAAGGATCGACCCGTGCGGCGGTTATTACTTAGCCACGAGCTCCTCAGATAAAAACTTCTACCTACAATCATAAACATATAAAAATAAAACAAAACACTATCCCAATCTATTAGAATGGCACAGCTTTTAACCCTTTTGCTCTAAACAAGCTGAGATGCACCACGATTCATTACTGTCATGTCGCACCACCGACAAGTCACTAGCTTACGAAAACACTTCACATGTTGACACTTCTAAAAAAACAAATATTTCCTTAATTTCCACAACCAACCGAGAAATCGGGAACACCACGACAAAAACTTATTCATCATAGTTTGAGAAGTGTTACTAGTTAAGTGCACGGCAAACAGGGGGTACAAACAGCCAGCCATGATGAATGGCCCGCGAGATAGATAGGGTTAGGTGAAATACTGGGAGTTTTAGCACCACTCAGAGGAGGGACTTAGGGCCAAAAACTGGAAATTTTTGCTTGCTATGGAAAATGAGGTGCAAATGACTCACCAGCACTCAGCACTCGATCATAGCGGTGACAGCAGCTTTTATTTTATGACGTGACGTGAGATATAGGTAGATTTCTTTGGTTTTAAGCAAATCTCTAAATTCTACATACATATATAATATACACATATATTGGTGGAATTTTTCAAGTGGGCGTGGATAGCCAAATTCGAAACTATGAGGAATATTGTAATGTTGAATGCAGTACAATCCTTGAGAGAGGTCGACTCCAGCTATGTATTGAAAACAATGGTCATCATTTTGAAAAATTAATCAGGTAACATAAGAAAAATAAAAAAGTATTTTGTTAAAAATGAGCTCTTTCCTTTAGTTTGCCGTATTTCATTACTTCCCAGAATTCAATCCTTATTTTCGACACTATCGAATGATGTAATAATACTCGTACAGTGTGTGTTTTTTTTTTCAAAATTATTATTTTCTAGCTGGCTAGAAATATTGATTTTTCAAAAATCTAATGATGTAGTTTTAGGTTTCATCAAAATCGAGCCCCAGACTCCTTTGAGTACTTATCGCTATTCCTCATAGTTTCGGATTTGGCCATTCACGCCTACTTGAAAAATTCACCCTGTATATAATTTGGCAATGTAACAAAACCCTGAATTACTTCTGAGGTACAATAGACTGGCTAATAAGGTTGTTAGGTACCTAGGTGTTGAGAAAAATATTACTTTTCTTCACATTTACATTGTCACCAATTAACTCACTACCTAGCATTCTGAATTCTGTAGAAGTTTTATCCATGCCATTTTTCGCAAGCTAAAATTGGCATGCAAAAAGTACCCAACTCCACGATAACCGTAGCCTACCACCAGATAATCTATCACAGAATCTCGTACAATCTGAGTAGATTAAACGCTGGTAACGTATTTATTATAGCTCGCATTCAGTCTAACAATACAGTTCGTTTGTTCGAGCGGCACGGCTGTTGCAAGAGGTCACAACGTACGCTTTGAACCTCGAGTCGATCAAACTGCGGGGCTTGCTGGAAATCAGGCACATTGGTACCTTTAGAACTGAGTATCAAGTACGAAGTTGAAATTAATATCAAATACGAAGGTCTATGGTCCCTTGAAGCTCTAAAGGTATCAAGCTTCTAAGTCAACGCAATAGAAAAATACGACCGACACATTTTGATTCTCACAAGTAAATCAAAACCTATAGGATACTTCCCGTTGACCTAGAATCATGAAATTTGACAAGAAACAAGGTCTCACAGCACAAACAAAGAAAATGCACTTAAAAAGAACTTTTAGGATTACAAACTTAAATTTGCAATTGGAGAATTGACCATGACTTATATCAATGTATCGGAGAACATGTTTTTCAACTACAATGATAAGTTTGTTTTTGGGATAAATTCTTTTCGGAACCCTTCACTGTGCTTGGTCTGATACGCACTTAGACGGTTTTTTAATTAGATAGGGCGGTACCTCGAAATTGGTAAAAAAAGTTCACCCCTAAGGGTAGAAAAATAGGGGTCGATTGATTTTTCAGCTACTGAAGCTTCTGGTGGCCCCGAAGGGATCAGCTGAGGTGCAATATTTAGTACACCTGCATTTAGTTTTGGGCTGGCCAATACAGGCTCCGCCTTCGGTCTACTCCTGAGAATTTCCTAATGGAAATACCCACCGTCGCGCGCCAATTAGCAGACACACTAGAATTTTTTTGTTATCCATTTGTTATCGTTACACATGGTGTGCAATCGACATTTTAAGAGTTACCACTATGCTTAGCCCGGGCATCAAACGCAGTGCCCTGCGTTCAGAAGTTGCGCTCGTGAACACCAGGATCATTTGACTATCTCGGTGGCAGACATATCACAGAGTGTTGGGTAAATAGTTGACCAGTAATTAAATAGTCATTTTCGGCTCGATCATAGTCATCAAAATAGCATAGCAACAAGATACCAACAAGCCTCATTAATAGTTTCGCTAAAACGATATCAGACGCTTGTTCATTACAAGGTTTTATTTACGAGTAGTATCACCTGTCCCGGTGTCTGTCTGTCTGTCTGTCTGTGATCTAATCTTGCAAGTTAAATTTGCCCCACTTCCCGGTTTCCGATTGAGCTGAAATTTTACATGCTTATGTAAATCGGATGACAATGCAATATTACTATGATATGGAGCTGATCTGATGATGGAGCCGGAAGGTGGCCATGGGAACTCAGTAATAAAACGACGCAACCCAATCGAGTTCGGGCTCGTTTGATTTATCTTGACAAGGATTAATCTGGTCCTAGATGTTTTCCAGATTAAAAATCCCTTCTTTTTTTTTTTTTTTTTTTAAATAATACAGTTGTTTTGTTTCATTCCAGTTTCACACGACACCCAAAAAATCCATACAAATAACCGTTCAACTGCTCTTTTCTTTCCATCTCATTTTTCGATCATTCGGAAGGCGAGTGAAAGATACCGAGTGCCGAAATCGTTGGATCGGTTCACTAATGTTCATTTTTATTTTCTATTCATGTTCTGTTCACTTCGAGTAAAAGACGAAAATGAACAAATAGTGAAGCGTCTCATTTTTGAGCGCTCATTGCATACACTAACTTATGTACTCCAAGAAAAGTGTAGTGTTTGTACTATCCTGTGCGTCTTTCCGCACAGACTGTCAAAGTATACCGAAGGTATCCTTGATTATATCACTTGTTACCGATAAGTTGCCGTCCTGTCATTAGGTACCTACTCACAGTCATTCATTTGTCATTTTTAAACACAGATTGAAAATTACTGGGGCGATGTTTCAAAGGAAAAATTGGGAGGGGCTGTGCGCATGTCATACACGGCACAAGGGACGTCATAATGATAACTTTTACCATGGATTCAGTAAAATACGATTCTAGATCCAAGCGAAATGTTACGTCGGTTCTTTTTAATCAAATCTGCTGCATTTGCAGTTTGATCGTGTAGATATTGCAATTTTGTATGGAACAGCGGTATTTTTACACCAACAAATAGTTTAAAATAATCTATAGTGTGTATACTAAATCCATGCAAAAAGTTATCGTTACGATTTCGCCTTCCACCGTGTATGTGTTATTTCAACGTCTATGACAATGACAATACAAATATATACAAACAGATCAACCAGACCACTAAAATTAATCAAAATAATCCGGTTATCAAGACCCTATTTTCCAAAATAATTTATTTCTCCGGTCAATTTAGGAACGTTTACGGGTTATTATGCACATATACATAACAAGAAAATAATGGCCACATAAGTTCCCTAAATTGCTTAATACATGAAGTTCAATCAATCAACATCGACCTTCATTCACTTCGCCATAAAAATACATTACCGATTCATTATGATGAGCAAAGAATCTCTTCCAAAAGTCAGTAGCCTAAAATCTGCTAAAGAGCTAACGTTTTAATGAAAATAAGCACATTATAAGTCACGAATTTTTCAATCGAAGTCAAATTAAAATTCAAAATATTTTATTTCACATAAACCTGCATGGGCACTTGATAAAATAAGAAACAATAGGTGGACGGTTCCAATTGATCGTTTCCTATGAAGAAGAGCCGGCAATAAACTCCACGGTTACTCTTTTAAAAGTAATTGCCTATGTCACATTGTTAATCGACTTTCGTGATTTCCGAACCGTATCTAACATTATATAGAAGCTTCATTAAATATATAAAAACAATAAAACGTCTGATGTGATGAATAGGCTGAACTCGGAAAATTGTACACTGATAAGTCCATTCAAAATCTAATAACAGTACCTAATTATAGTATAATTATAATTGGGCATTCGAATCATTAGAGGAAATGAATAAATAATGAGTTATTTGACATTGTTGAGGAGTTGAGGAGCTCGTAGTTAAGTAATAACAGCCGCACGGGTCAATCCATCAAGTTAAGCTACGCTTGCCGGGGTTGGTCCGTGGATGGGTGACCATCTTTACATACCGGGCCTCCTCCATGCCTCGGAAGGCACGCTAAGCCGTTGGTCCCGACTGTCATTCGTGGATCTTTGACAGTCGTTACAGGTCGTCAGAAGCCCGAAAGTTTGACAACCATCAGTCTTACCAAGGGGTATCGTATAACCCAGTTACTGGGTTGTGGAGGTCAGATAGGCAGTCGCTCCATATAAAATACTGGTATTTAGCTGCATCCGGTTAGTCTGGAAGCCGATCCCAACATAGTTGGAAAAGGCTAGGCAGATTGATTGAATGAGTTATTTGACATAGCTCCTACCTCTACTCCCATTTAAATTCGTCAATTTTCTCTACTGAATAAAAATCTCTATAAAAACCCCGTCTCGTTCCCGTCTCGCCCGCTCTAAACCACACACTGTATTTTATACTCATTTTTCTTACTCGACAAGTAATAAATCAAACGTTCGTTACATTACTCCGATTGAGTGATTCCATTACAGTTTTTGCATAACGATTATTATTTTATTGTAGTTTTTCGCATCCCTAGCGTTGCTTTTATCGAATAATAAATCAAATGGTGATGCAGTATTTATTGGTAACTTCGGATTATTTTGTTGAAATGTTACTTGTCTGCTTTTTTGGCTTCGTGTATTTGTTATTGAGTTATTGGTAGTAGGGAGGATGGTGTAGGATTATGAAATGTACCTAAAGGATTTTACATAAGTATTGTAGGATTTACTCTATGTTTCTGAAAGCTTGATCAGTGAATGCGCTGGAAAATCTTATATAGGTACGATGTTGTGATTCGTTGAACTAAGATGACGAAGTAGACATTAATGAAAACCAAAATTAGAATCTTTAAAAATCAGCACTTTCTGAAAATTAATTAGGCAACAGCCAAATAAGATCACCCTTCACCTAGCTCTTTGCAAAAACTCGCAACAAAGAAATAAAATCCGAGCAAGAGCGAGTCGGACTCGCGCATCGAGAGTTCCGATCCGATTTCTGAAAAAGTATGCTATTTAGAGACATCGCGTGATTTTTACATAAACTTCTATCACATAAAATAATTTCTGATTTTTCTCTATGCAAACTTCGGAGATAAGGGGGGAACGGTATTTTTTTTTACATTTTTCATCAAAAGTCAAAAACATGTAGCCTAAAAAAAAAAAATTGAGAATGTGCAAATAGCGCTCTTTCATATGATACCCCACATGCCCAAGTAGCTCTACTTCGAAATTTTAAGAACCCCTTTCAGTCCCTGTTGCAACAAAAAAAAAAAATATTTTTAATATATCTTTCATATGTGCGAAATAGTTGGGCAAACGTCATCTAAAAATGTTCCAAATTTCAAGTTGATAGCATTAGTTGCAACTTGAGATAGCCGGCTGTGACAGATGGACAGACAGACAGACTGAGTCGCACCATATCCTTTCTACAATTTTGGTACAGAAGCCCAAAAACGACAAACTTTCCACAATCTCTATGTAAAGCGAAAAATGTAATTACTTACTATTAATTTCATCCCTATAAGCAACAACTACAAACCCAGTTAGAGAAAACACTAACTAAGTAACCACACATCCCACTTACATCGTTCTTTAACTACATATAATCAGCGCACTTATCACTATCACCCTCTCATCAGTAGTGAAGAAAGCTGATAAATAGCTGCCCACCTGGCCGAGAGTATCTCTTGGCGACAGAGCAGCTTGTAATCAAAGGAAAACATCAAGTTGTAGCTACAAATTGTTGGTGTTGCAAGTAGGCTGTGACTTTGCAGAAATTAGAAGCTTTTAAAAGGTGCTTGTTATTTTGTTAGATTAGTTAAGGCCATGTTATGGCCTAAAAACTATCTTCACACACAAAAATGCTTTTGCCGTGTCAAATCCACGTTCAGCAGCGTAAAAACCGTTCGCTTTGTATTCGCAGCAACCGCGCCGAAAAACACACAATTTTTTTTTTCACTATTGCAAAAATGTTAAGGTACTAAAATGCAGTACTTTTGCACTATTTTCTAAATTGTGATATTTTTACTTCCCACCACAACCATAGACGACGCGCGACGTCTAAAAAACTTCTCAACTATTTCCAGTCAAGCCAAGATTTCATGAAATGCTTCCCAAAGTAATGACTGAGCACGTTTCATGGCTGCATAAAAGTCTGATGACAATTTACGTGTCGCACAGCCATGCTCCATGCTTTTAGCGTCTTGTAAAAATTTATGCTCTATCGAGTTATGAGGTCGCCAGGATGGACCCTGATTGCTTCCATTTTGTGCCAGGAATCGAAATATTGGATTAGAATTGAGGATTCCCTTGATGTTACTGGAACTTGTCACAATGAAAAGCTTATTATGTACCTATTTTTTTTTGTCTTTCCATGGAGCTTTTAAACTTAGATAGAATTTGCTGTGAGTTTACCATTTTTTCATCTGAATCACAGTAATATAAATCGATTAGTCATAATAAGAAAGAGGATGATGGAGGCTGATGTATCAAAATAATTTATTTTGAAGCAATTTGCAGTATCACCAACGTTATCACTAAACAATAATGTTTGCTTATACGATTGTTTCAAGTGATCAGCCTCTTACATTTTTAAATTTTCAGAATAACAAAACGTAAACACATGTACGACGAACAAGAAGAAGCAAGAATATTCTCTCTTATACGACTTTTTGTTCATTTCTTATCCTGTCTCTCGTAATCCTGGGACCAATGAATCGACTATGACTTTAAGAGCGTATATTTAAAATATTTACGAGTTTAGTACATTCTTTAAAGTTTACGCTTGTGCATTTCTAGGTTCAGGACCAGATATGAATATTAATGGGATTAAGAAAATAAGAATATACAGAGGAGTTTCTACGATATTTACGTTATTTACTGTTATACGAGTTTGTCTTGTAATAGAGGTTGCAAATAACAACGAAGAATCTGCTTGCACGAATATGTTTGCCATACCCGTTACCATGTATATGGTGGTTATGGATAGAGAGGTTAAAATTTCATCTGTATAGGTGTAAAAAATACTAGTACTAAAAATCCAATCAAAAAATTGTATTATAATCCTATGATTAAATTCTATTGAATTATGAATTATGATGAACGAATATTAAAAGTTAACTTTATTTTTTTTTTTTCTGTATACATGAACGCACATTTTTCTGGAATTTTCATGAATGGCCAAGAAGAATGAGTTTTAGCCCTGATTTCTTAGCTTTGAAAGCTTTTTGGAGATTACAAGAGTAAGAATACGTAGAAAAAATAAAACTACAAGGAACCACAAATTGCAAAATCTATTGTCAGTAAATTCCAGCTCAATTTTCATCACATACGTAGACTTCCACAGCCATAAAGTTGTCTGTACACTTTCGTAAGACCGTCATATACGGGAGAATTCCCATAAAGTACACCACACCAAATTACACTGGCGTTCAAAATAACTCGGCAATGATATAGCGCCTTTTAAGGCCGTTGATGGTGTGCTAGTGGCATGCACTGTAATTCTATGTGAAAGTGGTGTACACTTTAATTTGATCCGCAGTGGATGTGAATTTACGGAGCACGTGTGAAAAATAGAAACTGCACTTAAGTTCAGGAGCATGGCTTGTTGGTTCCAAGTGGTTGTTACGTGTGAGACGGCTGTGGAGGGTTCGGCAGAGGAATAAGTTCGTATATACGCGTGTAATAATGGCTGATGGAGGAAGAACAGTCCTCTAAGCTTTTTAGAATGGGTAGTATTTAAACGCACATCAAAAAATTACCAATTTTTTCCAACGGAATACGTACATCAAAAACTGTTTGCACATCAAAATTTGCATGCTTAATAAATTAAACTTAACGTCAGGTCAACGGAGCCCCGCTGCGGGGCTCCTATTCTTATTTGCAGGGATTAAAGGAACCTAACCAAACCAAACCTCGGGATGCCCAATAGTTATAATTTGTACAAGTTTTGATATTCAATTAGTTAACTAGTACCTAGTGCAATAATAATAAGTTTATTAGATGAGCATTTGTTATTTTTAATGAACAGTTAGTATTTTTGATATATCTAAATAAATAAAAAGAGAAGTCCTGACTGACTGATTGACTGACTCATCAACGCCCAGCACAAACCCTTGGACCTAGAAAGCTGAAATTTTGCACAGAGGTTCCCTTTATAATGGAGACAAGGACTAAGGAAGGAATTCCCGGTAGTACGTTCCTGTGGGATATTTTCTGACATCCACGCGAGCGAAGCCGCTGGCAAAAGCTAGTATTTAATATTTTTTTTGTGACTTTGGACAAAAATTTATGTATAAATAATAAAAAAAAATAATAAAAATGTTTATTGAAAAGGATTATTATTTGTACAAGTTTTGATATTCAATTAGTTAATTAGTAGTGCAATCTTTGATTTGGTGTACATGTAGATTATTTAACTGTAAACATAACCTAAAAATAACAAAATAACTAACATAACTAAAACTATTAAAAAACTAAAATATGGCGTCGAAAAATTCCTCCGCATCGCTGTCGACTGGTAAAGTACCCAAGAGACTGGCGGCATTGCCACGTTGTATGGCAATGCTAAGCCTCTGGCCAAGGTAAAAGCCAGCCCTTGGGTCACGGGAAGTGTCAACCAGCCGTTTGGAGATTTCGTTGAACAAACTATGAGCACTCGGACCCCACGGCCCAAGGGTTTCAACCCCAAACGGCTCGAAAATATAATTACCGATAAGGTTATTATACTTCCGCCGCTTGAGGTTTTCCGCAGCGGCAGCAGCAGTGCCAGCACAGCACGCAGAGCCAGATGATAGATTATTAGATGTAATGTAAGTATTTGATGTTAGAATATTTTTCTGGTGTGCGATTAATAATTTCCGTTTTAGAATTGGATTGCGATACTAGTCCGTCGTCACATAGAGATAAATGAATTGTACAGTAAATTAGTTATTTCAACACAGGAATACTACTTAGTGGCTGTTGACCACCGTCAGTAAAACAAGAACTAATTTTCGTCAATTTTATGTAATTTTAACTTTAAAAAAAAAGTGATCCGAAACCCCGACATACAAAAACAACTAAAAAGTTCAAAATAAAAACACTTTTCAAGAAGTTTGATGCAGTTAGTGGGTGGCAGTTATTTTAATTCAATCTCAGATATAATATGATAAACTAGCTGTGCCCCGCGACTTCCTTCGCGTGGAAGTTGTAAGGCACACAATATACTAAAATAACAGTAACGTTTTAATAAAACTCCTTCGTCCCCTGACCCGCCGCGCCGCGTTCATCGCCCGCCCGCGCTACTACTTCGTTTTCGCTTAGCGTTCTTTCAGACTATTTTTATTTTTGCTCGGCTCCTAAGAAACCTAGCGTGATGTTAAAAAAACTTATAACCATCCTCGAGAATTGGGCTACCAATTGCAAAAACAATTTTTAAAATTCAACTTTTTGTTCACAATTTCATGGGTTTTATTTTTTTTTCAAAATAAAAGTAGTGTAATTTACTCCTTATAACATTAGCTACCTGCCAATGAAAGTCTCTTCAAAATCCGTCCAGCCGTTTCAGAGATTAGCCGGAACAAACGACAGATGGACAGACAAAAATATTAGAAACTGTTTTTTTGTTATAAGTACCGTATATACACTTTCATTTTTTATTTATTTGTATAGATGTATAGATGATACTACCAACTGCATCACACTGCTTGAAAAGTGAGTGATGATGAACTGTTTAGTTGTTCTTGGCAGTCGGGTAAAAAGTAGTGTTTCAAATACCATACCAATACAAAACATGACTGTTTACACAGATTATAATTAATGCAGTACCCAGGTACAACAACCAATAACCACCCACAACCAACAACAACTCAACCAACATACCACTACTTACCCTCATTTTAATGAGCTGTAGGAATCAGTGCGATCCTGTGACCCTGATAATCGGGACACTATTAGCATCGGATGAACGAGCCAGGGATAATGCCGTAATGAGCCACGGTTCGCAGCCTGATTGATGATCGAGGTTTGATGTTATTAGCATAGGATCCTGAACATAATATAAGCAGCATAACAACAAATTGGGAGGTGTAAGAACCAGAGCAGTGCAGAGCGTCCTAGACATTACCGTGACTTCGTTTGCGGATTTTATATCGTCGGAACACATCTGGTACAAACTCAAAGCATTTATTTCAAATAAACCAATTACAAGCACTTTTAAATTGTCAATGGGTCAGTCAGTCAGAAAGATGAAGCTAGTTGCCCATTCCAAAGCGTAGTAGATCCCTATGGAGAAGAACGGGCAAGAAACTCCACGGACACTCTTTTAAATCATAATATTTTTACAAAATATTGGTTACAACGTTCATGTTGAAAATATACATGTGAGAACAATGTAAAATGACGTGCACGTTAAAAAGCGTTCGTAATAAAAAGATAAAAACTAAAACAACTAAATAAATATTAAAATTAAAAATAAGCCATGGCAGCTAAGAGACGACCAGTCTCAACTGACGTCGCCCGTTCACGAACATGACGCATGGATCAGCACCAAATTAGCTCAACCATTTTGGAGGGAACTAAATGATCCAACGCACACGCCACCACGCGAGACATTTGAGTAAGCATGACATACTCTCAACCGCCAGGGCACATTCAAGTCAGTGACAGTCGTACCCAGTAAAAGGTAGCTTAATAGTAGCTACATAGTGCTCACGCATGTGCTATACAATTATATAATACTAAGAGATTGAATTTAAACAATGCAAAGAAAGATTTCTCTCATCTTATTCTTCAGCAGCTCCAACAATATTTCCAAATGCTAATCAATTAGTTAATGCGTCCTTGTGGAGCAGGATAAGCATTCAGCCAAGAATTTTTGTCAGCGATGTAATCCTCCAACTTATAATATGCCCGGCTTCATAGTGTGCGTTTTATACAAGATTTAAAGGATGATGGGCGTTTTGGTACCCATGTCCAATCAAAATGAATTTACCATCGTTGGATAGCCCTTTTCAAGACCACAAAAAACTACTATGGCACCAATCCCGTCTAAATTGTCCGTTTTGAAATACAGTCTTCAGAACATACTGGATATTTAGTTCAAAATAGAATTTTAAAAAATCATATCGCCGGTTTAGCTTGACAGATTTTGATGATATTTGCACAGATTTTGAGCTAAATAAAATTCAGTTATCGGATGAAAATCACAACAAAATCGGTTTGGTATTTTTTCAGTTAGGGGTGATCTATAAAATTATATATTAAACAATAAACATACAAATACATTAATTGATATTGATGAACAATATTGGAGCAATATTTTTGTTACTATTAACCCTGAGTATACGTAAGTAGATGAGTAGAAAGTTGGAACTGGTATTGTTATCTTTCTCGCTCTCATAATCCCCGTTCGCACGGGCGTTATAAAATCGCGGCGGGATTTTATAGCGCATTGGATTTTCAACTCTCGTTGTTGAGCCGTGCGTTGAGAATCCAACTGAACTATAACAGAGTACATTCTAGCGCGTCGAAAAAACACACTGTTGGATTTTGCACTCTCGGCGCTAAGCAGAGCGTTAAAAATCCCGTGCGCTATAAAATCCCGCCGCGATGTTATTACGCCCGTGCGAACGGGGGTTTACGCAATGCGGTGGTTAGCGCGGTCAGCAAGGGGGTGGGGGCGAGGGCGGGCATGCTGCGGCGCTTGCGCATGTTCCCTTGGTAGTCGTTCGCTGATAATTGTTGTGTAAGTTACTACATTGTCTCGTTCCTCATTGTTCACGTCGACTTTAGACCCTGGCATTAACTTGGACTCTGTTACCCGTTATTTGACTGCGGCTTTCTACTGGACTTGAGTGCTTATCGATAGGATTATTTTGATTGCAATGGAACGTTTTCGTACCTGTGTAATGTGCCGAAGAGGTCTATACCGAGGCAGATATCAAGTGCGCACACTATATTAATAATACAATTAAAAATTAATAAAGATATTTTAAAAATACAATGCAAATATGTTTGTGGATGTTAAAATTGCAGCAGCAATAACAAATCACTTCCACACGCCAATCGCAGATAGCCAATACGCAGAAGCTTTTCTACAAAGAATATCTGAAAAAACGCGAACCCCAAACGTGTTGTATAATTATGTAGAAGAAAAATATTAAATTACAGAAGAGCCGATTTCCAGAGATTGGAAGCCAATGATGTGTCCGATTTTCCACGATTGAGTGAACAGTACGTGATATTGCTGTCGTTGGGGACATGCCAATTAAAACTCGCAAAATCTTACTGCAGCGAACACCTAAACAACGGCTTGTATCTCATCGAAACATATAGAGAATCTGCTTTGGAAGACATTACTGAATACGGAATTAACGAAGATGCGTGGCTTTTGCGTGCACGTATACAGTCCCGACATGTGAGAGCAAAAAAATACTTTTGTTACATATTGCTAAATAGAAATGAAAACATAATATTACATCATTATTGTACATGTTTGACGGGACGCCGCACGGTAGGTTCCTGTGCGCATATAGTATCCATTGTCTGGTATTTAGGATATGCTAGACACGAGGGCTTTAATGAGCCAGCATTGTTTTTAAATAGCATCGTTATAGATAATGAATAATACTATATAGTATATATTATACATCATACTATACATTATCTATTAAAATTATTGTCGATATATAGACACATTTATATAATTACTTATATACAATAAATGATAAAACTTACTTCGAACTTGTTTTATTTACCTAGATATTGAATAATATTAATAATAAATATAAAAATACCATGCCAAATGGAAAAAACTGACGTAACAAAAATAAATAACTTTCAAGTAGGATCACTCCGATCGGACAGTGAATAGGGACAAGCGCCATGGTTATTCTTAATCTACACAAAAATACCTTTCCAACGGTGTATCATACATTCCGATTGGTGCCGGTACCAGATTCCATACATTGGTGCCCATCCTCCTTTCGTTTCATTCAGCTGGAGTATCTGGGGAGGTATTTTATTATAACATTTTAAACAGTACCCCATGAAGGATGAGTCTACTTTAGCCAGTCTGAAACCTGGTTGAACTAATTGGTCCCTATTTCTAGTCCTATAATTGTGTCCTTCACCTCTTTTACCGAAAAGATTTAGATTTTTCCTTACGCATGATGTTTTCGTAGATATATTGACAAGGTACCGTCAAGATGTTAATATCTTTAAACAGTTTCCATAGAGAATCGCGCCTGCGGAGGCCATATCTTGCTCTGATGGCTCTTTTCTGCAGAATAAAAATAGACTCTATGTCTGCAGCCCGTCCCCATAATAAAATACCGTAAGACATAATACTATGAAAGTAACTGAAATAGACCAGCCTCGCGGTATCTACATCAGTGAATTGACGGATTTTTCTCACCGCATATGCTGCTGAACTTAGCCGTCCTGCAAGAGATGTTAAATGCGGACCCCATTGCAGCCTTGAGTCGAGCGTGATCCCCAGGAAAACAGTTTTATCGACGAATTCTAGTTCTAACTTCACATGATACAAGTGATTAGTTGCCTTTGAATAGAGGTAGTACAAGCCAGTTAAAGAATAATAATAATAATAACCCCACCGCCGTATCTCTACGTTGACGTCGTGGTGGGGCTTGCGCGCTCCGAACTCTGGGTCTGTGCCGATGGAGTTTACTTTGCCGAAACAGGTCTAGGGTGAGGAGCCAGACCAAGAGAGATACGTGAACCCGCAGGGCAGCATGTGGCGAGCTGTTGGGCAGTAGCGACCCCACGGACCCTATTTCCCGGGAGAAGTCTTGTTCTTCACCTCTGGCTTGCCTTTATTGGCCGGCTGGAGTGAACACTGACGGGAACAGAGCTCCCACCTCATTCTTGCCTTTATCGGCTGGCTTGAGTGGAGATTCGCAAGAGCAAACGTGCTCGGAGGAAGGAAGTATTCCAGTAAGTGCTTGTAGGGATCTTGACCATCTTCCGGGCTCTGGGATTGTTCTGAGAGCCGTGGAATACCTCTCCACTCCTCAAGCACCTCAGGACATGTTGCCCCTTGTCGCTACGTCACTATGTGCTAGCGACCGTTTCCGGGGGCCCATTATTGAGTGTGCAAGTCACCCCCTGCCAATTTATCTGTGTATATTATATAACATTGGTCAGGCAGGGGACATAGTTCTTCCATAGTTCAAGGTACCCAATCCACTATAGCCACCCAAACCCATAGGCCCAATGTGTTTTGTTTTCATGTTCTGCAATAGTTCTGCACCAACCGGGGGTTGTCCTTGGGTGCAATTGCATAGTGCATACAGGGATAATCGTCGGCTGATGCCTTTTTTTCATTTAAAATTGTCTAAGGGGCCTCTGCGAGTTGGCTTCGGCTCCTCGTACGCCTTCCAAAGGTCCGGGACCCCTGGGTCCCGAGATACGTCAAAGAAAAAAATAAATAATAATAATTATTGGTTAATGTGAGACTGTGTAAAATTAGTATGTATTATTATTGATTTTTTTATTGTATTGAATTTATTAATTTATAATTTTATAGAATTTTTATTTGTATTTAATTTGTAATGTTATTGAATTTTCTATTTTTTGATTTAAGTATGTGTTAGTTTTATAATTTTAATGAATGTTTTTTTTTTATTTTATGATTTCAAACACAATGTTATAATTGTTCCTGAATAAAATTGAATTGAAAAATTGAATTGAAGAAGTTTCTAGCTGTTGTAGAAAGTTTGGTTAAATTCAAGGATTGTATGTAACCACCTAGTTTTATATACAGGTAAGTATGTCTTAAAGCTGATAATTTCTGTTGATTAATTTAACAATGGCCTAGCTAAGGATATTTTGAAGAAGTTTACCTAGTTGTAAGTTTTGTAGGTATGAGCTTTCATAACCGAATGCTGTTTAATTTGTTGAATTAGTCGGTTCCCAGGACAGCTGCAGCTATGGTACTTTAAGACTATTATTACTGAAATTGCATATTAAATAGCACTAATTTGGAGACAAGTGTATATACGTATATGCTGCTGAAGTCAAAGTTCTAGGTTTTGTTTGTTCTTGCAACAACTACATACTCCTCACTCTGTATTGATTTTGTGTAACTTCTGGAAATGGCTGTGCTTACGAATTTTCTCATCGAAATGTAAACGTCCACTCCTGAACAAAGGATCAATTACTCTCAAAATGAGCTGAGCTTAGCAAATGAATTGGTGGGCGCACTAACTTGTTGTTAACGTGTTAGCGTGAGGACGTTTGCACTTTCATATTCCATGGTACTCATAAAAGACCACTGTATGAAAGTATCTGTACTACTTAAAAATGTAATTGCTTCCTCCAATCCACCTGCCGAATGGACAACTACGATATTAATGCAATATTCCTTGAATATCCTTAAGAGTAGCGGTTTCTGGTAAAAGCTCATATTCGCGCCTTCGGCCTGATAAGCCTGTATATGCACATATATTAACATTTGCCACATTATCTCTATCGTTCTCACATTCTCATAAAACACCAATTTAATAGCAAGATATCGTTATCCCGAATTCAATAATTACAATTGTAAATTTGATATTTGCCGAACGTTAATTCTGCTTGGTAAAAGTATGATTGTTATCATTATGATTATTCTGCAGGCAATGAAAGTTTTCTAGAAGTTATAGGCATCCAATTTCTGTGATAAAGATCGTGTAATAATAATTGAATAACCCACGGAAATTTTTTCTAGCTTCATGTGATTTGCACTAAATTTTTGCCAAAAAAGCAAGGATAACCGTAGGTATAAATGGAATCTCACCTACAGCGCGTATAAGGTGGTGTCTCTGGCTTTATGAAAATGTGGTACCTGCAGTGGCTAGCCATAGGCTTCCCTCTTTCACATGAGTCCTAACACTGTCGTCACAAATCTACATAGTAGACGTATTTCTTTTCTTATTTCGTCACGAACTACGTATATGAGAACAGCCTTATGAAGGGGTGTTTTAAAAGATCCTCTACTAGTGTCGAAACTTAAGTCAGCTCCTCCACCATCTTTCTGAAATGACTTGTCTTTTATCCAGCCATTTTCTAATAGCTCGGGCTAGCACGAATTAAGAAGGAGACTAAAGAAGTGTGAACATGACACCGCTAACAATTCCCTCCTCTTTACACACTTTTACCCTTCAGAGCAGCCTGTTATTTCATGTTTTAATCATCATCAGCTTAGCTACCCAATGCTGGGTAGATCCTGTGTGTGTAGCAATGGTATATTTTAATACCAGGTGTGAGCCAGCCCTGGTCAGATTGCCCCGCGGCGTATCGGACGTGCGTGCCCGCTCTGTTGCTCTTTGTAAGCGGTAGCAGTGATAAGCGGAAGCGGTTTGCAGTAGAATGTTCTGGTAGCCATTGAACTGACTAGAGGTAGTAGTAGTACCTAGAAGAGCTCTGTATGAAAGCACTCTATGCGTTGATGTGCTCTGGTTTGAAGTGTGTAGCTGCCGATATAATTTTAGGCACTCGAAACAGTTCAGCTTTATATCAGGGGGTTTACTAAGAGCTCTTGTAGCAGGGCAGAAGGTGAACGGTTCCAGTGTGAGAGAGAGACGGAGCTACATACGACCTATAGCACCATCCTTTTTTCAACGAATCCATGATGGATCCATGACCTTTTTCATGTCATAGCGGCCTCCAATACTACAGCAATGTCCTTACGCAACGGTGACTACTCAAATTATTCGGATACCAGATAGCGTTATAATGTGGGCATGACTTTCCGTTTTTGGAAGATAATTAATTCTCGACTGGTATTCAGCTGCATCTGGAACTGGAAGCCGACCCCAGTAAAGTTGAGAAAAGACTAGGCAGATGATGACGTACATTGATTTAGGTACCTATCAAACATAATAATGGTCTGCCCAGCCTTTTCCCAACAATATTGGGGTCGGCTTCCAGTCTAATCGGATCAAAAATAGTATCTATTGAAATATGGCTGGTGCAAAGGGTTTTTTGCAGTCAACTAGACAGCGATCGCCCAGTCAACTTTAAATGGACATTTTAATCTCTGCTACCATCCAACATTGTTCGATTCCCTGGTTGAGAACACTCAATAGATTGACAAGATAGAAAAACCAAGAGGTTGAATAACTTGGTGAACGTCTTCTTAAAAAAGGCTCGAGAGAGAGATCGAGAGATATTGGATAAAATGTCAACAAACTCTAGTTCCTTTGAAAAAACACTACTAAAACACAATTATCTTGCTACTCCAATATCCTAGACTCTCCACCACTCCACAGAAATCCCCATAATCTCCCCACTTGCACCACTTACAAGCTTTAACGGGGTTTAATACTGGTACATAGACAAAGTGCCAGAGGTTTATTTCACTAGACTTGGCTTTGCGTCTGGATTGCCGTGGCACAGGTCAATTTATGTCAGTAATTGGTGATAGGACTTCGCATAACGTCGACTCTTGCGCTGAATTAGGGTTTAATTTTAGAGTGAATGGTGATTGGTGATTTGAGTTTGATTGCGTTTGTGCATTAGGGCTTTAGTAGCAGTGGAAGGCTGGATGTGTGGCTTTATGTTAAAAGTCGACGAAGTGTGAACTGTTTTCAAATTGAAGTGGTTTTTGACCAATTAGTACCTATCTTTTCTCAATTCTCAATTCTCAATTCTTTATTGCATTCCATAATGTAAAACAGTTGGTAAGCTTAAAATTAATGACACAATTATGGACCCTGTCGGGCACAGCATAGTAGGAGAGAGGAGGAAGAGCGCTTCTTTTATTATTTAAAGTAGTGCTTTATTTCTTTGCTAGTAAGATATAAATAGTACCTGCTTAAGTAAGTAACTCTTTTTAATGTTAGGTATACCTATATTGCTTAATTAGTTATTCCTGTTGTTACAGTACCAATATGTTTAAATTATTGATATTTGGTTATTGTACTAAATTTATTGCACGATTATTTATTTGTTAATGACTAGAATTTATTATTAATAAATAATAATACATAGGAATAATATTATTAATTGAAAATTATCGTGTAAGTGGATAATGAAGTATTTAAATTAATTGTTTTATTTGTTTAATTATGTATTTAATATATATTTAGATATTTAAATTTAATTATATTAATTGTTTTATTTATTAATTATGTATGTTAAATGTGGTATTAAATGTAAATTTTCTATTTAAGACTTGTAAATTATAATTTATCATCTAAATATTCTTTTATACTATAATAGCTTTTGTCTAATAGAAATAGTTTCAACTTATTAATGAAACTGTTATCTTTATTTATACTTTTCATAGGTTCTGGTAACTTGTTATATATTTTTATAGACATGACAAAGGCACTGGAGGAGTGCATTTTTAGTCGTGAAGTTGGTATGTTTAGTCTGTTTTTATATCTAAGTGTAATTCTAGTTTGTATATTTTCTCGCTTAGTATAGAAATCCGGGTATTTGCGAACAAATTTACATATTTCAAATATATAGATACAGGGTAAAGTTAGCATTTTTAGTTCTTTAAAGTAGGGTTTACAGCTGACGGTTTCTTCAATATTTACTAAGATTCTAATTAATTTCTTCTGTAAAATAAATAATATGGGCGCGTCTGTACTGTTACCCCATAGGATGACTCCATATTTGAGCCAGGCATAGGCATATGCGTAATAGGTTACTAGAGCAGTTTTAAGATCTGTAGTTTTTTTGATCTCGCGGAGGGCATAAGAAAATTTTGATAATTTAGCTCTTATTTTTTGAATGTGAAATTTCCAATTAATATGCGAGTCTATGTTTAGTCCTAACAGGGTGAATTTATTAACAACTTCTAAAGCTGAGCCATTTATGCTGAAATTTATATTTATGGGTGTTTTTTGACAGGGATAAAATGCTATTATTTTTGTCTTGGTGAAATTTATTTCAAGATTAGGTTCGGTCATCCAATTGATTGTGGCGTTAAGTACAGAATTTAATTTTTCATTTAGATTGATATTAGATTCACATGAAGTCAGTATTGATACATCATCTGCAAACAAGACGCATGGTTCATTTATATTGTTAGGAAGGTCGTTGATATACACAAGGAATAAGAAACATCCTATTACACTTCCTTGTGGGATAGAGGCGTTAATTATTTTATTTCCGGATCGGATTAACTCTATTTCGTTTGTTCTGTGGTTGTAAAATTCAATTTCCACCAGTTGTTCTCTATGTTTTAAATAGGATGATCTTATGATGGATATGATGTTTCCTTTCAACATAATATTTCAAGTGTCTTAGGTTAACTTAATTAATTATCAGGTCCATATATGGACCACAATATTACAATTTATTATCTTAGCCGTCCATTTGCAGTTTTTTTTCAATCATGTACACCAGGCATTCCTTAGTTGCTAGTGCACTACCAAGTCCGATTGTTTTATAAGCTTTCTGGCTGGCTTATGTGCAAGGCAGAGGCAACAACTAGTCATTTAGTGGGGTCTGAATTGGAATCTCTCCTGTTGCACTATTTATTTTATTTCCGAAGGTTTAGGCAGAGGTGTATTTATTGAAATGAATATCAGCTCATGTCTTGATAAGTAAACAATTGTTAAAATATAGTGATCTGATGCTTGACAATTTTGTGATTGGCCATTTAGTAATTGTTGATTCTGCAGGCTAGTCACCCAGTTCTGATCTTCTTGCCCTTATCCCAGTGCAGTGTCATAATGAACAAGACAATCAAAATAATTAATTAACTGCCTCACTTAAGAGATAAAATATAATATTTAATACACTATCGATGGAGATTAAACTTCTGTTATGTGTCGAAAGCTGTTGATTGATTTCGAGATAGTGACTGATTGATGTTAATCATTATAGCAGCTTGTACTAGTGTTATCGTATTAAAGGTGTCTAAATAATAATATTGTGTACCGGTGGTACAGCTGCGGAGATAGTGTACAAGTCAATCATCATAATTAACCCCTGAATGTGAGGACATTCTTCACCCTTCGTATATTTGGCACGAACGATTGAAAGTGGTAAGAATACTTGCCAATTCAGCAATGCTGACTACCTAGGGTCATAGAAAAGCAACTACAATAATTATTAGGTATTCTATGCCTGGATGTATCGAACATTTATAACTTCAATAGCCAAAATGGACTTCGCAATCATTGATGAAACAGCGTTAGGAGACCAGGATTGTCATTGGGGTCACACTTTTAAATAAACAGAATCCAAGGGTGAAGGAGTAGTAGTAGTATTGTACAACAAAGCACAGTCATATATACATCAAAGTAGTAAAGATGTGTGACATCAGTAACTCTAGAACTAGCCTAGTCAAAAAGATTGTACTTTTACTAATACTAGTTTGGAGATTCTCTACAGAGAATCTCCAAACTCTCTTAAAGGTAATTGTGTAACAGACAACACATACTATAACACTATTTCATTTGTCTCGATTGTAGCAATAACAAACCTTTAATCTAATGCGCATATTCATATGGTAATACCACCCAAGGACTCCACGAGACAGGCTTGACCTAGTATGGAGTTCATAAGCAAAGTACTTCCCTTGTGTCTTATTAAATTTGAACAATGTAAACTTAGTTAGTAATGTAGACTATATGGAATTGTAAAATATAGTTTTTGGAAAAAGTAAACATATTATTATTATTCTCCAACATACATTTTCATTTTTCAATTTTACTAGCCAAACTTTCAAGTTTGATGGCGAGATGCGCTTAGAATAGAATATATTTATTGTAAAACATGAGTATACATCATAATAATATGTGCAAGGTCTTAGGCCTCTGCCTCGAATTTTGCGGGCAGCGGCGGCGGAGCGGGAGCGGCAGGATTTTATGCGTAAAAACAAATGGACCGGACCTCCAAAACAGCGGCGCGGTAGCGGGGCGGGACAATGCGAGACGCGCCGCCGCCGCTGCCGCCCCGCTGCCCGCAAAATTCGAGGCAGAGGCCTTAAGATAACAGATAGATCTGCATGTTTTGCCATTTATGGCGTACAAAACTACATTATAGTGACGTATAAAACGGCATAAAAAAATAAAAAATTTGAGTCTAGACAGCAAACTATGAAATTAAAATCCTTAATCCTAATGCTAATTAAAAAATAAAGTATTGTTTTTACAGATTTGAGGGTCAAATTGTGAAAATGTCATAATTATAGGAATCTATTTAATCAACTGCGGTCATTTAAAAATTCGGATATGGTATAATAGCATTTGGCTATGAGATATTTTTTTAAATGTATTTTAAACAGAGCAGTATGCATTTGTCTAATAGGTTTTGGAATTTTATTATAAATGATTGGTACTAAGCAAAAAATACTTTTACGCATCAATGCCGGGGTTGATCTTGGTACGCATAATTTATTATTATCTCGCCGATTACGATTAGAAACGTCTGATTGTTTTTTAAATAGGTTAGGATTGGTTTGTATAAAATTAGCTATTTCATAAATAAATAAGGAAGGCAGACTTAAAATGTTATATTTAATAAAATACTGTTTGCAACTATCAGTTGTTTTCAAACCATACATAGCCCGAATACACCTTTTTTGTGACTTAAAAAATATTTCTTTATTATTAGAGTTTCCCCAAAATATAACTCCAAACCTCAATATGGAGCCGACAATACCATGGTAGGCAGTTATAAGCGCATTGGTACTTATAATAGGTTTTAGTTTATAGAGGGCATAGGCAGAAGAACATACTTTTTTATTTAATTCTTCTGTGTGTGCTTTCCAGTGCAGACGTTTGCAAATGGTTACACCTAAAAATTTTGCGGTGTCTACCTTTTTAAAACAGTTAATTTGTGTTGAACATTAATATTTGGTGCTTCTAAACGTTGACTGAAGAACATAATTTTTGTTTTTTCAAGATTGATTTTTAAATTATTATTATCTAATCAGTTAAGTATTGAATTGATTGTGTTATTAATTTCATGTTCAAACCTATCTTTATCTATAGAATGAATATTGACTGTGCTGTCATCGGCAAAAAGTGATACTGGATAATTAGTTACTAACGGCAAGTCATTTATATAGATTATGAATAGCAAAGGACCCAATACGCTTCCTTGCGGGACTCCATATTTAACTATCCTACTATGCTACTACACTACTACTACTATACTTGTTAAATACAAATACTTATATTATTAAAAACTAACTCTAAAGCTACCAACCATACACTATTCACTCAAGGATCAGTCACACCATATACCGGCACGGACAGACTGCGGACGAGCCGTGGACACCGAACTCGGACAGATTCTAAGTACATATCCATCTGGAAGTGTCCGTGTCGGAGCCGTGTCCAAGAGCACCTGTTTTTTAGCAAGCAGAGAATACTATGTTCTGGTTTGGAGTTTGTTTTTGTGTATGACATCTCGCAGTTGACCATTGGAGGTCGAGACTGCTTAACCGAACATTTCCTGTGGGTGCTTTAAGCGATCTTAAAGCCTCCGGCTAGGGCTTACAAACTAGATATAGGCGACTGTGCGTCGCTAGGGGGAGAACAGCCAAACGGGGTAAGCTGGATCATGATGGGGGGGATGGTTTGGAGACTATTTTGATGTTTAATATACAACGTGCTGTGGTAGGGGTTGCGCAGTGGGGGAGTTGTGAGCGGTGCATCACACGCGCTCTGGTCTGGGCGGTCGCTATGGCAGCACGTCTGACGAGTGCTAGTGCAAACTGTGTTTCATATTTTGTTATACCTAAAACCTAACCTAAACCAATACATCACAACTATAATATGCCTGCCGGTGAAATCTGTAAAACCTGAGCCACTTCAATCACATTCAACTTTGTCTTCAGCAATCCACATGCCGTTACAGGTGTCCACAACTTAAAAGATATCGACATCACATCAGGTGGCCTATTTATCAATGGACCATATTTTCTACAAAATAATCTTATCAGAATACCGACCACATTAAGAATTTCATAAGTACCTATTATTAAGTAAGTGTAAAGTTTAAAAACTACATAATTAAGCTCCTAATCTTAAAATAGTATCTTAATTCCATTCCGAAATATCTCGATGTAAATTGGAGGCGTGCATTTAAAAAATATATGTAATAATGAAGGTACATACGTATGGCAGATGACCTATATAGAAATGTAGGACTATTCCTACGTATGCTTTCTTTTTTGAAGAGATAAGCTGCGGAACATCTGCCTGTGTCACGCGAATACGGAATTTATTGATAACTATGTTTCGCCAGCGGTTTTGTTTGGCGTAAAAATATTGTTGCTTTTACGCGGTAATTAGTTTTGCGGGGCTGCGCTGTTGGCTGCAGATTATAATTTTGTGTTTAATTTAAGTGAGATTGATTAATAGAGATATATTCAAATGTCTCGGCAGACAAAAGATCCACTTGCTATTCCAACTTCTAATAAACATAAAATGACTTTGGTTTAAGATTTTTGTAATCCATTTCATTTAGAACCACCCACACCACAATCGCGCAAGCGGTTAGGGCAGAGAGAATTAAAGATTGATTTTAATACGCCGGCATTATTTTTGCCAAATATATATATACTCGTACAAACAAACAAACCAATCCTTTTCACATTATCGATACAGATAGATTGAAAGTGAAATTCTTGAGCGTACTCTAGCCAATATTATTGCAACAGCTGATACAACTGCACATACCATTTTAAACTTTATTTTAAAGCAATAAGATCTTAATTTGCGGGAGGAATTTATGTGTAAGGCCATCAATATATTATAGGATATTTAATTAAAAAAGTACGATCAGAAATATATTAAAAGGATCAATGTGTCCAGTTGCGTTTTGTTTTCATTAAAAAATATATTTAAAGTAATAAGTTGCCACCCGTAATTTTGACATGAAAAAGGTTTGTAAAAAGTATGCACGTTTTAATTTCAATGTTCCGTTTAATTTTAAATGTAATTTACTTTTATTTCATTGAAAATCCCTAAGACGCTTTTCAGTCGCCACAGACGACGTCACCGATCGTAAAGTTTATACTTGACTGTCTCATATTATGTGTATTATTTTATCATACCGACATCCATACCTAACCTAACACTGGACTAGACTGTTGTTGTACTTATTAATATTTCCATTGATGTACTGTTTTTCAAAGATCACCACAACTTCCAACTTTATAAAGTTGTGAATAAATTACCGAGTTAAAGATGCTTTTATTTACTTTTCTGACGTTTTGTCGGCACGAGTTACACTAGAATATAGTTTATGTAAGTCCAGACCGGAAGGTTGCTAGCCCCGGGAGCTTTAGAAACTATAATACTTACCTTCAACAAATTAACTAATTAGAAAAGATTATGAACAATGATACGCGTAACAAACTAACAACGCAACATACAACAACCTTTTAATCAGTCACAATCTAACTAATCGTCAAGTTAAACTAAAATTAATCCGAACTCCGATCGCTAATGAATGGTGCATGGAATCAATCTAAATAACTGGCGACGAACCATTATACCATTGTTAATGGTGGCTCGTTTGTATGGGTAATTAATGGTCCTTAAATGGTAACCATCAGTTTTGTAGCATCTTGTAAACTTGCTTGATTAAAGGAGACTGTTCATGGGATGATGTGGCAAATCTTTAGTAGAAGAGCGTCACCGAATTGTTGGATGATTTTTTGTTTTTGGATAAGTACCCGGATAAACCGATATAGTCCGAAGAATTGGCAAACTTAAGTGGCAGTGGGCAGGGCACATTATTCGCTGAACAGATGGTCGATGAGGCCGAAAGCACAATACACATATTGTGCCGAAAGGTTCTGGAATGGCACATATCGGAAGACGTAGCGTTGGAAGGCCTCCCACAACGTGGAGCTTATGACCTTGTGAAAGCCGCAGGAATCCGCTGGATGCGAAAAGCATATAACCGGTCGAAGTGACAGTGTTTGGGGGAAGCCTATGTATACAGCAGTGGACGCCATTCGGCTGAAATGATGATTATAATGATGAGCCGGATAAATAATGTCTTAATAAATTATTCGGTATTTTACTTGTGTGGATAATATAAGATACATTTCTCAAGATCCAGATCTATATAAATAAAAAAAGAAGTCCTGTCTGACTCATCAATGCCCGGCCCAAACCCTTGAAGCTAGAAAGCTGAAATTTTGCACAGAGTTTCCCTTTATTATGTAGCTAAGGAATATGGAATGATTTCCCGGTAGTACGTTCCCGTGGGATGCTTTCCGACATCCGCGCGGGCGAAGCCGCGGCCAAAGGCTAGTTACTTATATCATAAGTAACACTGTCTTTCTGCAATTCATACCTTTTGATGTAGATACTGACGTGTAAATCAGTAAAGTCAAATAAAACAGCTAACACTGAACAAGCATGTTCGTTTCTTCTCTATAGGTACGTAAAGAGAAGTTTGTTTTACATAGCTAGCTTCGTATCTCCAACTTCCACCTGCTAAAACAAACTTCTATGGTGAAATTACTGTTTTGAAGTAAACATCTCGAATTACTCCCGACAGTGCGCAATCCCCTTATTCTAAGGCCAATTACTTTAACTGCGGTGCTCTTATATTTAGCTTCAATATATATTTGTGCTACAATGGTCTGTTGGACACCTGGACACTCCCGCTTGACAGCACTGCAGCGGCTTGAAGATATTCCTGTAGGACAAGAAGATAATGTATGTAAGAATGTGCTTGCGACAAATAGCGCTTTGTCAGTAATTAATGCTTTTATTGTTTGTGAGGTGTACGACATTCAGGAATTTATCATATTTTTATTATGTTGGTACTTGTAAAGGTGGCTGAAGATCAATTTGGTCAGGAATATGGGCCATTGTGGCCTCTTGTCTGTTGGAACTTATTGTAATCACAAAACATTTTCCTAGTTTCATGAATCACACCACACCATCACACACGTAACCATCAGCTAGATTGTTATTCTTCTCTTTTGAGTCTATCTATAAGAGAAAACGCTGGGAAAAGTTTTGATGTCAAAGAATGATTTTAAAATTGACAACTCAAGCGTTTGTTCATCATTCAAACTCCATGAGAAATTAGAAACCCTTATCTTGACAAATCAGGCTATCACTAAATGCTTGCATTATGTAATAATATCAACAATCACGTAGTGGACCCAACAAAACGAAAAACAACCCCAAAAAGATTCTTTGACACCACACCATTTTAACTTTGCAGTTGAAAAAGAGAGCTTCTCTAACATTTTTGTCAGAACGCCGATTTTTGGGACGTAAAATTGAGTTGTCTTTCGGGACATGACAGGACCAAAAGTCGGGCAAAAAACATAGCAATGTTGACTGCTCATTCCAGTCGAGTAGGTTTCAAAAAAATATTATCAAGTTTTGACGTAAAACCAACGCTGGTGAATAAATTAAGTTTCTCTGTTGTTATTAAGGAGTTGTGATGGCGTAGTTTTGTTTAGATTCGGTCCACTTTGAAATAAGGTTATTGGAAAATTATTATAACGAATTATACGTAAATATTCGGATTAATCCTAATCCACATTAATGCCATTTCCAGAAATAACATACTATGCCGCTTAACATCCACCAGACGGGGAGCGTCTCCCCAAGTCCTGTGACCAACTGGAATGGCGCTTTGCTTTTCCGCTGGTGAATATGCCTGTCCAGTACGGGACCGTTCCGCCCACGCCAATCTAATACACTTCTGGACACATCTTTTGGCCCACCTTGTATTTTCAGTTTCGTTTGGTCCTAGCTAAAATTTTATATTAGGTCGAGCAAAAAGTTTTTATGCAGTTTTGAACCTGGCACATTCACAATTTCATTCAATAGTCTTTTTTTGAATTTCGAACACAGAATTTAAAGAAACAAAAGACAATTTGGAGCCTGTTTGTTGATATCAAACAATCGAATACTAAGAAAACTTGGTTTTATTGGTTTACTTGGATTTAATTCTTGAAAAAGTGATTGATATCTTTGGTTTTGAAACAAACATTACTTATTCTTAACATTAAGGTGAGGTTCTATCAATAATCTATGGATACTTCACCTGAAGTCGCCGCCCAAGCTGTGGCACTTATTCAGGCCGGACACAGCCAAAGAAACGTGAGTGCTCAACTTAATTTAAGTCGATCTGCGGTCCGAAATGTTTATCGGAGGTACCTAGAGACTGGCGGCTTTGTTCGTCGCCAAGGAAGGCCACGATCTCGGGTCACAACTGAAAGGCAGGATCGATTCATCGTGACGACCAGCTTGAGAAATCGTCACCTTACCTGCATTGAGATACAAAACCAACTTCGCGACTTCCACGGAGTATCTGCGAGCGCTCGAACTGTTCGGAGAAGGTTAAAAGAACGCGATATGGTACCACACAAGCCAGCTAATGGCCCCAAACTAACGCGAGCCCACCGAACAGCGCGCCTTCATTTCGCACGCAGTCATTTAAATTGGACACAGCAAGATTGGAGCCGTGTACTCTTTTCTGATGAGTCTAAAATTGTGTTACATGACAATGATGGAAGGAAGAAGGTCTACCGACGTAAGGGAGAGCGTTTCGCACAATGCTGCTTTGAAGAGAGGGTTACTTATGGCGGTGGCTCATGGACTGTCTGGGGCGGTATATCCGCGAGCGGCAAAACTCAACTTGAGGTTGTTACAGGACCACGGCTGCCAACATTAAATGCTGAAAGGTACATTAGTGAGTGCTTAGAACCTCACGTGATACCATACGCGGACTATGTGGGCCCAAATTTCCTTTTTATGCATGATAATGCAAGAGCCCATGCGGCCGGCATCGTCAGGGAATATCTTCGGGATGTGAACATCACAGTTATGGACTGGCCAGCCAGAAGCCCAGACATGAACCCCATTGAGCACATGTGGGACGAGCTAAAAAGACGTGTTAGGGCTCGTAAGCTAGTTGCCCAGACGATGCAGGAGTTGAAAACTGCCATAGAAGAGGAATGGGAGATGATCCCTCAAAATTTCATAGAGCGGTTGATAAACTCTATGCCTAATCGTATGAGAGCTGTGGTAGATGCCCATGGAGGCACCACGCGTTATTAAATTAAACCTTTATTTGATAAAACATGTTTTTTATTCAAAAATCAATTGCCTTTAACAAGGCGCATATCCGACTTGTTAGGCGTAGCTCCATGTCGTATGGTATTCTGAATTCAAATTTAAAACAATACGATCGAGAAAGATGGTAAAATGTATCAGGTTTAAAACTGCATCAACAGTTTTTATTCAATCTAGCAATCATATTTCGGTAGGGGCCATCGAAACCTAAACTCTAAGGTGGGCCAATAGATGTGTCCAGAAGTGTAGATTCAGCTTCAAATGAGACGTGCCGGATCATTAGTGGTTCCCTAAAACCGACTCCAGTACGAATGCTGTATTTATTGACTGGCATTGCGCCTTCAGATATTCGTAGAACCCACCGCATTGAGAAGGCAAAGCTAGGTAACCCACGCCACCCAATGCATAACTACGTCTCAGTGCCTCTGAGGCATATAAGCCGTAAAAGTTTTCTCGGGGGCATGGGTGCAGCTACTGGCAACACTTCTATAACAAGACGTGGTTCACGGTGGGAATTGCTTAAACCCCCAGACAGTTTTATCGAGCCATCTGAGAGCCTTCCACCTGGGCACGCATTACCGTGGCCGACTTGGTAATGCCTAAATAGACTATACGAACCCAAGTCAGCCGTAGCAAAGAGAATCTCCTCCTCCACAGAGGGGGTTTAGGAGCGACCCTGACAATGGCCCACCTTCCATCTTGCGCCACATGACCTGTGCACTTGAGGATTTTATGAGTGCGTCAGTGAACGGAGTTCGCGTGGCAGAATTTTGGGCGAAATATAATATCTGAATTTTTTCAACCTTATTTGCCATCGATACGCGAAGAAGAAGAATGCCATTACGAATTAGATTGTTCTATTTTGTTTTATTCAACCCAATTTACAGAGAGCCTAGACAAGAGTAGCAATTGCTTCCAAAGCGTTTTGTATGTCTACAACGACTTTTGATTGTAGCCAAGTAATAACAGCAGCAGGGTCGATCGATCAGGTGGATGGGTGAACATCTTTACATACCACGATCCACAACGTGCCTCGGAAAGCACGTTAAGCCGTTGGTTCCAGCCGTCATTCGTGGATCTTTGACAGTCATTATGGGTCGTCCAGCCCAAAAGTCTGACAACCAGTCTTACTAAGGGGTATATATAGTATTACCCAGTCACTGGGATGTAGAGGTCATATAGGCAGTCGCTCCATGTAAAATATTGGTATTCCATTTGGTTAGACTGGACCATAACATAAACTCAAACTCAAACTCAAACTCAAAGCATTTATTTCAAATAAACCAATTACAGGCACTTTTGAATTGTCAATGGGTCGGTCAGTCAGAAAGATGAAGCTAGTTGCCCATTCCAAAGCGTAGTAGATCCCTATGGAGAAGAACGGGCAAGAAACTCCACGGACACTCTTTTAAATCATAATATTTTTACAAAATATTGGTTACATCGTTCAAGTTGAAAATATACATGTGAGAACAATGTAGAAAGACGTGCACGTTAAAAAGCGTCCGTAATAAAAAGATAATAACTAAAACAACTAAATTAAATATTAAAATTAAAAATAAGCCATGGCAGCTAAGAGACGACCAGTCCCAACTGACGGCGCCCGTTCACGAACATGACGCATGGATCAGCACCATTTAGCTCAACCATTTTGAAGGGAACTTAATGATCCAACACACACGCCACCATCAGCGAGACATTTGAGTGAGCATGACATACTCTCAACCGCCAGGGCACACTCAAGTCAGTGAAAGACGTACCCAGTAAAAGGTAGCTTAATAGTAGCTACATAGTGCTCACACGTGCTATGCAATTATATAATACTAAGAGATTGAATCTAAACAATGCAAAGAAAGTTTTCTCTCATCTTAATCTTCAGCAGGTCCAACAATATATCCGAATGCTAATCAATTAATTAATGCGTCCTTGTGGAGCAGGACAAGCATTCAGCCAAGCATTTTTGTCAGCGATGTAATCCCCCAACTTATAATATGCCTGGCTGCATAGTGTGCGTTTTATACAAGATTTAAATTTCCTTTCATTCAGCTGGAAGCTGGACATAGCTGGGAAACGGCTAGGCAGATGATGATGTCTACAACGACTTTCAACAGGATGTCAGTCAGGATGGATGTATGTCAGTCTCTTATATTTTTGAGTTTTCCATCATCGTAATCGCTGATACAATGTCACTTTGTCTAGTCTGCAGTTGGTCCCAAAACGGACGAAACCCTTGGGCAGCATAACAAAGACAGTCATTTTCAAATAACCTACCAGGTACCGTCGTACGTTCTACTGGTTTACCATACACACAGTACTAGGTACAACCATATCATTTTGAGCCCATACTACCTAAGCTTTTTATCTCGCTCGCACGATACTGCTCACGGACTGAGTGAGAGCGAGACTGAGTGCGGTGCTGGGCGCCGATAGTTTAGAGGTAACTTTGGATTTTTTTTCTATCGAGAAAATTTTATGGAATCGTGTTTTGGTCAAACTTAACATTAATTCTCAACTTTACCATAATAGATATATTTATTTCAAAATTAATGCTGCAGTATTTTCGACATGTTGGAGGACCATGCTAAACCATTTGAGGTAGTAATGCTCCTAAACTGGGAAATCAATCTGTCAGTAATTGTAACGAGCCACATGTTCCTGGAACCTCTTTGCGTTAGTAACAGTGCAACATTACAAAGGGCAATGTACATCAATGGACAGGGGTATTGATATCAAGCACACTGCAGGACTACATTGAGGTAGATAACATACAAATGTTGTGAATGGACGTGTTAGTAGTCATGTCGGTGTGTTTGCTGCATAATTATGCTTGGCTACTAATTGAGATTGAAGTTAATATTAGTAACTAACTATTCATAATTATAACAATCAATAACGATTCTTCCAGCCACGTGTCTGGTAGTTTCCGATAAGGAACAAGTCACCTTATCTCAGCTAAAAAAGCGAAAATGTGAATAAGTTAAGGTATGTAAGACATATGCGATTACAAACAAGTCAATCTCAGAAAGTGATTATTTCATAATAAAACAATCAGTACAGCTGCGGCTTTTTCCTGTCATGTCACACGTGCCTTGTAGTTTTTGCTAACCGCCACCTCACCTTAGATCTGACAAAAAAGACAAAAACTTGAATAAGTACTTTAAAAGCAAAAGCGGTATCAGCGTCCTACTTTTAGCTCATAAGATAATGAGGAATGAACGTTTAACTACAGTATTATACTTTTCGGAAAAAAAAAGCTTTCTACATGAACGAAGCCGCAGTCCCAGTTAGTTTTCCGTATATTAAAACAAACATACGCTAGTAAAGGTGTGGCTAGTTAAACTACGCGACAATTATTCACAAAACGCGTCCACGACGTCACGCGCGCACTGAGCGTGATGCGATCAAAGTGGCGCGGATGCGACACTGCTTTGTAAGCAGGAAGTGTATTAGTTCATTGCAGATAGGTGGTCAACATGATTTGTTGTTGTTGACATACCGTCTTATTACAAAACAAGGTTCATCTTCAAACCCAGGTTTAAACCATGGACCCTTTTTTGAATTTCGAGCTTTATTCTGACACGTTAAGATGTCAGTTTTACAAAACTGACAACTTAGTACCGGACTAAGTTGTCAGTTTTGTATAAAGAACTGTATTTCTATCAAAGCTAGGTTCATATTACAAAAACTGGCTCGATGGTTTAAACCATGACGAAGAAAAACCTCGTTTTGTAATAAGACCGTTTATGTTTACAGGACTTAGAGTGCTAGTTACAACGGTAATTACCGAAGTGGTTGTGAGTTTTATCACCAGGCTTTGCATTAATAAAGGCTCCCGCAGACAGGCGTCACTTGTCCCACGACGCGGTGTCGCTTTGCGACTCTATTTATATAGAAAATTTACTACGGATATATTATAGTGTGACTGGTAATCAGTGACCGATACTTAAACACATGATTGTAGTGATGATAACAAACAACTTATACAATGGGACTCCAGAAATCGCGAAAAAAAAAATCAGCTGTTCCCTACATTTTGACAAGTTATGTGAACATAAATGATACAATTTTAGCAGTAATTACCAGTCACCCTATACATCGCAGAATCGCGTCACCCTGTCGCATCATGCGTCATTTTTTGCAAACAGGTTTCATGCAAAAGATCAGAGCTACTTACTAGTTGAAAGCTATTTGATAAAAGCCAAGAAGATGACTCCTAGCACAAGTATAACTAGCTTATACAAGTAATTTACAACCTACCGAAAACAAAAGTAAATAATCAGTGGTCTATGTTGGGTAAGAACTTAAAGTTATTATCAATCCGCTTTTTAAACCGGGAAGATAAGAGCTGAAACGTTTTTAGTGAATTTTCTCATGCAAAATCTATTAACTCAGATTTAAAATCTAGCACTAACCTTGACACAAAACTAGCGAAAAAGTCACGTCTGTTGCATCTGTAAAGTTTACTAAGTTACTCTATGCACAACCCCTTAGCTCGTAAATATCTGAGTGATTTGCATAAGAAACGGCACCAGTCACACTCCGCGCTGCTGAATAAATTACTTACTTTTCACTGCTTTTTTTACCAAGAAACTTTTTTTTTATTATATCAGTCTTTTATAGCGTGTTACTCTTTAATATTTCTATAGCAATTTGGTGGAGAATAAAGGAGAGCCGGGGGAAGCGGTGAATTGCTGTGTTTTAATAATTGAGGAAGTTGTGGTGACTTTAGCTCTTTGTATAACTTGTTTAATTAGGTACCTAGGTACTTATTATCCTGATAAAAAGTAAAAACTTCTGGATTATCTGGTCATTTTCAAAGGTTTAGATTTACAAGCACTTACATACCTAGCTGTTTTGGGATTGCTTGAAAAAGTTAGCAAACCGATGTTCACCTAGTCTTGACGAAAATAAAAAAATTATACTCTTGACGAGTGAAGATTTCAGAGCTTCAGAACATAATAATGTGCTAGTATTGTTACAAAACTCACCGAATGTATAAAATCCTTTTTTTTTAAATCAGTTAAAAACTCATAAATAATGAGCATCACGCACTGCTTATTATTTTTTATCTTAAGCGATCCAATGACAACACGTTATTATGACAACAACAAAAAAAAAACTAATTGAAACCAGCCAACCACGACCAAGGTATATTCAATGATACCTCATTTGTCAATCTATCAATCAGTTGTCAATCCAGAAAATTGATCAACAAAATCGTGAACATGTAATTAGTTTTTTGGAATATAAGTCGTTCATGGAATTCTGGAAGATATAATAAAATGGCCATAGCCCTCGTGACATCTAGTGATGTGAAAAAAACAAAGTGACATAGTTGTCACTTTGTTTTTTTACAAAGATGTGACGAACAATTAAAAATCTCAGTAGGTCAGTAAGTCACATGGTTTCAGTATCACTCTTCAGTTCCATATTACGTAACCCTATTAAAGCTCTGTATAATGGGAAATTATTAATTGCACACCAGAAGAATATTCTTACATCAAATGCTTGTAATCCAATAATCTACATGTACACCAAATCTATGATTGCACTACTAATCAACTAATTGAATATCAAAACTTGTACAAATAATAATCGTTATTTATTTATAAATTTTTGTCCAAAGTCACAACAAAAATATTAATTATGTATCAAAAATACTAACTGATCATCAAAAATAACAAATGCGCATCTAATAAACTTATTATTGCACTACCAGTTGAATATAAAAACTTGTACAAATTATAATTATTGGGCACCCCGCAGTTCAGCTTGTTTAGGTTCCTGCAGACAGCAAAAGGAGCCCCGCGCAGCGGAGCTCCGTCGACCTGACGTTAAGTTTAATTTATTTAGACATGCAAATTTTGATGTACAAACAGTATTTTTGATGTACGTATTCTGTTGGAAAAAATTGGTAAATTTTGATGTGCGTTTCAATACTATGCTTATAAAAATAAAAGAATATTTTTTTAATTATGAATTGAATTTCCAAATTCCCAATCTAGAAACATAGTAGGTAATAAAATTACCTAGTGTTGCAAAAAAGCTAACAAACTGCGTGGACAGAAAATGAAATAATCGCTGATTGGAGGACCGCATACGTGATCGTTATGCTAGTTTGTATGACACAGAGGGAAGCGAATCACACAGTATTATAGTTTTATACTAACTAACCAACACACTAGATTTGTTCCTAAAAGGTTGAATTGTAAAAAGTAAGCCGTTGAAATCTGATTCCGATTTGATTGGCTGTTGATATTTCCGTGAGCCAATCACAACAGCTAATTATGTCATTTGACCTGCCAGCCGATCTAATCTTTAAAAATGTCACCGTGAAAATTAAGATGAAGGAGTTTGAAGTGAGATGTATCCTACTCAGGCTCACTTCACCGAAGTTTTTAAGGTGAGCATTTTACGGAAATATCAGAATATATGATATAAGGCTGTAATTGTCTAGGTAAGTACCCTTCATCACTATGACAATTTACTGAAATTAACATGGCGATAACAAAATATTATAATAGCTGTTTTAGTATTAACAAACCCTTTAGACAATCATATCACTCCAAAAACCCACTAACTTCTGATTACAAAATTAAAGCAAAGACACACCATAACTTTCTAGCACCATAAACAAAAAGTCTAATCATAAACAAACAAAGGCTTTCCCCGTAGCGTTGTACAATTGTCACGTTAATGACGTCATGCGATGATGGCCGCCATCATTGTTCCCATGGCTCGTAATGGGCCATGTAAACATTCTCCCATAATGTTGGCCACGGGGATGTGCAGTATGGAAGAGTAACTCGTGGATGCTGTGACGGCTGGATAAGAATATTTATGTGTGTTTTTGTATAAAATTAGTAGTTAGTGAATTTGGTCTCGGTTTCGTTCGAATAAACTTATCATCACGCCTGGATTTCTTGAAGGGTTTAGTCATCCAAATTTCGCCAGTTATGTTGATTTTATTTCCAGTAGATTGATTGTAGGTACAAAATTTCGTGTTATTTTCAAGAAGTTCGTATCTTAAACATTTACGTTAGATTAAAACAGAGCAAGTTACTGTAGTACCTATTAATTAGTATACATAGCAACAGTGTGGGGAAAATAACTGTTAGCCGACGTTCGCACGGACGTAAAAATATCGCGGAAGGGATTTTAACGCGCACTGGATTTTCAACTCTCCTTGTTGAGCCGAGCATTGAGAATCTAACTTATCAACAACAGAGTACATTGTAGCGTGTCGAAAAAACACACTGTTGGATTTTTAACTCTCGGCGCTAAGCAGAGCGTTGAAAATCCAGTGCGCAAAACAAAATCGCCGCATTATTTTTAACCGACGAAGAAAAAAGGAGGAGGTTCTCAATTCGATACGTATGTTTTTTTCTTATGTATGACCACGCATATCTTTTTACAGAGTCGTCCGAATTAAAATTTCTTTGTTTTTTCCGAGAGAGTTGATCAAAGTTGGTCCCATATAAAATTGATTAATTTTGCTCGGGTAGTTTTTGAGTTAGCTTCAAATAATACGTATTTTTTCCCCACTTTTATATGGATGATGTTCTAGTTTGTTTTGCAGGTAGTGGTATTAGAATTAGTGTGGGGTAGGTACCACAACTAAAAAGTGAAAAATAAAAACTTTTTTACAAAAAAATACAACCGACTTCCAAAAACAATACTACAAAGTGAAAAATAACTTTAATTTCGGAAGTTGGTGGCAAAAAACGAAAATACATTTAACCAGACACCAACTTCCGAAATTAAAGTTATTTTTCACTTTGTAGTATTGTTTTTGGAAGTCGATTGTATTTTTTTGTAAAAAAGTTTTTTACGTCCGTGCGAACGTCCACTTAGAGTAGACTTTTTCATTATTATGAAGTTGCAGACGTATAAACTCGTGTAGAGATCTTTTACTCTAAAACTGTACGTCCCTCCACTGCTACTGTTGCACTTGTACTGCTAATGTTTGTATAAATATTTTACTGGAAGGGTGTGCAGAGTAAAAGATTTCTACCAAACTGTTGTGTTGAAAATGATGAAAGTTAAAAATAATCAAACTACATACTCATGACTGTCTCTGTCCACCACTTATTAAATGAATCAAAAACTTTAAGCGTGCCTTACAATATTACATAAATAATTACAAAAGCATGCTGAACCACTAAATAACTTCTTATCCTGACGCCACAATTCTTTGCTCGAAGTCCACGCGCCGCCGGCACGCATGCTAAGTGATGGCATCTACTTTTTTACGTTTTTTTATCTAAATTAAAAATCAGCGTCGCCCCCCCGCCCCTCCTCTGCAAGGTCTAAGGTTACGCTATAAACATAAAACATACGCAGCTTTGTTTGGCCTATCACAGGTAAAATGATCAAATATATGGCTATTATCGTAAATTGAGAAGACTAGGTGGTCCGATTTCTGATAGTAGGTACGACATTATTAAGAAAATTGCGATTTCTTTTTGGGCACAGACCTGCGTTGAACGTGTCTAGGACGATACTTTAGGCAAGTGCTCAGGTTAACCAGGAACCGATTCTTTGGCAGCAAGTTACAGTCTTGGCAAGCACGAGGCTCAGACCAAATAAAAATCCAAGACTGCCAACAATACAATGAAGCATGCGCAAAACTACACCTCGCTCTGTGCATACACATTTACACCAAACTACAACTAAACTACATCTCACTAATTGCACACATGTTTACGAAACCGGCCTCACGTCACTGTTGATAGCGCTATGTCTTGGTTTTTTATTTGGTCTGAGGCTGAGTCCGACTTATTTTACTGTGTTACAGTAAAAGAAAATAACATAAGAACCTCGACTGAAGAGCTAAGATAACTACGATATTAAAGATACTCAGCGTCTCTCTGCGATTGGATATCTTTACTTGCTCTTTGGCGGAATTCCAGAGGGTGACACATAACATATTGTCCTCTGTATGACTTGTGCCGATACTCAGAGATACTTGGGACTTGTTAATTATAATCCACGTAAATCGACAGCTGTTTTGAACCCTGTCAGTCAAAATAGGACAATTTAGAAACATTTAATTTTTGTCAGTGGTGGTGTCTAATCTCAGAAATCGAATTCGAGATCAAAAATGTAAACAAAGGTGTTGCCAATTTTTAATAATAACCTCTATTGTGCAGTTTGCCGAAAAGTACTAAGTACAACATAGTGCTAAAATTGTTAGCATATCTTAAACAGGTAAAATATAATATTGCACACAGTTTTCAGCTTTAAAATGACGTAAACTACGATCCATGAATAAAATATAACTGTTTGAAATAAAATCGTGCAATTATTTTTATAATACTGGCAATAAGGCAGAAGCTCTAAACATTTGGACTTTCATCAATTATTTTCTATTTATAAAATGTTTTTCCTTCTAAATAAGTGGATCGTTAAAAAAATCGTAAATAATATTGCGTTATCCTAATAATCGATTCAAGTTGAGTACTGTCATCCGATTCCAAAATCAAATAATTAGAATGGCTAGGGAAATGATGGCTACCCCTGAGCTGTCACTTTGATAATGACATTTCTTTGTTTACATTTTTTATCTCGAATTCGATTTCTGAGTTTAATTGGTTTTTGAGTCAGTGTGAAAATTGTAACTACATTTTTGTATGGGTTCTCACCTGTAAAAACAAAATTAAAAAAAAAACTAACTTGCATGGTGATAATCAATTTATCTAACTATCATTATGTGTTGAAAAAAAAACCTGTCTTTTGCAGTGCGATACTAATAAAATTTAAATAATTACTAGATTTCACTTGTAGGGTGAAGACGGTGATAGTTTAAGTGATAATCCAAGGTTAAAGTCATCTTAAAATGCGATACCATATACCACATCGTTTTAGTTCGTATTAATTTGCCTAATTTTATGAAATGAAAAAAATGAAATTCCTCAACAATCCTTCAGCTAATAATTCTAAGTTACATCACTTAAACCGGCAATAAAGATAACTCTAGTGAACACGATAGTAATAAAAAGCTAACAAAATGACTCACAGTACGTAACACCTTACGATGCGCGCGCGCATGTGAGTGACTCATGCGCAAGCTACAGGAATGGATGATTTACATCGACTGGTTAGCTAGGTTATGAGTTTTTAATTTTTTAGGCCGAAATAGATCGTAACTTAATACAGTTTAAAAAAAAGTCGGTGACCATACCTACCCTCAAAATGGTATATTTACGAATAAATAAATAAATAAAAATGAAAATTGATTTTCGGAATGATGGTGGTGATTAGTTTAGCTACCTACTTAGGGGCTTGTGGCTAAGTAATAACAGCCACACGGGTCGATCGTTCAGGTTAAGCTACGCTTGCTGCGGTAGGTCCGTGTATGGGTGATCATCTTTACATACCAACACCCCTCCGTGCCTCGGAAATGGTCCCGGTTGTCATTTGTGGATCTATGACAGTCGTTACGAGTCGTCAGAAGCCCGAAAGTCTGACAACCAGTCTTACCAAGGGGTATCGTATTACCCAGTAACTGGGTTGTGGAAGTCACATAGGCAGCGCTTCATGTAAAATACTGGTATTCAGCAGCATCCCGTTAGACTGGAAGCCAACCCCAACATCGTTGGTAAAAGGCTTGGCAGATGATGACCTACTTAGCATTTGTTTATAAAAGTCTACTTTTGACTGATATACTAACTTAATTTTTTTTTCTGTAATTAATCGATGGAGATCAAATCGCAACAATGCCGAGAATCGAGAGGCTCAAGAAGAAAGTGTACACAATTAGAATGAAACTGTGTCTAATTACTGTTCCTGGTGGTTTTAGCTCATTATAAATCATCATCGCATTGCAAGTAATTAAAAGCTTTTCCGAGTTTTTCAAAATGGCTCACATTTGGGGCCATTATTAACTTGGAATGTCCTTTAATGTAAATTGAACCAATCGCAGGGATCTTCATGAAGCCTTTTCTTTTAGACAAAACCCCCGTTACTTCAGACACAACAATCACTTCATCATCAATAAAAAAATCCCCACAGGTGTGGTTTTCTCGGATGATTCCAATCCTCAATGTTTATCTTTGCGGCATCTCCCCGGAGACTATGGCCCGCCTTTCATCTTGCGCCGCATGCCCTGTCACCTGTTCGCGTGTCTGCGTCAGCGAATGGTGTTAGCATTGCTGAGTTCTGGGCCAAACAGGAAAAGAAAAAGAATAATCACTTAAAATTCTGAAATCTCAGCCAGCAATGTACACAAAACAGAGAAACCTAACGTCGGCGATAACCAGAGCGCGTTGTATCGAAACTGGGTGAAAGTCTGAACTGCCGTCTGCTGCCTGTGACTCACTCGACGACCGACACTAAATTTGTGATGGACGATCATACGAACCTACCAATAGAGTCAATGATAAGATGATGAAATTTTCTGTAATAGTACGTGAAGGCTTAGTGACAGAAAATTAGTCACTTGGAGGTTTCGGTACCGGCCTAAGTATTCACAAGATTGAAACATCCATGAGTCACTTTCAATTTGATAATATCTAAGTCTTAAAAAAAAAATATGTACAAGTATATAAAAAAGAGGAGGGGAAATAATCACAGGGCATCAAAAAATTCGTCCGCATCGCTGTCGACAGGAAAAGTGCCCATAAGGCTGGCAGCATTGCCACGATAAGTAAGGCAATGCTAATTCTTTGGCCAAAAAATACGTTAGGTCTTTGGTCACGTGTAGAGTCGACCAACCGCTTGGCGATGTCCCGAAAATCTAACTAATTTGATAATGTGATTTTTTATATTATCAAACTTTTCTAATGTTGTGCCCGTCTGGACTAAAGTCAGCCAAGTCCGATTTTAACGAAGACACTCTTAACCCAAGTCAATCCTAAATATCAAACACATATCAAATCATTGTACATCGAGTTTATGCAGCCGCATGAGGATGGTATAACGTATTTTTATGGCATCCTAGAGAGTTAGACATGAACTTAGGAGTTATTATTATGTCCTTTATCTCACTAATATACATAATAAAAATAATAATAAAACTTTATTGTTTCAGAATTAAGCATTACAATATTCACATAACACTAGCAGTTGTCAGTGCTGATAGGCATTAATAAGGAATAAGTACACCATAAGGAAAACTGAAATGGTCTGAAATTGTAAACACGCAATAAGTTTGATTAATGCTCTATCCTTCTTCCTCATCGTTCAAACCCCATAAGTTACCCCAATGTAATTCCCACACATTATGCAAAACAACAGGTAACCCTTTGTATAACTCACAAAACATGCGTTGAAAACCATGTCAGCAATTTGTATCCTTAGAGTATCGAGCTAAGCAATTCGCACCCCAAAAAGCGTGGAGAGATCTTTAGTAGCTTTGAGCAAAAACTTGTCAAATCACGAGCCTTCAATCGACATTGCAAAATTTTTACCGCCAAGTGCGATTTTACAGTTTTCCGTCCAAAACGTCAAGAAGTCAAAAAAAAAAAAAGAGTTGACGTCAGATTCCATGAAAGTCAGACCAGTAAACAGTACCTACTTTAACTGGTAACTTGTGACTAATTGCATAGAACCATTTTTTATGCTAATTGTAACATCTCAGTTCTGCATGATGTGAACAACCCTTCTCACTTGAAATATCTACAGCCATTTTGCAATTTGACGCGGAATTAATTATGTTGATTGATTCATGCAACATCAATTACTTATCCACAAATCTTACAAAAACTTTTGTCTTAAAAACTTTTAATAAGTACTTCACACCCTAAACAGCTACACGTGAAATAAGTATGTTCTCGTACACCGGGGGATCTTTATCAACTGCGACGCGATCTCAATTAGCCTGCAGCGGGAACTTGTCGCTACTAATGCGTCGCTATCTATTAGGGAGCTACACACGAGCTGGAGAAGTCGCTGCGATGGACAAGGTTAAAGATGAGGTTGGGGTTGAAAAATTTAAAAAGCCAACCAAAAACGAATAAAATAACTTTCATAAAACACTTCAACAGCTCCTGAAGTCGGTGTCATCAATTCTTCAATGCACTTTAGCTTGACACCGACTTCAGAAGCTGTTGAAGTGTTTTATGAAAGTTATTTTATTAGTTTTTGGTTTTGAAGTCGGTTTTTATTTGTTTTATCTAGTATTTTTATTATCTGCAAGCGTTGCAATGACTGCATGTATGATGGATGAATGTTCTGGTTGACCGCAATGACACGACCACTTTTTTCACTATAATGGCTGACTGCCCTTAATCACCGTGTTTAAATCAGTACCTAGTCATTTTTTATGACACAAAAGAGATCTGTCGATGCTTTGCCAATAGTAATCTCGCCACTTCCGGACGTTTCACTTGAAATCTTTGTTCAGAAACGCCGCCTATACAGAAATCGTCTGTAAACCCCTTTACTCACCAGTACAGAGGAGTAATGTGTCGATTTATATGATTTATACCCCCTTCTGTAAACACATACGTTTGATCGTTGCGAGTTGATTAAATTATGCAAAAAACATCGTGTTGCCGACGACTCGTAAACGCGGTTTCTTCAGATGTCTATGTGTGTGTTGTGTTTGTAGGTAGTTTTGTGTATGGGTGTGTGTATGTGTGTGTATTTGTAGGAATTGATATGGAACTGTCTGGAGATGTAGGCAACGGATTAATTGGTTGTAAGTGCCTTGTTACTGCTTAGTAGGTACTTTTTTAAATGAGGAGGGCTAATTATATAATGTGGTATCTTTCTAAGATACGCAAGCATCTTGAAAAAAAAAAGAATATATGTTTATGCTGTCACAGAAACACGTGTATTTATATAAAACTAGCTTATGCCCACGGCTTCACCTACGTGAATGTCTGAAAATATCCCACGGGAACGTGCTACCGGGAAATCCTTCCCTAATCCTTGTCTACATTGTAAACGGAACCTCTTTGCAAAAGTTCAGCTTTCCAGGGTCAAGGGTTTGGACTGGGCGTTGATGAGTCAGACAGTCAGTCAGTCATGACTTCTCTTTTTATTTATACAGACAGAAGAAGACAAGTTACCTCGAATACCTAAAGTGCATCTCTGTTTTCTTTGATGAAATTAGACAACTAGTAACCGCATAAAGGACTAAGGGAACTATTTATAATATTAATGCCAGATTTAAAAAAAACTTAACACGTATATTACACAGGGTTATTGGTACCACCAACCACCACCAAACACCAGCAACATCTTAAGGGGTCATTGTACTCATCATTATGAACAACTTTTACTATGGGAACAACCAAAAAAATCTGCTATTTAGTAGGTATATTTTATCTAGATCAAGCTCGTCAAAATGTAGGGAGCAGCTGATTTTTTTTTCGCGATTTCAGGTTTGGTCCCATAGTAAAAGTTGTTTATATTGATGAGTGCAATACAGTACCCTTAATAGGTTGCTGATGTTTTACCAATAACCCTCTATAAGCAGTCTAGGGTACAGTAGTGTTAAAATAATGTATCTACCTAATGGTAAGTCATCTTAAACACATTAATCACCGGTCCACAGCTGGGCATAAGTATACGCCCACATATAAGTCTAAATTCCCATTCGCTGACTATTCGCATTGCCGAGTGTGTGCACTCACTTAATCATAGTTCAGTTGGCAACGCAAAAACAATACGATTGCGTAAATAGGGCAGTGCCGAACATAAAAGGTGATCGATTTCGAACGCCCGATGACTCACTAGTGTTGTGACTTCTGATTATTTGACTACTTTGGAATCCGAATAATGGACTACTCGGGAATCGATCAAAGAATAAAAACAAAAAGTAACTGAATAAACTGACTCATTATTTGAAAAATGATTATTTTATAGAGATTAAAAAGGCTAAGTCGGCGTACGCACGAACGGAAAAATATCGCGGCGATTTTATTTCGCGCACTGGATTTTCAAAGCACATTTAACTTCGAAAGTTGAAGATCCAACAGTGTGTTTTTCCGACGCGCTAGAATGCACTCTGTTGTTGTTTAGTTGGATTCTCATCGCTCGGCTCAACAGCGAGAGTTGAAAATCCAGTGCGCGATAAAATCCCGCCGCGATATTTTTACGTCCGTGCGAACGTCGGCTTAATGTTATGAGGTGGCTGACCGCAAGTGACTAAGATTATTTTCGATTGCTTTTTTATGTGGAAACCAGATGCCTTGAATGCCTAAAGAGTGATTTTTATAAAATGCAGTACATGGTGCAGTATTAATACCATATACTTTTTTATTTCTTAAAGAACTTACTCTTGATTTTCGACAGCTTTTTTTAGCTTACTAGCTTTTGCCTGCGGCTTTGCCCGCGTGGACGTCGGAAAATATCCCACGGGAACGTGCAACCGGGAAATCCTTCATTATTCCTGGTCTAAATTATAAAGGGAACCTCTCTGCAAAATTTCAGCTTTCTAGGTTCAAGGGTTTGGGCTGGGCGTTGATGAGTCAGTCAGGACTTCTCTATATTTATATATAATTGGTAAGTGTGGTAACTAAGGATGGCTGCCGAATAACGGGTCCAGAATTTGAGCCCCCGATACCTCTAACTCAGGATACACGTGAAAAATTGTGAAAGATTTGCGCCTAATCACGTAAAACCACAAGATTTCTAAGAAGATTTCATAATTTGAAGTCGGTAGATATGTTATTTTGGATATCTTGTTCAATTTGCGGTGAATAAAATGAATAAGTAGATATTTAAGTCTACTGATAAAATCAAGCAACTGCCCATAATTGCTCAAAATTAATGATCGGTGTATATTTCGCATAAATATCGAAAATTATTTATTGGTTACTTTACAACAAGATAACTTCTCTAAGTTATCTTAGACTATAGTATAATCAAACCCCTAAGCATTGCAAGTGTCTAGGTGGTTGTATCCATTTACATTAAAAAATATTATCTGTCATTCTCTGAATCGCATAACACTTTGCTATTCTAAAAGAAAACGATTTTAAACATCGAATAACCGCACCTACGCACATCACTACGCATCACCCAATAATCTCTTGATAACTGTACTTAATTAAGTTATAGCTAATAAGTTATCTTTTAACGGCTAATCAAAGCCTATTTAGATATGCTATCGGCTGCTCATGAGGTGTTATGTGGCTGTTACCACTTATCTGACTCGAACTTGCTCGGCTTGTTGGTATAACAAGCTCTGCATAGCGGTTTTGAATTCGCATAAGGGGTTCTGCAAGCGTTTATAGATTTTATTAAGTGTTCCCTGATACCGTTTTCGTGTAAATATAGGAGATCTGTTGTGTGAGCACGTGTTTTGTTTTGTCAGTTGAGGTTTTATCTTGTATAGTGTGAAATCTGTGTCTTAGCCAAAATTTAAATAGTCTTTAAAATGAGTTTTGTAAGGAATTTTTATTTTTATTGTTTACTAGATGACCAGAAGTTCATCGGCCAGTGAACTTCTTACCTACCACGAGAGACAAAATTTAGTTTTTTTTTTTTATTTTCGGGGTGTTCCTTTTCCTAAATTTCTTTTTTACTAAATCACCCCAGTATCGAGGCGAACAAAACAAAAAAAAATAAATTCAAATCAGTCGAGCCATTTTTAAGTTTTTGCGAGACGTATGGCAAATGATTTTTATATACGAAAGTAGTAAAGTTGAAGTAGATGTGTCGAGAACACACTTTATATACGGGGTCAAAATAAAATAGGGTTTAAATTAGCTAGCGAAACTCTGCATACGTGATGAGTATCGATATCTAAACATGATAAAACAAAAAATAAATTACGATGATATTGTTTAGGGTTCCGTACCTCCAGAGGAAAAAACGGAACCTTCTAGGATCACTTCGTTGTCCGTTTGTCTGTCTGTCAAAACCCTTTTTCTCAGGAACCCGTAAAGGTATCAAGTTGAAATTAATATCAAATACGTAAGTTTATGGTCCATTGGGCTTTAAAAAAATGAAGCTTCTAAGTCAACGCAGTAAGCAAGGTCTCACGCATAAGTAAAGGAAAAAGTCCGAAAATCGTTAATTTGTCATTTAAACATCATCATTATATCAATCATTTATTTTTTTCTTTGACGTATCTCGGGACACTGGGGTCCCGGACCTTTGGAAGGCGTACGAGGAGCCGAAGCCAACTCGCAGAGGCCCCTTAGACAATTTTAAATGAAAAGAAGGCACCAGCCGACGATTATCCCAGTATGCACTATGCAATTGCACCCAAGGACAACCCCCGGTTGGTGCAGAACTATTGCAGAACATGGAAACAAAACACATCATTATCATTATTATTATCATTATTTTTTATCATAATTTTGTCATTTGTCATTTTATTTGTCGCTTGGAAAATGGCTTGTCCCAATACGGTTTTGCCCGACAACCCGTCCTCCCAGAAACTGTGGGACGTGCCGCTCTGCTCGCTTTGCAGTATTATACGGAATACCCTATTAAACACGTCATTTAATACTGTTGAGCGTGCCCGTCTGCTGGCTGTGGGAGAATGGGAGTCAGGCTTATGGCTTCAGGCGCTCCCATCATCCACCATAGGTGCTAGGATGGATGTCTCATCGTTTCGGCTCGCTACGTGTCTCCGCTTGGGCGCACCTTGTGTTGCTCCGCATCGGTGTCACTGCGGTGAAGCTGTCAACAGTCTCGGGCACCATGACATATCCTGCTACAGGAGCGCAGTCGCATAGCACGGCACGCCAGCATCAACGACATTATTCGTCGAGCTATTGTCACCGCTGGCGTACCAGCGGTATTAGAACCAAACGGCTTGGTACGTGACGATTGGAAGAGACCAGATGGCATGACATTGTTGCCTTGGAAGATGGGTAGGCCTCTGGTGTGGGACGCAACCTGTGTCGACGACACCCTTGTTCTTTGGCCAAAGAATTAGCATTGCCATTCAACGTGGCAATGCTGCCAGTCTTCTGGGCACGTTTCCGGATGACATCGATGCGGTCGAGTACCTACTTCGACGCCTAAGAGTCCTTTTGTTTTGTATTTATTTGTATAGTTAGTTAGTCATTACGTTAGTACCTAGTGTAAATAGTGTAAATAGTGTTAACTATTGTGGAGCGTGTTCGTGTTTCAGTTCAGCGAAATCCGCAACAGTCAACACGTAAGAGAAGTCAGTCTTTGGACGTCAAAAGAACAACTTTGCGACGAATTTTGAAACGTGATCTGCATTTGAAGGCTTATAAGATTCAGATAGTCCAAGAATTAAAACCCAATGATGCCAATAACCGACTTAACTTTGTCAATTTGATGCTCGAGCGGTTCAACAATTTCAACAACGTGATTTTTAGTGATGAGGCTAATTTTCACCTTAATGGCCATGTGAACAAGCAAAATTGTCGGTTCTGGTCCGAGACTAATCCCCGACGCTTGCATGAACGTCCACTTCACAGCCCTAAGCTTGTCGTGTGGGCTGGGATAACGTCAACCGGTATTATTGGGCCATACTTTTTTGAGGACGAAAGAGGGCAAGCGATGACGGTTAGAGCTAACAATTATTGCAATATGATAACAGACTTTTTGGTGCCAGCTTTGCAAGAACTTCAAGGCAATACCTCGAGGATGTGGTTTCAACAGGATGGGGCCACATGTCATACGGCTAGGGTATCCATAGAGCTGCTGAAAAATGTTTTTCCCGGAAAACTCATCTCGAAAAGGGGGGATATTGAATGGCCCCCACGTAGCCCCGATCTCTCTCCATGCGATTATTTTCTATGGGGCTACCTCAAATCGGTAGTTTACGAGAATAATCCGACCAATTTAGAGCAGCTGAAGAGGAATATTATTCAGGAAAGTAACAAAATACCGAGAACAACTTTTCAACGAGTTTTCCAAAATTTGCGACTTCGGTTCCAAGAGTGCCAAGCAGCCGAGGGAAGCCATTTGGACAACATTATTTTTAAGTCTTAAAAATTCCTATGCTTCTACTTTTTAACAATACAAATATATTTGTGTTATGTTTCGTAGTTTTTTTTAAATCGAATATTTAAACCGCCAACACCCTTATGGCCCACCCTGTATAATGTTTATAAACCACAAAAATAAAATAAAAAGTTATCTATGCAAACAAAAAAAAACACATACTTATATTTTTTTTTTAAATTACAAACTTACATTTGCGGTTGGAGAATAGACCATGACGTATATCAATGTATGTGAGAACATATTTTTGTTATTTTTGAGATAAATTCTTTTCGACTAGGTACGGAATCCTTCATTATGCGTGGTCCGACACGCATTTGGCCGGTTTTTTTTTTGGGGTCAACAACCGCCGCCGCCCGCCGGTAGCGTAGTCACTTAAAATATCAGTTTAAAAATGAGTTTTTTTGTGTAATATAGATCATATAATTCAATCATAAATCAATATACATCACAGACGTGATGGTATCGATATCTCATATGTTTTTATTTTTAGTATTTATTTTAGTATTTTTTCGATTATATACTGATATAGTACAGAACATTTAAATTTTAAATTAATTAAGTCGAAAGCTTAAAACATGTTGTGGCCACCTGTACCTAATTGAAGGAGTGTACTAGACTAAAGGCTCCTTCAAACAAGCTCCACACGCGACGCGAATCGCGCGCGACCCAAAAGCACCGCTCGTGGCTCGACACGCGGTGCCTGTGTTGCGTGTGATTCGCATCGCGTGTCGCGACTGTTTGTAGGAGCCTTAGAATATAATCTCTATAAATTATGATTAGGTATTTTGTCTATATCTTTTGTTGAAAGTCCTCAATGAATAAATTCTGTCAAGCATAAGGTTAGCATGTTCGGATTTTCCTCTCATGTGTCTGCCGCTGTACTTAGTAGATCTTCTAAGATTAGCTCGTCAGCGAGGGCGGTAGCGAGGCTGACTACACAGGGTGCGGATTACATAGTGCCTACTTAGTAAAGCTAAACATCGTAGAGATTAATCTAGCAGACATCATAAGACTGCTGCGATGCCTTCACTGCATTGATCCTGCTTTGTTATGAACATAACTCCAAACACAGCCGCTGTACCAAATTTAGGTCTTTACCTATGAAATGGCCATTTAACACAGAAAAAATCAAACGATTTTTTTTAAAAGAATGAAAGTTCGTTGATGCCTCTGCAATAGAAATCCTGGGGACATTGGGTTGAAATCAAAATTTCCAGAACGGAAGCGATCAAACCAAAAACAAACCATGCGTTCACTTGCGGTACCTTGTCCATACACGTCATTAATATTGCGTGCTGTCTGTGCTGCATTGGTGCCACGACGGAACTCGTATTCGAAAATAGCGTGCCATTTAGATTTTTCCATGGTTACAGAAACATCGATATCAAAGATAAATCGAACGGCGGGAAAACAAATGAACAACTGATTTTTTTTTTAATATCATGCTATATTGTAAAATTAATTTGAATTTGGAATTCTAAATATAATTAAAGTTCTTCACACTAGCTGGTATCAAAAATCGGCAATTTCTTAGGTAAAGACCTTATAACACATTTTTGACATAATCCAAGGCCATGAGCAACTTTCAAATGAGAGCGATGGATGACGTGCATTAGAGATGATAAAACTAAACTAAACGAAGCTATAAAACGAGTACAATCTTCTTTAATACTGCCCCTACGTGAATGTTGAAGAAATCATCAGCAACAACTGTCTACTAAAACCAAGTAGAACAGCACAACACACAACATTTTTATGAAGAACACATCAAAGTACTCATAATTCCGAGACCCAAATTTCTGAGGCGCCACGTCTCGAAATAGTCGAGATTTAATCGCCTAACATATCGAGTGACCAGAAACAAAAAGCAATATACATAAATTATAGTCGGAATCGTATTAGAAACACGTTTTGCGTAGCGCAGTAGTGATCGAGTTGAGGTTTGCTTAGTGTTGACGATGCGGAGACGGGACGACACGCCACTCAAACCCAAATTGCTGCAGCGTAGATCTTTTCTATTACCGAATCAATCCAGTCTTGCTTTCTTGTTTAGTGTTATGAACGGATCTACTAACGTCCCTGAGTTGGTGGGCAAGATCGGACTTCGTGTACCGAGTGCATTTCTTAGGGGACCACGTCTTCTCCATGTGCCTCAGGCTAGAACTGTATACAGACAGAACTCGTACGTGATAAGAGCTTGTCGTATTTTTAATATGGCGTATCAGGATGTTGAGTTAGATTTATTTACTAGTAGCAATAGGGAAGTAGAGAAAACTTTCAATAATTGTTTTTTCGATGTATAACCATTTTTTCTTTTTAACTTTTTTATTGTATTTTTTGAGCGTGAAATTTCAGTTATTTCTTACGTCGCTGTTTTCGCGTATTTTTTAATGTTGCTCACTTTAATCGTTGGTGGAAGCTTGTAATTGGCCATCTTTTACACATTGTACTTAATATGGAAATATATTAGCTGTAAGCTTTCCTAAAAGTAATAAAATAAAATAAAATAAATAAAAAATCTTTATCGTAATTCTTACTGGACATTATGTATCTGTTAACTGGTGAAATGTGACAGGTACACCTCTGCCTAACCCTTCGGGGGTTAAAGGCGTTGTGTTGGGTTTATAATTGACTAGCTACGCCCCGCGGTTTCACTCGCGTAGACCGGGATAAAAAAGTAGCCTATGTGTTAATCCAGGGTATAAACTATCTACATACCAAATTTCATCTAAATCGGTCCAGCCGTTTGAGCGTGAAAAAGTAACAAACATACAAACACACACACTCACAAACTTTCGCCTTTATGATGTTAGTGTGATGCAGCGTATATTGTGCAGAGCATCTATATATAAATCCTGAGTTCTATCACCTGTCATTTGCGTGTGAATATCATTCTTATGGAGATCCACTGTCCAAAAAAGCAGACAAGCAGCAAGATGTTCACTTCAGAGGAATTCACTCTCAACAGAATATTTGCTGATGACCTCCAGTTATCTGTTTGCTTTTCTTAGTTTTCGATATAAACATCTGCAAGGATTTTTTACGGGTCGTCATGAAGATATATTATAAAGACCTTTTGGTTTATAAAATCACTAAAACTTCTTCATCATTAGGTATTGTTGTAACACACATCCGACGATCTCCTTACTTTAATTCCCTCAATTTATTACCCTCCTATTAATCGTCACGACTTGACTCGTCACCAACAAAAACTGTGCCCCATTTCTTTTATCAAGTCGTGCACTATAAAGAGCTCCCAAACTGGTTTTTATTAGCACACGGCAGTGCCCGAGAGAGCGCGATGGTTTATTGGATAAGCGTCGTGACCAAGGTTTTGGGTTCTATTCCTGGTTTACAAACATTCGTATATACCTGTTTGGTAGGAATTGTGGGCGTTTTCGACATTTTCTTGAGCTCTGACGTAAGATTTCTAGATTCAAGGTTTGGTTGTTATGGAGAGATCTGAACTATGTGCAATGCATGTATGTTTTAAACCACATCTGATATTACTTTTTTGTTTTATAATATCTTGATTATTATTTCTAGAAACTCAAGCAGAACCTGTTACAGCATCCTCTTGTTTGCTAATAATGCTAAACGATACGCGATCACCGATGCAACAACTACAAATGATAATAATGTCAGCAATATGTCAATAATTCTTCTGAGAGTGATTATTTATTTGTTATAGAAAAGGTCATGGCATATACTTTAACATGAGATGAGCATTTGACGCTAATAGATGAGTAAAGTCCAGATAGATTATGCTGTATTAGAGTCACTAATATAGGTACGATTCTCGTATTCTGCTCTCATTTATTCTCAAAGTGAGTCTATCTGTGACTAAAAGTTTAAATGTAATGGTTACTTATTGCACTTCCTCACATTCATCATCATCATTGCAGTCTTTCCATATCTAAAAAAAATCTTTCTAGATCGTTTGAGCTTTAAAATTTCTTGTGTACGAAAAATATATACCTATCTATTCAACGTTTTTATGATGATAACTGTATCTTGTGTATAGAACCTACTCAAGACGTGATTATGTGACTGTGGAAAACGAGTATTTCTTAAAGAAATAATTTAAATGAAGTTATAAATCGATAAGAATATAAAGGGCTATACAATCACGTTTATGATTATGCAAAATTTTGCCAGTGCCTTGGCTTGTATTGCTGTAATTAATATAAATATTAATTGGATACATTTGCAATAGGTCAGAGAACAGGTCTTCTTGTAATAATATGTGGTAATGGAAATATATATCAGGCTGAGCTGCTGATTTTCTTTCTTTATTTTCAGAAACAACTTATCCTTAGGGTATTAGAGATGATGCAGCAGCCAGTACGAATGGCTAAAGAAGTAAGGAAAACAGACAATTTATTTATCTGAGATGAAATCAGGAACAATTTGGTCCCAGCCTCAGCTAAGGAAGCATTTTTTGTGAGCTAAGAACCAAAAAACATTTGCCTAGTAGGAAATCCTTTTAGCAGAAGAGAACTTAAAGACTGATATTTTATAGTGTGTCAAAAAACTATGAACAAGCTGCTTCAAAAGTAATACTTAAATCATAAACATACCACATCATCAAATGTTCAACTAACACTTACATACAATAATACATACTTACATGCTTACAACATATAATTTACATACAAAACAAAACTCAAAAGTAAATAAACCTCAACATATACAATACATACATATACCTACACTATTGAATGCGTAGTTCGGTAGTAGGACAACTCTTGTACGACCTGTTACAAACTTATAACTCCAATATTTGCAATCGACATCAACTCTATCATGAACAAAATAAAGGTGATTCAAGCTTGGATGGGTTGTTTTTAATTTTGTTTTTATCTCGTCGTCGTAAAGGGCATGAGGACTATGGTAACTGTTCTTCAGACTTATTTAGACGTCGGGTTTTGAAATTGAGTTGAAATTTTTCGACTTTTAAGAGGAGAAAGATTGATGGTTGTAAGGGTTCGGTGATAAATGGGTATTCAATTACATTTTAATATGTGAAGATGGGTTTTTGTTGGCGAAATATTGGCTGTGCATGATTATACGTGTATTTCCTTATGGTTGAAGGTTTTGCTTATGAATGCTATTGACCTCTTGGTGCCAGAGCTTTGGTTCATATCTGTACCTATTATAGGTACCTAACCTCTCACACGAGCGCGGTGTGAATCGGGTCCGTGGAGTCATTTTACCTAATATTGTACGTGGTGTGAGTTCTATACCAAGAAAATATTTTTTTATTATTACCTAATAGTGATGGAACAACGTTAATAATAAAAAAATATTTTCTTGGTATAGAACTCACACCACGTACAATATTAGGTAAAATGACTCCACGGACCCGATTCACACCGCGTTCGTGTGACAGAACAATTGATAACGATTGACCTCTAACTCATAGAAATTGTATTTGTGGTGGTTGTAATGGTGTTATGATCTATCAAACTCTGTACTAGGATTATAAAACAACATAACGGATCTTCTCGCGATATTCCTTTTTTCGAGGTAAACAGGCACCTACTAAAAAATTTAAGTACTAGGATATTTAATCCTACAAGTGAAATTGTCAGCCTAGCAGATTCTACTATTGTATCTATATTTAAATAAAAAGAGAGGTCCTGACTGATTGACTCATCAACGTCCAGCCCAAACCCTTGAACCTAGAAAGCTGAAATTTTGCACAGAGCTTCTCTTTATAATGTAGACAAGGAGTAAGGAAGGATTTCCCGGTAGTACGTTTCCGTGGAATATTTTCCGATATCCACGCGGGTGAAGCCGCGGGCAATAGGTAATTGTACATATAAAAATGCTTATTATTGACGAAATTAATGTAGGTTTTATGTCCTAATTCTACTATGATTATTTTCTTTTATAACAACATACATGACACAAAATGAAGATTGTAGTTTGTTTTTCCAACTCTTCGCCTACATATCTGTTTCTACAAAGAAAAGAAAGAAAAAATGTTTATTCTGCACAATTAAAGTGCACATTACAAAATAAATACAAAAACCAGACTGCAAAAACTCATATATTATATTTTGTATTTTTTTTTTTATATTGCAAATGGAATATAATCTAACGACACCTCATAATTAATTATGTTCAAATCCATCAAAGCCGTTAAGGCTACAGAGCGTGCCAAAGAAATAGCCATACTCGTACATACGCACATACCTACTATATAAAAACATTACCCTCCTTCTGCAGCAATTGGGTAACAAAATACACATACAAAGCAGCCAAAAGCCTCGTACTTAAGCTTAGAAATTGTCAATTTTCTCTATTGCTTGATGTCAGGGCAGGTCAATATTTAATGGTCACATCAAGACCAATACAATACACATTACGTAATTACGCTGCTAGATACCTCTGCTACCTTGTCTTGGCCGCCCCGTTCTACAAAACCCTTGGTAGCCAGCAGATCCATCCAGATTTTCTTTTCAATTACAACCCCGTCACTTTTAAAACAGTTAAACAAAATCCACGCACCGGCCAAAAGCTCTAAACACAATTCAAACATCCCATCGATTTGTTGTCAAGCTACCAATTTCCTGAGCACATCGACTATGAAAGATTGCTTCCTGTTCCAACACCAAGTCTGCTGCCCCCACTGCGAACGTAGCGCAATATCTCAAGTTACTTGAACAAGCATTGTCTGGAGTATGAGATGTATAGGGTAATGGTGGTTGAAAGTATGATGTATGTTGATACATCCCATTCAACTTAATTGATTGGAACACCTAAGAAACGGAGGACGCTACTCAAAACAAACTACATAGTTATCTAAAAAACTTTTTTACAAAAAAATACAACCGACTTCCAAAAACAACATTACAAAGTGTAAAACCACTTTAATTTCGGAAGTCGGTGTCCAGTTAAATGTATTTTCGTTTTTTGCCACCGATTTCCCAAATTAAAATTAGTTTTAACCGACGAAAAAAAAGGAGGAGGTTCTGAGATCGAGACGTATATTTGTTTTTTTTTTTGTGTGACCACGCATAACTTTTTACAGAGTAGTCCGATTTGAAAAAAAATATGTTATTGTTTATTCGAGAGGGTATACCACAAAGTTGGTCCCATAATAGAATGTATTATCTTATGTATTAACTTTGCTTAGGTAGTTTTGAGTTGGCTTCAATAATACGTATTATTTTCTCCACTTTTATATGGATGACATTCTTATTACTTTTGCAGATAGTGATATTAGAATTTGTATGGGGGGTAAAAAGTGTAAAATAAAAACATTTTTACAAAAAAATACAACCAACTTCCAAAAACATAAAACTCTCTCTCTCTCTCTCGAATAAAACAATTTTTTTTTTCAAATCGGACTACTCTGTAAAAAGATCGGTACACAACGCGACTTACTAGCGCGTTTATAACTACATAGATTGTGATAGATTCCGTTGTGTGCGGACCGCTGCGCTGCGGTGATTAGAGTTTGTAAGAATATGTCACTTTTGAGTAACGTCGTGGACGATGAGCCGTAAAGCTTCAACATTTTGCTAATCAATCGTTAGTCACGTTTTCATGACAATTTGTTTATCTTTTCAGGAACCAGATGCTTACCACTTAAGATTCCGGGTGTGCCAAAGCGAGGGGATTTTAGAAATAAGTAAATATTCAATAGTATATCAGAGGAATTTTCCATTCGACAGAGCTGCATGATTCCTAAAAAAATCTTGCTCCATGATGAAGCTATTGGACAGTTCCATGCATAGAACCACTACTTAGATAGGATACCAACTAAACTAAAATAATTTCGTAGGTACTTTCAAATACATAATAAAGAATCTCGACAACTAAACTTCGGCAGATTTCTGTTAGCACTACCCATTTTGTAAAACCCGGCAGTCATTAGCAAAGCAACCATGCATGATACTCGTACCAATATGGTGCCAAACCATTTCAAATTCAGAATAGAAAACATCGCACGACATTAGAGATCAACAGCATTTCCAATTATGAATCCGCAACCACGACAGGTAGGGCAGGACCCGAGGCCCCGCGGAATACAAGAGTTACCAATTATTGTCCGTAATTTGAACATACGCGGCGTATGGCACTGCCCCCGGGCGATCTCATTTCACGGATCTGATATATTATACGCTTTTGATCTGAGAGTCTTTGATATGACCTGAAATTGCACTCTTTGTAAAAAGATACCTACGGGGGGTCATTGAATTGGTTGTTATTTTTAACCGACTTTTCAAAAAAAAAAGAGGAGGTTTTCAATTCCTCGCGTATAAATATATTTATTTGTTTTATGTATGTACACCGATTTCCGATTTTGAGCGCTGGGGCTCCGTTTCGCATGGGGTCGCGGCATTATGCTGAGCCGTAGCCGTTTTGCGTAGATGTGACGCATATTTTCCCCTAAACTTGCTTTTTACATTCTTATTTTATTTTGTTGTCCTTTGCGTCATGTTTACCGCAAATAAACGTATTTTCTTTCTTTCTTTTTTTCTTTCTATTTCTCCGTCAACTGTGGACCGATTTTAAAAATTATTTTTTTATAATAATAATAATAATAATCGTTTATTAACCAAATAATGTTTTACATTTCCTTAAAAGTAATACAAAAATAAACTACTCCTTAAAATAAAGTTAGGAATTAAGGAAACATAATTTTAATAAATTAACTTGTGGACTCCACACTAGGTCAAGCCTGTCTCGTGGAGTCCTAGACAGTTTTAGACAATCTGAATATTCAGGATCGATACTGTATTTTAATTTTAAATTTATTTATTAGGTACATATTGTTTTGAAAATTTAACGTAAGACAAAATAAAAATAAAAGACTTGAAAAAATTAAATTAAATCGTTACAACAACTATGTTTGAAATAGGATGCATCTTAAATGTAGGTAAGTACTTATTATTCACAATTTTGCAAGGGTGCGTCCAAGAGAATGTTACAGTACTTGTATGTAAGGGTTTGGGAGGCAGTGTGAGAGTGAAGGTATGAGTGAGGAAGTGAGTGAGTTAAAAGTGTTTGCGATATGATAAATATGTTAAGACATTACTCTAACGAAAGCTTCGGTTTCTGAGTAGGATTGAGTTAACAGCCAATGTTTAATATTTTGTTTAACTTTGATGGTGCTACAATTCTTAATTTCACAGATTTTTGCAATTTTATTGTAAACGAAACTGAGCATAAATTCTTGCATATGTTGTGCAAAAGCGGTTTTTACTACAGTAAGCGGACATTTGTAGATTCGTTGGTTAAGTAGTTGTTGATATTCTGAAGATTTGATTGTTATTTTGTGTTGTTATTTGTTATTTGATAGCGTATGCTCTCTAAGTGGTCCCATTGTCATCAAGTCAGAATCTGATGTGTGGATCCCATGGAAGTCGAGGGAAACCCTCAAATTTTATAGGCACACCTATAGAGATTTGGGTATTTTTTTATAGTAATTTGTGCATTTGCTCTCGACAAGCACCATTTGGTGAAATGGAACTGATGATGAAGACCACATATGGCCATGGGAACTACTCAGTATTTCATAAGTATTCCATTCACGAGCTGCGATTCGATTACCAATTTATGCTCGCCCGTCAAAATGCATATGTTGAAGTGAAGTTGATGGTGACTTCACCATCAGCTCCAGTTCTCCTGGTTCTTACTAGGAGAACTCCTCCACAATTAACGTCCTGGCATCGGGAACAGCAATATTTTGTAAAAGACGATGAGCAGTTGACATTATGCTATTTTAACTTAGATAAATTAAAAATTGACCCACTAATAAGTGAAAAATAAAAAACTTTTTTACAAAAAAAAAAAAAACAGACTTCCAAAAAATACTGCAAAGTGAAAAATAACTTTAATTTCGGTAGTCGGTGGCAAAAAACTAAATACAGATCCAAAGACACCGATTTGCGAAATTAAAGTTATTTTTCACTTTGTACTTTTTTTTGGAAGTCGGTTGTTTTTTTTTTTTTTGTAAAACAGTTTTTTTGAATATACATTTTGAAGTTTCTATGGATTTACTTTGGAATAAGTTAGCAAAATATAAACAAAAACCGGCCCAAATCAGTCCTAGGACAAAATTATAACGATTTGGAAAGGCTGTATGAAATAGAGCGAAATAGTTAATAACTTTAGAAGAGATCAAGAGTACAAAAGTTTTTTGCTCCGATGGCGGTATAAATGAGTAAACAGTAAATATTTGAAAATCTTTCATAATCTAAACTGAATTAATATCCTCAGTTTCAGTTTGTATTTGTAGATGTAGTGAACAGCGTCACTACAGCTACAAAACTTTTTTACAAAAAAAATACAACCGACTTCCAAAAACAACTACAAAGTGAAAAATAACTTTAATTTTTGAAAGTCGGTGTCTAGTTAAATGTATTTTCGTTTTTTGCCACCGACTTCAGAAATTAAAGTTATTTTTCACTTTGTAGTTGTTTTTGGAAGTCGGTTGTATTTTTTTTGTAAAAAAGTTTTTATTTTTCACTTTTTAGTTGTGGAACCTACCCCACACAAATTCTAATACCACTACCTGCAAAACAAACTAGAACATCATCCATATAAAAGTGGGGAAAAAATACGTATTATTGAAGCTTACTCAAAAACTACCGAAGCAAAGTTAATCAATTTTATATGGGACCAACTGTGATGTATACCCTCTCGAATAAAACAAAAACAATCCAAATCGGTCCAGCCATCTTCGAGTAATCGGGGAACATACATAAAAAAAATTGATAACGTCCTCCTTTTTGAAGTTGGTTGAAAAACGGTTAACACAAACCTAATTGACACTAAAGAAAAAATCCTGAACAACAACGTAAGTGAAGAGATCACAAAAACTAAGAGCTCCAACTCACAGTCCAAGTCGCGAGTCAAAAGTTTAGCACATAGTGCAGTGAGCGAACGCCTCAACTTGTGTAAGTTACTTTGACTTCGAAGCGGACGCGTGTAATCGGTTCTATTCACTCATGTGATCGTGGATGTAGGGCTTTATGGACGAGGCTTTGGATTTTGTTGTTGTAAAATTTTGAAAATGATTATTTTCAAAATTTTATAAACACCTGAAAATTATTTTTTTGTTTGAAAAGGTGTGCTTTCGTGGTGGTCCCACTGTCATCAAGTCAGAATCTGATGAGAGGATTCCATGGAAATCGAGGGAAACCCTAAAATTTTACAGACACACCTATAGCGATTTGGATATTTTTTTATAGTAACTCGTGCATTTGCTCCCGAAAAGCACCATTTGGTGAAGTGGAACTGGTGAGGAAGACCACAGATTGCCATCTGAACTACTCCACAATACATTTCATGGGTTGCATTCGATTACTTCAATATGGTTAGTAAGCAATTTTTGCTCGTCACAATGCATTGGTGAAGTGGAGCTGATGGTGACTTCACCATCAGTTCCAGTTCTCCTAGTTCCTTAATAGGAGAACCCCTCAACAATTAACGTCATTCACTTTTTACAATATATTGCTTTTCCCGATGCAGGGGCATCGGGAAAAGCAATAAGGTACTATAATAATATCTGCCACAGCTGCGATGGGAGACCGTATTGTATATATAGATTACAATAGTGAAGATAAATTATTGATCTTATGTCATCACTTTTTGCTTCCAAAAATATTTGCGTATAAATTTGAATTTATTTATTTGTATGAAACCGTCCCGTAGTAATTAGTGTTCGTTCACAGAACAGTTAGAAAGAGGTAACAATTGTTTTCATTGACGAAGCGAGCGACACATCTCGCTTAGTTTGTGAACCACGTTATGCAGAATAAAGTAAATGTTTATTTAATTACTTACTTTATTTATTTTCTCAAATTGATTTAACTATTCCGGGGTACGATATTTATTCACTATTGTAATTTAAATGCTCAATACAATGTCCCATTGAAGCCGTGGCAGATATTTTTATAACACCTTATATTGTAAAAAGTAATGAGCTGTTAGACATAAGGTATTGTAACTTAGATAAATTACAAAGTGACCCACAACAAAACAACCGAGTTCCAGAAAAAATACTACAAAGTGAAAAATAACTTCAATTCCGGAAGTCGGTGGCAAAATACTATAAAAACTTTTTTACAAAAAAATACAACCGACTTCCAAAAACAACACTACAAAGTGAAAAATAACTTTAATTTCGGAAGTCGGTGTCTGATTATATGTATTTTCGTTTTTGCCACCGACTTCCAAAATTAAAGTTATTTTTCACTTTGTAGTGTTGTTTTTGGAAGTCGGTTGTATTTTTTTGTAAAAAAGTTTTTATTTTTCACTTTTTAGTGGTTCACATGTGCTTACCCCTTCACAGCATACTGGCGTGATGTTATGTTATGAACTGGTGTGAACAACAAACAGACATGAGATTTCAGCAATCCCAGTCCATTTGCTATCATTTATTGAGGAGTTCCGTTGCCTATCTCAGAAGTTCTTCATCAGGTCTTCACCAAATTGAAATGGGACCACTCCAAGAAAGTACTCTTCCAAAAACTATCCAAATCGCTTCAAGTGTGCCTATAAAATTGGAAGAGTTTTCTCTATTTCTCCAGGATCCCATCATCAGATCCTGACTTGATGATCATGGGACCACCTGGGAAGTATACCCTTTCAAACAAAAAAAAAATAATCCAAATCGGTCCAGCCATCTTCGAGTAATCGGGGAACATACATAAAAAAAAAAAATAAAAAAAAAATAAAAAAAAAAAAAAAAAAAAGGTTCCGACGAATTGATAACCTCCTCCTTTTTGAAGTCGGTTAAAAATACAGATCCAAAGACACCGACTTCCGAAATTGAAGTTATTTTTCACTTTGTAGTATTTTTTTTAAAGTCGGTTGTTCTTTTTTTTTTTTTTGTAAAAAAGCTTTTTTTTGAACCACAAAACTGCTAAAAAATTGTTCTAAATCAAACGTTATCTAAGTAGAATCAATACTGTACCGATCAAGTATGAATATATTCTAATACTGTAAACGCAAACAGAACGGCACTCAGCGGGAGGTATTGCGACAGCGAGGTCACAGATCTATTCCCATCTGACACAGTGGGTCCAGTGATAACGTCGATACAGACGGTGGTTTGAAATAATGCTGAGGAGATGCGATAAGGGTAACGCGATAGGTTTAGATTAGATGGTCAGAAAGATGAAAGAGAAATATTAATTTTGTGTATTGTTTCTATTATTTATTTGAATAAAGTATGACTTAAATAAATAATGTGTAACATAAAAAACCGGCCAAGTGCGAGTCGGACCACAAACAATGAAGGATTTCGTACTCCGTCGTTAGTATGAATTTATCCCAAGAACAAACTTAACATTGTAGTTGAAAGACTTGCCCCCCCATACATTCCAACTGCAAATGTAAGTTTGTACGCACAGTATTGAGTAATTTACCATGTTATTTTAAGACTACAGTTATCCTAAGGACTATCCTCTGTATTTTTTTTTTAAATTTTAGGCTCTGCAGTTTCGGAGATATTAAGGGGGGATGGTCAACAATATTCATCGATTTTCTTTAATAACATTAAGACTTTATTTTAAACTTATAAAATTAATCTTCATAGCAAGCCCTTTCATTTGATACGTCACACGGTACAGTTACAATTTTTTTTTTCTAAATTTTTCCCCAATTATGAACCCCATATTCACAAATCTTTTATTTGCCTTACACGTATGGGTCACAGAAATTCAAATGTACACCAAATTTCAACTTAATCGGTCCAGTAGATTCGGAGCAAATCGGCTGTGATAAACGGACAGACAGAAAGATGCACGACTGCACGACTGATCATTTCGGTTCCGTTTTTTCATTCGGACGTACGGAACCATAAAAATAAGCTTCTCTGTTAAAATACTGGCCTGCTACTGCAACTACCCCTCAGTAAGGTGAAGTCAGGACTAATAACCTCTTGTCATACACAAAAAAAAAACAAGTACAGATTTTTGTTTTCCTGACTTCTTCAGATTTTGGGATTGCCAAATTAAATTTTCAGTTAAATCATTTGGAGTGTTACAATGTGTTTGATTACTTCATACATTAGACAAGTTATCACTATTTACACTAGGTACTCAAGTAAATGACTAACTAACTAATTATACAAATAATACAAAAACTAAAGGAAGGACACTTAGGCGTCGAAGTACTCGTCCGCATCGCTGTCATCCGGAAAGTGCCCAGAAGACTGCATTGCCACGTTGAATGGCAATGCTAATTCTTTAATTCTAATTGTGTTGAATGTACCTACACCTCTGCCCAACCCTACGGGGAATATACGCGTGATGAATGTATGAAACATTTGAAGCCCCAGCAGCCATCACTATCAGATCAAAAAAAAATATCGTCTCCAAATATACCACCTAATTATAACACCACCGTTGCTCAGATCTCCTCCCAGATAAAACCTATCAAAAATTGTCAATTAGGTACATAAACGCCTTCTAAATCCACCTTCAGATATAAGCATCGTGATAGGTCAGAGCTGGTCTCCTCGACACCTCGCCTTTCACCACCGATTGATAATTATGGCGCCTGTGATAACAGATTAGTTTACCGCTAAAAGTCACCGCGAGCCGATTTTAACACCGGTTTATTTTGATAAATGATTTAAAGGCATTCTGGTAGTTAAAGTAACATACGAGGTGAACAGAAAAATATATTAAAGATTAAAAGATTTCAATCATACTATAATAACCACCAGGGGGATATCACCACAATCACCACGCTTGAGAATCGAGCATATATCCATATTTTATTACCGGGATATCAAAGTTATGAAAGACTAAAAAATGTCTAAGAACTTATAAGATTAGAATAGAATTATAAGTTGAACTTGAGTATAATCAAGTACTCTTGTTGCAAGGTCTTGCATGCATTGGTAGTATGGTACTTATTGATTGAAGATGACCACATTTATAATAACAAGTCAAAAATGAAACTCTAGACAATTTTTATTAGGTAACATAAATTGAATTTTTGTTTAGACACCAAATTACCATGAAAGTCCGACCTCAATGATAAGCCATCAACACCAGTTCAAAATGGACTGTAGTTGACACCATTTCGCCAATAAGCCATACACCAAAAACCATAATTCATGGCCCCATAAAATTCGTTGTAACATGCCTACCTACCCGCTGACTGGTAAGTCGTAAAGATAAATAATCCTAACGAAATATTTATCATTAAGAGCCAAATGTAATTCGTATATATCGTAAATCAATTTTAGGGTTCCACGGTGTGTTGTAAAAACTGTAACGAGGTTTTATGACTTTCGTCGCGGTTCTGTATGTTGGTATTAATCTGTAATTGGGCGTTTATTGATACAGGGGGCTTTTTTATGGTGATCGTGCAATAATCGTGAATTTATTTTTTAAATATTTTTTTGTGTTAGTGACGGTCAGCAACGAAATTGAACTAACACTGCTACTTTTACACATCATCTAAATTCAGACAAAATGATTCCATGTTCTGCTTTTTATCATCTCATTAAAATAGCTAAGAGTTGGTATTTTTAAAATTTTACATCGAGATTAACTTTAATAATTCGCTCAATAATTAAGGTTTAGTAAACTGTATCGACTTTTGTTGCTGACTGTATACAGGATTTTCATATAATTACTCGTAAGTATCATTTTCGATTCTGAAAACCCTCTGCGTCTTCTTAGCCTGTCCTCTAGGTAGATAAAAAGAAAAACATATTTGAACTAAAAATATCTCTTACTATTTAATACTCCAAATGCAAAGGCATTGTAATTACGATCTCCATAACTCATAATCATCTGTTTCAAAACGGCCTTCAACTTACATCACATTTACCTCCTTATCACAAAGTGTCTCAAACTCACCGTCTTGCTAAGTGCTCATCGGTTCGAGTGATAAATCACTAAACTCTGACGTCACGCCACACAATATCACCAATTTGTCATCAATATAGTCAAAGAGAAAGCAGCTTCTGTGTAGATAAACGAAAAAGCTGTAATTTATTATCGCTACAAGACTCCTTAATTTTTTGGTGCATAGATTATGTGTGACAGATGTGTCAATAGCATAAGCATGCATAACAAGCCTATAATGTTCTCACTGCTGGGACACAAGCCTCTCTGTGAGAGGGGTGGGCCGCGAATCCGCAATCCATAACGCGAGCCCAGTGCAGGTTGTTGTATGTGAACCACAAAAAAGTGAAAAAAAAATAGAAAAGCTATGCTTGATGAGATGTGTGATCACAATAATGTTTAAAATCCTGTCTTACTATATTTTCTGGCTTTTTCAGAATTGTTTACCAAGAAAATACAATCTGTAGCATACAACATGTCATTAGTTTGCAGTTAAACCATATTTCTTTTAACATAATACAGCAGGAAGCAATGTGGCATCTAAATCGTTTTCTGTTAGATGTCAGTTTTATACAATACGTGTTTGTATAAACGTTTTAGAAAGTATCAAAAAGCAATAAGTTCAAATCAAACATTACTCTCACAATAGGTATTTAAGCAGCCAATATAAGTGTAACTTTTGATTCCAATATCAATTTTGATCTTTGAACCCAAATGTCATTTTGATTGACATTTTGACACATGAGTTCTGCTCAAAATCCCGTAGATGAAATTCAAAGGAGTGTCTGATCTTAATGTTTTTTCAATCATTGACCTAAATGGTTCATGTTTTAAACAAACTGTAACTTAAGTTTAGGCGTTAAAAAGCCTATTAACCTATTTCATTTGAAAGTTACTTCACATTTATAGTACAAACTTATTCATTGCAATTTAAACTCTACGTTTCCGAGAATAAAGTTTAAAAAACGTTTAGCGCACTCCTACATAACGGAGTACAGTAAGTGGATTCTATTGTATGTGTTCTAAGCTACAGGAGCTAATAAGCTATTATATTGTTGTGTAAGCCATTTATATTGGAATGACCCCGAACTATCGATGACCCTACAAAACATTTGGTTGAGAAATGTGAGCTTTTTTGTTAAAGTTTGTTTACATTTTGCTATTATCGCTGTCGTAACTGATGGAAAGCTTATAAATAGGTACTTATTGATGTATCAGTACAAGTTTCGTGTAATACCTGGTCTCCTAGGTAGTCAGACAGGTCTGGTTAAATCCGACAGGGATAATAAATACTCAGCAAACGGTATTCGCGTTACTGAATTTTGGGCCAAACAAATTAAAATATATTATTATATAATATTTTGTGTTATTTTTGCCATAGCCTCGCCAAGAACAAGAAGGGATAATGCTGTTTGGTAACTAATAATCATCCAATTTGCTAAAAATCCAATCCATCCATTAATAGGCAGAATTATGTCCATTACTGAAGAATTCTTAAACGGAGTTTAAACTCTCAATAGCTAATGAATCGATAAAATTATCTATTTAAGCGAATTCTTTTGTTATGCTCGGTTCTCTGGCTGGAGGCTTTGAGCTCGCTTAAGGCACCCACAGGAAAGTCTGGTTAAGTAGTCGCGACCTCTCATGGTCACACTACTAAATGCCATTTCATAAAAAAAAAATATGCTCGGTTTTTTGAGGTCCTCAGATAAAAGCTCGATAGTAATTCACTCAACTTTTAAGCTAAATTCTTCCCTATCGGAGTTTTCATAAAAACGATAGTGAACCAATAATCACTAGCGAATGGATAAACTCCGTTTAAAAACCACCTCAGAAACCGGGTAAGGTGTTGCAAGTTCGTTTTGGGAAAAACCCACTGTTGAACTCCTGCAACAGAGTAATGCTATTGCCTGTTAATGCCGATAATACGATAAAAATAAAACCCAGAAGTATCCATCATACCAAAGGCAAATGAAATACCCTTTTTATTCATAAAACATGAAAATCACCAATAAATCTTCCCTAAAATGAAATTAAGACATAATTTACATCTAAACCCGATACTTTCAAAGCGCAGGTGCAATTAATTGAAAACACTAATGTAATTTTTTTGTTGCCAGCGTAATTAATTTATATTGTAATGACTTTCTAATGGCTTTTTTATTAATTTATTGGGGCGTTATAAATTTTTCGTGTTGGGCACACGATTTTGGATGAAAGGGTTGAGTTATTTCAACCCTAGAGGGGGTGAAATTGGTATTGTGGGAGCTAATTAAGAGGGTGATACAGACGACTTGAAAATTAAAGTTTGAGTTCGTTGACTTTCTGATTGGAGAGATGTTGTGCTCTTGTCGTGTGGATTGTATCTGCTATCTCATGATTTCGTAGTAATGGAACATCTAACCAATGAAACCGAAATCAATGACTATAATGTCTATATAAATTACTTACGATGGGTTGGTCTATGTTTTGATTCCTAATTAAAAAAAAAAATTAAAACTATTTATTTCATAAAACTTCACATGGACATAACAATAGCGCTCAATCTTGGATATAACAATAAGATTATGTGCACTATTAATTCGGTATCTTAATGCCTATGCGTTTAATTTGTTTGGCATGAGAAAAAGTTAACTTGTTGCATCCGAACTCATTATCATTATAGATCCTTTTCACTTAATTTTCGTCATATTTCAATAATTGAAAGACTTGGATTGTCTGTGTCTCACTTTTTGATTAAGTACTTAATTAAATAAAATAAAAAATCTAATCAATCTGCTTCGCCTTTTCCCAACTATGTTGGGGTCGGCTTCCTGTCTAACTGGATGCAGCTGAATACCAGTACTTTACATGGAGCGACTGTTCATTATATTTATATTAAATTCGTTATATTTTTTAAAGTAGGTGACTTTTTCGTCTTAACCCATAATTACAAAAAAACTTTACCTAATGGCGGGAAGTAACAGTTACTTATAAAACAATATGGATATTAATTAAAAAGTCAAAATAACACACGTTGCTGACATGGCCGGTTATTAGAGGCACGGTGTGAGGCCCAATTTACATAAATTGTTAAGCTAGTACTTATCTGCACACGTTTATAATCTTATGAGTTGTATACAATGTACAATTTCAAAGCGTTTGAAATGTTGTAATTCAACCCATATTTCGACCTATCTTAGGTGAAAATGTACATTCAGCATAGAAGTACTTTGAAAGCTGCTTCGAAGTCAATTTCAACATCAGCCTGTAACCGTTTTGTTGCTGATCATGAGTCTAGGTCTAAGATGTAAGCAATGTGTGATATTGCAAGAATAACATTTTAAAATTTCATTAAGAATATGAATGAACGAAATGCCGACCCCAGCATGGTTTGACCAGATCGATTACTCGAATGAACCCAAAGATGGACACTAGCCCAAGGATGGAGACCATTGCATACCTATCAAGCAGTAGACCGGGGAGCGCGATAATGGTAGGAAAGTCGTGCCCTGAGGATATGAAAGGAATAAAGAGTCTACTCGGTAGACGAGTATGCACCTTACATAGTAAGCAATGAAATTGTGGAGAGACGGGTGATACACAACGTGCCGCTGCAATGACGACATTAACTTGAAACGTGTATACGGTTCCATGTTTTCGTTTTATAAAGACATTTTAATTTCATTAAACGTTATTATTAATTGATTTATTTTCAATTTTCTAAAATAGCATCTTGGAGCAACCTGTAGCGCAGAGATGAAATTGAAACGAACGAGAAAAAAAATGTCACGCCACTCAAGTTTTTTTCTGTGTTATTCAGTTTCTTAGGCTCCCTGGACCGAGATTTGCAAACGACAAGCGTTGTTGCCTATATTACCAATCTGTGAGAATTTAAACCAAATCCGATAGTTATCCAAACATCATTCTGTAAGTGGTCTACTGTTGGCTTTCTCCTGTAAGGACTTTCATGAATCCAGTGCTTTTCTTAAATTCCGTATCATCAAACAAATTATTTAAAACAAACAATTAATTAAATAATGAGTAGAAATAACACATTATGTAAGTTCCCCGGCACAGTCTGTGATTAAAGTACCCGTGTGAGGCCAAATTTACATACGCTGTTAAGGCGATGGAGGCAAGGGAATAAATAGAAAAAAGTTAGAAGTTAAAAGATTTAGTACAAAGTAGAGACACAAGTACGGAATGAATGAGATTGTTGTGTTTTGAACAAATTGTGGAGGTTTGGTAAGCGAGTTTGTCAGGTGTTTTGATTTAAAAAAATATTGACCTACAATTTATAGGGATCAGATGGAAAATAATGTGCTAGAATTCAATAATATAATGCATTCAACGTAGAAATAATGTAGAAATCTGTACTTATGTTCAATACTTTAAAATAAAAACATTCTAAAATTGAGTCGAAGCTGAAACAAACATTGTTCAGCATAACCACAGATTAATGATAGCATTTGTAACAGTGACATCAAATACTAAGCCGATAGAGAAACTATTTGACGTTAAAACAATTAAAATCACAATTCCCACTTATCACACGAATTAACAATACACCAAATTCCCCGAAAGAGTTTCATTAGCACTACCGCGAAAATCAGCAAAAATACTTACAGTATACAAAAAGTTATCAACAATCAGCTCGAAAACTCAAATTCCACTAAAACTGTATCAGTAATTTCCGAGAAAGGAGCCTTAACATATACACATTACGAACTATTTAATTATACGCCGACAAAGCGAACACATAGCATCGATCAACGAAGTCGACATAGCTACAACACTAGTGAAAAAAAAATGAAACGTTGTTAACCCTAATAACATCATGGGTCATTTAAGGCACAATTAAAATAGCTTGATAGTCGGCAAGTGGAGTGTTACATGTTAGATTATAAGGTAGGATCTCAGATAGCAGAGCGCTGGTAATGTTGCTTGAACACATAATAATTTTGAAGTGATGATTCTTAACGGGAAATGAAGAGTTTCTTTAACTCCAAAACCGTGACTTGGAACTTTGATCAGCGTAAATACGCAATTATTTTTTATACTAGTAGTTTTTTAAGTTAGCGTAATTATGTGAATAAGGTTCACAAATGCTAAAAGTCGACTCAAATCAAAAATGTACACTTCACACTTCACTGAATGTTATTTCTATTATAATTACTACAGTACATAGCAATGCGACTGATAACATTCTCTGAGTCACTTGTGATGTCACCCGTGGAAACTCATGGGGTGTTTTATTTTTAACACCACGCATTATCGTTCTATGACACTATTTGTCAACGACCTAATTTTAATATCATTCGGAATTTTACACGACGAAAAGTCAAGCACAAATAATTTATCAACACTCCAAACCCCACGCTTACGGTCTGCCTTTTATTTATTATAATATAAACAATTAGGCAGCTATTTATCACTAACGCACATCGTTCCACGGTGAATACATATTAACACTACAAACGTTGCATTTATAATTATGATAAAACCTACTCAGTCGCTGGCGTACTTTTGAAATTAATTGCCGGGGTCACGCGAAGCTACCACCGTTTTTTTAGGGTTAAATTACCACAATCGATTGACACTAGGGTTGTGGTTATCACCGTAACCTACTTAGTTTTATTTAATTAGATTTTTACGGTTATATCATTTGTATTGTTTTTTTATTTTTATTGCCTATTGTGTTACTGTTAATTTCCGTCGTGATTTAAATGGGTGGTTGTTTTAACACCTTCGTAACAATGGTGTGTGGTTTTATGGTGGTGTAGGGATTTAATGATCTGCTTAGAAATTAAAGGTCTAATCTGTTATCTGTTAAATTAAACAACCTGCCTGCATGTCCAAATAACTTTCTATAAAATGAAGAATGATAATATACGAGTATGCTGATATAAAAGTTTAATATAGAAAACATCAGTGCCTACAGTTAAACAGCTTGTATATCTCCACCTGATATAAATTCATTTCATTTTTAAAAGGAATATTTTTCAACCCCTTCTCAGAATAAAATAAACTGCTAACAAAACACAACATTGTTAGGAGAAAAATAAATTCAACGCGAATAATAGAAAATCTTGAGAAAAATTCAATATTCCGAAGGGTGATTTCTTAATAATTTACGAGTATTAGCCGTCCCTTCTCTTAGCCCTTAATTTTACATCGCAACGAAAATATAAAAGGGTTATTCAGAAAAATGATGTAATTTAATTCAATTGAATTAAAATTAAACTCGACTGTAATTATTTGGATTTGATAAAAAAAAGGGGAATGAGGATTAGGTTACGAAAACAATAAAATCTAAAAAGAAAGAAAATTAAAGTTAAATATCTAGTTCTTTCTTTTTCTCCACAAATTCTATCGCGATTTCAGGGTAAATTCGAATGTCTACTTACCACATTTGGCTTCAATTCCACTACTGAGAAATTTGGGATCTATAACAAAATACATAGTTTCACCTCACAGTTCCGACTTCTATGAAGGACAAAATACTTGCTTGAATTCAATATAACAAAAGAGGTGATTAATTAACTGACAGAACAACAACAACTGGCCTATTATTGACAGTGATCCTTTTAGGATGTGAGATATTACAGGTACTAAACAATAAATAGCAAAAACTACAAAATGGCTAAGGCTTTTTTTAAGAAGTAGGTAGTATTTAATAATAATAAATTCATGATTATTTTAATGAAAACAAACAAACCATTTCTAAGAAGTGTCTATGACAGACGGACAAACGGAAGCGGAAATGAACACTTCCTACGCCAAAATTTTTAAAAGTCTTCCAAAGGATGAAATGGGAAATATGACAGGCCCAGTTTTTGGCCTAGGGGTGAGCGGGTTATAATTATCTGGCTGTCAAAATAGGGGCTGATTTGTACAAATAACTACACGAGTTGGAGAAATAAAGTTTAGTTGGTGAAAGGGGGATGACTTTAGTTAGGGGGCGTAAAGAACTAAGTCACTTAGTTTGGGTGAACAAGTATCAATTTAGTTCTGAAGGATGTTCTCATTTTGTCTCTCCTCTTATTTATATCCAAGGTCAAAATTACTAATTAGGTAGTACATATAAGTATTTTGAGTTAGATTATAATTTGTTTATTGCCTCTTTAAGGAAATTTCTGCAGAAAGTTAGATGGACTTAAAGTTACGATTTTATTTTCCAAAATTTTAACATTCAATCCGTTATTTATTCTGCTCACGTTTTATTATTATTTAAAAGCTTCGTTTCAAACGTTGTTGTTAAGGTAAAAGCGCCAGGGTAGCAAGCGAAATTCAAATTTTCTTACGGTTTTTGCAATTTGCAGGTCAGTATCAGGTTGTTTGTTGATCCGAATATGATTCGCGTCCATAACAAATCTGTTTTTAAAGAATTATATTCATCAAAATCATCAATACAACTCTCTGAGTTCATATAATCCTAATGGCTATTTCATGAAATATTGACATTTGAGGATTATACTAACTTAAGGAGTTGTATTACTGATTTTAATGATTATAATTCTGTAAATATACATTTGTTACGGTGGCGAATCATACTTTAATCAACATATACCCAGACACTGAGCTGCAAATTGCAAAAATCGTAAGATAATTTGAATTTCGCGGGCTACCTTATCGCTTTCCCCTTACTATGAGTAGGTACAAATTTTGTGTCTCTATTCGAAAATGGCTTCGCATTTTCAAATTTACTTTGCAATCCTAGATTTATAATTCGGGAACGTTCGCTCTGGTGCTCTCGGTAAGGTAACGCTTCGTTACCCAAGCCTTGTTTGGTGTTTAATTTAAAGTACCCTCCAATTGGGCCGAACCCTTTTGTTTACGAATTTGGTAGATTTTTTTCTTTTTCACGATCAAAGGGATAATTGGTGATTATAATCGGGTTTTAGAACAAATGCGTGCGGTTGTAACAGCTCGAGATAGATCGATGAGATTTTTTCTCAGTTTAATTTTGTGTTGGTAAAGGAGTTTGTTTGGCCTCTAATTGTTACAGTTAATCAATTAAGGCGACTATATAAGCTGAGTGGTACTTTCTATGATGGGATGAAACAAATGTAGTAATGAAGCGAGACCCTAAATTAGTAGCCGATACAAATCTAGTTCAAAAAAGGCTCTGCAGAAACAAATTATTTTATAGACCCTGGTTACTCGTAATTGAGCCATGGGATATAATTACATTTTACAGAAAAAAATCAACAGAAATTGGAAGGAATCACACTAATATTATAAAGGCGAAAGTTTGTGAGTGTGTGTGTGTTTGTTACTTCTTCACGTTCAAACGGCTGGACCAATTTGGATGAAATTTGGTATTTAGATAGCTTATACCCGGGATTAACACATAGGCTACTTTTTATCCTGATCTACGCGGGTCAAACCGCGATCGCAGTTAGTAGAAGAATATTCTCAATTTGGCCATGTTTGATGAAATCATTTAAGAAAATATTAATTTTGTCACGTGGCTGTATAATTAATACAAAATAATACTATGCACAGTTGTGTACTGAGTCATAAAGTGATCGCAACGTCAACATAACAAGAGAAATAGATTACTCAAAATAGGCGCTACCAAGTTTTGATGAAGAATTAATTTATTTCTATAATTAACAATTCTGATCTTTGAACCCGACTTAAATTGAAACTCTAACCTACCAAGTCATTAAAACAAATGAACGCAAAACCATCGAGGCGCACGTAATCACAAGTTATATTGTAAGGGTAACAAAACGCGCTTTACTTAAGTTTCGAGTAACGTTGTAATTAGCGTTCGCTTAGTGACTGAGTATTTTGTATTGGAGTTATTGTTGTGCTCTTGATTCTTGGTTAGGTAACGCAGGAAAGGCTTCTGGTATTTATTGTGTTATTTGGCCATTTTAGCAATCTGATTGTAGGCTTTATGGAAAATTTTGTACCATTAGATACCTACGTTAGGGATAAATTAAGATAAATGTTCTCTCAGTTCACTCTGATAATAAGGATTTACTTATTTGCAGATCTAAAAAAACAGTCAAGAGGTGTCGTGGGCTACCCGGTTGAAAAGAAGTTCCTTTCGGTTTTGCATACTTAGCGAATGATGAATGTCGTGTCTGTCAAAATGATACACTTTGTTAAGGAACTTCATTCCAAAACCATCTCCTGCGAAATACAGCATATCTGCAAAGAGAACATTTTCAACGTCTTGTAAAAGATTGACCGATGTTTCCTAAAATCATCATTTGAACCTTCTACCAACTTCAAAAGAGATCATTATCTACCTAATTAAAATCAAATCCCCCTACAACCCTAATAATAAATTGGCACCACAGGCCTTTCACTTCTGAGAATCATGACCAGAAACAAAATGCTGCCAGCACTCATCCAAAAATTAAATTTTCCATAACACGAAATGACTAACGTTAATGGCTGATTTCACCAAACTCTGTTATTATTATATTTATTTCTGTAAATTGGTTAAAAAATCACTTTTACACGTTACAATTAAATTATGTTTTAAAACTAGACGAGTTCGGTGTTTTTTATCCGACTACTCTGAGAGGAAAGACCGAGACAAACTCCAAGTAGCAGACATAATGTGTTTAGTAAGTTAGTTTTTAAAAATTACTTCGACATGAATTTGCCCAGGCTGAGAGTATGTCATGCTCACTCTAAGTCTCGTTGATGGTGGCGCGTGAGTTGGATCATTTAGCTCCTTTCAAAATGATTGAGCTGAATTGTGTTAATCCATGTGTCAGGTTCGTGAACGGGCACTGTCTGTGGAGGCTGGTCATATCGTATCTACGCGTTTTTACTGGAAAAGGTACTAAAAGCGTTCATTAGGTTTTTAAATTAGCGGAAACACGGTTATTATCCTTACAGGCGAGCACGAGATCAGCTCACCGCAGCCTGCAATACGCTCCGTGGCACTATTGACGCACCTGATCTGCATGTTGTGCTGGCTTGCTTCTTCGTCCCAGACAATTACTGCCGCGGCAGTGCGCCAGACTGTTTGCTGTGCCTCCATGTCGCACCGTTGCACGTGCTAAGTCCCCAGTACCTCGCACTCTGGCCGCACTTAATGATTTTTTGGATTCTACTCCAACAAACGATCTGTTTGCGGATGAATGGACGAAGATATTATTGGCATGTCAGAAGTACTGTGAGAAGGATTCATGAAAGTACCTATTGCTAATTTTTATTGTTTTATATTTTTACATTTTCTTTTATGTGTATAAGTGTCTCTGCCTTTAATTATTGTAATTGGTTTTCTAACCGTGTTAATTAAAGTTAAATAAATAAATAAATATCTTAGCTGCCACGGCTTATTTTAATTTACCTAATTTAAATTTATATTTTTTTTAATATTTTTATTACGGGCGATTTTAACGTTCTGCATCGTTCTCACATGTATAATTTCAACATGAAAGGTGTAACCAATATTTTTTAAACATATTTTGATTTAAAAGTGTCCGTGGAGTTTCTTGCCCGTTCCTCTCCATAGGTACCTACTACACTTTGGAAAGGCCGATTAGCTTCATCTTTCTGACTGACCGACCCCTTGACAATTCAAAAGTGCCTGTAATTGGTTTATTTGACAGAAATGTTTTGAGTTTAAAAGAAAATAAATTCATTATTAAGACGAGTATTGCTGCCAGCTAGCTACCATTGAGAAAAAATCATAAGTCTCACATTCTTAGTCAGACGAGGTAGAACTTTATGTATCAAAAAATTAACACTAAACGTCTTAGGTTCGTAGCCTCAGCAGTTAACGCCAAAAACAGCCGTTTTGGCGTTAACTGTTAAACCTCATCTGACTGAAAATGTGAGCTTAAGAAATTTCAAAATGTTCCATATCTCAAGACTTATGATTTTTTTCTCAATTGTGACGCTAGTTAGCAACACTCACATATTAATTATCTCGCTAAGTCATATTATTATATGACGTAGTTTTACTGCAGTAAAACAGTCCGTCAAAATGCTTAACTAGAGATTTAAACAGAACTAGGTGAAATTGGGACTTAAGCTTCATCAATTAAGAAAGAGTTAATTGTACATCAAAACGAGGATCAGTTATTCATGGTTTTGAAGCGAATAACTCGAGTAGGCCCATTGCACAAAGTGAATTCTTAATACACGGAATTATAAACGGTTGTGATGCTTAGCACGGACATGATTTGAAAGGGGAGTTAAACTAATGTTGTGAAAACGGAAGGGAGGATGTTAAAAGAGATCTAAATGCTTTCCAAATGGAAGATTATTATTAAAATTTTGATATTTATGATGGGCTTTTGAATTCTGAAAATTAGCTCAGAAAAGATCTTTGGTGTAATATAAGCTTCGTAATGTTGGGTCACAGGAATAATTTTGTAATTTAAATCACTTTAGTTGGCACATTCATGCTGAGTGATAGTATTGTATTTAGCAAGAAAACGCTGCTTAATTCATTATCAAGGGTACAGAGGCCAGCACATCAAGCTACCCCAATCTGTCAATTTTTTCCAATTGAATATGAACCTTATTCCTTTGACGTATAGTTGAAAATCCATCAAAGAAATTTGACAGATTAAGGTAACTTGATGTGCTAGCCTCTGTACATCATCCCGATATTGCCGACGCAGGACGTCGATACAACAACTTGCCGTATGACAATTAAATACAACAATATAAAATCTTACATCTACAACTCACACTTTGACATAACTGGCGAAATGTCGCAAGAGCCTTCAGAGCTTACAGGCGTAATATTACATAGGTATGTTATAATGTCTTACAGTTTATCATCTTCAAATCAAATCAAGTCAAATCTTTTTATTGTGGGCTTAGGTTATACAGACAGACGTTAGGTTAATAACAGTTTCATTATGTCCCGCCTAGTAGGCATACAGGGTGTCCAGTAAATAGCACGACATACTGCAGGGGGTGATAGCTTGGGTCAGTACCTACCAAAACAACACAATATATGTTCAGCAAAATCTTACGGATTTACAGTTTTACAAAATTTTCCGAAATATCGAAAAATCTCTACCTTGAAACAGATTTTTAAGCATCTCGTAATGAAACATTCTTTTTCTATTAATTTTTTTACATCAAATTATTCGTGAATAGTTACTTTACTCGTTGATAAGTCTTTTTTCTATCAAAAACAAGAATGTTTTCAAGAAATAGTATTTTTCGTTTAAATTTTCACAGAACGATTTTCTTTTCGCATAACTTTAATCTACAGTGGTGAAAAAAAATCCATAAGATTTTGCTGAACATATATTGTGTTGTTTTGATAGGTATTGACCCAAGCTATCACCTCCTGCAGTATGTCGTGCTATTTACTGGACACCCTGTATATTAATGTAACATGCAGTATAAAAAAAATCATAGGTATACAGGCTGTAAGTGTAAACAGTGGCAATCTTTGAAGGGATCATTGTACTCATCATTATGAACAACTTTTACTATTGGACCAAACTTGAAATCGCGAAAAAAATCAGCTGTTCAGTACATTTATGTTCGCATAATTCGTCAAAATGTAGGGAACAGCTGATTTATTTTCGCGATTTCAGGTTTGGTCCCATACTAAAAGTTGTTCATAATGATGAGTACAAAGACCCCTTAATAGATTGCCACTGTTTACACTTACACCCTGTGTATTCCCTTATAAAGCAAATACTAAATAAGAATTAGGTGTATGGTGACAGATTGTAGTAGGTACTAATTATTAAAAAAAATCTTGGATCGTGTAGTCAAATAATAAACATTTACGCAATTTATATTTGAACTAATTTCTGCCCGCGACTTCGTCCGCGTGAAATTTCTGGTTCCCCCGACCCACCCCGTCGCATCGCATCGCCAGCCCGAGCTATTACTTCGTTTTGGCTTAATGTTCTTTCTGATTTTTTTCTTTTTTCTCGGCTTTTTATGATCCTAGCGTGATGTTAAATAGCCTATAGCCTTCCTCAAGAACTGGGCTATCAAATGCAAAAATATTTTTTCAAATCCGACTGGCAGTTCCAAAGATTAGCGCGTTGAAACATACAAACAAAGAAACTTTTCAGCTTTCATATTAGTATAGATTTGATTACCATTAAAAACGTTATAGTGAGCCAACCTTAAAAGGTAGACATTATGCTATCGCGGATTTTTTTAAGCACTTTTTAAGAAGAACAATTCCGTCATATTTGATTGTTGCGTAACTTTAACCGTTTCCGCAGCGCACGCAACGGAAGCTCTCAAAAGTAATAAATTTTCCCCGTTTTTGCAACATTTTTCATTAATGCTCCGCTTTTATTGGCCATAGCGTGTATAAAGCTTGCAGCCTTCCTCGATAAATAGGCTATCTAATACTAAAATAATTGTTCCTGAGATTAGCGTGTTCAACTAAACAAACAAACTCTTCAGCTTTATAATATTAGTACAGATAGTGGGAGCAGTTCCTCAGTGTGTATATCTACCTAGCATGATGCGCAGATTCGCTTACCAAAACAATCCCAGACAACAAACATATGTTTGCCCACTGGAAACCTGTCAGTATTCTCCCATCGTGTCCCATCAACAACAGATCCTTACCATCTTATTGCGTCTTCTATTGCTCTACAAATACACATCGACACCTCGGTATTTGGACACATTTCTGTGTCGTATCCACTAAGTCTCATGTCAATATTTGGTGTGTTCACCTCATTCCTAGTAGGCTCACACTCTTTACCCACATCTAGATCAAACAAAATTGAACTTTCGTCTACAGTGATAGAAACTGTATCATCTGCAAATACAAGTTTGCAAGTACATTGTAAAATATACAAGCGTTACGAATAATGTTTACTTTTGCTGCGATTTTCGACTTTGTTGTCGTGATTTAAGGGTGATTTCCTCTTGTTTGCCGACATGATTTTGTTGTTACTCCTCGGAATTTTTCTTGTGAACTAGGTACCAGAATTGTTAATCTTATTTAAGCTTCGTAAGCTCCGAATAATCATTTGTTTGTCTGTATGTCATTTTATCGCGGTTTCGTGTGAAATATGTCTTTATTAGTCACATTATCAGTCATCTCTAAGTAAAGTCAAGCAATTGGAGTATTTTTTCTTACATCTAATCCTTTCAGATAATATTATTAGCGTACGGGTCTCAGTCCGATTGATAGGATTATTTAAATCTGAACCGGAACCACTTAGCTTAAGGGCGAGAATACACATGCCTGTAACTTGCACAAAAGTATGCAAGTAGCTTGCGTGCCGTGTGCCATAACAATCTTTGATTGATGAATGTCAGAATAGCATGCATAGTTTTGTACAAGCTACTGGCATGGTGTATTCCCGCCCTTAAATGCAGGGACAGTACTTTCACTAATTGCCATTATGTACTATTTTATTCCATTTCTGAAATTACTTAAAACATGCTCAATAACTCTAAGATTTTACAATGAAGCACCTCTTAACAATGTAATTTTCTAAATCCCACATCAGTTCCTTCTTCATCAGTTCTTCCTTACAATAAATAGTTTAATGAATCTGTAATCAAGTTGGTACATGTCTATCTTTTTATTTAAATATCAAGTACCTGTTCAAAACCGCACCATAGATTAGATTAACTAAATGGAGCACCTTTTTAGCTGCGAGCTTTCAATATTAACTTGTTTTTATTTTCGTAATTCTAAAAATCTCATGAAAGACGAGACATTTTCTTCTTAAAATATTTTCTGAAAAAAGAAACTATTCAATAAAAAATTGAGGCCGCCATCCCTGCCACCCCCTGTAGCCGACGAGGGATGAAGTAGCTCCCAGTCTTCAATCAGGGGCTGATTCCGCCCTATCATTATGGGGCGGTATGTTACCAGTTCGCTATTCCCTCATTTGCTCTCACTTTGTTGTACATATTTGAGACTAGCTAAAGTAAAACTTTTGTGTTCGGGTAAAACAAGAGTATTACGAGATTTTACAATGTGTAGTTCTTATTCTCATGCTTAACAGAACTTATCCTTGAACTTTGATATGACGTAGGTATTCTTGAATTGAAGATCATGATTTGAGTGGCCAGAATTTTGACTACATCTTTGTATAGTACAAGTATGTAAAACTAGCTTTTGCCCGCGGCTTCGCACACGTGGATGTCAGAAAATATCCCACGGGAACGTACTACCGAGAAATCCTTATTTATTCCTTGTCTAAATTATAACGGGAACCTCTGTGCAACATTTCAGCTTTCTAGGTCCAAGCGTTTGGGCTGCGTGATGATGAGTCAATCAGTCAGTGAGGACTTTTATTTTTATTTATATAGATGTAGATAGCCTCATTGTTTGCCATATGATTAAATAAATAATAATATGATCCTAAATAAAATTCTGCTTGAGTCTTCTCTTATTAATGGCGTAGTTATGATCCCTGAAATGCACACTGTGTGGTGATAAGGCTAGTATTTACTTTAGTGCTTTAGTAGATGCACTATGTGTAGCTTGTGTCAAAATGTTCGGTACGTAGATAATGGTTAAAAAATTCAGTTTCTTGAAGAAACTCCAAAGTGTATTAGGTAATCGCAGCGCAAGTTTTGAGGCTAATGTTAATGGCAAATTAAAGTGCAAGCGATAATAGCTGGCACTGTGCTCTACTTTAATCTTAAGTATACAGCAATATATTTTCGGAATAAATTGTACCCATTCAGGAAAGAGCCGCGAATGCTTCATGAATGTTCACTGATTTGACGTTAGCACTAGGAGTCCTTCACTTTCTTCACGAACTTACTAATGACTTACTAAAATTATAGACTGGCTAAGTCCTGGATTGCTGGATTCCATGTTTTTTTAGTTAGATATAAGAAGCGACAAAAAGTTTTTCCGAAGTTAGCTAGTTGTTTCCTTGCCATTAATCTACGAGTATTTATATAAAAAATTAAAATCTATTTTCCGAATGTAAGTAAGGGCATCACTCCAAAACGGTTGCACCTATTTGGCTAACTCTTTTTTCTTCGTATTTGTGTCATTGTCAGGACAAGGTTTGTATGACAGATTTTTTTGGAAAATTCACCGGAAATGTCGGAAATTTGGATGATATTTTTGTATGAAAACAGACAATACAAAGCCTAAACCATTGGAGATAGAGACATGAAAATATGAAATTCACCTGGGCGACGGCGACGCCGGGCACGGGTTCATTGGTAAGCCCATCACTTGAGAACGGCTGGACCGATATGGCAATTTTTTTCTGTTTAAAATTTTTTGTAAGAGTCTGAATTACGTTTTCATGGAAGGAAAAATTTCCCGGAAAATATTCTTTGGGAAACCTGAACGTCCTTTTTCTATGGGATTTTTGTATGAAATATTGAAAATTGGACATGACAGCGTCTGTCGGGTGAGCTAGTCAATCAATCAATCTTCCTAGCCTTTTCCCAAGTATGTTGGGAACGGCTTTCAGTCTAACAGCTGAATACCAATATTTTACATGTCGGGTCAGTTGTCTAAAGGCCTACTTCACGATGTCCGAATAGCCACTACTCACGGAATAAATTCAAAAATGGAACAGATTTTGTATGAAATTATCTGCCAGGTAAGTTAATAGGAACTTAATCGTAGGTGGTGAAACAGGCCTTAAGAATAAAACTTAGTTTAGACCTGAAGGAAATATTATTATCGAGTTCGTTTGAACTTGAATTGTGCGTTACACACACACGCACATTTCTTTTTTCAGTGTTTATAGTCAAGTAAGTACCTACCTACTTACATACTCGTAACTACTAATTGCACACATTAAATTTTCCATGTTTTATGTTGTGCTTTTGTGTTGTGCTATTTCTTTTGTGTGCATTAAATAAATGATTTATCTGTATATGTATATATTGAGGTATCTATCTATCCGGTGAGTGAGAGGGTCCAAAAAATGGCAACACATTTGGGTATATTGCATCTACCTAAACAATTCCTTTAAACGTGTACCAACCCATGCGGATGTCACACAGTTTTGGCTACTAAAATCTACATTATAGTATAACGCACAATTTTTCAGTACACAAGCATTCTTTAGTATGTCGCTACAAGCACAATCTAGCAAAATGGGGGATTATAAATGTCACAGATAGCAGTGCAAATGAGGTGCTCATAACTAAACTATGTTCCATATGTTGGAGTCTCGAAAGTGTCCATACACCTGCGTTTCTGAGGACCTAAAAAACGCCACTGATGCCGCAATTGGCGCGCCCACCTAATGGACCCAACTCAAACAAGAAATTTCGCCGACTTTGCCGATTTACGTGATTTTAGAGACGTGATTTTATTAGTTAATTTTATGGTGAGTTATAATACTGTATTTCTAGATAAGTTTAATTGCACAACATGAACGATCATTTTAATTATGATGTAATCATTAGATCATAATTAAAATGATCTTTCATGTTGTGAAATAAAACTTATCTCTTTAGTAAAAATAAAAAAGTAGCTCACACATTAGTTTCTAATGTATGAGCTACTTTTTTATTTTTATAATTTAATTTTGATTAATCGACTAAACTGTTTTGTGAATTTTAGCTGTAAGAATTTTAGAATATCACATGTTTACGAATTTTTTTGACTTCTTTATGGTAGGTATGGGAAAATTACAATGGATATTCTTTTGAAAGTTGTCTATACAATATATGAATCACTTTTTACCACTTTCATATAAAATTTCTAAGTAAAAAATATTTAACTTATTCAAATTTTAGAGAAAATTGGCAAAGAATTGCTTTTGATTTCGGCTACTTAGAACTCTCGTTTGTAAACTTAAAACAACAGAAATAAACTTCAGTTGAAAATCAAACAGTTTCCTAAAAAAAAGGCAAAAAATTAAAAACATTTACCATTAAAATGACGCAAATCAGCAAAATCGAAAGAACTTTATATACGGTCTCTTTTCATAATTGTACATTTATTAATCAGCGACTAGAAAAGAAGAAGAAGATTTTTCCAAAAACACTACATAATCTTATCTTGAGTATTCTCACAAAAAATCGATCCACAATTGACGGAGAAGTCGGTAGACATAAATAACAAAAAAAAAAAAAAAACATAGAGTCGGACATATATAACCTCCTCTTTTTTAGAAGTCGGTTAAAAAGAGCACTAAGAAATCAAAGTAGCTCAATTTGAAGCTACCTACGCACTTGCCACTTTCTTAGGAGATTGCTAACAGTTCTAATGACTCGCATATGGAGTTACCAGCGTTGAAATTAGACCTCTTTGAACCGCTAAATAAAATTGTAAAGAGTAATAATGGAGTACGAGTTTGGTTATAGGTTTTTAGAGTTGTGTGGTAATATTGTTATCAGTATGTGAATTATCTTCATGCCTGTTATCATTTTGAGATGTACTTATAGCCTTTTTTTAAGAAATCTTACAGACTAAATAACAAACATAAAGATCATGCATAGATCGGGGAATTCACTAATTACAAGATTTCATATAAATAGCCAGGAAGAAATTGAATTCATGAGCATCCTCTTAAGAGGTCGTTGTACTCATCATTATGAACAACTTTTACTATGGGACCAAACCTGAAATCGCGAAAAAAAAAACTGCTGTTCCATACATATATGTTCGCATAACTCGTCAAAATGTAGGGAACAGTTGATTTTTTTTCACGATTTCAGGTTTCGTCCCATAGTAAAAGTTGTTCATAATGATGAACAATTTTTACTACGGGACGCCCAGGAGGATTTTAAGAGGATGCCCATGAATTCAGTATATCTTGAAGTCTAGAATATTTATATAATTTCCAGCTAAGCCAAGTCTTGTTCTAATGCCATGAATGTATGAAGTATCAATTGAAGTGAAATTTTTGATTAATTTATATTAAATAAGTAAATATTATTATATACTTTTTTATATTACCTAACTGGTTCAGGTTCCCTCAATTAGTGCAGTTAAAAGGTTGCTGCTGACCGCAGAACCTATGCTTCACGTTGTTTCTGCTTGCGATGGATTTATGGGTTACCAACGGGTTATGGGTGACTCTATGGTCTAGGTAACTGATAACTCCTAAGTTAGTAATAAAATTTAAGACGGTTCATTTATAATTTGCAAAATTTCAAGCAGCTGTTATATTCGTTCTTATTCCGGTGCCGCGGTGTGTGGTGTGGATTTATTTCATTGACATAAAATTAACATGCAAATCTTAAAATAAATAAATCCATTCATTAATACTAATGTTATGATAATGTGAGATTTATACAGGCTGTGTCTTAAAAGAAGAATAAAATATATTGTGGATTGCCTCAGAGAGCGTTAGTCCCTGCTACCATTCGTAGATCTTTGGCAGTCGTTACGGGTAGTCAGACAGAAGCCCAAAAGTCTATCAACAGTGTTACCCAGTAACTAGGTTAGGTAGGTATGTTGTGGAGGTCAGATAAACGGTATTCAGCTGGATCCGGTTGGACTGGAAACCGACCTCAACATAATTGGGGAAAGGCTAGGCAGATTGATTCGATTGTTTGATTCAGATTATGGAGAAGATACCTCGCATTTTAAGATTTGTTGTTGTTGGACAGATTTGTTCATTATGTGTTGTAAAGTTAATAACATTTTTATTCGTGTTTTTTTCTTAAAATCATCCAGTTCTTTTAGTAAGTAGATTCCTCAACCTCTTTCTATGAAGTTTCTGTAAATAAAAACATTAATGCAACTCCTTGACTAAGTTTAGGTTTTAATACTATTCACAATTATTTCAAGAACAGGCTGTATACACATAAGGGCTGTATAAAAAATGGAGCCTGATGAGGCGTATAATAGTAACAGTACCCCATATACGGATATTACGAGGTACCGTGGTCCATATCGCGGACACTTAAAGTACCTTTTCACACCTTTGTCAAGAGACTAATAAAATTAAAGAAGTTTTATTTCTTGAATGGCTTTTATAAAGTATTCTAAATTCACTTTAGGATGTGCCGACGATATGGATGTGCCTATTGTGTTTGATGAGGACGACCAGGGGCCGTACTGTGACGTGGAAAAGATCATGCGTCTATCATGGTTCCATTGTAAAAAAAGGATAGTGCTATAGGTCGTATATAGCTCCGTCCCTCACTCACACTGGAACCATGATGGATCCATGATCTTTTTTCACGTCATAATACGGCCCTTGTTCTCATTTACAAGTAATATTTTACTAGTGATAAAGTAGGACACCTACCCAGCCGGTTACTTCCAGGTTTAGAATAAAATCAGCTTGGAAGAGCGCCATCTCTGTCACTCATTTTTGAGTGACAATCTCTTTCACCGGTCAGTGTATCATGTTTACTAACGCCCGGGTTCTTTGAAGTCCTCCTGTCTGCTTACAAACAAACGTGATCACTAATTCGTCTGCTTATAGGTGATGATAGCAATTTCCTCTGACAGTAAGTTTTTTCGAGGGGCTCGTGGCTAAGTAATAACAGCCGCATGGGTCGATCGATCAGGTTAAGTTACGCTTTCCGCGGCCTTTCCGTGGATGGGTGACTAGCTTTACATACCGAGACCCCTCCGTGCCTCGGAAATCACAATCTGTAATTTTTTTATGGTGTTCATAATATAGAGTATTCTATCTATCTTAACACATATGGAGACAAGCGACACAAGGACAAGGACCTAAGCCCCATTGAGAAATAAATTACAAGGATATTATTTAGAAACATGTTAACTACAGTGCTACCTAAATCTTAAAAGTATAAAGTTGTAAAATGTGCATGAAGACTCGCCTGACCCCACAATCAAACTATTGCCATGGTTTTGTGGGGCTTACTTTATGAGTTGTTGAAATTATTATATTTAATAAATAAATAATAAATATCTAAAGCACGTTAAGCCGTTTGATCCAGCCGTCATTCTTGGATCTTTGACAGTCGTTACGGGTCATCAGAAGCCCGAAAGTCTAACAACCAGTCTTACCAAGGGCTATCGTATACCCTAGTAACTGGGTTGTGGAGGTCAGATAGGCAGCTGCTCCATGTAAAATACTGGTATTCAGCTGAATCAGGTTAGATTGGAAGGCGACCCCAACATAGTTGGGAAAAGGCTAGGCAGATGATGAGTAAGTTTTTACGTAATGACAATCTGTCAAATTGGTAATCACTGTTTTATTGTTAGAGAAGCAGGCAGGTGGATGCTGCTGGCTATCTTTTTAACGTAACCCTTTAGTTAACCATTAATAGGGAGGACCTTATACAATTATAATGTAACACTAATACTATTCTGACACATGATAAGAGAGAAGGACAAATAGAGCTAATTTATTACCCAGAGTTACCCAAAAAACCGCCACAGAAAGAGATGTAGACCACAGAAAAACTGGGATGATGACATCAGACAGTTCACTAGAACAACATGAGACAGGAATGGAGAAGGTTAGAGGAAGCCTTGCCGACAGATAAACACGAACGACACAATAATAATAAGATACTGACGACCGCACTTTATGTTTGTTCGACTAAAAGGCTATAATAATTATAAAAGAATACTATTTTATTAATCTAAAATACGTACAGACTAGGGCATAATTACATACATGATATAATGAACCCCGTCGATTGAATATCATTAGAATAGCAGCTGTGAAACTCGCTATGCACCTGGAACACTAAGTTTTTCTATCGCTACATAAGCGTCAATTACACATTAAAACCATTAGAGGGCATAATTATGTATGCATTATCAAAGCCCCCGGCTGCTTTATCGGAACATGTTTTTAAATAGGTGGTGTAGGATCTTTTTCTTGCCCTATAAGGAAACATTTATTTAAATATTTCACTCTGTATTGTAGGTGCAAATACAGCGGCAAAACTAACTAAAAAAACCGATCAAGAGCGAGGTTGGACTTACGCACCGAGGGTACCGTTCCGATTTCTGAAAAAGTGTGCTATTTAGAGACATCGTTTTATTTTTCTTGTAATCTTTACATAAACTTCTATCACATAGAATAATTTCAGATTTTTCTTTGTGCAAACTTCAGAGCTAAGGGGGGCAACGGTATTTTTTTTTTACATTTTTAATTAAAAGTCGAAAACTATGCGGCCTAAAAAAAAGGAAAAAAAAATGTTTCAGAATATGCAAACAGCGTTCTTTCATATGATATCCCACATGCCCTAGTAGCTCCACTTCGAATTTTTAAGACACCCTTCCAGTCCGTAATGCAAAAAAAAAATATAAATTTCTTTCTTATTTTAAAAATAGTTGAGCAAACGTAATCTAAAACTATTCCAAATTTCAAGTTTATAGCATTAGTAGTTCTTGAGATATCCAGCTGTGACAGACGGACAGACAGGCAGAGAGATTGAGCCGCACCATAAGGGTTCCTTTTTACCATTTTGGTACAGAAACCTAAAAACGAAATCTACAGGACTGAGAAAATTCGGTTCTATGTCCCCCACATAGATAATTGCGCTTGGTTGAGTCTGTTGGACAGAATAAGACCATCATCTCCTTATGGACATAGTTGAACTGTGTCAAAATAAAATAATTACACTGACACAAAATCATCATAATCATAATCATCATCATATCTGATTATAATTATCATCATATATTTTTTTTTCAAAATGCGTGTACGATCAGATTATGAAAGTACACGAAGCAAAAGAAGTATTTAAGGATCGTAGCAGGTGGCGTTCTGTAGGCGCTGCCTACCCCCATGGGAAAAGCGTGAGTTTGTTTGTGTGTACAAATCATTCAAGCCAATTTCCTGCAGCCCGGCAAGAATAGATACGATATTACTTAGTAGTCCCTCCCACAAACCTATTCACAAGAAGCTTCAATGATAAGAAGCTTTATCTATAATATACATATAATAAAATAGAGCTTGTAGCTAAGTGATAACAGCTGCACGGGTCGATCGATCAGCTGCTTGCCACGGTTGGTCCGTGGATGGGTGACTATCTTTACATACTAAAACCTCTCCATACCTCGGAAAGCGCGTTAAGCCGTTAGTCCCGGCTGTTATTCGTGGATATTTGACAGTTGTTACGGATCATCACTCAGAAGCCCGAAAGTCTGACAACCAAGGGGTATTGTATTACCCAGTAACTGGGTCGTGTAGGCCATGTGAAATACTGGTATGCAGCTGCATCCAGTTAGACTGGAAACCGACCCCAAAGTTGGGAAAAGTTAGGCAGATGATGATAAAATATGTATAATAAAATAGTAACGAATCATTTTTGTCTGTTTGTCTGGATGTACTTATGTTCCAGATTGGCGCAAAAACGGCTGAAAGGATTTGGATGAAATTTGACACACAGTCCATAGATAGTTTATAACGTGAATTAACTCATAAGGTACTTTTAATCCCGGTAGTACGGTTCCGTGAGATATTTACCGATATCCACGCCGGCGAAGCCGCGGGCCAAAGCTAATAAGCCTACTAATTAAACAACCTCCTACAGAAAGTACCACTACTCCTACTCAAAGATGACAAAACACTCGTAGATACAAAAAGAGAATCAATTCCAAGGAAAAGGTTGCTTCTTAGTTGTGTCTCCGATTCCACGTGTATCAGTAATCCGTAGATCGGCGATTGTTTTTAGCTAACATTTTTTCTATCTGTTTGAAACACGATTCTTTGTAACGGCGGTATCTCGGCTGCCATGCCGCAATTAACGGAGCTGAGGATTTCATTGCCAAATATTTTCCTTTATCCGTTGAGGAGTGGAGTAAGGGAGAAGTGGTAGCGATGTGAAATGATAGAAGGGAATGAGGGTCTGGTCTCTAGAAGTTTTTAACACCTCCTTTAAAACCTGGTTTGAGATTTAGGTCCGAACCTACCGATAATCTACCATGAGAAGACCACTGGTAGTAGGGAAACTTCTTTTTACGTGTCTTTTTGACTTTTTGTTGTCAAGTTTTGCATGATTTGACAATGACAATGTCAATTTCATAGTTACTCATAGAATTATCATCAGAGACACCAGATTTTCAGATTGGACAAATGTCTTTATATTATTTTACTGGATAGCAAAACACCTTTTATAAGGAAAAGAAAAACACTATTGCAGATGCAAAAGCTGTACTAGAAAACCGCGTCATCGCTCACCTTGAGCTGATCCAATCCTCCCCCAGTGTTCATTATTGAAAGGTCGCAATATAGCCTGCACCCGCCCATGCCGCGTCCCTTAATTAGGACATCTTCGATATTACGCCCAAAAGGTGTGCGACCAACGACTCGGCGAGATGTGTGACTCGATACTGCATGGACCATTCTTCATTCTTATATTGGTATTTTAATTCACTTTCTTTTCTTGTATTTCATCTTCAGCTTATGGGCTATGTTGAAGCATTTTAATAGCCATTGTAGAGTCCAGAGCATCGAAGGCAGACAGCCCCGAAGCGACCACCGTGCTACTGATAAAATATATATAGTTGCCTATTGTTTGTATGTTCTGTGCGTGCCCCAAATTAAATATCTTTCGTTATTTTCTATCTGTCACTTCGAGCCAATAATGATGAAGAAGTTTAGAGAAATTTAGAAGGATTTTAGAGGAATAAAATCTTAATGGAGGAGTTCTAAAGTTTTATTTGCATATTCAAGTTCCGTTGCGGTTTGAAGCAACTGAAATTACCTAGGCACGCATACATAAACAAGCTGCACGTTTTGTAGGTTTGTTTGTGTAGGATTTTCCCGTTAACTAATCGATCAGTGAACTCATTACTTTGCGGGAAATTCCTGCACAATTTATTGCCTAATTGATTTTATTAGGTACCAATTACCTATAGTTATGACGTCACCAAGCCCGTCCGTAAACATATTTTGCTTCACCACAAAACCTTGCAGACCTATTGATAATTGCTGTACCTAGGTCCTCTTCAGTGCAAATGAGGTCGATGTGGAAAATCACAGTAGTTTTTCCCAGTGCATACCGTGTTATAATTGGCTAGTTGACAGTATGAAAAATACCTTATGAATTTTATTATTTATATTTATATTTATTTATTTATACACTTCTGGACACATCTATTGGCCCACCTTAGAGTTTAGGTTTCGATGGCCCCTACCGAAATATGATTGCTAGATTGAACAAAAACTGTTGATGCAGTTTTAAACCTGATACATTGTACCATCTTTTTCGATCGTATTGTTTTAAATTTGAATTCAGAATACCATACGACATGGAGCTACGCCTAACAAGTCGGATATGCGCCTTGTTAAAGGCAATTGATTTCTGAATAAAAAACATGTTTTTATCAAATAAAGGTTTAATTTAATAACGCGTGTTGCCTCCATGGACATCTACCACAGCTCTCATACGATTAGGCATAGAGTTTATCAACCGCTCTATGAAATTTTGAGGGATCATCTCCCATTCCTCTTCTATGGCAGTTTTCAACTCCTGCATCGTCTGGGCAACTGGCTGACGAGCCCTAACACGTCTTTTTAGCTCGTCCCACATGTGCTCAATGGGGTTCATGTCTGGGCTTCTGGCTGGCCAGTCCATAACTGTGATGTTCACATCCCGAAGATATTCCCTGACGATGCCGGCCGCATGGGCTCTTGCATTATCATGCATAAAAAGGAAATTTGGGCCCACATAGTCCGCGTATGGTATCACGTGAGGTTCTAAGCACTCACGAATGTACCTTTCAGCATTTAATGTTGGCAGCCGTGGTCCTGTAACAACCTCAAGTTGAGTTTTGCCGCTCGCGGATATACCGTCCCAGACAGTCCATGAGCCACCGCCATAAGCAACCCTCTCTTCAAAGCAGCATTGTGCGAAACGCTCTCCCTTACGTCGGTAGACCTTCTTCCTTCCATCATTGCCATGTAACACAATTTTAGACTCATCAGAAAAGAGTACACGGCTCCAATCTTGCTGTGTCCAATTTAAATGACTGCGTGCGAAATGAAGGCGCGCTGTTCGGTGGGCTCGCGTTAGTTTGGGGCCATTAGCTGGCTTGTGTGGTACCATATCGCGTTCTTTTAACCTTCTCCGAACAGTTCGAGCGCTCACAGATACTCCGTGGAAGTCGCGAAGTTGGTTTTGTATCTCAATGGAGGTAAGGTGACGATTTCTCAAGCTGGTCGTCACGATGAATCGATCCTGCCTTTCAGTTGTGACCCGAGATCGTGGCCTTCCTTGGCGACGAACAAAGCCGCCAGTCTCTAGGTACCTCCGATAAACATTTCGGACCGCAGATCGACTTAAATTAAGTTGAGCACACACGTTTCTTTGGCTGTGTCCGGCCTGAATTATTGCCACAGCTTGGGCGGCGACTTCAGGTGAAGTATCCATAGATTATTGATAGAACCTCACCTTAATGTTAAGAATAAGTAATGTTTGTTGCAAAACCAAAGATATCAGTCACTTTTTCAAGAATTAAATCCAAGTAAACCAATAAAACCAAGTTTTCTTAGTATTCGATTGTTTGATATCAACAAACAGGCTCCAAATTGTCTTTTGTTTCTTTAAATTCTGTGTTCGAAATTCAAAAAAAGACTATTGAATGAAATTGTGAATGTGCCAGGTTCAAAACTGCATAATAATTCAAAAATGCTTTTTGCTCGACCTAATATAAAATTTTAGCTAGGACCAAACGAAACTGAAAATACAAGGTGGGCCAAAAGATGTGTCCAGAAGTGTATATACTTTATTGTACACCACAAAAATACATAACAAAAAAAAAAGACACAAACTACAAAATATACAATGGGCGGCCTTATCGCTTTCTGCAATCTCTTCCAGGCAACCATAGAATGGACAGTGATTTGCCTGGATATGAAATGGGGCTGTCTTTGGTGCAAATAATAAATGCCTACTTACAATATTATACTAAAATAGATACATACATAACCTAAATAATAGATACATAAATACATACATACTAAATATAAGCAACGAAAACAAATGAAGACTAAAGATATTTACAGTTACGTGAACACGATCACAACGACAAATAATGTTCCTTTACGAGCCTTTTAAACATAGGTAACGACTGCGCGCGTTTTATTTGAACTGGCAATGCATTCCACAAACGAGCAGCCTGGACAGTAAAGGATTTATCGAGGAAAGTTGTGGAATGCATAGGCATTTTGAGCTTTAAATTATCAGATGACCTTAAAAATTTCGTGTGGGAGTCGCAAAGAAACTGGAAACGTTTCTTGAGATAGAGAGGGGTGGTAGGGGAAAAGAGCACATTATACAAAAGGGAAAGGATATGAGCATTCCGGCGATGGCGAATTGGTAACCACTTGAGCTTCACACGAAATTCAGAAACATGGTCATATTTGCGCAAACCGAATATGAACCTTATACAAACATTTTGAAGCCGCTCAAGTTTATCGAGTTGGTCTTGGGTAAGGTCAAGATAGCTGGCATCAGCATAGTCAAGGATGGGAAGAAGAAGCGATTGTGCAAGCGCAATCTTGGTGGCAGTCGGTAGAAAATTACGTAATCTCTTCAAAGATGCAGCAGATGCAAATAGCCTGCGGCTAACTTCCCGCAGCTGCGCAGTCCAAGAGAAATTCTTATCTATGAATATCCCCAAGTTTTTAACTTTCTCACTGAACGGAATAACTGAATTGTCAAAAGAAACCTGGGGAAGAGTCATCCAGTCGATCCTTGAGACCGTCCTAGAACTGCCTACCACCACAACCTGCGTCTTTATGGGGTTGACCATAAGTCCATACCTTTATTATCCTACCTTTACCTTTACCTTTATTATGTAGAATTATTGGTTGAGAGCTAAAAGTATCAAAATTCAACTTAGTGTTGTAAATGATTTTAGTATAATTAATATTTTTGAGAAATAATTACGTTATACGTAATTATTTCTACCATACTATATAGCCATTGGTCACGTGACATAGAACGCCAGAGCGCGACACGTGTCACTTTCAGTTATGGCACTTTGACAAAATAACATTGTTTCAGGGTTCCCACCTCAGGATATTTTCCCCTAAATTTAGGTGGTATCTTAGAAAAAGTAAATAGCATTTATTCATGGAATAATCAGAAAAAATACGATTGAAATGTATGATTTTAAGGAATACCTATCAAAACGAAAACGTCAGACTGATGTGTTTTCAAAAACGAGCTATTGAGTGTCCGTTCCGCTTGCGTTTTAGATTACTATCATTAAATTACTTCTTTATTTTTTTAAATCGCAATTAATCGATTTGATTCTAGCGTAATAATCGATAATATCGATTATTTAAGGTTTATTTATTCATTAATTATTAAAAAAAAATACATACAAAAATAAATAATTGATTATTTGAATCGATATCGAACATCATAGGGGATATCCAAAACCAGAGGGTGGAAACACTGATTTATTTGTTTTAACTCGTTTGACAGCAGACAATTTGTCACAAATGTCACAGATTTGACGACTCCAGCTGATAAAATACCTATCCGGTGCGGTGGTTTGAATGTTGGTGGAACACAGGCCTATAAAGATGATGACACCACTCGAAGCGCCATTACTGTGTGCCCCGTTTTGACTACGAAAATTAAATTGAGTTTTATAAATGAGAAATTAGTATTTAACACTACTAATTGTTAATATTTTCATGAAATATTCATGTTTTAAGGTAAATAGACCACAAGGATAATTTTTAATTGGTTACATAAAAACTGTCAACTAGCCTATTGTATTAATATAACTTGTGTAGCGTTCTTCATTGTGTTCCATGATTCTTACTTAAGTACGCACATAATTTTTTCCCAACTATATTGGAGTCGGCTTCCAGTCTAACCGGATGCAGCTGAACACCAGTTTTTTTACACGGAGCGACTGCCTATCTAACCTCCACAACGCAGATACGGTCAGTTACTGGTTTACAGGGTTGCTGAGAATTTTGTCGGAACATTTTTCAAAAAACTGGCGAAATGTCCACTTAGGTACACCTCTGCCGAACCCTTCGGAGATTAGAGGTGTGACGTTATGTTATTTTTTAATTCATTGTAATTACTAACGTGACTAGCATTATTTTTTCACGTGCCATCATTCTTAACCCGTGTATCTAAGTGTGTAGAAAAACACAGCTAATCCACTAGAAACCCTTTAGTAGAAAAATAAGCCGTTTCCTCAGTCACCGTGGTCGCTCTATCCCCAATATTGTATCCAACTTAGCTTCCTAATGAAACATCCGCTCATTTCGTCACAGATTTCCTTATAATTGGAACAATGTCACGAGTTTTATTCTCTCTCTGAAACGTGAGAATTGTATTAAGTACCAATTATTTATATTTATGAGGTTTTATATCATTAAACAAACAATGAACATTAAAAAAATAATGCAACTCTTTAGAAGTTGATTAAAGATCGCTTTTATTTTAGAAAAACAACTTCATTGTGTAGCACAACCCTGGTTTAAAATGGCTACCCCATCAATGTTAAGTAAGTATGTAATCTTATAGAATCACAAACAGCATTTTACCAGAGTCGAATTTCGATTTGGTGAGATTAAATCCAGATTTTGCAAAATCCCGAAAACCCATATAAATAACTAAGTGAAATGGTAGCTAGTTTCCCTTTCAATTTCAAGGTACCTACCTCGTCAAAAATCTTAAAGATTCATCATCCTCCTCAGACGTGACCAAAGATAATCCTTATGCTCCCTTCTTCACTAGTTTAATCGCTAAACAGCTCAATTATTTAAGCATTACCCCGACTTTGTTTATACCCTCATCATTTAGGGAGGCTCATTAATCTGGAGGGAAAAAACTTTGAATAAACAGAATCCGAGCAGGATCGACGGACAATGGGTAAGACGCGACTCGACGCGACGCGAGAAGAGCGGGAAGACGCGGTTCTTCGCAGATTAACACGTTTTACACGTTACCTTTGTTAAATAAAAAAGCACTATTAGTTTGACAAAGTCCTGCCTTGTAGATTGCTTGTGAGAATGATATCAAGTACTTTAATCACTGTGGGACTCGTGGCTAAGTAATAACAGTCGTATGGGTCGATTAATCAGGTTAAGCTACGCTTGCTGCGGTTTGTCCGTGGGTAAGTGACCATATTTACATACCGAGACCCTTCCGTGCCTCGGCGTTGGTCCTGCCTGTCATTCGTGGATCTTTGACAGTCGTTACGGGTCATCAGAAGTCCGAAAGTCTGACAACCAAGGGGTATAGTATTACCCAGTAACTGGGTTGTGGAGGTGAGATAGGCAGTCGCTCCATGTAAAATACTGGTATTCAGCTGCATCCGGTTAGACTGGAAGCCGACCACAACGTACTTGGGAAAAGGCTAGGCAGATGAATCCTCATACTTGTCAAAATCAAAACGTATCGTTTTGATTTGTGTATAAATTATGTAGTATTTTTACATTAATGCTAATATGGTATACTAGCATTTGCCAGCGGCTTCGCCCGCGTGGATGTCGGAAAATATCCATGGGAACGTACTACCGGAAATTCCTTCCTTATTCCTTGTCTACATTATAAAGGGAACCTCCGTGCAAAATTTCAGCTTTCTAGGTCCAAGAGTTTCGGCTGCGCGTTGATGAGTCAGTCAGTCAGTCAGTCAGGACTTCTCTTTTTATTTATATAGATTACCTATCAGAAAGTTACGGCACTAAACTCCGCTGGTTACCTTTTTCGCAAAATCGCTTAGCCAATAATACCCTCGAGAAAAGAAAATGATTGTTTTTCCTATTATATTCCAGGAACTTGTTACACATTGTTATAATCCATATTATTATTATTTCCTGTAGGTAAACTAAAGTAATTACGTCACATCCTGTACCATTAATTGATGTGATTAATTATTAGGTTCTTAGTTTTAACTACATAGTGTACAATGCAAATAATTATCTGGATACTTCTAAACATAACATTATCATCCTTTTGGGGTTTGCCGCAGTCGGGAAAAAACCGCGCGTTTGGAACTATTTTCCCAGTGCACGTTCTCCTTTATTCTACAGATATAAAGGTATACATTCACGATCCGACATAACAATTGTTTTATACAGGAATTGTGTCGCCTTATAACGAAACTTTGCACATAAATAACTTTTAGGAAACTCTGGAGTCCGCCGCGGCTGGGCCGTTTATGATGATAATTTTACTTTTTGTATACATTCACTAATGAAAAGAAGGTTAGATGGGAAAATCAAAAGTTACAACAATGTTTATCTACTTGTGTTTTTATTTTGATAAAATTCGGTTTTAGGATACTGTTGGGACTGCCATGGCATTGCAGCGCTTCGGGAATGTTCGCAGAGCCTCGCACAGATAGTTTCTATGCCATTATCGTGCTAAAGAAAGCGGCCCCCTTATTAAAGCGCCTGCATAGTAGTGACAACAGCATTCTGAAAACGATCGGCGCCAGAACGGACTGTCCCATTTAGGGACGCTGGATGGGGACAGTCATAAGCTTAAATAACTCATTTAAGTAATTCATTTGTGAAAACTCACAACACTAACCTATTTACCTAAGCACTATTGCACTACTAACCCCAAAACACTAACAATTTTTAGGGTTCCGTACCAAAATCGTAAAAAAGGAACGACTCAGTCTGTCTATCTGTCCGTCTGTCACAGCTGGATGTCTCAATAACTACTAATGCTATCAATTTGAAATTTGGAACAGCTTTAGATGTCGTTTGCCTAACTATTTTGCAAATAAGAAACAATTTTTTTTTTGCTACAGGGATTGAAAGGGGTTCTTAAAAATTTGAGGTGGAGCTACTAGCGCATGTGCGGTATCATGTAAAAGAGAGTTTGCACATTCTCAAAGACTTTTTTCTTCTTTTTAGGCCCCTTATCTCCGAAGTTTACATAAAGAAAAATCTGAAATTATTCTATGTTTATGTAAAGATTATAGGAAAAATAAAACGATGTCTCTAAATAGCACACTTTTTCAGAAATCGGAACGGAACTCTTGAGTGCGCGAGTCGACTCGCTCTTGACCGGTTTTTTTTATATCGATGCCTTAGCTAAAGTAAAAAGGATTTTGTTCTTTAAACCTTGTTAGAAGCTTTTAGTAGCTTGTTAGAAACTTTAGGCTTTCAATTTGTACCCTAAAAACCTTGGCTGGTAAAAAACCACCAGCCAAGAAACGTGAGTTAGCATAACATATTTATTTATATTCAGATTTTTTTTTGCATTACTAAACATGTCTACCGTAAAAATGCTGCATGAAAAATGAACAGTAGTTTTTGCTTACAATTTTATTTTTGCTGCTCACCAACTATTTATAAGCCCCTAACTTTACTGCCATAAAGACGATATTACCAGAGATTTTTATATTTGAATTGTAAGAGTAATGTTGTGTTTACGCACACGCAAAGCATAAACTTGAACACCCCTTAGGATTTTTGGCGGGCGATCTAATTTCTCGGAAAATGTGCCCCGTGATGTAAGTCGGCAGAATCATAATTTGAATCATTGGGACGTAACGCGTTGCTTAGGATGGCTAGATACGACCGACTTGTCGCTGCGATTAAACGCTGATGCGATTTGTCGAGGCTTTTGGTAGAGTTCGAACTCAATGCCTCTTGCTGGTCAGTACGTTCCTAAGCTTAACTATTGGGCCAATATCCAGTACACAATGGGGGATAGGTTACCTGCCACATATTCTAAAAGGATCATCTATATACTAATATTATAAAGCTGAAGAGTTTGTTTGTTTGGTTGAACACGCTAATCTCAGGAAGAATTATTTTAGTATTAGATAGCCTATTTACCGAGGAAGGCTGCAAGCTTTATGTCAACACGCTATGGCCAATAAAAGCGGAGCATCAATGAAAAATGCTGCAAAAACGGGGAACATTTATTACTTTTGAGAGCTTCCGTTGCGTGCGCTGCGGAAACGGTTAAAGTTACGCAACAATCATGTATGAAGGAATTGTTCTTCTTAAAAAGTTCTAACAAAAAGTCTGCAATAGCATAATTATGTCTATCTTTTAAGTTTGGCTCACTATAACTTTTTTAATGGTAATCAAATCTATACTAATAAATAAAGCTGAAGACTTTGTTTGTTTGTATGTTTCAACGCGCTAATCTCTTGAACTACCAGTCGGATAAGAAAAAATATTTTTGCATTTGATAGCCCAGTTCTTGAGGAAGCCTAGTATAGGGTAAAGGCTATTTGACATCACGGCGTTAGAAGCCGAGAAAAAAGAAAAAAAGTCAAAAAGAACATTAAGCGAAAATGAAGTAATAGCTCGGGCAGGCGATGCGATGTGACGGGGTGGGTCGGGGGACAAGAAATGTGACGATGTCGCGGGCAGAAGCTGTTATTCCTATTCATATTACTTATCGATATGCTTAAGTAGTTAAGTCATCTGAAAGTAATGTTCTACGTATGAAAGATGAGCTGGTTGCTATTTCTGTACCTTCACAAGTTACCGTAACAATAAGTAATTCCCCTTCGTCACTACGTTATTTTTAACCGACTTCAAAAAGGAGGAGGTTCTCAATTCGTCGGAACCTTTTTTTTGTTTTTTTAGTTTTGAATTTTTGACAGTGAAACAATGATCTCATTGTTTTCATAATCTAGAGTTTCAGTAATTTTTTGCATAAGTTAAATAGATGTAATTTACTATATTAGTAATTAATTATAATAATATTTTAATATTTTTAGTGTTCCGTAGGTACCTCAAAAGGAAAAAAACGGAACCCTTAAAGTCGAGTCGAAGTGGAGTCGAGTCGAGTCCACGTGAAGGTATCAAGCTGAAATTAATATAAAGTACGTAGGTCTATGGTCCCTTGGAGCTCTAAAAAATCAAGCTTCTACAGTCTAATTGATAATTTACTGGAGTAATCTTAAATGTCAGATTACTCCAGTAAATTAACAATTCTGATGAAAAGAAAATAGTGTTGTGACAACAAGATTGACATCAAACACTCGCTCATTCATTCTCGTTACGTTCTAAATCAAATTACATTATTTTATTTATTTTTATAAGAAATCTCCCAGCCTAGCTTTGTTTAATCGATCTAAAAATATTAGTAGTAATACCTTTATAGGCCGATCGATGATAATTTGCAAAAAGCGAATTATATAAAATGAAATAAAAATGCATTGGATATATTTTTATTTGTCGTCGTCAGACAATATCAGCACTATCGCTGTCGCTGTCAGTGGGTATTTTACACGAGGCCATTAGCTGAGACAATCCAGTAAGCCAGGACAATGGAAAATGTCTTGTCGTTTATACGTAGGCTTAGGAGTCCCTACAAAAAATTAAGTTTGTAACTTTAAAAATACGTCGTGCGTTCGCTTGAAGCATTGACTGGCTGGCTTACTGGCTAGGAAAGCGCAATCACACGAAGCCAAAGGACAAGACAATCCTCCGCGCGCCTGACGGTGGTCACGTAGAAGGTCATAGGCCTCCGATGGCAATGATTGAGCTAAGCCATGATATCTGGTTAAATTACCCACTAGTTGTCATACTACCCGAGGCTATAAAAGGTTTTGGAATCTATTGTTCGCAACATTCCTTTTCGGCATCGGAAGTGAATACATCTCAATTAGTCATCAACCGTGTTATCACCAAGCGCTAATTAGGGTTGATCCACATCTGTCAGCACGGAACAGCATTTATGCCGTGTGTGCTGCAGCGTGCTATCGCGTGCTTCAGCGTAAGATCACACGCCGTCGCCGTTGAGTGTTGTCGAATACGATCATGCAATGCAATGGAAGCATGGTATCGCGCTCGATAGCACTCGTCAGCACTCCAGCGCCTCTCAGCCATTTTGGCCGTGGTGTCGAGCGCATCGCCGATTCCACCGCGCGGTCTCTATCTTTATCGCTCTAGGAAATGATGATCCTAAGAGATAGAAAAGGATAAAGCACGAAAAAAGGCGATTCCGTGCTGACAGATGTGGGTCAACCCTTAGCCTAAGACGCGCCGCGTGTTTTCAAGTGCGAACTTGTTTGTGACGTGTTATTTTGCAATGGACGAATGTCCATTGCAAAATAAACCTGTAACTTGAATAAGTTACAGGTATTTATTATTAATTTACTTTACTATTTTGCATTTTCAATCCACCATTTTTTATAAAATAGAGTGCTACGCCGCAGCGTACTTACGTATTTATTTCTGTATTTTTTTTATGTTAAAGCTTTTACTTATGTTTGTATCTACTTGTGCCATTCAATTAGGTATAAAAATGTTGCTTAAAATCTCTACTAGACTTTAAAAAATGTATCTGCATCATGCTGCGTCTGTAAGGTGCAGCCAGGGTCTACGCCGAGCGCCTGGGCGCGTAGCACTTGCTACGAAATATGTATTATTTTTGATCCGCATTTAACTGTTTTTTGTTTTGTTTTAGGTACTAGTATTGAGTGTTCTTTCAAAAGAATGCTTGTACTAGATACTTGGCTGTCTATTAAGGACAGCCAATCCGAACACGTAAGCTTGTTGCTACCTATCCATGGTATAACCTTCCCTCGTCTGTACATAAGGTCCTCATTCATGGTTCGGACGTAATTGACCACGCATTATTGTCAATAGGTGAGCTTTCGGAAGAGGCCGCCGAATCTTGCAATAAGTTAGCTAAACAGTTTAGGCGTGACAACACGAGGAAAATGTCCCGGGTTGTCACAAACACCGACTTGTTACATAGACTTCTTCTTAATTCAGACCCTTATAAGAAGAAGATTACCACGGAAGAAGAAGTCTATTCTATCTAAAGAGGTGTTGAATTTGTTGTTGGTATAAAATAAAATGTATATTAAAACACTAAAACAAACACTAGATTTACATTATTTTAGATAGAGCTCCTATTATGTAACTATTAACATGTAAATATATGTTTTGTCCATTTCTGTGTTTGTGGTTAGGTAATAATTAAATGTTTACTTTATTTTTACTATAAAAATGTAAATATTTAAGTTCATTAGTTATTAAGTTGCAATTATTTTCTTGTATTTTAGTATGTATTTCGTCAAGTATAATAAACGCATTATTTTTCGAATAAAATAAGTTTTTTTTACATTCATTCGGTTATTTTCATTTTATTATAACGTAAAGTATTACAAAAAAACATAATAATAATACTAAGTATTGATAACGACAGTCATTACCTTCGTGAAACCCTATGACCGCCTCTCTTAGGGCGCGGAACCACTGTGGCGTGGTAGGACTATATTGGCTCCGAAAAATTTGCAATCGTTCTATTTCACTGGCCTGGCTTGATCATTGTCTTGACTTTTTGAGGACAATCCAATGCACTGGATTGTCTCTATTTAGACCATACTTTTTATTGGCTTATTGTCTTGGCTTACTGGATCGTCTCAGCTAGTGGCCTCGTGTAAAATACCCGTAACACTTATTATAAAACGGTCCGTAACATTGTCTATCATACGGTCGAGATTGCACATTTTATTTTCTGCTTTTGTTACATGACCCACACAGCTGCTCCATTTTTCGGCAGTCACGTTTTTAAGTCCTTCTCAATAATTCGTGTGCATCGTCTCTGATAGAATGTATTATTATAATTAATTACTTTTTATAATACCTAAATGTTCCTATTGACTTTGTGTGAATGAGCTGAATCACAACGAACGGAACGCATCACTATTACAATAAATATAAGTTATAAAGATTTATTTAACAAAATGGTTGAACAATCAAACGCTTACAAACAACACAATGCGTATACAATGATAGCGTTTTACAAATATATAACCACTAGTGTTATAAGCAGCCTCTGTATGAACTCTGGTATCCAAAACAAGATTTAACTTGTGTTACGGATACCAGCATTCTCACATAAATGAAATACATTGGTTACATTGGTTGCAACAGACGACGATATATAATATGACAACATTATTTTACAAAGTGACATTAGCATCTGTCAATTTACTTCAGTCAATTAATAATTACACTATAAGTCAACGCAGTAAAAAATACGGTCATCTATGTGACACATTTTGATACTCGCAAGTAAATCAAAACCTATAGGGTACCTGCTTACAGCATGTTGACCTAGTATCATGAAATTTGGCATGAAGTAATTTCTCACAGCACAAGTAAAGGAAGAAGTCCGAAAATCGTTAATTTGTAATTTTATCGCATAAAAAACATTTTTTAGGATTTCTTGTTTTTAAAAAAAATGTTAAGTTTGTTTTTGGGATAAATTATTTTCAAATATGAAACCCTTCATTGTACGTGGTCCGACACGCACTTGCCCGGCTTTGTTTTACTAATAAAATAATTTACTAATGGTATTTACTGTAATGTCTGAAATAAACATTTATTTCATACTATTATCTCCTTCTAGTGCAATAGCTCCTGCTAGTGAAAATGTTGTGGGACATTTTCAAGGCTCTCATAAGAGCACCTAATAGTGAACCAATTTTTCCGTACTGAAACCGAACATAGGACCGCACCCTACCTTGCAACAACTGAACCAACACAGAGTTCGCAGAAAACATCACACCACACCACGTGACAATCAACATCATCATCCTTCCCTTAACACAATGACATAACCAATATTTACGAATCGCACATGCGCAGGATTCCTCAGATAAAAATTGAGATAATAATATAAAATGATCAAGATTCGAATGATGCTCGCCGATGGCATTCCAGTTATGTTTACAAGATAACGTTTACTGGTAAACCGTATCAAAATTATTTGTTACACAAATAATAACGCATGGTGGAGATATGTTTATAAGTAGCGGGAGATGAGGAAGTCAGCATTTTGAATAAATTTCTAGAATAATAAAAGAGCATAATGCAATTTTTTTAAAGTATTAAACATTTGAATCTTGATCTGGATTCAAATTAATTAGCCATAAGAAAAAAAAATTGTTATTTTCGAATTGTCCTTTGAGACTAATTTGCATTCAACAACAGACTTAATAATAAAATTTCTAATCACTTTTTAAAATCTGCTCCAGTATTATTTCAAGGGCAAACTCCTATCAAATTGTTCCGAAGGTCAGACTCGCCCAAATCCTAGTCTTAATTAAAATTCTAGGTTTTATGTTAATTTAAGACAATTTAGATCCAGAGCCCTCTAGTAGAATATTAGGCTTTGCAAAAATTTTGGATAACTTTTTGTTTAATAGAGTTTTAAGCGATAAAATTGTGGTTAGGATAATATTAGGTACGACTATTCTTATTTACGTTTACACTCTCTTTGAGTAAGAAGGTAAGTAGAATTAGCTACGTAGTGTCTATTCAGACTATAATATTACAATTAGTCAGTAGGTATGTAAAAATTCAGTGTAAAATGAGAAATCGAACTCTATTTAAAATACTTCGTTCAGAGAAGTACTATAATGTTAAATAAATACCGTTTTGAAAAGAAAATGATAATTTGACTTTGTATTTTGATAACGACATGCAGAAACACTATTTAAATCTGTGAAAATGTTTAAATATTACGATTATTAAGAGTAATCTTTTGAAATAAATAATTAAAACACAAGATCTAATCACTTTTAATCCATTAAAATCTAATATTCACGCAGGGATCATATCATAATCTAATTGGATCATAACTTTAAATTAAATTTCTTAAACCTATCAATAAGTAATTAAGCCTATAAATAAAATAACTTCGTTTAAAAATGAGTTAACTTAGATTATAAATGTTCTCGCTTGTTATTAAGTTGTAATAAGCTTAATTTCATTATGAAATAGGTAGGTATGTAAGTAAGTACTAACTTACTAAAGTTTTCTTTTTAAAAACATGAATTACACGGGATACCTTCGTGTACCCTATGGGTATGTAAGATTTACATTCTATTTATATTTACCAAATATTAGCAATGCAATGTGTGGCAATCGAATATTTTTGTACGACTAGGAACAACTACTAATATTTGAGTAGTAGGCACTGGATTTTCCAACTTTGGATGGAACTTTGGTTCCAACACCCGGATGGAACGAAGTTCCTTTCGATTAATTAGTGAAGGAATTGTAATATTTTTTTTTTTTAAGTTATAATAATATTTTTTTTATTATTAACAAATATAATGTAATATAAACTTAATCTTTCTACAAGAGAGAGAGAGAGACAGACAGAGAAACATGCGCACGTCGCGCAGCTTACAATAGCTTAGCAAAAAGTGTCGTTACAACTTTTCGTGAGAATTTTTTCTGTCTAGCCCCCTTTCACAACGCGCGATAAGGAACTTCGTTCCAATATCTAAAAATCGACAATCAATGTCTAAAACTTGTCAAAATGTAGGAAAATTAGAGGTTGTTTCGATAGATTTCTTTGATTCATGAAGATTGAGATTAAAATGCGTAGGTACGTACGTTCTTAAAAATACGGCAATTGCCCCTTAGGTATATCAATCTTCATTGAACAACTTAAAAAACCGGCCAAGTGCGTTCGGAACACGCGCAATGAAGGGTTCCGTAGTTGAAAAGAATTTATTCCAAAAACATACTTAACAATAACAACAAACAAACAACTTTACAAATTAACAATTTTCGGACTTTTTTCTTTACATGTGTGTACTTTGCATCTTGCCAAATTTCTCATTATAAACAAAACTGAAAACGGGTCTTTTCGCGATATTTTTTTTACAAGGTAAACAGGTACCTACTTGTGTTGTGTGTAGGAGTACCGACAGTGACAATAATAAAAATTGTGAAGACCAAGTGAGGGTAGATGTCAATACCCGCACTTTACGAAGACGTCTCTGAGCTGTCATCCCTTCAAGCTTTAATGTTTTTTATCCGTGTCAATGACATCAAACTATGATGATTTTTGTGCGGTTTGTGGTCGTCTATGTCAATGTCTATGTACGTATTTATTTAACTATCAATATTCTTTATCTGTTTGTTTCAGTGTACTAATACTTGTCAACAAGTTTCACATTAAATTCAATTATTAATCAATTTTTTTTTTCTTTCTGCACGTTTTCTCACAACACATCTGACAATGGCAGAATTGTCGACATCGGCACCATTGCCATAGAGAAAAATAGAATAGTCATCAGTTCTCCCGTGACCACGATCGCTGCAAGGCGGTCGAAACGTCGGAAAACAAGTAGGCTGTTTACCTCGTAAAAAGGAATATCGCAAGAAGACCCGTTCTCAGTTTTGATTATAATGTGCGCAAATCGCGAAAGTTTAAAAAGTTTAATTGCCAAATTTCATTATTCTAGGTCAACGGGAAAGATTTACTTGCGAGTATCAACATATGTCGCATAAATGACCGTATTATTTTATTGCGTTTACTTAAAAGCTTCATTTTTTTTAAACTCTAAGGATCCATAGACTTACGTATTTGATATTGATTTCAACTTGATACCTCCACGTAATCCTGAGAAAAAGGGTTTTGACAGACTGACATACTTGAAATGGTTTTTTTATGTGTTAAAATTACAAATCAACATTTTTCGGACTTTTTCCATTACTTGTGCTATAAGGCCTTGCGTTTTGCCAAATTTTATGATCCTAGGTCAACGGGAAGTACCTTATAGGTTTTGATTTACTTGCGAGTATCAAAATATATCGCATAAATTGCCGTATTTTTTTATTGCGTTGACTTAGAAGCTTGATTTTTTTAGAACATTAAATAGACCTACGTATTCGATATCAATTTCAACTTGATATCTCCACGCGCCCTTGAGAAAAAGGGTCTTGACAGACTGACAGACTTGATTTTTTTTTTATATGATAGAATTACAAATTAACAATTTTCTGACTTTTTCCTGTATTTGTGCTGTGAGACCTTGCTTCTTGCCAAATTTCATGATTCTAGGAAAACGGGAAGTACCCTATAGGTTTTGAATTACTTGCGAGTACCTATCAAAGTACGAGTATGTCGCATAAATGTCCGCATGTTTTTATTGCGTTGACTTAGAAGCTTGAGTTTTTTAGGACTCTAAGAGACCATAGACTTACGTATTAGATATTAATTTCAACTTGATACTTTCACGCGTTTCTGAGAAAAAGGGTCTTGACAGACTGACAGACAGACAGACGGACAACGAAGTGATCCTATAAGGGTTCCGTTTTTTCCTTTTTAGGTACGGAACCCTAAAAATTAAAAACAAAATACCTTAACCCTTATCCAGAGCTCGCGTTTTTATTCATAATAATTTAACAGATTAGGCCATGCTATAAAACCTACAATTTAGCAAAGTGCATGCAACATGATAGTAATGATATCACCAGGAATGGTTCCATGACCATGCAATGAATTCATTTGTTTGATCACATGTTCAAGTAATCAGTAATTCAATGTTTATTCTCATTGTTACATTTCCATGAAAAAGCATACTAATGGGGATCTTTTTAATTTTATATTTATTTTGTTTGGTTTTTTTAATGTAATTTTAGCACACGGTGCATTTTAATTACATTCTAATTGTGCCTGTTTTAAGGTAGGCAGAGTTATAGTTAGTCTGGAACGAGGTAATCCGGCGGAGACCCGAAGTTGGCGACACAACGTACAGAATTAGCAAACTGAAGTAGCAATGGGCCGGCCAATTATTAGCCGTAGAACCGATGACCTTTGGGATATAATAGACGTGTTCTTGAGTGGAGACCACGAATTGCCAAACGTAAGCTAGGACGCCCTCAGGCTAGGTGGAGCGACGATATTTGCAGAGTGGCTGGTAGCAGCTGGATGAGAGTTGCCGAGAATGAATGAGCTGAATGGCGTGCAATTGGACATAGACCTGCTATGTCCAGCAATGGACTGCTGTAGGCTGATAGTGATGGTGAGGCAAGTTAGTACCTAACAACAATAATGTGTTACGACTAGCGTCAAACCATCGCCTACTAGTTCGAAACTAGTCGGAAGTTAGTCGTGACTAGTTATAAATTAGTCTGGAACTAGTTATAACTGATACTCCAACTAATATTATAAATGTGTAAGTTTGTATGTTTAGACGTTTAGGTGTTTGTTCCTCAATCACGCAAAAACGGCTGAACGGATTTGAATGAAATTTGGCACACAGATAGTTTATAGCCTGGATTAACACATAGGATACTATTTATCCCGGTAGTAGGTTCCCGTGGGATAATTTCCGACTTCTATGCGGGTGAAGCCGCGGGCAAAAGCTAGTATTATAATAATAATATAATCCCAATTAAAACAGTTTAAATCAAATTATCTAAAAAAAAAAAAACAATTTTAACTTGCATATGTCGTGGTCCGATCCCAGAAATTGCCATATTGTGATGTGCTTGGCCATTTCACGATACGCCGCCAATTCATAATTGGCCGGCTATATCACGATGCACCTCATCGAAAATCAGGCGGATCGACGATAGCAACCTATTTATCGATATTCCCAGCTGACCACTGCGCATATTGCAAAACAGTTGCAATTCACGCCGCTATAGTAGCAGCCCGACCAAATGGGTTAGGTTAGGTTAGAACTATGACTAACCGCGCGCGAGCCGAGCGAGCGAAGCGAGCGGTGCCACGGAAGCGGCCGGCGAGTGCTACATCCTAGTTGGTCGCAGTTACTTGGCTATTTAGTATTTTTAGGACCCTTAAATAGGAATTAATTATTCGAGTAAAAATAGGTCGAATAGGAATTATTACCCGATTGCGCGGCAGCAACGACAGGGTTATGTTTTTTAGACGTATCTGGATCGATATGGGCATATCAATCGACCAGCATCGCTACGGGCAAATCGTCGCACGCTGAGCGTTGCACGATATGGAGTATTTTATATGTTCAAATCGTGGAATGGCCAGGCAAATGACAATATCATGGTGATTTCTACGATCGGACCACGACACATATAGGTACGTCCTGTGCTACTGCTCTACTGACACACATCATCATTGACTTATTATACTACCGATCATCAGTGATGACTAATTTCTTTCCGGATCACCATGTTGTGTTACACGCGCTCCTGTTACACAAAGAATCAGTGTTGTAACAGATTGTAACGCACATTGTACCTAACGCGACCTCAAATCGTTCGCCTCGAGTTACACGTAATGTGAAACTTGAAATTAGTGCATGTAAACAAATGGGCCTGATGTTTTGTGTTTATTGTACGCTGAATAGAAGTAGCTACTTTATTAACCGACGAAAAAAAAGGAGGAGGTTCTCAATTCGACACGTATATTTTTTTTTTTTTTTTTTTTTTTATGTGTGACCACGCATAACTTTTTACAGAGTCGTCCGATTTGAAAAAAAATTATTTTATTCGAGAGGGTATACATCAAAGTTGGTCCCATATAAAATTGATTAACTTTGCTTGGGTAGTTTTTGAGTTAGCTTCAATAATACGTATTTTTTACCCACTTTATATGGATGATGTTCTAGTTTGTTTTGCAGGTAGTGGTATTAGAATTTGTGTGGGGTGGGTACCACAACTAAAAAGTGAAAAATAAAAACTTTTTCATAAAAAAATACAACCGACTTCCAAAAACAACACTATAAAGTGAAAAATAACTTTAATTTCGGAAGTCGGTGGCAAAAAACTAAAATAAATTTAACTAGACACCGACTTCCGAAATTAAAGTTATTTTTCACTTTAGAGTGTTGTTTTTGGAAGTTGGTTGTATTTTTTGGTAAAAAAGTTTTTATTTAATTTTGTTCAATTAGTAAATGTTTCATGATAAAATTATGTGATGCCGCGACTGTACGAAGGTAAAGTGTTCCGCTTCTTAAAGGACTACAGGATCTAAAGCTTGGTCACTGTCGGACTGCATAGAAAAGAAAGAGAAGCGCGATGACACAAAGCTGGTAATTTATTGCAAAATATGAAGCAATTATTTACAAAAAATCTATTCAATGGACTAAAAAATTCAAACACTATTACGTTAAGAAGGTACCGACCGCGCAGTAGCGCCCTCATCGTTTGTTTGGTTATTTCTTTTATTTTAAAATGAACATTCAAAAAATAAGCCGGAATAATTGTGCTCCACAAGACTATACATTATTATTATTACAAATAGTAGCTTTATATTTTTAAGTTTTATTATAATCATTAAAACGGAAAAAATGGCCACTTTTTTCGTTAATTATTCCGGCTTAATTTTTGCATTTTCATTCTAAAATAAAAGAATTAATAACCAAACAAACGATGAGGGCGCCACTGCGCAGTCGGTACCCTCTTAATATGTTGCTTGTAGAATAATCTGACAAATAATCAGAATGATTGCTTTTATATCAGTATGGGTTTTAATCGTTAAAATAAATTTTAGAGGTGTATCTTCGTGATTTTTTTCTATCTATCGTACCAAATTAGTTTTCAACACACTATCTAACTAGCTTAGGTCCTGAAGAATATTAGATATTTTTCAGATTTTGTTTACTGCAGTAGCTCACAATACGCATCATAAAACTTGCTTTTAGTTGCGTTTAGGTCCTGTAGTCCCCTTATGAGCGAGGTTGCGGGTTCTGAACCGGCATCCATAAATATAATTACTTATTCAAATTCCTATGTAGGAACTTTTTAAGTTTAATCGGAATCATCACAGTCTTAGGCTGAATGAAGGAAGATACAAGGTGATCGGAAATATGAACTTGTAATGGTCAGAAAATGCCAAAATCACACGCTGAACAAGTGAAACTATCATAACGCTGTTCCCTCTTTGTATAAGTAGAGGTCTTTAGGCCTTCAGTTTCGCGTCGTGCGCAGATCGCTATTGAAATACAGGGTCAAATTAGATAAGCTAGCGAAACTCCACAGAAGTGATGGTTATCAATATCTAAAACTGAGCCTGGATTCGATTCCCAGGTCAGGCAAAGTGTTATTGGGTTTTTCCGTCTGGAATTTATCAGTAGCAGCCCGGAGTCTGGATTAGTGCCCGGTTGATGGCAATAGGCTCGCCCCTATTACATCAGACTTAAACATAACAGTCGAAATGTAGGTGTACTATAGGTACACCTCTGCCCAAACCTTCGGAATTACTGGCATGATGTTACGTATCTTATGACGTACTCGTATATACCTAAATAGCCGTTGCCCGCGGCTTCTCCCGCGTGGATGTCTCAAATTATCCCACCGAAACCTACTATCGAGACAAAAAGTATTCTATGTGTTAATCCATAATTCTATGTGTTATATATTATCTGTGTGTCAAATTTCATCCAAATCCGTTTAGTTGTTTTTGCGTGATTAAGCAACAAACATCCAAACATCTTCGCAAACTTTCACATTTATAATACATATTATCAATCTGCCTAGCCTTTTCCCAACTATGTTGGGGTCGACTTCCAGTCTAACCGGATGCAGCTGAATACCATTATTTTACATGGAGCAACTGCCTATCTGACCTCCACAACCCATTAACTGGGTAATACGATACCCCTTGGTAATACTGATTGTCAGACTTTCGGGCTTCTGACTACCCGTAACGACTGCCAAAGATCCATGAATGACAGCCGGGACCAACGGCTTAACGTGCTTTCCGAGGCACGGAGGAGTCTCGGTGTGTAAAGATGGTCACCCATCCACGGACCGACACCGGCAAGCGTAGCTTAACCTGATGGATCGACCCGTGCGGCTGTTATTACTTAGCCACGAGCTCCTATAATATTAGTAGGATGATAATTAAATTATTTTCGTACTCTTGAGTACCTACTCTTGATGTGAACCCACTCCTATCAGCTGCGTTACTTAAACAGGTCTGTATATTTAGCTTAGTAGAAGCGAACTACTAAGTAGTAAAGTGCAACCAATATTGCTTGCTATCTTTAAAATTAATACACGAACAAGATTTTAATTACTCTAAACTACATCCAAACTTAGAATCCATGGTTTGCCAATTACTAGACCGATATTAACTACACTTTAACTGACAAGTCAAACACTAAACTTCACACGAGTATTAATCCATTTCCAACTTATAAATAATTTCTGAAAGTAAACTTTATTCTGTAAGCTGTAGAGTTTTATGTCAATTGGAAGATAAAGTATTGGAGTTCAGTTTTAGTGAGTTTTGGTGTAACAATTATTATTATTATCAGTTTACTAAGTAAGTCAGTTGCGTGAATTGATGATAATGTAACGTGCGCTGGCGCTGACCAATGACGTTGATATTTTGTAGTGCTGATAGTGTTAGGTGCGAGCTCTTTGGCTTTAATAACTGAAATCTAATAGGGATGATGCCTGGGTGAAAGAAAAGGAATTCTATTTAGTCCGTCATGGCGTCAGTCAGATAATAAAAAAAATTTAGTTACGTATTTTTTGCTTTATCATAGTAATAAAAAAATACTTAGATAACATGCATTAACCCCACATAAAAACAACACAACACTATAACACCACCACCACCACCATAACATGCATTAAACCTACTATAAATTGTAATCTGTGGAGAACGTAGTGGGTAGCATAATTGTTAAATGTAATATTTAAGTTATTTTGTCTATTTGTTATTGTGCTACTGTTTGTTTTCCCTAAATAAATAAATAAAATTGGGGAGTGGGGGCTCGCTACGTCACTTCAACGTATAAAATCTAGCTAGGAGTGACATCATGCCATATTTTAACTCAATGTATCGCCGTAATCTTTTGATTACGTAAAAAAAGAAAAATATTTTTTTATAATCTACATGATGGATAAAAAATAAATTTTTAGTCATCATCCCTATTGTCTATGATTGTGTATGAAAGCTTGGTTTGTGCTTGGTTTGTGTTAGGACAAAGTATTGATAAGTTAAATAAGAAATAACAGAACATACAATCACACCTACAGTCCCTAAATGGGTCGGCAGAGGTGCACCTCAAGTACACCCACATTTCGCCAGTTATCTTTAAGTCCTAAGTAAGAGGGCGAGTGAAATAAATAAAGTAAATATTAAATTGGATAAAACTTGTAATAATGTATGATCATGGAAATATAACTCCATTATACACTACTATTTTTTAATTAGTACAAAAAAAAATGGGGCTCTATCCGTACCCGTTACTGATCATATTTGTGTAGTCAAAAATCAAAAAAAATGAAATTCCAAAATTGTCCACGAAAATTTGTCATAATTGCTAAATTAATAAATTTCATAAATGAATCAATCATTCATAACAATTGCAACTAGAAAATACTACGCGCAGTGCTTTTCCATGATTAATGAATAACTACTATGTAGCCTGTACAATATTTCCATAAACGGAGTGACATTTTGGGATATAAACAAACGCTAATAACTTTGCTGTTTATGAATATTATTTATTGGGACTTTACATATATAATAACAAGACCTTCTCTAATAAGCCCTTTAAGTATTTGTACTAATTAAAAATTAATGGTGTATAATTCAAAAGGAAAGTTAAAATTATTTATAAATTAATTAATTAAGTAACAAGCTACAGATCTGAGCTCACATAATTTCATTGAAATCGATTCGATTTTCCCCTGAAAACGTACACCAAATAGATTCTATAGATTATGATGAAGGAATCATAAAAATAAAACCACTTTTCCTACTACGTTAATCAAAATATAACATAACTAGCTTATGCCCGCGGCTTTGCCCGCGTGGATGTAGGAAATTATCCCACAGGAACGTACTACCGGAATAAAAAGTATCCTATGTTCTAATCCAGGTCATGGTCTATCCATGTGCCGAATTTCTTCCAAATCCGTTCTGACGTTTTAGCGTGGCGTTTTGGCGTTTTAGCTTAACTAACAAGCTGACTGTCGCATTTATAATATTAGTTAGGATGCCCATAGAAACTTAATTAGCAATTAATCGTTACCAATACCAAAGCTGGAAGTAAATCTAATGGGGCTAGCAGAATAGTGTCAGAGGTCAGAGGGCAGCAATCTGTCATTCAGAAGCTTCGGAGATCTGTTACTCATAACGTTTTGATCTTTTGATCTTACGGCGGGGATTTCAATTGGCTTTTGACTCTTGGATCAGACGTTGGGCTTTAAAAGTGGTTTTTAACCGACTTCTAAAAAAGGAGGAGGTTCTCAATTCGGATGTTTGTATTTTTTTTTTTTTTTTTATGTTTGTTCGCGCATAACTCCGTCGCTTGCCAACCGATTTGAAAAGTTATTTTTTTGTTGGAAAGGGTATACTTCCCAAATGGTCCCATTTTTGTCAAACTCCAGTTCTGATGATGGGATCCTGGAGAAATCGAAGGAACTCTTCAAATATTATAGGCACACCTATAGCGATTTGGGTATTTTTTGTAGTAGCTCGTGCATTTGCTCTCGGAAAGCACCACTTAGTGAAGTGGAACTGATGATGAAGACCACAGATGGCTACCGGAACTACACAATAATAAATATTTCACGGGTTGCGATTCGATTACTTTAATATGGTTGCTAATCAATTTCCGCTCGTCACACAATGCGTGTGATGAGTGGTTGTTGAGGAGTTCTCCTGGTTCTTACCAGCAGAACTCCAATAATTAACGTCCCAGCATCGGGAAAAGCAATATTTTGTAACATGTGATGAGCAATTGACATTAGACTATTGTAACTTATACAAATTATAAGCAGACCCACTAAAAAGCGAGAAATAAAAACTTTTTAACAAAAAAAAAAACCGACTTCCAAAAATCACTACAAAGTGAAAAATAACTTTAATTTCGGAAGTCGGTGGCAAAAAACGAAAATACATTTAACCAGACACCGACTTCCGAAATTAAAGTTATTTTTCACTTTGTACCTAGTGATTTTTGGAAGTCGGTTTTTTTTTTTTTGTTAAAAAGTTTTTTTGATATTGTAATCTGATTATCGTGAAGGAAGAATGTTCAAATTATTATGAAACGCCATCTGTCTCTCTGTTATAGAGCGCGTATAAGTAGAAAACCACAAATTCAATTTATATGATTTTAATTTGTTCTTTGGCTGGGTTATAAATAGTAGTATCTATAAATATTATATTTTTATACAAGGTCAAATTAGGAGGAGCTCGTAGCTAAGTAATATCAGCCGCACAGGTCGATCCATCAGGTTAAGCTATGCTTGCCGGGGTTGGTCAGTGGATGGGTGACCATCTTTCCATTCCGAGACTCCTCCGTGCCTCGGCAAGCACGTTAAGCCGTTGGTCCCGTGTCATTCGTGGATCTTTGACAGTCGTACCGGGTCATCAGAAGCCCGAAAGTCTGACAAGCAGTCTTACCAAGGGGTATCGTAATACCCAGTTACTGGGTTGTGGAGGTCAGACAGGCAGTCGCTCCATGTAAAATACTGGTATTCAGCTGCATCCGGTTAGCCTGGAAGCCGACCCCAACATAGTTGGGAAAATGCTAGGCAGATTGACATACAAGGTCAAATTAAATTAGCTAGCGAAACTGCAGACGTGATGGAATTTTGATGAGTTTTTTTTGGGATCATCAACCGCAGTTGTGTGTAGTCACTTAAAATATTAGTTTTAAAAAATCTGTTTTTTTTTTTATGTATACTTCAGAGACGTGTATTGATATCTAAACATGATAAAACAGAAGAAAACGGATTTTCTTAACTCATACTTCAAGTAACATCAACACTATCTGCGGTCGTTGACCCAAAAAAAAAAACCAAATCTTTTTTATTTTATTTCGTCGTGTTTACCCATCACGTCTACGGAGTTTCGTTAGCTAATTTAATTTGACCCTGTAGATTAGATGTTGGTAGGTATATCTGTTTGACTTCGACACCGTTTGACCAATCACCATGATAGTTGGCACATAATAATTACGTATTTTTTCATTGTGAAGATTTTCAAAGTTTTTTTTTTTTGTTTCTCCGACCTGTACGCGGGCGGAGCCGTGGGCAAAAGCAAGTTAATTATAAAAGTAAGCGGCCATAGGTACCTTATAACTAGTAATAACTACTCATAAGCCTTAAAAGTCAACACCCAACTTTGCCCACGTTCCCACATCGAACTAATATCAATTATAATATTTGCCCACGATAACAAACGGGCTCAGTTATATGTAACTTAGATTGTGCCCGCTGCTGATAACTTGACAAAAATAGGACGCCTAATTAGAATAACGGCTTTATTTGAGTTTGGCAGGCAACCTAATGAACTAAATTGATTATTAAATAAAATAGGTAAGAAGTTTTTTCCGTCGCATTTTATAGGAAACTAAATTGTAGAAAAGGTCAGTTTGATAGATAACTGAAGGGCAGAGCAGACGAGTTCTTGAGAGAAAACCCCGAATCAATAATTACTGAAGCATGGGACGCCCCCGCACCCCCGGACACAATTTTATGGTCGTCCATCTACGACCCTAAAATTGTGTCCAGTCTCCGGGGACAGCTTGGATACGGAAGGTGGAAAAATGGCCTATCACCAGTAGTGGACAGTTGTGTTGAGTTTAGTGTCGTCACAGGTAGGTCAAACCTAAAGTCCAATACTTGAACAGTGCCTACCTACTCTATGGTTATCAAATATCAAATTAAATCAAAATTTTATTCATTCGAACAACAAAGATCCATAATGTTAGTAATACCTTATAGCTAGTGTTAGTAACTAATACTATTGAGGAGTTCGTGGCTAAGTAATTACAGCCGCACGGGTCGATCCATCAGCTTAAGCTACGCTTGCCGGGGTTGGTCCGTGGATGGGTGACCATCTTTACATATCGAGACTCCTCCGTGCCTCGGAAAGCAAGTTAAGCCGTTGGTCCCGGCTGTCATTCGTGGATTTTTGACAGTCGTTACTCGTTAGAAGCCCGAAAGTCTGACAACCAGTCTTACCAAGGGGTATCATATTAGATTAGCCAGTTACTGGGTTGTCGAGGTCAGATAGGCAGTCGCTCCATGTAAAATACTGGTATTCAGCTGCAACCGGTTAGACTGGAAGCCGACCCCAATATAGTTGGGAAAAGGCTAGGCAGATTGCACTAAGTACCTAATATTATTATTCGAGGTAATGTTGAGGTAATTTTTAGAGTTTGAAGCATTTTGCACAGAAGATGACTAAGTAAGGTACAAGTTTCTCACCTGGCTATCCTCTCCACAAGATGCCTCAAAGAGGGAGAAGCTATAGGTTCCCTAGTATCGTCTGTAAAGAATTCCGAGATTCTAGAAGCAGTCGTATTCTAGAAGCCTGCTTTAACAGACGATATTATTCTTATTGCTTTGGCAATAGATTCAGACATGCTTTCAATAAGCTAAGATTTCTCAGAAATTTGTAGTTGACTTGGCATGTTTGTAAAGCCTTTAGAGCCGTCCAGTCTTTGAATGGAGGCTGATAAATCAGAATATGTATTGAGGAACACTTTTAAAGACAATGTAATGATAGAAGCTGGATTGGATTGATTGGATGCGGAAGACATTGTGCAACTGAGAAAAGGTATATAAATATTATGTTACTGGCAAAGTTGGTTGGACGTTATAAGTATTCTTGTAAATCCCTTAAACTGGTCAATAGTCGAAGGTCAAACTCACAATCTCTCACTCACCAGTCTGTTCGGTAACCGTTGGGCTACAGCCCTATAGCCATATCCAGAGTATCCTACGATAGACCAAATTAATAATTATTTGTAGTGTTGGTGTACGCGAAATATAATAGAATTGAGTTGAATATTTGAATATGAATTGAAGAAGAACACATGTTGTGCCGACCCTAAATAAATTGGGATAAGGACAGGATAATGATGATGATGAATTGATGATTGGTGTTTGCGCATATGCTTTGTAAATGCTGACACCCAGCAGTTCTCAAATAACGAAATCAAGATTGTTACGCCATGTACCATAATCAGTATTCATGTCACCGTTATTTTGGACATCCTAAATTCTAGCATTAGATACACAGGATGTTGCATAGACCAGATATTTACGAGTTGTCTAGAGGTCACCTCGGTTCTAGGCAAATATGTGTTAGAATTACTTCACGTGTTTACATGTTGTACTAATTATTTGAAGATAATTAGGTGTATGGTAGAGGCACGTTTTTTGCCAACAGTCCAAGACAATAATTTGATTGTTAATCACTCATTATCATTCTCCTGTTCTGATCCTAATTTATATAGGATCGGCACACCTTGTCTTCTTTTCCATACTTATCTACTTATTAGTCGTCATCTCGGTAGTCACGCCTTTCTATCCATTCCATCTTTCACTCAGGTCTTTGGTCTTTCCCTATTCTTATAGTAATATACATACATACTCAAAACTTTCCTCACGACATTTTCCTTAATGGTTCATCACTATCACAATAATTATTATATCATTCACTTATCTAAGGTAAATAAGCATCGATGTTTATAATTCTCAAACGTGAAATTAGAAAATTCTACAACGATAGTATAATTTACTTTACTTGACTTGTGAAAGTGTCTTAGAAGATATACTTACAGAAATAAACATGTCATTTCATTACTAATTTCTCATTGCTCGTCATTGCAAACTGTTCCAAAGATCATAATAAGCTTTTAAGGAAGCTAAGATACAACACACACATATCCTTGTAGAAGTAGTAAACGAGAATACAAAAGAGGATTTAAAAAAACCAAAGAAAAAATAAGAAGAAATAAAACAGTAGGTAGTCATTAACACAAGCAATATCATACTACGATCAGCGAACCACTTACACAACCGTAATACTTTACCTCACAAACCAATCGTATTTGTATACGAGGCCTATACCAATATAGCAATAAACCCACTAATTGGGGCATTAAACCATAGGCCAACATTAGAACAGTTATTCGGAATGACGGAGATAATACGAAAACAAATAAGCCATGGTTTTATGGGCGTATCTTGCAATGGGCCAAGGTTAGTATTCCGTGTAGCGTGGGTCGCTGTTAGTACAGAGGAGAGGCGAAGGTAGCCATCTTGAATACTAGAAGTTGTGCTCCAAGGTGGTATTGTTATGTAATTAGAACAATTACCATAGCGTGATTGTTGATGGGGTAAACAGAGACGTTGTGTACTTTAAACAATTTAGCAATTATGATATTACCCGTTCATATAATCCAATCGTCATCTGTCATGAAGTGGATACCAGCGTCTTTATTTCTGTGGTCACCAATCAGCTTGCTACAACTTTCGGAGTTCAACGAACGTTCGGTTGTAATCATTTATGGGCTAATAACATTCCCGTCATCATAATCAGTATGTTACTGATCAAGGTTTCTTACGGATGAAATGAGCTGCTGTGAATATTCTTTAAATAATCTCGAGTGGCTCGATTGGATTTTGATGATTCCTTTACCTAACATAGGTACAGGTTTTTTTGTAGGCTGCTATGGCTATTAGCATAATTTATTTTACTTTATCTTACTTTTCGTTACTGAATAAATATTTAAAAAAAAAAAAGATCTTTACAATCCCAAATGAATTTAATATTGTAAAATTCAAACAATATTTGAGTTTATCTTCTATTTATTTTATCCCATAATTACGTGAAGCCTTGAGATACGTTAAACATTCATTAAAACTGCGAGTAATCGCAAACATTTTTATTTTCAATATTTACTTCGGCACACACGAAGAAAAAAGTAAATAGTCCTAATTGTCTTCAAAATTGAACATTATGTATATGGGAGTAAAATTATGAATTTATGTTGGTCAAATAAAGGATGAACCGAAAAGCTCTTGTCAGGGTTGAAAGAGGATAGCTGGTCAAGGATAAATTGTCCTATATGTTTATCCTTCACGCTTTTGTAAATTTGATGGGGTAAGTTGAAATTCTGTGTAAGATTCATAATGTTACTCACTAAATATAGTATCCCCAGTACCTTGATCGACTGTTACTTCATCATCTTCCTGCCTTTATCCCATGTTACGTGGGGTCGGCGCAACACGTTTTCTTCTTCCATTCTCCCCTGTCAACCATCACGCTAAAGGACCGACTCTTAGAACGACTGTTACTTACAACATGCAAATTAAACTTTCTAAAAGATTAATATTATAACCACCAAAGAATTAGATAATCTCAGTGATAACAATTTTTAGGTGATTGGTCCTAATATAGTCCCTGTAAGAATCCCCTAAAATCTGCTTATTTTTGGTGAATTAAATAAAACAGTGTTTTTATGGATGAAGCCAAATATTTGATGAAGTTCAAATTCTAGCTTTATCAGTTGCTCGCCCTGGCACATAAACAATTGTAAGATTAATTATTAGTAATTTTCGAGAGTCACAGAATGTGACTGTTAAAATGGAACCTTGGGTTAATTCAACCGAATTGATAAACGCATATATGTAAATTCGATCGGTGTAGGTCCACAATGATTGCTACTTTTCCACCTTAAAACAGGCACCTATATCCTTTAGCTCTTTCTAACCGTTAGATAGCTTCCCGTAAACATCGTTAGAATCCACCACTATCTACGGGAAGAAGGAAGTTTATTGTTTACCATAAATATGGATTAGCTATACATATGTGTTTAATGTGTAAAACTGCTTATAGTAGATGAAGCTCAAACTAAAGCTGTAGAGTCTAGCAGTACATACAACACACTGCTACGCTTTAGGCGACAACTAAGCAAGAAGGAGAGAATAACGTGGATTACGAAGCTGATATGAAATGTTTGGCTGTAGAAACTAGGAATACAAATCCTATCTTAAAACTGACAGATGGTTTGAAGATTTCAGAACGAATATCAATTACATAATTAAAAACTAAAATGGAAGAAAGAAAGCCATTTCCAAGTATTCGCTACATTATAGTTTTATTATAAATACGTAAAGTACCTGTCCTGTGATAACCACCTTGATTTAAAGAAGATCGTAATCTATTAAATTAATAGAAAACAGAAGATATTGAATAATAAAATAATATGGGTACATGATACAAAGAAACAGAGTAATCGTTTTGCATCCTCGTCAAATTTCAGGGTGTGATGCAGAACATCACACCGAACAACTTTCTCCATAGGACCAACATCGTAATCGCGAAAAATTTTTCAACTGTCCCATGGAAAACTTCAATACCTACCTACTCGACGCAAATGTATGGGACGGCTGATTTCTCGCGATTACGATGTTGGTGCCATGAAAAAAGTTGTTCGGTTTGATGTTCTGCATCACACCCTGAAATTTGACGAGGATGCAAAACGATTACTTTGTTTCTTCGTATCATGTACCCATATTATTTTATTATTCAATATCTTCTGTTTTCTATTAATTTGACGAGGCTGCAAAACGTCACGTTGTATTAATAAAGTAAAGTGTAATTGAATACGAGAACAAATTGATAATTTAAAATCCAATTCCAAATGAGGCTTCAGCAACAACTGCAATAATCAGACGAGGGAATAAAAATAGACTAAAATAGAGCACATTCGTGTTCAGTATCCAACTGTGACTAAATAAATAGGACAGATAAACTACACAGTGCTTATCAACACAATTCTTTCCAACGTACTGCGAACGTGTCCGAACCGGTTAGTTCGTGTCAGAGCGAGATAGACACACTTCAACGAACGAAGGAAAGAGATGCCTAATCGATGCCCGAGTAAGACCACAACACAAACACGAGAAAGATAAACGAATATAGTATAGCTAGTTGCACGTTGCGTTTTCTGCGGAGGTCAGCGTTAATTTAATTTAGACTTTGCGTTCCAGTTTTAAGGTCGGTTTTCGGGTATGCTTGGGAAATTATGATCCTCAGCTGGATAAAGTCTCGATTTTAAGGCCGTGCCCTCGAAAACAGCGGAGTTAAGTTCCTTGAAGTTGGGAGTTGGTTGATTTTAATTCTGCTTATTTATACAAGTTTTGTGAAGGTCCTGTTTCCTATCCTTAGTCCGTCTGAACTTGGAATTTTGTCACAAGAAAGTATCAGGTCTGAATGAAAAAAAAGGAAACTAATAAAAAGCAAATGAATGCAGAAAGGGGAAGAAGTACACAATCCTCTGTCCCAAAAGAAATTCTATCGCAGAAAATTCAGACCCTAGAATTCAAAAGCAACTTATTAAAGCTTCTAAGGAAGTATAACTAGTCCATTTATAAATATAAAACCTTTTGAGTTGCTATAATATTTTTTGGTCTGCTTTTACTAGTTACATGTAACCAAGTACGAATTTCCGAACTCGAGTCTCGAGGCCAATTTTTTAAGGCCTCGCTTTTCTTGAGGCCACGAGCCTGCTGACGTGAAGTGCTCGATTCGATTCTATCAGATGTCCGAACAACGTTCGCTTGACTGCTAGTACGCCACTATTGTACACTGCGTTTTTTTTACTATTTCCAACAATGTAAACAAGAAAGGCTTCCTCGTTAATCTGGGGGTAAAAGAGGGTGTTAGACGGTTTAGTGCAAATCAGTTTAGATTACAAGTTGTAACTGTTGACTCTACTATGGGTTTTGGTGTGCATATGATTCTCTTTGATCTATTATGTATAACTACTACTTACAAACCGGTTCAGTGTCTGTTTCAAGTTATATTGGTGTGCTCGAAAATAATCACTATGGTATAATTTTAATTCTAGAGAAATTCTACCTCTGCGCTTAAAAATATACAAATATGTTTTACCGTAATTGAAAAACATTTTGTATATGTAGAACCTTAAGCTTTTGCTTTTTAATAATATAACTATACTATTGAAAAAATAGTAGTTAGTTAATTAATTACTTATTTGCCAATACCAATTTTAGGTCAAGTTTTATTGTGTTTTATTGATTAACATAATAATACAACCCTATTATTCTCTCACTGCAGAGCAAAGGCCTCTTCTCATACCGAAAAGAAGGCACGAGACGAGCATTGATCACCACGCTTGCTCAAAACAAGACGGATTGGCGATTTTAGACTTAAAGTCTATAAGTCTAAGTTTCCTCACGATTGTTTTTCTTCACCTATGTCAGCAATATCCAAGATAAACTCAGAAAGTAAACATGAATTGAAAAAATCACGTTGGCACTTGTCTGAATTTTAACCCATACACAACCTCGATTGATTAAAAACGGTTGTATATTTAATTTTAGATAAAAAGTAAATGCCACCAAATGTCTTCTTAGAAACGGAAAATGAACTTGACTTCACTATAAGTTTTTGACCCTTATCAGTTCAACAAGCTGTGCCCATGTCATTAAAGGGATGATCTTAGATGAAACGAATGTGTAACGAACTCTTTCGGAGCTACCGCTGAATAGTGTCACGTCTCAATGAGCCATAGAACGTAGGTAACTTGCCCAGTATAACTATCGAGATTAAGCTAGAAACGTGGCCATTTTTTTAACGAGTTCACTGTTCAGTTTTGTGTATTATTATGTAGAATTGTTAACGATGATTTTTTTAAGAATTAGGCAGCTTTAGAGAATCAAAAATGCAATCTCGGTGTACAGTGCTATAGGAATCATAATGGCGCTTGAATACAAATTGACAGAGGGCGTAAACTGTTGGTAAACATTTGTGAAGTTGTATTGAAAAAACCGGCCGTATCGGATCACGCACAATAAAGGGTTATAATAATAATTTAACCCCAGAGCTAACTTAATTTTGTGGTTGAAAAAATGTTCTCCCATAAATCGATACTTACTAAATCACGGTAAATTCTCCAGCTGCAAATGTAAGTTTTGTAATCGCAATTTTTTTTTTAACATTTTCAAATTATTGATTTTGGTCTTTTTCCTTTACTTGTACTGTAGACCTTGCTTCTTGCCAAATTTCATGATTCTAGGTCATCAGGAAGCACTTTATAGGTTTTTATTTATTTGCGAGTATCAAAATATTTGTCCCTTAGGTAAATGGCCGTATTTTTTAAGTGAAAACTTGTTTATGTGCGTTTAGCGATTTTTTGGTAAGGGAAAATCTTATGAGTTCGCATCACGCATCACGCGTCACGCAAAGTGACGTGTTGCGCTGTCAAGTTTTCACTTCTGTCGGCAGTTTCCATCTGACTATGTTTTTTTTTATTGCGTTGACTCAGAAGCTTGATTTTTTTTTATCTTCAAAGGACCATAGACCTACGTATTTTAAATTAATTTCAACTTGATACCTCCAAGCATTCCTGAGAAAAAGGGTCTTTTAGACGGAGGAACGGACAACGAAGTTTGTGATCCTCTTAGGGTTCCGCGTTTTCTTTTTGAGGTACAGAACCCTAAAAACAAGATGGCGATGTTAGTACTAATTTTGCCCACGTGCCAAACGATTCCTGTTACTGTCAATAAATACTGTCAATAAAATAAACGGATTTTTTTAAGGAAATGTCCCTGAAGCCATGTGTTACAAACTGTTCTAATTTGCTCATCTACCTATTCCTTGAGCGAAACTGATCCTGTCCTTACACCGTGTTAATCGTGAAGAACAGGATCAGTTTCGCTCAAGGAATAACCCAAAACTAGTGAAATCTATGGCGTACCATAGATTTGACAAATTGTGTGCTATAGACAGTCAAATCAACCCATCGACAAGAAGAAGAATGTCTCGTCAGCGACTCCATGCTTATTTACAAGCTACAATCACACCTCTATTCTGTTCTAACACTTTCCAAAAATGCATCCTTTTCTTCATCTACATTACATTTATATACTTGAAGCCTCATAAACGAATCACTTTTATAAGAATAATTATATGCTGATCGTGGGTTCAAACCCAAGCAGGCACTTTACTTTGTGTACATTATTTCATCACCACCGCTCTAAAAATGATGAAGGAAAACATCGTGTGGCAATTCGAACACATGTGACATCTACCAACCCGCACTGGGCGCGCGTGGTGGATTACAGCCCACTCCCTCTCATCGAGAAGAGGCCTGTATCCCAGAAGTGGGAACATAATAGGCTGATTATGCTTAGGCTTTAAAAAAAAACTGATTGTTTTTCGAGACTCGGCTGTATAGCTGATTAGGTAGATTACCTACTATTCGTCATCGATCATCATTTTACTGACAAAGTTCAACCAAAGTGCAATGATAAACAAACGTACAGACTGATTCATGTCTGATTTCGCTGACTTAGCAACCCGTCATCCAATCACGCTTCGCCGACTATTATTAATGATTTCCGATGGCATGACATCATGTTGCGATAGGTTACATATTATACCATATTGGATTATATCAATTAATTTCCCTTCAATTGTAGAATTAACCTATTGAATTATTATAAAAATTAAAATGTCACGATACTTTTAACCGACTTCAAAAAAGGGTTATAATAATGATAATGCCTAAGCTGTGGTTACCGGTAATTGAGTATGTTTTACAGGATAACGTATTTGTTCCGCAAGTTTCATTACTGTAGAAGATAATTGTAATGTATCTCGTTAGTAAGAGATTATGCATTCGGCGAGTACGTTTTTTTTAATGTACCTATGTATTGATTTCTCTGTGATTACTTGGTCGATTTAGCTACGTGATTCTTCGGAAGTCGGTGGCAAAAAACGATAATGCGAAACCAAAGACATAGACTTTAGAAAATAAAGTTATTTTTGTTTTGATTTATAGTGTTTTTTTTTTAAAGATGGTTGTATTTTTTTTAAAGTTTTTTTGCTTTAAAAGTAGGTATACTATTACTGAGCGTAGGGTCCTGGGTAGCATAGCGGGTGGCATGTTTTTAGTTTCTCCATTAGGGAATTTTCAGTAGCAATCCAACATCTGTATTTCTAATCGACTTCAAAAAAGGAGATTCTGTATTCGACCCGTAAGTATGTATGTTTGTATGTCCGCGATATTCTCAAAAACTAATAAACTAATTTTGATGATTCTTTCACTAACGTGATACTTTCAGGAAGGTTTTAGTATATAATACATTATGAATTATTCTTATGTATGAAGTTATATGCATAAATGTACTGTATGTATTTCTAAGCCGATTTTTGATGATTCTTCTTTTCGTCCGTCTTGCGCTGACTTATGTAATTGTATATTCAACTAAAAATCGAAAAATAAATTTACTTTAAAAAAAGTTAAAATCGATTTCAAAAATGAAAACGAAAAAAATAACTTTCATAAAAAAACTTAACAGCTTCTGAAGTCGGTGTCTTCAATTCTTCAATGCACCATAGCTTGGCACCGACTTCAGAAGCTGTTAAGTTTTTTATGAAAATTATTTTATTCGTTTTTGGTTTTTGAAGTCGGTTTTTACTTTTTTTAAAGTAAATTTATTGCCTATTGCTATTATAAATGGCCAAAAATCTGGTCAACATTCCCTGCCTAATCCTTCAGGGAACTTTTAAATTAAATTTGGCTACTGACGAATCAAGACTGGCCATACAGTTAACTCTTAACGCAGATCTACGCAAGTCACAATGGCGTTTTAATTGTTTATGTAATTACGGCCATACGAAAGGTTTAATGTTCCTGAACTCACGTCTCTTACAAACTTCATTGCTTTTGCGTCGATCAGTATTTTTTGTGATTCGACGATTTCAACTCCCAGGTCAGGCAATGTGTTGTTGGATTTATCTATTAGAAATTTCTCAGTAGCAGCCCGGAGTCTAGATTTATGCCCGGTTGATAGCAATAGGCTCGCCCCTTATTACATGGGACTTAATTGAACATATCTAACTGAAGAAATGTGGGTGTGCTATAGCTGCACCTCTGCCCAGCCCTTCGGGGTATACAGGCGTGATGTTTTATTTTATATTATTTAAACTTTATTGAATATAGAGTAGCTGCTGGGATTGCGGTCCTGGTTCTGATTCCTGGATTGGGCAGTTTTATTGTGCCAATCAGAGAATTCTCAGTAGTAATCTATAACTGCTCATCTTGTTATTATTACTGGCAACATCTAGAAATAATACCCTCCTTTGCTAAACCGTTCGGGGAAACTTAGAATAAAATTAGGCTACTGATCGATTAAGACATTATGCTGAAACACAACAATAACAAACTGTATCTTAAGTCTTCTTGGTACATTTATAGCACTTTTCTCTCCTTCTAAATTTTCTGTGTTTAATTTACAGCGTTACTAAAATAATTATTATAGAACTACTCAATATCTGTATACTTACAGAAATTTGAAATGCAAACACATCAACTTCTAATACTACACCTATGACTCAAGTCCAATCAAATCGTAATATACAAACAAATTGATTCACGATAATCACATTTCGATTACTTAGTGCGCACGCGATGCTTAGTGGACAATCTGATGGCTTCCGATGACGTCACTGGCCTTGACACGCTGACTCAGAGGTTAGGTCATGTAATGTGGAGTACGTAGAAAGTATGCGGGTAACGTCAACTTAATTGTTGTAATAGAAAGGTGATAATGTAACATGTTATGGTAACGTTGACGCTAGATGAAGGGATTGCGGATTGACGCAGCACAGTGGCTGTCGTAGCTTTTCTGCCTAGTCTGGAATACACATATTGTGTGATTAACATTACATAATATAGAGTGTTTGATGAGTTGAAGAAATTTATAAGTCCGTGATTAAGGCCTGTCGTACTTTATGAATCGGAATTCTGGGCAGTAAAGAAGACGTATGAAAAAAGATTGCATGCAGCGGAGATGAGAATGTTGAGATGGATGTGTGGAGTGACGAGAATGGATAAAGTAAAAAATGAGTATATAAGAGGAAATTTGAAAGTGGCGCCAGTGCCAGAAAAGTTGAAGGTTGGTATGGGCATGCGATGAGGAGGGATGAAACACATGTAACCAAAAGAGCGATGAATATACAAGTTGATGGTTATAGAAGGAGAGGAAGGCCAAAGAAAAGATGGATGGAGTGTGTGAGGAATGATATGAAAGAGAAGGGAGTGAATGATAGCGTGACGGTTGACAGGGAAGAATGGAAGAAGAAAACGTGTTGCGCCGACCCCAAGTAATATGGGATAAGGGCAGGAAGATGATGATGAGTTGAAGAAATTCTTTCCTTGAAGGGAAAAATAAAGTTGTCTCAGACAAGTAACGCAGTACCCAATAAAATAAGGTTTGAGAAAGACCTATTCTACCATTTAGTGTTTTAATTTGCTCTAAGATAAAGTAAAATAATGAATTTACATATATATATATATATATATATATATATGATATTGCATATCTTGTTCTTCTGCACCTCTTCCTTAGATACACCCATTAAGATAGCGCAGATAACAATAAATAACAAACTGTATAAAGCCAACAAGGCGTGACGAGGAATGTCAAGGAAGCTTAGAAAGTAAAAAATTCTGTGCTGTCTATAAGGTTCAGGTATAACGAAGATATGTCAGTTACAGATTGATAAATTGACGAAAAGTAACAATATACCGTCCCAAAACTGTCCCAAACCGTGGCTTGAACCAATATTCATTTTGTAAGTTAAGCACGAGTGAATATAGACAGTCAATATTATGTTCGCAAACAAAGAAGTTGGCTAAACAAAGTTATGCCTAGTCACTGCACAAGTTCATCTGGGAGCGGAAGGGACAGAGAATTACGACCGTCATCCAAACTTATACTTGTATCATCAATCATATGAATGGCTATGGATTTGATTGGTTCGGGATGTAAACATTTGGAATTATGGTTGTGTCAGCTACGTTCGATGGCAGCTAACTTGGACAGAACATTGTGACTGGAGTGGCCTAGTCAAAATATAGTCCTGTGCCGGCCGAAATACACAGAACATAAATAACAATTTATTTTAAATTAAAACACTATAAGTACTAACGTAATTTTGTATTTGGAAAGATATTCCACACGCCACCACGCCTGATTTCCCCGAAAGGTTGAGCAGAGTGGTGTCGACGTAAAACTAGATAGTACCCACATGTCGCCTGTTATGTTTAAGTCTTATGTAACAAGGGACCAGCTCCAGCCTATTGCCATCAACCAGACACCGGGCTGCTACTGAGAAATTCTTGACAGAAAATGCTCATGCATTTAGCTCGACCTGGGAGTCGAACCCAGGACCTCATGCTCTTGCGACCACTACACTGACGAAACTCAACAATCAACAAATTACTCAGCATCATTCAACCAAATGATGTCCACTGCTGGGCATACATCTCAAGCATCGCCACTACGGCTGTTCCTGTTCTTCTCGTATCCAGCGGATTCCCGCAACTTTCACCAGACCATCGCCCCATTGTAGGTTTGTCCACGCTGCGCCATCGCTGAAAAAGCACAACCAAATATTTAATTACCAATTTAATAAAAAAATAAAACTGTATTCTGTATTTTATAAATCGGACACAGACTTTCCCCTTGAAAGCCTAAAAAGATCCTTATTCCTTCCAATAATTTCTCATTTGCGCGAAGATAGGCAGGAATGTTTGCTACCATAAAAACGCAATTAATTTAAATTAAATTAGACTCTAATTTGGGATCGCTAACGTTATATTAAAAACAGGAATAATAAGGAAAAATACTCGTAGCTTCAGAAAGATGCCAATTGTGTTTTTCTTTCCTGGCAAAGATATTAATTTAATTACTCTGCCTCTCATGATAAAACAAGCTTTAAGTATTTAATAAAGTTCTTATAATTGATACAATATATATTTTTTAAATGAAGTATTAATAAAAAAATATCGTTACTTACTTACTAATTTTAAACTCGGAATTCCGAGTTTTGACAAAATTTGTTAAAAAAAAAAATCTAAAGGTTTGAAAAAATAGGCAATGGTAAATACATAATGAGTAAGCGATTTCAATTAATTCAATCTTCTATACCTTCCAAAAGCACAATTTCTCTTAAAACTATTTATATTTACCTCTATGTATAACAACTACCACTTCTCACCCCTACCCAAAAATCAGCCGTGAAACACAACACATAAAACCGCAGTTTCCAGTCCTTTCAATATTCATAACTTGTTGCAAATTAACGAATTCTGTCAGGTGCGCAGGTTGTATGCTAATAATTGAAACATCATGGGTTTTCGACCTCGACTCTAATGTGGTCACCACAATGCTATGGGGGTGCATCTGCTTTACTGACTTATAGAAAACTAGGACTATAAGTCCAATTCCTAACACGAAACGTTAAAATTACCAATAGTAGTATTACGAGTATGGTGTTGCCATTTGTACAAAAATAAGAGTTTTGTTAAGATATTAAGCTTAACTACGGTACTTAGATTCTACTTCGTTCTCTAGAAATATAGACAACGAGTATCGGACTTTTCGGAATAATTGAGAGGATTAAAGAACTGTTATGTTAATCGCTTCAAGGACTACAGGAATTAGATCAGGGGGAAAATAAATTATAGCCTGCTTCGCTGGTCTAGTGGTCGCCAGCGCTACTGCTCATGCGCAGTAGTGGCGCTTGGTTGGTCCTAGGTTTGGTTCCCGGGTCGGGAAACATGTTATCGGGTTTTTGCATTGGCAATTTTTCAGTAGCAACCCGAATTCTGAATTAATTGCTTCATCATGGGACTAAAACATAAGTTCTGACGAAATGAGGGCGTGATGTTTTGTTAAAATCAATCTGATAACCTTTTCTCAACTATGTTGGGGTCGGCTTCCAGTCTAACTGGACGCAGCAGGTAATACGATACCCCTTAGTAAGACTGGATGGGTGACGTTATTTATGTTATGGAAAATAATATTGTCTATTTGTTGAGTACCTACCTAATAAAATAGTGTCGTAGAAAGTTGAAATAATGTTGTAATCCTGATGAAAGTTGCATCATTTATGATAATTTCTTGGAATTAAGTTACCAGTATAAATTGAGCTACACTTGCTGGATGGGTTTCATAGGAAGGATGTCCATTTTAATTGGTTTTGAAGTACATAGTCGGTTCTAGGGTTCATATAATGTGAAGTCAGATTTACAGATATATTTTATTTTATTAGTAGTCACGTAGTAAATATTGTTACTCTGTCAATACGACCATTCTTGACTTTATAATAAAAGCAAAATTAATACAAAGCTAAAGTATTTACTTGTTGTTAACATACTCTACTGTGTTAATCAAGATATTTTTATTGCTTAAATCAATTTTACTTAGCTTTACTCACTTGCATAATTAAACTACCGACCTAAAATTTCTTTTTAAACATTCTTAATTTTAAAGAATAAAATTTTACGTCTTTTTAATGTTTTCAAATAATGGTCACCACACGCAGAAGGATGCGGGCAAACTGTAACCACACGGCAGATGGCAGTCGGGACAACACTAAAAGACAATATAAATAAAACTATAGAAGGGCCACACTGTAGGCTCCGCTGCTGAAATTTGGCAAGCCCTTTGAGTCGAGATGACTAATTGATGAATAATTGTCATCATGACAAGGAAACGCAAATGACGCATGACATGCAATTACGTCGTACAAAGGTAAAACAGGCCATCTTTGATATTATGACACCCATTCAAGGGGGTGATTTATATAACTCGATAGTTTAAGGAATAGAAATTAAGTGTAAAAGATTAACAAAGAAGTTTCTTCAGGGGTTTCTCCATAGGAAAAGGAAAGGCGGATTAGAAGGTTTATTGCATCAGTGAATTCAAAGGGCTCATATTTAGCAGTGGTATAACTACTGTTCACAAGAAGAAACTTCTGTACCTTCAATATTTTTGACGGCCGCATCTTTATTGCGTACCTTTTGAAGTTTTGACTAAAGGTATGAATGGGCTTCATAATTATAGTGAATCTACGCTGTGGTAAGGGTTTTGTTAAATTGAGCATAATTTCTTGTGACCAATGTGCTCTTTGGGTAAATTGCTGGGTGTTAAATTGAAATGGAAATGAGAAAATTTTTTAGGCATCATTTGTTTATTTTATTATTCATTTGATAAAAATGTCAGACACTAAGAAGGTTAGTTAAACTTCAGTTCATTTTAATTCAATTTATAATTTAGTTAAATTAGCCACTAAGCGTAGATAAGTCAATCTTTGTGAGGCCTATGAGGGTGGCATGATCATATTTGATCAAACCCTCTATAAAATAAATAAAGATAGTAATTTAAGTTTTTTAATTTAAATTATTAACCAAGAACTGTTATAGTTTAATTAACTATAGTAAATTATTATTAAATATAAATAATATTGTTTAATTATTATTAATATGTTAGTACCTAAAACTGAACTATTTGCCATGTAGGTATAATAGATTAACAATTATAATAATTAGAGTGTACTTGCCCTTAAACTACTTTTAAGAGAACCAGCTGTTTGAAATGATTACTTATATTTTAATTGGTATTCAATATTGAAGTACAAAGTTAATTGCTCGAGTATATCTATATTACCTATAGATAGATTGAAGCTATTTGAAAAGTAACCTACTTTGGCTTTTAAAGCTCGGAAACCCGGATAATTATTCCTATTTGGTTTTCCGAGTTTCGCTCTTTAATTCCCTTCGTTATTATGGGCATATCAGATTTCATAATAATGTTATTTACAGTCTACTGCTTACCCTTTAGTGATAGGTCACAATGTCTATTCAATACTATTTGCTACTATATCGGTTCGTTTCGTTATCGAATCTTCAATATAGTTCTGATATCGTTTAATAGTCGACTATTAAATCAACAACATAGATTTGTAATCGATCATATTACAGATTTATATTAGAGCAGGCCTAATTTGAAACTTCTATAGCCATAACACGTAAACGTCGCCCCATTACTTTCTGTTTGCATAGAAAAGTTTAATAAACGTTACTGGAAACAGTTGCCAGCACAACTTACGTAAAACTCCAAAATAAGTGTTCATACATCTAAAATTTGCATTTAAAACGGCCACCGTGGGCTGTGGGTTACGGTTAGCCGGCCACGGCTCGTAACGACGACCGGTCGGACCGGTGCAGCGGGAAGCGCGGAGGAAGCGTGCGTTTCCGCCGGCCGACGCCGCGAGAGTGCGCTGCGGGGGGAGAGCGGGGCGCTTGCGCGGCGCGGGGCAGGGGCGAACAGCTGAGCGCGCGGGTATATTGACAGCACGTTGCCGCTCAGTCAGTAGGTTCTCTGTCACCGCGGAGTGCGAACGTAGCCGCATAAAGCCCACACTACACGTCGTTCCCGATTGATTATGACACGATCGCCCCGCAGTGCTAACTGAACTGCGGTCGGGACACCGCTAAAATTATGACTTTTGGACTGTTCGCCGGCGACGAAGATAGTAGCAGATATCTCGTTCTAGAAGAGAAAGCTTTTAGGATAGTGTCCCGGTACTGGGAGGTCTCAGGAGTTTCGTCCGCCGAGAGGCTGTGGTTCAGAAACAAACAGAGGCTTCTCGTTGCCCCATTCGGACTGTTATAAATATTTTTTTAAGAAACTTATGGATTTTTTTTTGGACTCAAACAAATTAGTCTTTTAGTGTTTTTAAGTGCAATAGGTGAACTGTGTTTTTTTGTGTTAAGTTTTATTTGGGGTTTATTTTTTTGGATAAATAAAAATGGTGCCCCAACAAGTGTCGGATGTGAGGTCCCTCTCTCCAACCTCGAGTGGTGGAGTACCCGTGTTCGGGTCCCAGCTCGTCGACAAAAACTCATCAACCCCATATACGGATGCCACACAGGTAAGTCCATTCTTACCCACAACTTTTTTCAAAGTGACAAAAGTGAGAAAAAAGTTATAAAAATAAAAAACAAAAAAATATTTATGCACTTAGTAAATAAAATTAAAACTTAAAAATCTCCAGAAAAGTTCGTCTACATAGAAATTGTTAGGAGGTAAATATTCGAAAAATAATAAAATCACTTCCGACAGAAAAATAAAATTGCTGTACTGTGTCGAAAAAATGTTTACAAACAAAATTAGTCATAAAAACCCGAATTATTAAAATCATATTTAAAATTCTATCAATCTATCAATAACAAAAATATTTACGCACGCAGTCCTAAAATAATAAGTGCGAATCCGTGACATACGTACGAATATGTAACGCCACTACAAAAATATACAAAAGTAACGCGCAATATAATTTTATCGCTCAGAAAGTAGTCAACACATGGCAAAAGGATATATTTTGTAAATATAATATTGCTGATGACGTGTCTTCCACCAATAAAATAATAACGCTAAGGAAAAAGTATAACTTAAGTAAGTAACCAACACGGAAAATGTAATAAGGTCAATATATTTATAATTGTTGAATCTACCTACATTTTTTCCATCAGTCGACCTATCTATGGGAAAAAAGTTCAACTTCTTAAAATAAATCACATTTTACAATTCAAAACAACAAAACCGCATACAAGCAGACATTTGTTAAATTAATTAAATTTCTGCTAGGTCGGTGTGTGAAAATGCTAGTCCTTCAAACGGCCCATTTAACTTAAACAATTTGTAATTTCGGTGTGTTTGTTGAAAAGGGTTAGTCCCCTATTATCTTGGAGATAATCGTAATAAACATTCATTGGCCGACGCAGCCATTACCGAGACACTGAAATTCAATTCGCTCACTAAACTGGTTACTAACGAGGAGTAATGATGCACAGACATGCGATCCAGCAGGCCAGCGTAATAAAAAATCCCACGTCGAGTTAAAACACACTTTAAAATCAGAAAATCAGACATTTAAATCGGCGAATACAATTTAAAACTCGGAAAATTGGTTCCGATAAATTGATTGAACACATTTGAGGGTTAGGAATATTCGGAAAAATTAAATATTAGCAAGTGTGGGAGTCATTCTAAATTCTATTTAAGTGCAAATTTTAACAGTCAAGTTTTATGAAAGTAAATGCTATTAAACTTAATAGAATTTAGAAATTTATAAGTAACCTAGTCATGTAACTGGAAAAATAATCAACAACATTCATGATAGATGGAAAATGTAGCAAGGATCTTAAAAAAAAGCAAACAATCTGCAGTTCCTACTTTTTTTTGGAAAATACATTTTGAGGTCTAATACTATGAATAAAATTATAACACATTTGAAATTTTTAAATGGGCTATAATGTAAAGCCTTGGAACTAAATGTTGAAATTTTTAACAGCTAAACATTACAAAATCTCACATTTGAATAAATTATGAAAACCTTGGAAAGACAAAATAATACGTCCATCATACGCTGCAATTGAAATTTAATATTGATTACTCCTATAATTGAAACGAGAATGAACTTGAAAACGTCTAGGTTGACGATACTCATTTATTAGGCAAGCGATTAAAAACCAAAAACTGTTGTGAAATAATGCGTCAAGTCACGTAGAGATTTCCACAAAAGCAAGATTAACGATAGAAAACTCTGCAATAAATTAAGCGACCGTGAAATAAATGAGATAGACACTTAAAATGTAAACGTTTCATAAAACTTGGGAGCTGGTAAAGAATAAAATAAACTATCGCACGTTGATGACGGTGATAAATCCACTGCACACACGGTGACGCGGCCGATACGTAAAACACGGTCGGGAGCAACGACACCGCAGCACATTTATGATTTTTTCGCATTATCGTATTATAAACACCGGCTCACGCGATATCGTATGAAATGAAGCTATAGCAGTCAAAACAATCAATAAAATAAAAAGACATACGATATTAAGGCCATGTATCCATGAAATGCGTCGAACGGAGAGTGCATTAACATTTCAATGTCAACACGTAACAATGTATTTTTAGTCATCCGCTGGCCGAGCGAGTCTCTCTAGAGACTCGAGAGTTCATACACTCCGAGCCGACACTTTAACTCTCCGAGCATGATAACCTCAGTTTGCGCAGCTCTCGTTACCAATCAGATACAAGGAAATAAAACGTACAAACGTGTGTCGTTGGAAATATAAGGAAACGATTATACAGTATCATTGCAATATTTAATTGTACTGATTGCACGTAATTAGTAGCATTTCTGTCATCACGACTATTGAATATTGTAAAAAATTACGATTGTTTAGATTCTTTAAAGTAGCTGATATCATAAGTCTAGTCTATGACTAATTGCATCGGGCAAAAAAGGGGTAGCCCATGAAGAATTAAGTTGTCTTAAAATCCGCAACCGAATCACTGGAAAAAAAACCATCTTCGTCAATTTTTTTGTTAGGCAATAATTATGAAATCGATATGCTTTTATTGGCCAAAAAAGTGGACGTTAAAATTTAGCATTTGGTTGTGTGCAAAAAAATGCAAAATTAACTAAGGGCGGAGCTTTGGATCATTATGTAGCGAGCGACCGACCGGACTGGCTGTGTTATTTTTTGTTAACGTTTTTTGTTGGACGCGAAGCTAAGAGTACGGCAACAGTTTTGTTCCACAAGGTTATCTACCGTACTTTTATTTAGCAGTTGCTATTCAGCGTTCTCTAGAGTTATTTAGAAAAAATGTTTCAACCGACTTAAGTGTGTTCGCGGAAAATTTAATTTTCACACTATCGTGCCTTTCTAAATCAGAGTTTTTTGCTGCAATAGTTTTTACTTGTAAGGTGTCTCCCGCAACTCCGTCTCATGATTTAACTTTTTGTCCTCCAAGAGCTATAATCCGCACACAAATCCCAAACCCATGAACCCGAACCACGTATCATGACTATTCTCAATATAATTCCCAAGTCCGACTGTATCCCATTACCCCTTCATTACTAAAAGCATAAAACTCGCACAACTTTACTCCGCCAAGCACTAAAAAGCGATTAACGTAGTCATTTGCATTAACGCGAAATCTTTGAAACAATTTACATTGAGTTCGTAGAAAAAGTGTCGTACAAGTAGCAGGGCAACTTCGTGTCTTTTCACTATAATGTTGGCCTTACAACTGTGGCTCACGATATGCAGGCATTTCGAGAATTCTCCGTGTTCGGTATTTCAAGTTCTACCCTAGAATAAGGGCTGATAACGTGATTTGTGGAGCAAAGAAATTTTTTAATTGAATTTGTTGTTTTGATTAATAGAAACTATGTTAAATGGTTGAGTTCTTCCTGTATATTGTCTTTTCTTAGTATTTAGAGTCACGCTATTTCTCTGAGTGAGCGAGTCATTTTCCTTTCCGGGTGTAGTTCAACTTCAAATAATTTTACTTCTCCGCTTGGAGCTATTAATTCTATATCGGTTATATCCAACACATTATCGTTCACTTTAAGGTTGTCAACGCTCCATAAACCATTATACAAAACTATGGAACTACACATAATATAGATATACCTTTCCTGTGTATTACAGTAATAGACTTTTATACCTTGCAGCAAATCAACAGAGTTGCCACCCAAAATTTGTATTACCATAGTTTACACCGCATACAAAACAGTGTTGGCAGCTGAAGCAAATCAACATTTGATTGTGCTCAAACCACTTGCAATTTGCTGCTCGTGGGTGTTTTTAATGGCACCATTATAGTTGCGCGTTGCTTAAGAAAATTCTTAGTCTACCTGCCTTTTTGCAACAATAATTTGTATTTGTTTACTTATTTGGAACGATTTAGAGTATCGCTTCCATATAGAGAAGGATTAACGTGATATCGTTAGGAGTAATATGGGTGAAATTATGGTACTTATAAGGTCGTTCGTGTAAGAGGATGATGGTTATATTTGTCGTTAAATTACGCCTTTGCACTTCATAGAATCCATGTTTTCTTTCGTTTCAACATTGGTTCCTTTTGAAACTTATATTTAGATCTTCGTTTTGCTTTATAAGGTTTCAGTTTCCTGAGATCAGCAACGAATTCAAAGAATCAATAAAATACAGCAAAAAGAAATAGATCCAAGAAAATCTCAGCTTACAGGAACGTGGAGAAATTAATTCCTTAATTAACTTTTTTTTTACGTCTGGAACTGAATTTTACTAATTAAAAAAATAATTTGTTTTCAGACCCTTCATTTTGATTGTAATATTTAGGTCCTTTGGCGAATTGTTAATGGATTTCAGTTTCAGTTATAATTTTCTTTTCTCAGGATTTTTTTAAGCCTCGTCGGAGTAAGCCGATTGTGCGCTATTAAAATTCTCTTTCATGTAAAACAATGAAAAGTGTTATGTTTTGAAGGGATGAAGAGAAATTAATTTTCGGAGCATAATAATTAATAAGTAATAACGCTTTATTTTGTGATTTATTCAAAATGTCAAAACAAGCACTACATTAAATAGTGTTTAGGAGAAAATTAATGGTTATTTAAAAGCAGCTCACTTAAACTAAATAAAATATATATTTTTTAAATGACTTAGTTCAATTTTGAAAGCTTTGGAACACTATAACCAAATTCATCTATCATTATTACCTACGTCTTTAAACATCGTCAGATATTCACGATACACGTTATAAATTAAAACCTGAAGCCAAAACTAGATTCCTGGCGAAACTCCCACATGAAAACAGAAAGTCTGAAGAGCAGTATATGTAGCTATAAATCCGTTTGGGCTCGCGATGACGGCTCAAGTCGGTGCAGAAACAAAACTGCTGCACATATAAATCTTTGGCTCGTATTTTCTGCTAGTATTGTTTGTTTCCTACCCTATTTTTTTGCGATAAGTATGATATTTTTATTTCTCATTCGGTATACAATTATAGTGGGTTCTATATATCTAACCCGTTTACCGGTGCATCTTAAAAAAAAACGATTGTTCAATTGAATTAAGCGATGGAACATTCAATTTGAATTTGCTGCTTCTACCTGAATCTATTATAAAGTTAACTAGAGTAAAACCCTAGCTGTATCAGCTGCTAAAAAACACTGGTAAAAAAACACTTTCTCTCTCTTTAAACGTCATTATTACATATATAGTTCCTTGCTCTTGTTTCATGTTTATTATTGTATAAGTATATATATATATATAAATTTATTAATGTATGTATATGTTGTATATGTATATGGTACACCACGGACTACCTACAGAATTGTCTCTCCTTGTCCCCATACTCCATCCAAAGGTTGTCTGTAAAAGATCGCTTTTAGCGATAAGACCGCCCATTGTGTCACTCGTATGTAAAATTTCAACATTGTAAAATTGTAACAGTAATTTAAATGGTGTGCATAATAAAGAGTATTCTATTCTATTCTATTCTGCTCATCTGTTTATTGTTATTTTGTCCTAGGTCACAAAAATCAACAGCCCAGTAGAATTAAATGTTATCATGTAGGTACAAAAGTTGCATACATCTAAACTATCTAATCTTATGCAATTATTATTAATTTGGTCTCTGATAAATATACCGAATTATCAGCGTTACGGTAACATTTATTTTGTGTATTATCGCCAAATATATCTTTGCTTTTAAAGGTCGTAAATATATACAAACAATTACGGATATACGAGTACATTTACAGTAATGCTCGCGAAGGAGGAAGCGGAACGCGTGAGGGAGAGGCAACAGCCGCGCCCTCACGCTCCTAGCCGCCGTAGGAGACGCCCTGGGCGGCGGGAATCGATTGCCGATTCCCGGCCACCGTAGGCGTGGGCTTGCGGACGACGAGTAATGGGCAGCTCGCCGTCCGGTAAGGACCAGGCCCGGGTCGACGGCGCGTTGTGTTCCACGCGCGCCTCAAAGAGATGTCAGCAGTGACGGGGTCAATTGGGCCGATGCCGCCGGGGTCGCGGGTAGTTCGAAAGAGATACCGTGGCCCTGGCACGGGCAGCTGAAGGAACATGGGTGGGTTTTAGTCAGTAAAAGTCTGACACGCCCTCCCGCCTCTGCCCAGAGCGGGAGAAGTCATTTGATGATTTCCCATCCACAAAAAAAAAAAAAAAAAAAAAAAAAAAAAAAAAAGACATAGTCACACAGTGAAGTCTAAAATACACCCGCAAAATTCATGCTCTTCATGATTTGTTACAAAGGACAATTTTATTTTTTCAACACTCCAAAATTTTTAACTCTGACACGCCTATTCTGGACCCATAAATTACAACCCAAACATAACTCTAACCGAAATTTCATCACATTTACAACCCTGGTTAATCCGAACCGTTAAACCGAAAACACCGTACCCGGAACTTAAGCCTTAAATATTCAGCAGCCTTCAAAACGTTAAAACGGCGTCATTAAGCCGACGGAACTCTAAAAACGATAAACTTTACGAGGAACCAAAGGACGACACTCGATCCCAGACACTTTCGAAAAAAAGAAATTTCTCGTCTGCGTACTTCATTTCCCCTTTATGATGAACATGTGCTTTTTGTGTAGGTTAGGCAAAGGTATTTAAACAGGATTATTTTTTGTTGATTTTGATAACATCGAAGACGTAAATCACGTTTAAACGAATCTTGTTGAGTGAGTCAAACTTCAGTTTTCCAATTTACAAGAAAAACCAAATTCAATTACTTTTTTATGCCAAACCTAATTACATTGGACGCGGTAGTCTATTAATCCAATCTGATTTCCTTGATTCCCAAATCATCTTCAAAATTAGTTCCTAATCCTCCTATAATCCCGAAGACGCTTCTAATATCACAATAACAGAACTATTGATCCCTTACTCGGGTCGTAAGTGGTCGTTGGCTCCAAACTTTTTGTTCTTCCCTCTATTCACTTGCGACTTCTAATCGCGTTACTCTATTAACCCGTGGAAACTGTGGAGAGCCCCTTTATACAATTAGCTACTTATTGACTTGGAAAAATCCTTCCCTCTTTTAATCTAGTTTTTTTGAAAGTTTGCGACTTTTCCCAGCGCGTTGACACTGGGTGCTGGGTGCTGGGTGCTGGGTGGTTGCTGGGTGCTCTCCGCTTTTCGAAAAGTTAGCATTGACACCGGTTGGGGTGTTTTACTTTAGAAAAGTATCTAACTCAAATTTCCTGTGCGTTAAACTTTTAAACTACAAGCCTTTGGGAATTTCCGGAATTAAATAAAATTATACTTGTTAGAGAGTAACTTAAATATAAAAAAGGATATAAAACGCGATACAAAAGAAACTTTTCTCAACGTAATTGCAATTCTAAAACGCAACGTTATTTCTATTAAAAGGCTTCCAAGTACAGCTTGAAGCACTCGTGAGCGAGCGAAATGAGCTTAGAGATCCATGCATACATTAAGTTGGATTTAAGTCTAGTCTAAGTGAGGAAGACCTCTGAACTTATAGGTGCGATTGTCCAAGCGTTGACCCTGAGGCGTCTAGACAGTCTTACTGGTCTGGTCTGGTCTGGTATTATACGGTTTCCTGCTACTAGGAAAGGAATGAATATTGGATTGTATCGAATTCAACATATAGAAGTCTAGTATCAATGAGTGTAAACTCATACTACAGCATTTCGCTGGTCTTACTGTATTACTTGTTTCTTCAAACTATGGAATAGTGTCTATCAAAACTGCAACTATACAAATGGTTCTAATGTAAATTCGAAGAACGTCGGTATAAAAAGAAGCAAACCAAACTGCCGTTCAATTTGTTCGCTTCCCTTTAAAAGTAGTCAATACCTCCATTTCCGTTTTTTACACGATGTGGGTACAGAATTTAAAACGACACTAGCAGTAAACGTCAGCAATAAAGTCTGCCTTAAGCAATCGCATTTCAGGCCCAAAAGTCGGAGAAAAAAGGCAAAAAATTTCGTTCAAACATTTCAACTGCTGTCGTGGAACAAATCGCTCTTTGCAAGCTCAACGTTTGGCTTGAAATTTAAATAGCTTAAAAATAGCTTGAAAAAACAGCATCGGCTGCCGAGGCATTCGCATGATTTATGCCTTCTGTAGCGTGACTATGAGGAACGGCCGCCGGGTAGTTCGGAGAATGCCAGCTAAATTAATCGCTTCGTATTTGGCCGTGTGAATTATCAAAATTCCTCTGAGTCTAACTGAAATAACGGACGACTAGACTTTCATGAACGCCATAATTTATTGCGGGAAAATGCAAATGTATTTATCCAGCACGAGACTTTGGAAAAATATGTGTAAGCTTGGTTAGGCTCGCTGGAGATTTATTACTCTGTCTTCGAACTTGAATGGGTTTCAAATATAAATTCAAGCGGGTTTGTGCGTGTACAATCTTGTATCTCTGAACCTGCAAATTAATATATCCAATTCCTTTGGCAGGCTTTGGTGGTAAGTTGCACAGTGCTTCTCTGTTTGATGCAGTACATTTCAATTCTCAACGTCGAGATAGGTCATAGTTACATCCTAGCCGGTCATTCCACATGAAACGTTACAGCTTACCCCGTCATTAGCCAGCCTCAAACGTATTATATTTAAAACTAAAACATCAAGCATGTTCGTGTTAACTACACCTAATGGTGATTAAATTACTTGTCCTAATTATGTGTTCGTAGATAACAGAAGAGCTGTTGCGTTAATGGTACTGATAATAATGATACTACACGGTTGGGATTACGTTCTAGATTTGTAGGAGCGTCTGTTTTCGCCTGGACCTCTTTTTCAAAAGAAAAGGTATCGATGTTAGTATCTTTTTATCTTTCTACATATTTTCTAGCATCAAAATGATCATTTGGAAGTTATTCTCGAAATTTTCCTGCTGTTCTTTTAACGGAATTAGCTGAACGATTGAAATAATATTTTGGTTTCATAATACCGGTGCTGAATTTGTAGACGCAAACAATTTCACTCAGCAGATAGGTGGAGTGCCAAAAGTCACTCATAGTGGTTTGGAAGTTACAAATTGCACCAACTAAGCTAAAGTCAAAGATCAAGTCCTACCTATCCCCTCTGTATAAATAGCGCTAAGTTTTCTTATAAAAACGGTACATAACGATATTTAACATCTTGCACTTTGCTGAACTAATCAGGAAGCGAGAGATATCTATAATAATATCTTCTTAGAAACTTGGAGGGTTCTTAAAAACAAGTTATAACATAATTACTGCTGATCGACAGTTTTGCGATGTTCCGGAAAAATGTTCGGTTTGTAGGTTGTTATGGCTCATGTAATTATTTTGCTGATGTGGGACTTGGGAGTTAAGAAAGATATTATGGAGGTAGCTAAACGATAATTGGCTTCTAGGAACTTAGTTTGCTTTGCTAGAACATTCGTAACCTATTTTTATTTTATATTGTGCCATTCATGCTCATATTGTACCACCATCAATATAAAAAAAAACCGGTCAAGAGCGAGTTAGACTTGCGCATCGAGGGTTCCGTTCCGATTTCTGAAAAATGTACTATTAAGAGACATCGTTTTGTTTTTCCTGTAATCTTAACATACACTTCTATCACTTATAAAATAATTCTTTGAGAATGTGCAAACAGCGCTCTTTCATATCATACTCCACATGCCCTAGTAATCCCACTTCGAATTTTTAAGACCCCTTCTAGTCCCTGTTGCAAAAAAGATTTTTTTTTTATTTCTTTCTTATTTGCAAAATATTTCTAAAATTGTTCCAAATTTCAAGTTGATAGCATTAGTAGTTCTTGAGATATCCAGCTGTTACAGACGGATAGACAGACAGACTGAGTCGCACCATAAGGGTTCCTTTTCACCATTTTGGAACGGAACCCTAATACTGGTATTCAGCTGCATCTGGCTATACTGGAAACGAACCCAACATAGATGATGAAGATTATTGTATAATACCACCATCCTCTCTGCTATACCAAAACTAGACATAGGTGCACTTAGATACAGGTCAAGTTACTGCAAACTGTCAAATTTTCTCATTAGATTTTGAACTTAACCATCAACATTTTAAGGCTTAAAATCATTTGGAAAAATTTTACAGTTTGGTATAAACCTGATGTGCAGTTGTCTGTAGTAGCAATCCATGATTCTATCAACGGACACATACAAACTAGTAGTACAATTAACCTGATTCTTATCGCAGCCATGAACTTTGAACAGATTTTGGATAACTATTCATCTACGATAAGAAGTATGCTGTAATAATATTGAATTGGATTTTTAATGCAAAGCGATACATACATTTGAATATATTAATGGAATCTGTATATGGATGCGTAGATTTATATCTCGGTATTTTTATTTGGGCTTGGTACCATATTTGGATTGATATTTTGAATTAAACAGGGTGATAGATCAAAATATAAAAAAAAAACGGAATATTCAGAAATAGTATACGGAAAAAATCATTTTGTCATATTACCTTAATTATATTATTTTTATAAGTTGATTTTTCAAACTTTCAAGTTTGAAAAACCAAAACTTACACCAAACCTTACACCCTACACCCTGTAATCAAAACCTTACCCACGTTCGTAAACCCGTTTTTCTACTCAAATGTGGCATCATTAATTACAATTTAAGTATAATTTTCACCTTTAATCAAGTGTCATGATAATAAAACAAGATGACATGATTTTCACAAGTTCTTGCTCTAATATTGAGTCGTTAAACTAATAACTAAAATGAACTCATAACTTCGCTTTTTGTGCACTTTTTGTTCAAGTTTCTATGAACTAATCAGCTGGTATTAAATGAACATTAGGGGTTATGCACACGGCTTACGAAACACGCTGGTAATGACTTGCCACGTAGCTGCTAGGTACTGCCTTCCATTGGTATTAGTTAGTCATTTTAATAATAAAAAAACCGGTCAAAACCGAGTTGGACTCGCGCACCGAGGGTTCCGTTCCGATTTCTGAAAACTTGTGTTATTTAGAGACATAGTTTTATTTTACCTGTGAGACCCCTGTCTTAAATAAGTAGATTTATTAAGACCCCCTTTCAGTCCCTGTTGCAAAATAAAATATAATATTTTTATTTCTTTCTTATCTGCAAAATAGTTGGACCAACGTCATCTAAAACGGTTCCAAATTTCAAGTTGATAGCATTAGTAGTTCTTGAGATATCCAACTGTGACAAACGGACAGACAGACAGACTGAGTCGCACCACAAGGGTTCCTTTTTACCATTTTAGCACGGAACCCTAACCAGCTTTATTATTATGTGCTTATTAGTTGTTTTATGAGGTAACGTTGCTCCTAGTAACATAACTCCAATGTCTTTTGATGACAAACTACTTAGATGAGATTCTTAATGCAATTTCCCATGCATTATACCTACAAATCAAGTTACAGTCGCTCAGGTTTTGTATAAAAGTAGTAATAAACATTTAACAGATACAAAAGTCCAGAAAGTGAAAACAAAAGAAAAGCAAACACCAAATGCGTTTGATGAACTCAAGATCCGTCTAGATAGATATACCTGATAATTCTGTCAGCCACCTCTCAAGGCAGGATTGGCCTATTTCCACCCGGACAACACGAGATGATGTCATAAAATGCAGATAAGTATGAATCGAATCAGTATCACTAGAAAACATCCGCTGGGTGACGCGTCCGGAAGAATTATGTGCGCACGCGTATTTTTCTTAAGTAGTTTGTTTCACTAAATCTTGGGCTTAGCCATGCGGATGTGAGATTTAAGTTGTGTAGTTACTTGTTTAAGTTAAATGATAAATATAGTGTCTGAATATACTTGCATAATGTTGGTTAGTTTGGGAGTAGACGCAATGTTAGGTAGACCAGACAACTCAGCGAGTTGTCTTACATGCCATATAGCTACTGGCACTTCAGTGGTATTCTTGGTCATTACTATTTCATCGATGATTACTTAACTAGTTCGTAAATACCGGATGACCTTTTTTACCGTCTTGAAAAAATTAGGGTATAATACATGAACGGAGTAGAAGCTTATGGCATACCTAGTTTTTTTACTTTTAGTAACTGAGACAAATTGATTTAATTATCAATAAATACTACAAATTCGAAGTAAACTTTTCAAACTAGAACAATAAAAAGAGAAATTTTGAAAAAAAAAAATAAATCGTTAAAAAATCGAAATTCAAATCATCATCATTTATGCATCCTGCAGATTTCAATATCGATTTATTCTTATAATATTTAAAAAAAATCTAGGTATGCCATAGGCTTCTACTCCGTTCACCTATTATAGCCTATTTTTTTTAAAGACGTTAAATAAAGTCATCCGGTATAAAATGACTAGCCTTAACTCGGGTGAAATAGCTATAGCAAATAGCAAATAGCTATCACTACAAGTAGGTAAATACTACTTTACACCAAAGTAACAAAACTGAGTCTCACAAAACTTCTGAAAAGAAAGACCCTTTGAAACTCAAAAGAAACTGAACGAAAAGAATCGTAAACTAAGATGTTTATAGACCCAAAGCTGGTCTACCGTTGTCACCCTACTCCGTTCCACCATCAAAACTACACGATCTACTGAACTAAATCAAGAACAAGAAAAAAAACAAAAAACTGCAATTGACTCTCAAGGAAAAACCAACCTTAGAGCAGTCATTACAGAGTTGAATGTACTTTAAGGTGGAAGCCGGCACAAGGAAGCCGAAGCAAAACTTGTATACAATTCTGTGGCCTTGAACTTAAAAATATTCGAGGCGAGCTGTTCAAATGTGACCGGTGTGCCTCGAGGCACTCCCGATAAGGCTAGGGTGAGGTTCTCAACGAAAAGCATAATAATATTCCGACAAGAATTACTGAGAAGTTTTAATTCACTGCGGAAAGTGATTGAGACGAAGACGAAGGATGAAATGAAAATGTTAAAGAAGATGAGAAATGCAACGCTGAAAAATGAACGGAACGGAAGAATGATCGTTGCGTGTTTGTTTTAGAAGTTTTTTGCTTAGCAGAAGATAAGATTACAAAAAACTGTGATAACTTTTACTTTTGAATCACCCAAAGCTTATTAGATATCTCCAAAAGACGAGTTAAATCCAATCAAAATTAAATAATTTTTAACTGGATTCCCAATAACGATGCCTTGGCACTTAATTACATATTCAAGTGCTAACACTGTTCTCTAATTGATGCCTCAGACATATATTTTACGATCTCTGTAACGAGCGAAGCAATTAAATATTTAACGTTAAATCCATTGTTAAAACATCTAATCTTAGTGAATTAATTGAAATACCTACAGAGAACATTAATGTCAAAGGTTAGGGTGTGATGAAAAACGGGAGAGAAAATGAATTCAGATTGGGCAGCTGTGTAAAAATTTGCTCAATTTTCAAATCAGTTTTGATTGCAAGGTGGTGTAGGGTTCGTGTTACGTTCATTTGCTTAGCCCACGGTTAATCTAATAAAAATACGTAGGATGTAATCATTAAATTTTTAGAAATAAGTTGCTTTTTTAAAGTAACCAACTTGTTATGAAAATCGTTAAAATAAAAAAAAAATAAAAAAAAATATAAAGATTTATTGAACAATCAAACACTTACAAACAACACAATGCGTATACAATGATAGCGTTTTACAATTAAATAACCACTAGTGTTATAAGCAGCCTCTGTATGAACTCTGGTATCCAAAAAAGATTGAACTTGTGTTAAACTTGTGTTGTGTTTGTGCGTTGGAGTCTATATTTAGAATCTTCAGAGGACATAAATCTTTTTTATCTTATTTATAAAGCAGGTGCAATTTTCGCAACTAAAGAAGTGTTTTGAATTAACTCCTACTTCAGACAGAATAGATTAGTCGGAAGTCAGACTCACCTTTCATCCTACGGAACCCGAAAGGTCGCGACAAACCGAATCTACATTCAGACAATCTCCGAGATATGTAGATGAGATTCAATGCTGACGATTTATGAAGAAAGCTGAACGAAATATGGCAGAGAGTCGACCGTTTTCATTGAAACTTTTTTACAACCTCCCCTTTAGATGGCAGATAAAATTGCAAATAGACGGACGGAAAAGGGAATTTTATGTGAAGGTGACTTCACGCTTTTTATTTTTTAAGGGGAGCCGGAGCTGTAAAGACGGTTAGTGAAAACAAATTAAGCTTCAACGGTCTGATATTGCGACGAAGGTTTCTTGTTGGGATTGAAAAGGTTTTAGCTGACGATAACGCTTTCAATTTTGTAAACGATAGCATCTAAGTTGACAAAATAAAGAACAATTTTTATTCCAAGTAAGCTCAAGGTTGAAGGCACTCGTTTTACTATCTCTAAACACGTGCATAAACCACTTATAATACTTGATGGGTTAAACAGAAGTCACAATTAGTGCCAATGCGTTACTTGAATCCGCATTAGGCTTAATCGTTTGGCATTCGACCTGCATGGAATTATAAACAGCTGATATAGTGTTCTATGTTTAATTATCTTTCTGTTCTAATGTGACTAGAGACACTATGCATAATATGTGTTTGCGTTACTGGTCCATTTTGTTTTTATCTAACTAAATGTAACCAGTTAGCCTTTTCTCCGACTCCGAGATCACAAAAAGAAAAAAGCGTATCCACAAACCAAAAAGAAACCTTTATCTTTAAATCAAGGGTATCACAAACCGGTTTAAAACGAAAAAAGTCAAGCCAAGCTAAGAACTGACTTGTTACAGCCATGTTCGCTAATACACGACCAATATTTGTTCTGGTGCCAACTCTCAGAGGATCGGACGGGGCTCGGGACGCTCTAGTGAGCAAACAATGTTCTTTAGATGCATTCTGTTTCAGCGTTCGACTCGTCTCGAGGGGCTGGCGACTAATAGTGTTAGTTCCTAGTGCGTTTATGGTATATGCAATTTGGATGGAAAAGTTTTCTTGGAGTTTTGGGTTGAATTTTAATAGGCTGAAATGTGGTTGGTCTGTGTTTGTACTCTTTCTATAGATTTTTACACATATCTTGTGTGGTTTATCTCCAGTATATGCTCTTCTTGGTACAATCCGTAAAACATTAATGTGTACTAAAAACTGTGTTCAATCCCATAATCAATGAATTAAACCTGCTTCGAATTACAGACCAACTAACTTACAATTTCTTTCCATTCTAACCATTAACATTACAAATTCCCATAATAATTTAACGGACGTTTATAAAAAGCACAATCTAGTAAAGTATATACATAATAATATCGCAGAGGCTATAAAAGTACCATTATTAATACCAAACGGGCTAAAAACACATACGGGATTCGGGCACTTGAGAGCACTTGGCAATGTAGCTGTTGCTACATAGTTTTTATAAGCGCATGTGAGCGATAAATTCAAACATTTACTTCGGTCGAAAACTTCACTTTGTTTGTTGTAAATAAAAAGTTTCCATACTGTAGTAGAATGTTCTACAGTTGCGACTTTATTACATCTGCGGTCAGGCGTCCAGGGCTGTTTGTTGATTTTCAAGTGTGATTTAAATATATGGCTTTGTTATTTTTAAGTTCGTTAAGAGTTGCTTCATTAAGTATGAGTGGTCTTTTGTTTCGAATATATTTATTTGTTTGTTTGGTATATTTTAAGTATGTGCTCTTAACTATTAGATTTATATTACATACACGGTGTTTGTACACGTGTTTGTTTCTCTCAATGAACTATTATTCTAACTATTCGAATTTGTTTCTATTTCATGACTTTTATTAGTCACTTTGGTTTGACATGTAATTGAAAACAACAATCTGCATTTTAACAACAACAATAAAATATGCAGGAAATAGAGTTCAAAATTCTTGAAAGTTCCCATTCACTCCGCACTCAACCCTAGACATGATTGGGAGCATCTGGCAATGGGTTTACGACATGCAGCTGATGCATCGGGCCGCGTCAGACCGCCAGAGTTTCCCTGGGACGGCACAGCATCGCCTCCCGGGACCTATGCACAACTTCACCGTAAACAATTGTATCGTATGAATTTGGTATTCGATTTAGTTTTGTACACTTCCTTTATTTGATTTTTCAATACAACGGCCACAGACTAACGTCTAGAATATTAAATTGTTTTTGCGCTGACTTAATGACAATAACAAAGTTAATTAGATCAATTTGCCACGGTTAATTACAAAGACCCAAAAGAAGCAAATAGAGTTCGTGTTCTAATTCGAAAGTCGACCTTCAGTCACTAGACTACACAACAACTAATTCATTTAGTTCCAATCTTAACAACTAAACTGAACTTTAATCCCTCACATACTTTTTTCGTTTATTCTTTTTCAGCACCAAACTTGTGTTTCAAGCCCTTAAGCTACTTGATTCAACTTAGCTTACAAGTTTTCGATCCGTTTTTTCGTATCCAGGAATTTTCCTTTATTAAAACTTGTAGCTAAGTTTACTGAACATACGAATTTGGGATGGGGTCAGTGAATTGTGATCCAGCATCCCCGAATGGACCATTACCGCTACTTGCTGTAATTGCTTTGGGAATACCTCAAGATTCGTGTCAGATGTTTAGCGTTACATTTTAGGGACCCTGACCGGACATGTTTAGCGTATCAACGTTTTAGGCACCTGGATCCTTCTTACCTCCGAGATCACATTTTGGTAAATGGCGGCGTCTTATTCCTTATTTAGCAGACACAGAACACCATTTTATTCGACCCTAACATGCCTCTTGCATTATTTATTCATTGATACACTCATGTTTATTTATTTGTACAAAATTGGAAAGACATTTACTTACTGTATCTACATGCGTCTTATTATCAGCTCTAGCAATTGACATGGAAATGTAATTATGTAAGGAATTAATATATTCAGAAATAAATTACGGAATTTATTTAAATATTAATGCGAGCAGATGCAAACTAAAGTCTAACCCTTAGTCATAAAAAAACTAAAACGTTCTATAAACCTATTTTTAGTTCTGAAGTGTTTTATCTTCTCCATTCAAAATCAAATCATAATTCGAAAGAAATCAGGAGGAGCTCGTGGCTAAGTAATAACAGCCGCACGAGTCGATCCATCAGGTTAAGCTACGCTTGTCGGGCTCGGTCCGTGGATGGTTGACCATCTTTACATACTGAGACTCCTCCGTGCCTCGGAAAGCGGGTCATCAGAAGCCCGAAAATCTGACAACCAGTCTTACCAAGGGGAATCCTATTACCCAGTTAATGGGTTCTGGAGGTCAGATAGGCAGTCGCTCCATGTAAAATACTGGTATTCAGCTGCATCCGGTTAGACTGGAAGCCGACCCCAACATAGCTGGGAATAGGCTAGGCAGATTGAATTCGAACGAAATTGACAAACGACTTCTATAACTAAATAAAATAGGTTTATATAGCGTTTTAGCGTTTTATGATTATGGGGATTAGACTTTAGTTGAGCAGAAAAGTTGAAGATTACCAATGTAATGATAACAGCTGATTAAACTGACGTAATCAAGGGAAATAGTTTGCAAAATGTTGTATTACGAATTCCAATCACGTCGTAAGCCAGAAGTTAGCTGGAACGAGATCGGCTCAAAAGCGAAGATCTTATTGACTGTTCGGTTCGTACCGGCATCTATTGACTCGGTAATGTCTCCCATTTCCGAACCAGCTCTCGGAATAAGAAAAGTTGGTACAGGGGAAAAGGAAAGAGGCCTTTTTGGAGCGCACTAAACTTAATACGTCTTTGATCCTGCAACCCAAAGTTAGAATTAACTGGAACAAAGACACTGACCATCTGGTTAGGACCCCAAACAAGCAAGTAACTAATTTCAAGTTTAATGAGAAATTCACTTGAAAGGAATAATTCAATTTTCTGTATTGTTAATTTGTGTGTTCGTACAGCTTCCAGTTTGGGATTAACAGGATTCCTGGCGAGGGAGTACTTTATTGAAACGCTTTGTACGAATGTTTGAATGGTGCTGATACAATTTTCATTAAAGCGTTGAGGATAATGCGGCCTATTTTAGAACAACTTTCTATAATTAAATCAATGGTTGTAATTTGGATGGGATTTCTAATACAGATTTTTAATTGATTTGGATTGTTGAAACTTTTAATTTTTGTTTGATTACTTCCTTATTTTATCAATTTACTTTAGATCAATAAACTATAAAGGTGAAATGATTCTAAGTCAAGTACAAGGGCACATAAGAAATAGAAATAATTTATTTGGTTACTAGCTTTTGACCGCAGCTTTGCCCGCGTGGACGTAGATGTCGGAAATTATCCCACGGGAATGTACTACCGAGATTCAAAGTATTCTATGTCCTAATCTAGGTCATGGTCTACCCATTTGCCAAATTTCATTCAAATCCGTTCAGCCGTTTTAGCGTGAAAGCGTAACAAACAAACAAACTTTCTTTATTTCGTATTTATAGCATTAGTTATTAAGGGACAATAGTTCAATAATACCTCAGTCAGTATCATTTCATTCTTCCCAACATACCCAATTACCTTCAGAATTTGTATGAGTTCTGGCACACACACACATTCCCCATTACTTCTAACTTTTACATTTCACCCCCAGCCCGACATGTAAACATTTCATTGCGAGACATCTCAGCATATACACATAGCGAGACATCTCAACATATACACATATGACTATGATTTCTTTATTACGTACCCTTTATCCTTTTGTCCGCCAACGCTCGTTGCCTCTCAAGATATTTCTCTCTCACTGCCTTCTGTATCTTGGAAGATAAGAATGTATTGAATTTTGAAACATAAGGTTTCCCTTTTTATCTCATACCCGAGATTCTTTTATATTTACAGACCAACAAACGTAAAGTGATTCGTCTGAGCACTCTATTATATAAATTGATATTTGTTTCTTTCAAAGTTGAGGATATGTTTAAAAGATTATTTCGTTACAAAGGTTAATGTAATGTTATTGAGTTTGCAGCCTTTTGTTGGGAAGGTGGTGCTTTATTCCATAGTTTCCTGGTCTATAGCTGAGTTCAGCTTTCCTTATGAATAAATAATGTGCGCTTCAGCGAGCATATTCTTTAGATTTTCTGGGATTTCGCCTCCATCAATAAATATATCATTATCTGAAAATATTCTTCCATCTTTAATTTAATTCTAATCCATTAGCTCCGCAACTTACAGAGTATTCCTAAATGTCATTGTCCAGAAATCAAATAGTAATTTTACACCGTCAATAATCGATTGGCACTGACAAATTCGTTCATTCTGCACACAGTGCTAGACGTTTTTATCTAAGATTTATGTCATTACGAACACTGGGTTCCTAGTAACTTATTTGTCAATTTTAAGTAATTTTAACGGGTCACCATTAAAAACTAATTTTGTGCTCATCTGTTTGTGATTTGCTACTTTTTGTCGTATTCAGTATTTGTATATTTGTTGTGTAAAGAATCTAATGTAGCAATTATTCTTATTGCACTATCAATTTAGTTGATATTCAGACAAAGACGATTTACTTAAGCGTTACTTGCTTTCAAAAAACACGTTCGTATAGGTCATATTCTTTATATGGCATCTGACGCCCACAATTTTTAATAGCACCAAGTTACCGCTAAGATTCTAATGAGCTCTGCTAATATCTCACTTAAACGCAACGCCACGCAGTCATCTAACCATGAACCAGAAACGCATCAATGACATAAGATTACAAAAATTACATGTAATTAAATTACGTGTGTTTAACAACCACGTAAGCCATGTTTCCCATGTGTATTGGAGATGCTAGCCCCGTTACTGTGGTGTGCTGTAGAATTATGACTACGTGGAAAATTACTGTACAACACAGCCAGGCTTTTTGTTCTCACAATGTTTATGATACGTGCTTTTTACTGTACTGTATCTTTACTTATTATGATTGGTAGTTCTTTTTTCTTATGAGTTGTTGTTTTCTTTGATGAAATTGTCTTGTTTTGTAATTGCTTTTGTTTTAGTATTACGAGATTTAAATTGCTCATCTAATCATTTTCTATCTACCTTAACTTAGCCCTTACGATTTTTTTGTAAATTACTTTTAAGTACGATGAAATGGACTTTGATTGACCGAATAACCCTATTAAATTATTCACATTTGGTCAAAATCCCATAACACAGACGGAAATTTCACTTTAACACAGTTAGCCATTATAATCAAAATTAATGATCTCCAATTTCTCCATCAGATTACTTCAGAACAGCCTACATTCTACTGATCATTTTAGATAGGCAATTTTATGGCCATTTCTTTAAAAGTTCACGGCAAACCTGCGTTCTGTCCATTGTGATCATTGTTACAGCTTGTCACGAAGCAGCCTACATACATGTAATTATAAACACATTACCGTGCTTTACTGTTACAGTAAAACATCATGTTATGTTCTGATATCACGGCGGAAATTTAAGTATTTTTTTGTGATTTGAATAGCAGGCTTATTTTCGTGCTCGTTATCATTATCAAAGTATGGAATCTGCTGGACAGAGGCTGGGTTAAGGGTATTTTGTTCATTACCAACCATAATGCTTGCTCAGAGAAATGCTTTTTATAGAATCACATTTCTTATGAACAAGCAAGTAGCATTAATAATAAGTGAGGTTATAAATTGTGCTCTCATTAGGATCCAACTTGATATAAAAATGTGTGGGTAGTCGGTGTAGGTGTTTCACCTCATATTTCTTTAAGGTATGACCTCCATCATTTGCTTAGTTAAACCATTAATAAAACTGTATTTACTGGCAAAATTTACCTGACCACACATATAATAATATGACATAATACGTAACCAATCAGCTGACTAGAAAATTATTGATGGTCTTCATGTATTTATAGTTTTCCTTATAAACTAAAGGATTTTAATTATAATTATTGTTTTAATAATGTAAGTACTTAACAATTGTATGTATTATTGAGTGACACATGCGTTGTTGCCGCTCTTCGTTCTTGATAGAAATAATAACAGGGATTGGTTGTATGATGACGATAAGCAATATTAACAAAAAAAATATCTCATTTTGGGAATGGAACCCACAATCGTTTGTCGCAGAAACTGAACGGATCGCCACTGCGCCATTTATGAAAATGATACTTTTATAATATTATCTATTAAATGAAGGTCATACCTATTTGCTTCAAGAGAAAATACTACGATTTACATGACGCGTAGAAAATAACACGTGCGAGTGGCATCAACACATGCAGCGAACTATTAGACAAAACGCGAAATTACCGCTATTACCCGCTTTGACCGGTTTATTCGCTTTCTAAATGTACACTTTGAGAAAATTACAGCGTTTTACAACTCGTTGTTTAGTGATTTTCCATTTTAATGAATAACACGTGTTTATTTTTTGAACGACAATTACGAAAAATCTAATTGAATTTTTCGCCCCTAATTATGAAATTAGGTACTATAATCACCCCTAACGAAAATTGCTCTAATGTTCCCCAAATTGCCCTCTTTACCTTCTCAATAAAACACTAACGTAGCAAATACTGCTGCATAATTATCAATCAGCATGCACATACACGCGCTAATTATAACGATTATATGACAATTTTATCTAACGCGTAACTCACTATTACAACATTAGTCACACTAGATAATGACTTCTGGAAATATCCCTTTTTAATAACCAATTCAATGCAAATTGCTTTAATTTGGTACACTGGGTTACTGAGGTGTTGGCTAATATCGACAGTTTAAATACTGGTTGAAGAGGGTATAAGACCCAGGCATTATCCAATCAAAATAAGGAATGGTGATTGGTGAGAGGTTAATCCTATCATGTGACCTCCTGTCATATTTGTGACGTTTTAGCTGTCAATTTAACCTCAGATGGTGCATGTTCGGAAATAATAGTAAGTAATGTTATTGTTTTAAAGCCCCCGTTCAAGGTTCTATAAATGTTTTGATCGCATTGATCTGCTAATGTTTGTTATGATACACCTTTCGATGGAGTAACAGAGCCTAGAAGTCATATATTTGTAGTTAGGGTAATTCCTAAAACTGACACATCATAGTATTTTTCCGTTCAAAAGTGCACACTCACAATTTAAAGTACACTTCCGTATGAATATCTATAATTGCAATCGCCGAAGCAGGCCCGTCTTAATAAATCTGAGTGTTGGCACGAGGCGAGCTCCGCACAGCTTCAGATCACCATTCGGGGCTATTCTTCGCCAAGATAGCGAATTATTGGTTCCTGATAGCATAAGTCAAGCTTATAGGATTTATACTAATGGCGTCTGCGTTTAGTTTAGTTTGTGGTGATTTCTGTGGTGGTTTAGGGTGTTTTCACTGACGCGGAGTTGGGCGGAGTGAAGAGGAGTAGACCGTGAATTGACCAATCACAGCGCAAGAAATCTCCACTCCAGTCCAGTCAGTGGAAACAGTGTAAGTGAAGCGGAGTGGAGCTGAGCGGAATTTCTAATAAAATATATGAACACGCGGCCCCGGGTCAGACAGAACGGAGTTGAGCAGGGCGGTCCGACCAACCGCTGTACTCGAAATCTCCACTCCGCTCCGCTTCAGTGTAGAAACACTTGCCACTTTTCACTGCTCTTGTCCGCTCCGCTCCACTCAGCTCCGCGTCAGTAGAAACACACCCTTAGTGCTAGGGAAGGCTGTTGTACCTACCTACATACTTACTGTAGTTTTTTTTTGTAACGGAAAGATTTATTTTCAATTATAATTTTATTAAATAAATTGGCAATGATTTTAGCATGTTTGTTATTAATTTATCTGGCACCTTTACAAAACCAACTTTAAAATTCACTTAAGAATTAATACAGTTTTGGGACTTTTCCTATTTAACAGTACCTCGTCAAACACGCAATATTTTGCACGGAACTAAACTAAATATAAACCGAATCAGCTGTTCGTCACATGCAACCCGCGTGCACCAGTCAACTGAAAGACGTATGTTATCGCGACGCGATGTTCTTAGATGATGAGTTGCTTGATATTATGCACATGTGCATTTGTGATCCTCAGTGTCTGTGTTGTGCCTTTAAGCGGTTAACGGAGCTCGTGGTAGATAAAATGTTGGTAAGATTACCATTTAAATATGAATTAAGTAAATGTGAGGAGTCATTAGTTTTGAGTAGTTTGGTGGTTGAACCGAATTTTCAGTGATATTATGCTTTATAAACTGCGGTTAGGTATATTTTTAAAATATTTTTTTACGTTGATATTTTAGCCATCGCATAGGTACGTCTTCTAACCATAATATTATGTTAGGTATTGTTTCTGTTTTAGTTATAATATGTAAATTTTAGTCCACAAATTAATAATTTATTTCTTTCTATTATGCGATTTACCCTGTATCGAAAATTGGCAGCATGGTCGGCCTTCTTACCCGTGTGCAGTATACTAATACAGTAGAAAATCCATAACAAGCGTAGCTGCGCAGTTACATCACAACACGCGCCGCACGCGCCGCTCTTTACACCGAATATTCGTTATCAATCAACTTCCTTAGCCGTCAACAATGTTTTACACGTGGTTCATTTACACCTTGCTGGTGGTAAACTATGGGTTTTGATGACCATGATATGGTAGGATGGCCATCTATATTGCTGCTTATGGGTCAGTATCAGGAAAACATGTTATGGATTTTTGATAAGTTTTTATAGAAAACTTAAAGTAGTAACCACGAATAAAAACGTCTGGCTAGCTCAAGAGTTGCACCAGTCAGTGAAAAATTCGGATTGAGGATATACCTAATTGCTATTATACCTAAATAGAGACTACAGAGAAAAGTGAACCCATAGAATGTTTGTGTTTTCATTTACATTACTTCTGTTTGGCGTAAAAAGTTCGGCAACTTTCTGAATTTTCGTCATAGTAATTTATTTGGAGATTTTGGGTGTGACAATTCAGAAAATTTCCCAAATTTTCTTAATAAAAAACGGAAAAAATCAATGGAGTCACTGTTCTGTGTTGTTTTTATTTAAGTATAGTATTAATTAGGTGATTTTTTATCAACGCCAAAGATCAAAATACGGCACTGCTTTTTGCACGTTTTTGTGATATTTTTTTTTATCAATCATCTATAAAGTATATCCTCAATGCAATTTTTTCACTGACTAGTGAAACCCTTTAGCTAGCCAGTCTTTTTTTTTTTTCGTGGCTACTACTTATCCAAACCCATAACATGTTTTCATGGTACTGGCTCTAACTTCTGCTCGTTACCCTGCCAGTAATGCCAGTTTGATTTCTACCTTTTACCCTTTCAGGATAACGAGCGGAAGTATAAGTAATATTAGTGTTTATAAGTTCGGTCACTGGCTCCCATCATCAGCCATGATAAATTGCACGTTGTCATTTATTTTTTGAAGATTTTTCTATTTTACTATGGCAAAATTTTTAAGACACCAAATTTCTCTTCCTGATTACCATAAAACCTGGTGCAGTCTACTACTACGGCTCAAAACCTGTAATAATCGTAGCTACGCAGTTACATCATTACACGCGCGGCGTTTGCGCAGGGCTTATTAATAAACAGCCACGTGTATGATATTGTGCGCTTCGTGCGGTGCAGTAGATGTGGGTAGCGTTAGCGAGTTTACAAGGAGCAATTTAGGGTTAGGGGTGATTAAAGAAATTTCGGTAAACTAATGTTAAGTTTAGAATTTTATAATTAATAGGAATTTCTTTTATGTTGGTTTTGCTGAATGTCAAATCAAGTAACAGATAACTCATTTTCGGGATAACTTGTTTCTGTGAAATATTATAGAAACTATTATTACTGTCACAAAAAACGCACTTTCACCGCTAACTAAGCCTTAATTGTATTTTAACTATCCCATTAAGATTTTATAGATGCATTTATAAAACAGTTAACTGGCGGTTAGCATTCGTTTAACCAAATCTAGGGTTATTGCGAAAACTTGCTCTTATAACCAGCCTCATAACTTTAAACTGGTTTCATAAATGTTGTGATAGGCATGGAGTTTAAGTTATGATTACTGTCTGAACTCTGAGTCATAAGTTGGATTGCTAAAGAGAGAACCTAAGCAATGGTTTAACATTTTCTTTTAAAAATTTGTTTTTATGTTTTTTATTTAATCACGTAAACATATCATTTGTTTTATCGTTATTCCTAATTCAAATTGGCAACATAAAAACTTTTTTTTTTCACTTTTTTTTAATCTCCCACCGGTCAAACCGCTGCCTCCTATGAACATAGTCGCACCTAACCATGCGCTCGCGACCATATCTCGTCCGTCCATGATAGCGAGCTAGACTCAGTAACGTTATATAAAGTAAACATGCTAATATTTCGATTAAATATTATAATATTGACACCATGTTTGAGCAAACAAAGAAAATTATGGGACTTACGTACGTCAACGAATTGTATGGTGGGAAGTATCGATGTTTGTGAGTTGTTAATGCACTATGGTAAAGTAAGCTCATTTGATTTTTTTGTTACGCTTTCACGCTAAAAAGACTGAACGGCTTTGGATGAAATTTGGCACATGGGTAGACCATGACCTGGAGTGAGTAATATTTTTGGGTTGGATACAAATTATTATAAGAAAAGTATTTAAATGTATTGTGCTATTTAAATCGTTCAGAACTTTAATCTGCCCTATCTTAACAAATTAATAACTCGAAAGTAAGTGAACAATTAATTTATCTATTAACACATTGACCCTGTAATTAACATTCAAAATAATACAAACAGACATAGATTGCAAAATTCGAATGTATGAAATCGAATTTGAAACCCGACTCCCAGTAATCAGTTTCATCTGTCAAAATGAAATCTATTCTTTCAGCTACTGAAATTACATCACTATCAAAATTCTTACAAAACAATTGATTTTAATCAATAATAACTCTCATATAGGGTTACCAACATGGACAATCCATATTGGCAAACACTTTAGCATATATATAACCTACTTCTATACGATAAGCCATTGTATAAGATATAAATAAACACATACAATATAACCTCTTCGCAGTTAACTCTTTAAACAACCAATTTATATGTGACCTTACGAACGTAGTTGACTAGAAAATAAATTAAATAACATTACTAGTAGCAGGGCTCGTAAACACTTGGAACTAACGATGCTGGTCGTAGTAATATTATGTGGTGTGCCAAACTCTCTTCCCTGTTAACGTACAGCATTCATCGGCCGTTTTCATCGGGTCTTGTCAGATTTAAATTAGTTGAGTAAATAAAGCTGATGACACGTCCGGATTTCAGTTTCTCTTAAGTCGGGAATTCAGGGCTCGTCAACAATTTAGTTCAAGCCAAAGTGCTCTTCCATCCATGAAAATGGGAGATGTCATGTTTGACGGGTAGCAATGGTCATCACGAACATCTATGGCAGTTTCATCAGTGTGTCTGTACTTCTGTAGATGTAATATCTCTTTTTGTAAATGAAGCCCACGGGATGAAATGGACAGTCTATTTTTGTCGAACCTCCATCAATTTCCCGATTGACTGTTGCAGTTTGTACGGGATGGATGATTGATAGATTGAGGCAGCTGTGTTTAGGTGAGTTACACAGCAACTGATCGTTAGCTGTTGGACAGTTGATGAAATGGCGTCCTGCCTGGTAATAGATAAAACATTTATTCGCACAACACACAAAAGTACAATTAAATTATTTCAATTTACATAAATATATATAAAAATTTAAAAACAAGGTGTCAACATACAAAAAAAAAAGAAAAACACATAAAATATGGAAATAAAAGTGGCACTATGACTTAATATGTACTTCACATAACGAATATACACAGTGCGGTGTGCCTCTCAAGGTTGCACCAAATGGGAGTCCAGCTCAGCATGTGTCAGGGTAATATACCTGACGCTGATATTCTGCTCGATCCCTGCTGTGACATACGGATGCTGTGCAGTCGTGATTGTGTTGGTGTTGTGACAAAGTGATGATATCTTTAGATTTCAGTTCACTTTTGTCATCTGCTTTCACCAGCTCAGCTGTTTATATTGGTTGCTTCAACCAAAACATCATCAACCATATGTACCGTTAATAAGAGATTTACCTTAGAAAACGGTCTGAAACGTCTTATCTACTAAAACAAACACACTAGGCGCCTTCACCAATATCTTTGCCAAACGCAGTGATCATGGCTCAATCCTCTATTACTACTTTTTGTGATAAATCAGCATTACCTACTACTGATGAAAGCATGACACAACAAATATCAGGTCTAAATATAATCTCCACCAGGTAGAACCTTCCATCACAAGATCGAAAATAAAAATTACAGCCATTTCTTTTTATAGTACACTTTCGCCATTAACTGCGTATCCGGCACGTTTAAGATCGACGCATTAACGTACTGACGGACGTAAACAATGTTATTATTAGTGATTTGTATCGCTGCACGCGATAACTCCTATGGGAATAGATATAACTGGGCTGGTACTGTACAAGCACACGTGTTGGACTTTTTATCTGTTTACTCATTAACGTACCCACTACTTGCACGTATGGGGAAAAATATGTGGAATATTTTATGGGGGTGAAAGTAGATACAAAAAACTGTGCGGAAATGTATTGTACTTTGTTTTTTATAAAAGTTAATGTTTTACTGTGAAGGTTTTTTTGCTCTCAAAGTGAAGCTATTTTGCCTTTAATTCATTACGAGTGATTTATTTTCCCAGTTAACAGAATTAAGTTTCAATAAATTAAAATTTAAATACGACTTTTAATTACGACTTCACAATTTTTTTATTCCTTTTCTATCCTCACATTTGCACACACTATTACGTTTTTATAATAGCTTTCAAATGTAAAAAAAGTTTAATTTTACCGCATAAATCCTGTGAGTGGTAGCCGTTTTACCACTTTTTACCGCTTTTTTACCGCCGCCATTATGTCATGTGTCAACTGCACCATCAGGAAAGTATTCGTGTTGCCAAGGAATAAATTAAACTATACACTTATGGCGCATGTATGAGCGGGTAGGAACTTTTGTATCAATTTTGAGTTCAAAAAAAAGTAAGTACTAAATAATGACTTAATAATTATGTGTGGAAGGCTGATTAATTCGCGTTGTTGTGTAACGTTTGTCATGAAGAAAGAAAGGTTCAACAATTTATGGCTTGCAATTTTAGCGAAATAATAGGGTAAGGCAAATAAATTATATGGCTAGATTTTTTTGTATTGTGCTCCTTCGATTCTAATATAAAACTTTACCTTGAACTTCTATTTTAGTAGGTAGTGGTGACATTCATTGGCAACACCGTCAAAATTAAAACAATCCACTCCAAACCACCCCTGTAACATGCCATGAATCAAAGTCCCATAATATAATATTGTCTTCGTCACAAACCATTACAAAAATTAAAAAAAAACAGCAAATTCGCCATTCCCGTCGCTCCTTGTACTGCACCTACATATTGAAATTATTGCTGACATTACCACCACAATATATGCATTCGCGACACGCAGGTAGAAAGTTTGTGAACTTTTATGAATCGTAAATTCATGTTTTAATTGAGTAATAACGCTGTATATTTAGTAAATTCTTACTAAGTATAGTTCGTTACGATAATAAGCCATGTTTAACTGATTTTGGTGGAGATAAGTGGGTAATTGTGTTTGTAGGTGTAGGCATTTCATTCTTTGGTTTGATTGCTGAATGATTTTAATGTTTAGTATCGCTGTAAAATTTATTTGGTGCAAATTTTCTTTTTGTTTGTTCAACGTTTTCATTCGACTGCATTGTAACTCGATTTACGACGCAAAAAATTTAATGGAGTAAAACAAATTAAATTGCCTATTTCTTTTCTTTTTGTATTACTATGTCCAGTGATATATCACTAAAGTACCCTTATTTACAAGCAGTACCTAACAAAACAATTTCAATTTATTCCCACGAAATATGGGGACTTTCGAAATTAAGAAACTTAAAAAGTCTTCAGAAAGTTGTTAAATCTCGAGACGTTGGGACAAGGTGCTCCTCTCCAAGGCCTCACTTGTGATATCAAGGTGGGCTCGAAGATAAAGTTTCGGTTGAGCCAGTATTATAGGATCAGATAGTTAAAATGGCCGGGGTTCGGATCTTTCGAGAATTAGTAATTGAAATTGAAGGAGTTTTCAACTTGAAAGGCACAATGTTCAACATCGCTATTTTATTTCCTTCTCATAATGAAGATTTATCTGCGGATTAAGATAGAACATGACTAAGTAACATCTACAAGAACTACTCTAACTCATACACACTTATGTCTGTAACGTGACCCCATAAACCATTGCGAACAGATCTTATGTTTACTAGCGATGTAGCAATATACATATTATTATATACATAAGTTCAATTTGCACATAAACGTAAAATCCTTCACACAAACGTTCATAATAGCAACGGATACTAACAAATTACCTACAATACATCATTTAGAGGTTAAAATAATTCGCGCACATACTAAAACTGAGCAGTTTGCTTTCAATCAAAGTCAAATTCAAGCTGAATGCAACATCCTAAATAAATAGGATTATCCTTGAGTTATTATTGTCGGTTCCTATCAAGACATTAGCTCTGGTGATTAAATCAAGTGGTTGATATAGATCGACGGGTAACTATGTGATTACTGCATTGATGTAAAGCATGTACGTCGAGTGACGGCGTGCGATGCAACGTGACCTTCAGCACATGGATCGTTACTTGAGTTTAAAACAAAATGTCGACTTTGTAATGGAAAAGATATGTAGAGCGTGTCAGGTTCTTACTATTATGTGGTTAGGCTTACTGAGGGATTGGATTACTCAATTGTTCCCGAAGATGAAAAATAACTGTCAGCATTTCTGACTTCACAGACCATGCAAAAGTTTTCATGACTTGGTCTTGCGATAAAGCAAAAATCAGCACTTAAACCAATGGCTCACATGGAATTAAACTTCCCAACCAAAGAAAGAATCTATGGCCGCATATGGTGACTATTATGCAACATAAATCATGAAGATCTGACAACATTTGGTCATATATTTTCAGGCGAGCTTCGGTCCGTTTGGTCTCACAAATCTACTAAACAGATCTATACAGCAAAAACTAACTTACATAAGCAAAAATATTACGTCCACTTTTTTGGACATCAATTGAGATCTCTCATGAGGATATTTCTTCATAACGTTTCATATTTGGTCATAAATGTCATCGCTGCTTTTTGATCTAGGATCTTGTTTTTTTTGGGAACTTAACGGTGCTTTTTGGCCACTAGTCTTTGTGATTTTATCTGGATTCTAAGCTAGTTATTACACATCACCTAGACTTTTTTTATGACCTGAAATATAAAATCTACTAAACTTGTTCTTACAGAATAGAATAACCGAATTTTGCAATGCCTGATCTTAAAAAAACTGACCAAGTGCGTGTCGGACCACGAAATGTCGTGTAAATTTTATTATTGCGTTGACTTAGAAGCTTCATTTTTTTAGAACTCCAAGGGACCATAGACCTACGTATTTGATATTAATTTCAACTTGATACCTCCACGCATTCCTGAGAAAAAGGGTCTTGACAGACTGACAGACAGACAGTCGGACAACGAAGTGATCCTATAAGGGTTCCATTTTTTTCCTTTTGAGGTACGGAACCCTAAAAAATTACTAGGAGTAACCCAATCTGTTCATACCTAGTCCTAATAGTAACATTGTCAAGTCTTTAACTGAGTCCTTAAGGGATAAGAGGCATAAGCACACAGCAAGAGTTTGTTCGCAGATAACTGCAAGGTTGCAAGACCAAAGCAAATGTTTGTTTTAACAATATTTTCTAGCCACTTCGTGTCGACATCAAAATAAACAAGATTCTCTTTTATTGTATTAAGTTTTTATATTGTATTCCGAGCTTATCAGTGTTTGAGAAAATGTACAGTGTATTAGTTGCTTGACTCATCGTATATAAGTTATACGTTGATTTTCCCTTACTAAGGAATACGTGGAATCACCTTGGAGTTAAGAATTATTAATACAGAAATTCCTTCTGGACAAAATCCTAATTACATCAATAACACACATAAGTCCATCGGATTCGAACTCCCAACGATTTCCGTTCCCCCAGCCACAGAATCACAGAGCCACAGCTTCAAAAACATAAATCCAGATAAAGTTTATGAGACTCATAATAAAGTTAAGTGCTGGTTTTCTTTGATAACGTTAAGTAATAGGATTTCTTTGGGCCTCCCAATTTGTATTAGCTCTACTTTATCTCAGTCTACATGAGGTTTCATAATAATAGTATGGTTTGCTTCTGTGCTCTCTCGGTCATAATGTGGGTCAGATATTTTGCATCCTACGCAAGTTTCGCCTTGCGAGCTACACGTCAAAGGATTACTTTTATCGCTACATTATTTTGATGGACCTCTTGGGATGGATCGATACTATTTTCTGGATACTTGACCGTATTGGTTGGCCGAATTTTGTTAGAAGCATGAGAGTTGAGTTAAAGTGTATAATGGAACTTTAGAGCATGTAACTGTTGTTGTAGATGCTTAGATGGGCTGGTAGTGTGACCAGACTCGACAAAGTCCGCAATGAGTACATACGAGGCAGCTTTAAAGTCACACCAATCATGGAAAAAAAATACTAAAAACCGCCTAAAATGGTATGGACACATTAAAAAACGCAATGAAGATCATGTCGTACAAATTGCACTAAACCTGCCGGAACAAAAGAGAGGCAGATGCCGCCCGCCATTGACAGTTGGTCAAATATAAAAAGAGACCTTAGGAAAGCCCAATTTTGCCAGAGCCGACAACCCAGGACAGAATAACTTGGCGCAGGAAAGTGAGGAAACCCGACCTCAAATAAAGGGACCAGGGATGGAAGAAGAAGAGCATGTAACTGTTCGAGAAAACGATGATCATTATTAACACATTTCAATCTGCCTAGCCTTTTCCCAACTATGTTGGGGTCGGCCTTCCAGTCTAACCGGATGCAGCTGAATACCATTATTTTACATGGAGCGACTGCCTATCTGACCTCCACAACCCATTAACTGGGTAATACGATACCCCTTGGTAAGACTGATTGTCAGACTTTCGGGCTTCTGACGATCCGTAACGACTGTCAAAGATCCACGAATAACAGCCGGGACCAACGGCTTAACGTGCTTTCCGAGGCACGGAGGAGTCTCGGTATGTAAAAATGGTCACCCATCCATGGACCAAGCCCGGCAAGCGTAGCTTAACCTGATGGATCGACCCGTGCGGCTGTTATTACTTAGCCACGAGCTTAACACACTTATCAATATCAAATTAATTAATTACAAAAAAACATAAATTTCATTTCATTTTAAAATTCTAGAACAGTCCTTTAATAATTGTCTATTTTAATTTACTATGTTAGTCCTATATACTTAAGCATGCCTCAATGATTAGTCACGAAAAGAAGCAAATTGTAGGTTGCGATGCCACCTGTCTCCACATTTTTGCAACTGCCGCCTTTCCCATCTGTTGCATACGGAAGCGAACAGTTGTCAATGCGAAATGTTTTTTGGTTGAACACTTGAACAAATACCTGCTTAATGAGGACTGAATTTGCTGCATTGTTTTCTATAATAGACATTATGATTTTGGAAACAGTGTCTGTTAATTTAGGTACAAGTAGTCTGGGGTAGAGATGGTTCTGGCAAGTTTGAGATCGTTGAGCTTTTATGGATATTTTAGGTCATGAAAATGGTGAGCTGTAATGGTTTCCGAATAATATTTTCTTCAATTTGAAATTAGAAGATGAATGTTCCCATGTAGAAGAAGAAGAAAAAAGATCCAAGTATGCGACAAGATGAAAGCCACTAGACCGTCTGCTTATCCAACAAATCACATAAGCCGTTTTTATTTCGTCCTTACAAGGAATACTTAAATACGTAGACAATGATCGCACATAAAACCCTAATTCAACGGAGATCCGAATCCCGACCCACACCATAAAAAGTCGTCAATAAAACCTGAATATCTATTCATTTCGAAATCGCTATAAAATGAAAAAGAATCAATACTTTAAAGACAAAAGAATTTAAAGACCAAGCTACACACAATCATAATCCCTATCCAATTGAAAATAAAGATGAAAATAGTTTGAACAAGCAAGATGTGGGCAAAGCGTAGTGCGGTAGCTTAAAAAATAATCATGAAAGAACGAAAAATGTTTTTGAAACGAAAACATAGTGGAGTAGATAAGAACGCGTTTTATTGTCCCGAAACATGGGGGCGACGAAACAAACTTACGATACAGGCTGGTTGTGTTCGGAAAAAAGGTTTCATTTGATAATAGCTGTCTATTTTGTGTAGGTGTAGCTACTTTAATAATAATAACTTTTACCATAATTACTTAAGCAAGCGTATCAGTAATTAAGTTTAACTAAGTAAAATTCCTAACTATAATTCTATTAAAATTAACTACTAAACGTTAACAAAAGACGAAAAAATAACGCTAGAATTCTCAAACTCTGCACGGAAAATATTTTATGTTAATCTGCGTACAAAAAAATTATGCCCCAGACATTATCTACTAAGCAAAGTCTCGTGTAAGTCCAGGAAAAAACCGATACATTATAGTTACTTAGTTTCCACATATAAATCAAGTTTTGACGGCTCGCAAATTATTTCCCAGACTTTTTTTATAGAAAACTGAACCTGTGTTTCAATGTAAATCGTATCATAATAGATACAGCACATTAATATTATCTATGTAATACTCAGACATGTAAAACAAGTGATTCGTATCATATTTGATACAGAACGATACATCAAAACGTCCTTAGTATCTGATGGGATAGGGCTGCGTCCACTTACTTTTGAAGACAAATTTTTGTATACATAGATCTGTCCAGATATGAGTTCTGAATAAATGAGTTGTCTTTCCTGTGTTTATTGTACATATCTTACATATTTTTTTTGGATAATATTTTCGTCGTAGGAGTACGACAAGCCATATTTGGTGTCATGCATTTATTAAGTTCTGTATAAAGCAATCTATTCCAATTTAGATCTTAGTCATACCCACTTTTGTCGTTATGCTATTGCTTTTCATATGTTGATACCTTTAGAACAGCAACTGCACTTACATAAAAGATTTATACTTCAATACTGGTTTGTTCTTTATTATTATTATTTCCCTCAATCTCATATCCTGCGGCCACTCCTACACAATTCGAATTTGGTAGCTATCTCGTCCAAACGTCCCGTCCCTTCAATCAGACAACCCTAAACCCACTACCTGTTCTCATCAATTATATTTTTTTATCGACTGAGTATCTTCTAACATTGTCTAACATCTGCGTCACGGGGTGATCGATGTGATTTAAATACCATTGGTGTAGCCAGGTGAAGACCGTTGATTGAAGGATTTTTAGATTCTGGGGGATGAAATAATCGGTGGTTTGTCCAATAACTAATCCTATGGCAGATAGGACAATAAGTATGAGTCCAGAGGCTTGAAATATAGAAAGAACATAATTTGATCGTGCTCTAAAAACAAACAACCGAATTTAAATACAATATGTGGCAACATTACTCCCAATTCGTCCAAAGTTTCAACTGATAGACCGTCAGGGAAGCTTACACGGCCTTATTCCGTTGCATTGACTTTTGTAATCGACTAGGGACGAATTATCCTATCTCCTTTTTTGTTTAGAATGGTCGAGATAAGTAACTTTACGAAATGTTTAAGAGTTCTGGGTGACATTGCGAAAGAGTTACTGCCCTCGTAAAATTCATAATTACCGTCTTTTGGCAGGCGATGTTATGATACAACGTTGCGAGCTTTATGTAACGAACGTTCTGTCAATAAGCTTACAGGAATCAACTATAACATAAATTTAGTAAATCTTTAAACAAGAGATTTCAAGAGTACAATAATCTGCTTGTGAAAACTAATGAACCGATTTAATTTAATCAAAGCTTAATAAACTACAGTATAAAGCTGATCTTTCCAATAAATCACGAGCTTTCAAACCGTAAACAAAACAAAAGTAATCACATAATTTACGAGGGTATTATTCTTGCCGAAAATCCAGCCAGACCACTTCTTAAAACTGCACATCCACGAATCCAGAAAACAAGCAGAATGCACATTAAAAGCACATTTATCGTCAAAACAAAAACTAAGATCGGAAACATTCGTCCGTGAACAAAAAGAAAGAACACCGTCCGGGCAATCTCGATCAAATTGTATAAGAGGATTAAAAGATTTATCGTACAAGACTGAAGGAAATTTTCGGGGAGGCACTCGCTTTTATATCGTTACATTTCTTCTCGTCTGGTTAGCAGTACGTGAGCCAGCATAACTTAACTGGGTGCTTAAAACATTCGTTTATTTGACATGTTTCATGTAAATGTATATTTGGTAATGCGGTTTCGGTCGCTGGGATGTTTCTTTTGTGTTACTGGGGTGAATAAAAATTTAAGTGGTGCGGCTAAAGATGTAACCGTTAGGTCTGTAATCCCCAAAGAGTTAGGCTGAGATTTATCTTTATTCACCCAGAATTTATTGTTGACGATGTTCGTTTATACGTGATAAAAGGAGAAATCCAATTATATCTCGCCTTGGTGTTGTATCGAAAACCCACGAAAAACTATCTCTAAGATACTTTAGGTGATAGCTTATTATTTTACAAATGGAAATAAAAAAATTGCCTTTATTCAGTTACATAAAAGATAAAAGTTTTCTCCGTCATTATTATAAGTTACATATTCCACAAGACAATGGACACTTCACATATTCATGATACTTCACATATTTCTCTCATTTACAATTCAGAATAAAAATATTAGTTATTCATCTTTATTATCGGTTTATCTGTTCTGACAGTTTTAGGTTCTGGTATTTCCGGATCTTATGAGGAGGTAAGTGATTGGGCCTGAGGGTTGACCTCGCTGCGGTTTGGATCTGAATCACAGGGCAAAAAACTGTGAATCACTTGATATCCTTAACAATTTAATTTTCAATGTGCTATTCGATTTTAAAATCAAGTTTCCTTTTCCCAAGACTCATAAAAGGAACACATACATGTTACAGTATTTCTTACATATAGCTTCTTTATTGCCAAAGTGTGCGATATATAACAATATATTTTCTATTTTCAGGTAAATAGCAACATTGGCGTGAGCATTACGGTAAGATGGAGCAATACATAAGAAGGGTAATGCTGTATTTTATATCGACTCCTTAACGGCCACTCAGCCTTTACCTGAAGAAGCTATTGCGTTTCCTAACAAAACTATAACAATAAATTTAGCTGAACTTCGTTCCGGTACAACGTGGAACGTTTAACAGCTCACAGTTTACGTTTACTCTGATATATACTTCATTAGCTTGATTTACAATAACGTTTAGATACGTTTTTACTTTATAGTGTTGTTGGTAATTAGTTTTGAGAATGTTAGTTGCTGTTTGCATGTGAAGCTTGCACGTTTCGCGTGAGATTTTAATTAATGGACTCAGACATGAACGTGTGCTGTTTTATTGTAGACTAATATGTAATAACATTAATAATTTCATGAAAGTCATTTTCTCTATTGTGCACGTTAAACTTCTTTTGCCAGGATGTATTGAGTCTAGTGCTTATAAAGTGTTGACTCGCGTAGTCATAGCGTGTTCTTTGCTACGGTTTGATTCCTTGACGGAGTAGTGTTTCAGGCCTATACCATACATTTATGTATTCTGAACCTAGATGTTTGTGGACGTGATTTATTTTTACAACATCATGTTTGTGGACATGCTTTGCATATAAACCGTCACCAACGATCCTGAATAAATCTATATGAGTGAAACTTTTATCAGCAATAACTTTTCATTTCTCAGACTGTCTTCTATTTCTGTTTCGTCTCGTAAAAATAAAATTCAACATGATACTTTTCAGAAACACTTTCCCAAACCTGCCTCTTCACCGACTCGTTCTTTAGACCCCCTTTTTTCTAGCAGACGTCGGGAACAAAGTAATTAAAAACTTCCCTTCGTAGTTAGAAAGCACTTCAATGCTACCAGATTAATACGAGTATCGCGTGTGCTAGCTGCTTTTATTTCAACTATTTCATATTATTTATGGCTCATAGTTGAATTTTGTATCAAAAATGCATGCCCATGTTCTATATATAACCTCGCGTGATATGTTTCTCTGTGTTTATTTATGTCTGTGACAATCCAAATATGTATTATTGATTTGATTTTTCGTGGATTTCGTTTTCCTGGTTCATATTTTTGTGTATCCTTATAGTTGTTGTTGGTGTTGAAAACTGTTATTAGAGTCGGTATCAATGCGATCAAAAGTAGCTTAAGTAAATCGTTACTTCACATTCGATTTCCTCATAATGCAGTAGCCACTTCCTCTACTTCACAAAAACTGTACCTACAACAATTACATTCGCCATCATCACGTTTCCCAGTACTCAATTCAAAGGGCAAGAGTTCACGCTCACCTAACGAGTACTAATCCAGTCTAACATTAAATATTATGGCTTCCTGCTCCTATCTTTTCAAGTGACATGTTAATTTGTCTGCAAGTAGCCACTTCCTCATTAACTGTTAGTTGCACGTTCGGGTTTAGCTGATCAGCTGTATTAGTCCGTTTGTCTCTATTATATGCTATGTTTATGAACACAGCATAAATAGTCTCTAAAAACTAGTCGTGTGACCCGGTTTAGTTGGCCTTAGTAATCTGAATTGGTTGATGAAGGTTTTGGGAAAGATTTTTGATGATGTCATAGTGTTTGTTTTTATCATGTAGAGAGATTTAAAAGCTACAGAAGCAATATCAAATACAAATGAAAAATAACATACAAAAAAATACAGCAAGATGACTGATTTTAGGCTTTATAAGCGTTACGTCCCTAAAAAACCCTTTTGATACCAAATGAACAGTATCACTTACAGAAGTGAAGTTACTAACATCAAACCAACTAACAAAATAATGAGCAATCTGACACCGAATAATCAATACACATCCTTCGCATCCTCCTCTCCACAACTTTCCCATTGAAATGAATACAAACAGAATCAAAATCGCTCCAACAATTTTGCAGATCATATTACTCATACACACAGACTTCCTTTTGTGCTAGATACGTTTTGATGTTCCGTATCACCGTTGGCCGTTTGATGTATAAATTGCGGTACTAATTAGTGAACGTAGGCAACTAGAGTCATGGAGTTGATTTAATTTTAGCCGGTTCAATTCCTATTTGAATCATGGGTCTTATGAAGCTCTGTTTAGCCAGCCAGGGATTATGGTGAATTCGTAATAATGATGTTGTTTGGGACAATGAGATATTTGCATTTCTAAAATTAATTACGCGTTTGGGAACTAGTTGTATAATCATTAAGGCTAAAATGAGTGGAAGCAAAATACAACCTCGCTTTTGCAATAGAGCCTCAATATTTTATAAGGACAGAAGATTGATATTAAAATTTGGCCCTGACGAAAACACTGGAAACGAAGTGATTATTATACTAATCTGATGCTAGGATTAATAACACGAAAGGAACAAAGACGTTGTCGAACTAAAACTCGTCAAATTCACGAATTTGGACAGTCACGATAACAAACATTGTCAGCAAAGCAATTGAACTAAAAACAACTTCAGAAACTTGCAAAATGAAATAAGACATCTTTTGTTTATTATTATGGAACCCCATTGAATTTCCATCGAGGCTACTAAATTGAAACAAACTGAAAAGTCAACTTCTAAAGTTTTGAACAGACTTCAAATTGGGACAGGATTCATTAATTCAGTATAAAAAGTTGAATTAAATCATTCGAACCTTTAACTCAACAATTTTTGGACACTACCCTTAAATGAAATTGTTCATTTATTAATTTGTTACGATTTCGAAACAAAAAGTGGATTTTGTTACTTCAAAGACTTAGATTGTCTTGTACAAGTTATAATTTGATGGAATTGAGTGTAACTTGGAGGACAAGAGCCCTCCAAGTTATTGGTATTGGAGCATCATTGAAATTATTGTTAAAGTTTAGAGTGTTTTGCTTGTGTAGTTATCTGGTGCTTGAGCCTGCTCTCAAATTTTAAATAGGTTTTTGAATGTTTCTGATCTCGACAACAACTTTGAACCCTTCGAGATTTGTTACTCGAAAACTTTTAATGCTTGCAAACGTATTTACGTGCATTCGCAATAAATTTTATATCAAAATGTTTTTATACAGGGTGTAAGTGTAAACAGTGTCAACCTTTTAAGAGGTCATTGTACTCATCATTACTAACTACCTACTTTTACTATGGGACCAAACCTGAAATCGTAAAAATAAAAAATTAATTCCTTTATAAATGTACTGAAAATTTTTCGCGATTTCAGGTATTGGTCCCGTAGTAAAAGTTGTTCATAATGATGTGCACAATGATCCCTTAAAAGGTTGCCACTGTTTACACTTGCACCCTGTATAAAAAAAAGACGTTGTTTAGATAAAAATAATGTAACATTTAAAAGTAACTCGGTGAACTTATTGATACTGAATTAATGCAGTACTTCAAGTTGGCCTACTTCTAAGGCTCCTTCAAACAGGCGCGACACGCGATATAATCGTGCGCGACACAAAAAGCTTGTAATAAAACTAAATCGTTCAGCTTTAGTAGATACCTAGATACGCAAATCAATACATTTTTAAGTATTCAAAACAAAGCGAGCAAAAAACTCAACCATCGGAACCCTTTAGATCACATTTTTTCGCTCAAAAATTATGAAGTATAATGAACCAGCGGGAAGTAAGTTAGCATTAAGTATTCGCATTTCCATAGCTGTCTCTGTCGTAGCAGTTAAAATTTCACTTGGCTAAGCAAAATTTTCTGTCCGCTGCAAAAATCCTTCCCCTTTTAGGGAGAGGGGAGCGCCGAGCGAATTCTTGCATAAAATTTACATCGAGCGGTCTACACAAATTACCATTTCACTTCTTACTCTGATTAAATGTTGTAGAAAAAATATTGCTCTCTAAATGTAAGAGAAAATTCTTGGTTTTTCGACTCATTAAAATTGATGTTTTTTTTTTTTTTTTTCGTTTCGGCCCGCCCTGCTCTCGTTCCAGAGTGATTCCCTTCCAGTTTTGCATTTGACTTTTCGGGTACGAGTCTCTTTACATAATTCAATTTGTTTTTCTCCAAAAATGATACGGGCTTTTAAATTCGGCTTCCAAACCGCGTAGTTTCGTACGAAAAACAGCTGTAGCCGACCGCAGGGAATTGCCGACGTAATGTCCTACAAAAAATATGCCAGAACTTGGCAATGGCCGAGTGGGATTCGTCCAAAAAAGGTGTGTGTTACAGCATCTTTCACGCAAAAGGGTGAGAAAACAGCAGAGGCGAAGCAAAGATATTTGGCAGGCCTTTACAGGCTAATGATCCACTTGATTGCGGTTAAGTGACGCTATAAAAATGTCTGGATGTTGCCAACTAGGGGAAAAAAACAGTTGCTCCTCTAAAGTGACTATTTTTCCTGGCAGCCTCCCGATATCATGAGACAATTGCCTTTGCGAACACTTTAAGTGGACGACAATTGATGTTTTCCCACTTCGCTTACACTAACTTAATTTTGTTGTCCTCTCAAAAACTTTCTTTACATCGTAACGGGCACTTCTTCTTGTATCTTGTCTTTTTTGTAGAAAATGTTTTTCTGCGACGCAAAAATCTAATCTTTGGACAAACAGATATTGGTTTTAGAGGTAAAAGCATAATTATGTGAACAGTAACACCAATATTATTAGATTCTATTGCACAAATCCGTCAATCATCATTTTACAGAACAAACCGAAAGCATAAAAATATGTCCTTCCCGAACTTCCGCAGAACCTAAATTGAGTTCAGAAAAAGGCTTCGTAACTTGAACAATCCAAGTTATATCAGTAATATGTCAAAGATTGGAAAATAACTTGTATAAGTGGAAAATTTACTATGAAATCATCATGAAATCGAATGTCTTGATTGAATTATTCTTCCGTAAATCGTTCCATTTCTCGGAAACTCACCATCGATCATCAGTCTGTTGCTATTATATGACAAGCAGTAACTGTGCCAAGTAGGTACGTGATATTTATTTTGATGAAAATCTGACGGCTTAGGGAAAACCAGGTGGATTGGACGAAGTTTTGATGAGTAATTTTCTTATACACGGATGTAGCTTTCTATGTTATTGTACGAACAATGCAGTTTGAGGTGACGATACTTGGAAGGTGGAAAGGAAAAGTTTATAGAATATTGGCTGGATCTAAAATTGATTCACTGTTTTTCGAACAACTCAAATCACCATACTTTCATTTGATTCATTTAATCATTTCATACGTACTTACCTACTTTTTTTTATCCAACTGCGGCGAGGAAAAAGGAGGGTTATTATTTAAATGACCTTATGTGTTTATTTCTAATAGCTGCATACCAGTATTATGTTTTACTGATAATTTTCCTTCTTTAATCCTATCTGTATCTATACCTTTTAAAACACTTTAAATATACTCCAAATAGACCAAAACCTTCTGCTCTTTTCCCTACACTTTGTCGTAAAACATCAGAATCTTTGGAAATAATTCGCAGCGGGTGAGCCAGTGAATCGATTTTGAATTCATAATTTAATCTGCTCTGGTCGCGTAGCTCGGAAAATGTTTAATTTGTTCTCTCGATACAAGGGGACATGCTGGTATTCCGTTGACATCGTGACCGCCAATGTTTTGGCTGGGTTTCTATGCAGATTTTGAAAATTTGAATGATTTATTTGAATTGGTATTACCTTAATCAAATGTTGTTTGAGTGTTGTGATTGATGATGATACGTATGGACTGTTGAATGTGGTTTCGACCTTTATAAACAGTAAAGTTCTTAATAATTTTGTTATGCTTAGAGTATTATATCAAAATCAATTAGGAATCGATCACTTTTAGTTTCACATGATTCTGTGAAGCTTAAAGTATTTTAAATTGATATTAGGAGGTCAACACCAAAAACCGAAACTAAATAAATTGACCTTTATACAAATTAATTTAATAGCCCTTTTCCTGAGCCCACCGTGAGATACAAACTTGAAGCCTATCTAAAAATTGTTTAATTAACGCTGTATTCAGAGCTCAAAAGCAAGTAATTTCAGCAGCGACTTTATTAAAAGTTTATACTTACAGTGTTTCTAAAAGTAATATAATACCTTTGGCGTCGGTCGAATAAATGTTTCAATATTCGAGGTCTTCATTAATCACGATAATTGACGGGAAGGGGACTTGGACGGTGGACGCCCCCTTTCCCCCTTCAACTGTGGCTGTGCTTTTGTTTTTTGATAATGGTAAAAAAATTGTTATAACTTCTGGAGGGGCGTCAGTCTCTGTTGTTAACTTTGATTCTGTAAAGGATTATGTAATTTGGGTGGTTAGTGAGTGTTAATTTGAGAACAATGGCTTAGCACTTGTAATTTGAATTAATTAGTTTGATTGATAGGGATGAATTGATGACGTTGTGGAAAGAAAAGTTTAATGAAATTCTTGAAACAAAGACAATTCCAGGTGAATATCTGCCACTTTATTTACCTGTTTATATTTATCGTTTTAAAAGCTCTATTAAAATGAAAAAGATAAAGAGAGAACAGTAGATAGGTAGATACTAAAAGAAAATCACCTTGAAACTGCAACCCTATCTAGATACTTCACAAAGCCATTACGATGAGCATCCGATTATTAAGATCGTTATTATTAAAAGGAGTAGACAACCTAATTCAAGGAAATAAAATAGAAACAACGATGGGAACCCCTGCTTAATGTTGCCCGACGATTTGATTGCCCGATTGTTCGAACAACGAATTATCTTATACAACCAAATACAAAAAGGAATTAAGGAAACTTTTTATAAAATAGAGGAAATCCTGCTATTTATATATCTCGCTATTTTTAAGGTCGAATGGATAGAGGCTAGATGTGAACTGATTAGCTAAAATGGAGGAAGTTACGTGGCCTTTGGTTTCTGTTTGCCCTGCCAAGGACGTGTCGTTAAGATACGTGTTTGACATAGCAAATAAAATTTTAGTACGGCTAGATTAGTCAAAATATTCTGTTAAGTTAGTTTTTAAATGCAACATAGATAATATATTAAAAATATAAGATCCACATAAAATGTTAGAGCAAATAAGACCTCGAAATTTTTCCATCTAAAATACTCAATAGTCAATTTCCGTAAGCCTTCCCCAGTATTTGGTTGTCACATTTAATTTGGTCGGAATCGCCTATTAATCATTTATGGAGTCATTAATCAGATATCAGCTTGATATCCTTTCTCATTCCTTCGAACCTTGAGGATTTACTTGACAAATTACTTTTTCGCTTTTCGTATTTATAAAGGGTGGATTCCTTTAAAGTTTAGAGAGAAGGGTGCTTCTTTTTGATAATGCTGTTAAAGTCAGGATACTTCATTTTGCAGATTGCAAATTCATTTCGGGAGATAAAGTTGGTGTTGAAAAATCTTCCTTAAAAAAAATATAGAAACGTCAAAAGCAAATATAACAGGGCCAACATGAATGCAGTGCTTACACTAGTAGGTACTAAAGTATCCAGAGCCAAACCAAGAATTGTAAACACCAACAAACTCGAACTTGCAGCAACGAAACCTTAAATCATTGCAGAATTTCGCCAATTCCACCCAGTACTGGTACGTTTACGTCAAACTTTACCGTAGTCATTTGGGCACGATTTTTATTAACTCCCGAGTCTCGAAGCCGATGCCTGCAGAAAACTTTTGTTGCGCCTTCTTCTCCTTTTTTACGTTCCAAGCTTTTTATGGTTCTGCAGTTCAGTTTATCGTTTATTAAACTGTGTATAGATTGGATATTAAAGAAGGATTTCGTTCTCGTAAAAATTGAGAGATTCTGGGAGATTTTGAGATTCGGTTTTATTCGAGGCTTGAGTCGAAATCAATCGGAAAGTCGATGTGTGATGATATTAAATTTGGGGTTTAGAGTGGCTGCGTTAGCTGAATGGTTTTATGGGCTTTTATATGTCAAAGAGTGCTCGTGTGCTTTCGTATTTTCAGGCTTTGCACTTTTATGATGATCTTATAACTCTTACACAAATTGTACTGTTATTACAGAGCTTCACGTGGTTTCCAGCTAGTATACGGCTAACATTCTACAACAAGCTACACTTTTGCTCGTACACTTTACTTTCATGCATGTTCCATCCTTTCTTAAGAGCCCTTCTAGGTTTACCAAAGGAAAATGCATTATTATTAATGAATAGCTAAACCTTTGTAAACACAATTCAAATTATGAAATTACCAGCGATATCTGAATTGTGTAACGTTCATTATTCCACAGATTGCGTATATTATTGCTAAATATGTCACAGTATGAGGCTTTTAAGCACCCACGCGGGCTTGAGAGTATCAAGGAGATATTTAAATTCATACCATTATAATCTTTATTTTAAAAGCAATAAGATATATACTCCTTTGTAAATTCTAAACCAGCTGTCAATAATTTATTACGTTCTTATGAAGGGTAATTTTTATTACGGCGCCAGTAACATTGTATCTAACTAATTGGAATCTTGTATAATTTTAATTGTATTAAAGATTCAATTAATTTAAATATATTGGCGATTTAGATCTTTAATTGCAGTGTTTGCGTAATGGGTTTGTGATTTGAGATCGGAATCATTAGTCTTAGTTAATTCTTTGAGTATTGGTGCCACTCCTTCTGTAAGTGCCTTAATAACTTTCTAAATGGTTGTTTTAAGTGATTTAGCTGTAACATCTACTTCACTTTTTATAACATTGGTAACATTTTATCTTTCTTTCCCGAATATTTAAGAGAACATTTGCTCAGCAATTTTCTTCTTCAAATTATTTAGTTCATTAAAATATACTATTTTAATCTTTCGCCATATACTGGCAAGGTTATCACCAAAATTGTAGTGTTTTTAACTAGTTTTGTGACACAATCCAAGGTGTAATTTATGCACGGATACCTGCAACAGTCTATAATATATTTTGTTAATGAAATGACATACAAACAGTTTTGTGAACGTGACTGACTTTTTGGCTACCTATTTTATTTTAGGTTTTTTCTGTGTGATTGCACTTTTGTGGAGGTTAGCGGGAGAGATTTTCTACGTGTACCTACGATTATTAATGTTAGGTAATAGTAAAGTTAGTCCATATTCGTTCGTTGCGTTGTCTTCTTGACCAATGCACCACCCTAATGAGTAGTGCCGTATGAGCGTCTGTAGATGACCAGCATGATCTTCTTCTGCGTGCCTTGGTTCCATGTTACATGTGGTGAGCACATTTCATTCTTCCCTCTTCGTCATTCGCTCCCTTCATACTAAATCATCACAAATAAACATACAATTCTAACACAACACACGTTTTTATTTCAAATCGTTCTCGTTACAATTCTCTTTACTTGCGAGGTGAAGTAAAAAACATCAGAAGGTCAAGCTTCTTATGATCCTACGAGGTAATGACTGTAAGACGTCATGACGGCACGCAAATGTTCTAGTGTATGTGTATCAGTTTCGTAATAAGCGCAAGGTTACTATAATAATGAGTGATAACACTTAGTTTTTGTTGTATTTATTTTTAATTGTATTTTAGCGAAGTTTCAGTTTAAGTTTTTAGGTAGATTTAATTTGTATCTTTATGAAGTAATCGACCGGTAACACACCACTCACGGAGAGTGAGAAAATTAAAGGTGGAAAAAAAAATGGCACAAAGGACTTCATCAAACTAAATAGTCTTGCAAAAAACAGTCAAAATAAGTTTAATCACCACCACAGATAACATAAACCACATCAATGCATCACTCCAATTAGCAATTAAATTAGATTAACTAATTATCTAATTAATTATAATCGAGTTTACTATATTGCATCCGAGTTAACGGACTAAATACATACAAAATAGTTAATTAATGTTAATTTCAATGTAAGACGGCCACTAGGCTTACCCTGATTGAGGAAGTGGGACGTTTCAGCAATCTAGTCTCAGATAATGGATAGGTATTAGGTAGCTTTAATACTATTTTAGGGTCAGTAGATAAAGAGCCTACTTAGTAGTAAGAAATCAGCAGACAAATTAAATCAAGTACCTACATGTCTGCCGCCGGGGTCGCGGGTAGTTCGAAAGAGATACCGTGGCCCTGGCACGGGCAACTGAAGGAACACGGGTGGGTTTTAGTCAGTAAAAGTCTGACACGTCCTCCCGCTCTGCCCAGAGCGGGAGGTCATTTGATGATTTCCCATCCACAAAAAAAAAAAGTACCTACATGTTTGCAAATTTTCTAGTAAAATCTTCTGACTGGATTTGTCATCCATGCTCTTTTCAATCAAGGAGATTAAGAACTAACTTCTCAACGATATCGATTATTGGTTAGTGTATATTGTATGAATTCTCTTTTTGTACCATCTAGTCTGTCCATGTTAGCCATGTGTCACATGTCTGTGACATTCGAAATATTTTTTTTATAAACGCCAAATGATTTTGGGCCCCTCAAAAGCACGCAAGATCGTGAAAGTCTTTCAAAGTTAAGTAACATTTTTTAACGTTATAAAGTTAAACTATAATTTGTTATGTTAAGCGAATAAAGTTGTAAAAGTACAGTCATACTCATAAATATTTTGACACAAACTCATAAATATGTTGACACATTTGAATTTCAATTCTGTTCAAATGTAAATATGAGAATTTATACAGATTTTATTAATGTTATGCTATCAACATTGGGTTAACCCTTCATCTCTACTCACATTAATTTGGTAATAAAAATAAGAACCTGTCCTTCACGGAGATCTTATAAAAACAGTTTCTTTCGTACCGAATCAAATAACAGAGCATAAGAATAACAAACAACATGGTCGTTCTATCGCACTACTTATCATTACCTTCCATGGTGTTCATAATAAGCGGTTACCATGACAACGGAAAGCCTTCTCACGCCTCCCAATATCAGGGGAATGGCCAATAAAACTCAAGTATATTCGCAACACAAATTGGTAACTACGCGTTTGTAAGTGCTTAAAAATAAATTGGATTTTTTTCAAGTGACTGCTTTTTGCTTGTGATTTTTAAAATAGCTAGTGATTTAGGAAAACATGGCATTTTCTGTACGTTTTCTTATAAAAAATAACAATAAAAGCCTAAAATAATGGCTGGCAATTGTTTTGCCACTAAAATGGAAAGGTTTTTGTGAAAGTCAAAACAAATAGAAGCCTTTTTCTTTGAATATTTTAAGTGATAAAAAATTTAGGCATTGGTGTTACTGAAAATAAATTTGAAAAAAAAATGTTGGTCAAAGAATACGCGTGGATAGAAATGTCTTTGCTGTCTCGTTTTTTTCGGTCTCGTAGGTACCTATTTACAAAACAGAATCCAGAATGTGTTCGACCCTAATTCTGTTTCTAAGTTTAGAAGATGTCGTGTCTTCTGCGAATTATTAGCAAACACAATACTAGAACACACAACCATACTTATCCATAAAATAACTTAAAAAACTCTATCCATTTTCAAACTACAACAAAAATACACTTACATCGGAACTATAAAAAACGCCCTAAATAACAACTCTGCTAATTCATACATTTCATCGTGTCATGAGCCCAACAAAATGAGTGTATCATTATAAAAATCTAAATGTACCCGTTTCTTCAACACTGCTTGACAAGTAAATACTCGACATTGTAATTACAATTCACGCACCCATTGTTTTATAAAATTGTTAGACGACTGTGTAAAGTTACAGCGGATTTGCATACACCTGAAGTGTTAAAGTTGCTTTTTAATTCGGTGGGGTTATACTACCAAAATTAGACCATGGCAGGTCAGAACACGCGATGTAATTCTATTTGAGATTTTTATCTGTTCAATTGATGGTTATATAGTTACGAAATAAGCTTAAAAAAAATACGATACTGTGGGGTTAGGTTGTGGGCTTAGTAGCGTAGCGTAGCGGTGGAGGGTTGAATAAATAATGTTATGTTTTTCGTCGTAATGTTACGTACTGAAAATATGCAACTTAAGTTTATGTGTCTAACCGTGACTGTTCAATTGCAAGTACATTATATTAAAATGTAAGGTTAGAAAAACATTCAACTAAATCTTTAAAGTGGTTAATACTTATTTGCTTTCATAGTGAAATATTTATACTAATTACCACAAAATATGAACGTCAATTTTTTTTTTTTTTCTATCAAATGTAGTGCAACCAAAACGGCATTCGGAAAGAACCCCCAAAATCGCTTCCTCATATCAATCAATCAATCTACCTAACCTTTTCTCAACTATGTTAGGGTCGGCTTCCAGTCTAACCGGTTGCAGCTGAATACCAGTATTTTACATGGAGCCTATCTGACCTCCACAACCCAGTTACTGGGTAATAAGATACCCCTTGGTAAGACTGGTTGTCAGACTTTCAGACTTCTGACGACAGAACGGCTTAACGTGCTTTCCGAGGCACAGAGAAGTCTTGTTATGTAAAGATGGTCACCCATCCTCGGACAACCCCGGCAAGCGTAGCTTAATCTTATGGATAGACCCGTGCGGCTGTTATTACTTAGCAACGAGCTCCTCTATCGCTTCCTCATATAAACCCGCTAAATCCAAGCTAACAAAACCTCAGCCCTAACGTAGTACAGTGCGTGATTTTGTTAATGAAGATCGTTCGAAAAACGTTGTATTTTGGTAAAATAACATGTAAGAGTGTGTAAAATCTAATTATTTCTGTTATTATAGCGAGTAGTATGTTATTTGAGAAATCTCAATCTGACAGTGAACGATTGAGGCTTTAGAAATTGTATTGTACGTAATGTGTTATATCTTCATTCTTTATTTTTAAGAAGTTGGAAGTTTTACGGGGTTTTGGGAGGGTTAGCGTTGAGACCTACGTTGCTTGACGGTGCTCAGTTTTTGTAAATTCTTCAAATAAATGGTTTAACTTTGACTGGTGTAGTTTTTTCGTTTATCGGACAGTTTGGTTAATATGTCTATCTTCAGCTAGGTTTGTAAAGGGTGATGAACAGTTTATGTTAGGGTAAGGACACACGAACATTATATACTATGTGTGATTTGAAAAATCCTTTTAGTTAGTTCTGCATTGGACATTTACCTAAAGTCTTTAACATTAAAGCTTTATTCTACAATAACTTTTGATATAATTAATTTCGATAAAAAAAAAAATGCTCTATTTATCCCACATAGAAACAATTAATCTTTTAACTGTACGTAACATAATCCAAGCAGTGAACTAACTTCCTTCTTCTAACGAAAACTAAAAAAAAACGTATTCAAGGTGATTGGACGAGGAAGCGAACCGGCCTTGTTTCGTGAAAGTGTGACCTTTAAGCCATGGTGCCTTTGGATACGATGTTAATATGAGTCCGATGAGGTGCAATAAATTTTATTGTCTTTATGAACTTATAAGTAACTTGTTACTGGCTCACTCCAAGGCCTCTCATCTTATTGAAAACTAGCTTCTACCCGCGACTTCGTCCACGTGAAATTTCTCATTTTAACAAAAAATATTGCCTATGACACTTTGCAATACTGTAGCTTCCCATTTAGAGAAAGAATTTTCGGAATCGGATCAGAAGTTTTGAAGATTACCCCCTACGAACAAACTCACCGATTTTATCTCTTTATAATATTTGTATAGAAAAAGAAAGAATGAGTATTTTGCCTATTGCGATTTCAGAACATCAATAAAGAATAATCTAAAATAAATACACTATTAGCCAAAGTATCCAAATATTATCAACCCTAACCTCTCCACCAACAAAGTCTATTCCTAGCGGCCATTTCTCACAATACTCAGCCAATAGCTACAATAAATTATAAAACCTACACCGCCCATTGCCAAGCGATACGTAAAACTCGACTCGTTCGGTCGGAATGAACGATTAGTGAACGAACGAGATCATATTACCACTGAATAGGTAGGTTCATTCAGAAGGCTCACGGTGCAACTTTAGTACATCCGGCGCACCCTGCAGTGGGACCTTTGTACCCTAACATGCTGTTCTTTTTGGTGTGGCATGAGACATCTTGCAAAAGAAGAACAACAGAATGAAATATTACATTTAGTCGTCCTCCATCCTCTGCACATTTGGCGTATGAGAGCTAAACCGAGAAAAGTGTAAGAATTTAACCGTCATGACATTCATAATTCGCCAAGTGTGCAAAAGGGAAAGGAACTTCGTTCCAACCTGGTGTCCCACGACACGTCTCGAGATTTTTTATTTTTTTTTCCTATGACTGAATGAAACCATTCCATTGCAATGGGTTTTAAAAAGGATAAATTGTATGCAAAACATCTCTTTTAATAATTAAAGAGCCTTTTGTAATGCCCAAAGATTTTTGAAGCCCGCTGTAACTCACTTTTAAAGTTAATCATTGTAATTCATATGGCGTACTACCATGTTATCTATATTTTTGATATATCAATCAATCTGCCTAGCCTTTTCTCAACTATGTTGGGGTTGGCTCCCAGTCTAACTGGATGCAGGTGGATGGTGGTAAGAATGGTTGTCAGACTTTTTGGGCTTCTGACTACTCGTAACGACTGTCAAAGATATACGTATGACAGCTTCTTTTTGCTGGATTTTCTTTAAGAAGTTTCATTTAAGTGGACCTTCTGTTTTTACGTGCACATTTAGCATGTTACGAAGACCTTGCTCGGAGATCGGCCGGGATTGCTCGATATCTTGGTAATCTTGACTTTCACGCCGGAGATTAATAGTGGTACTTTGTGGTTTTTGAGTACGAGACGAAGAATTAATGCACATGTGCCTTATTGCGTAAATAGAGAGAGTGACAGTTTTTATTACAATAATATAATGCGGCAGTGGGTAGGCCTTCTTTTTGCGCTGAAAATATATCTCTTTAAAATTCAAGCGATATTGAGAAAAAAGTAATATTTCCAACCCGATATCTAAATAATATTGTTTAATTTATTTTTAGCATCTCTAATCATGGCTATTAATATCACGCTTATTAAAATAGATGTTCAAGAAAAATCCTACCTCTAGGCTGAATTTAAAGCTTGAATAGAATCAGATTTGAAATAACGATCGATCGAGAATTCAAGCGTTAACGTACCGTCTACGTCTGCCTGTATTGTGCTCCATTCTCCCAAGAGTCTCTTTTCAGCAACTATTTCAGGAATAGAAACCTTATCTCAACCCAATGAGCTTCCTGATTTTCTCTCCATTTTCATTCAGACTTTTTTCATATTTAAAAACAAATAGTACCTACTTCTAAAGCCGTATTAATAAACTTCAGAACTCGCCCAACTTCAGTCGCAATGATTGAAAGCATCGCGCGAAATGATTTCACATGTAAATTGTGTACCTACATATTATTATTGGAGTTCAATATCCAAAATGCTTTTTCAAAGAGTTTGAACGGAATAAAAGTTTTCAATTCAACAAAAAAGTTGGGCTTATTGACGTAAATCGACTTTACCATAATAAATTTATTGCCTCGGGCGTATTATGGGGTCTTTGTGGGGTAAAAATGCCCGTTGTCGGTCGTGGGATGTTTATGTATGTGTAAAATATGGAAATTTGGTATTAGATTCATTTTAGATTGATTTTTGCTCGTGTTGTGTTATGTGTAAAATTTTAGAACGGATTACAAAATGATTTTCGATTGTGCGTTTCTATTTTTAGCCAAAACTTGTTTGAGAACCTGTTTTTTGTTTACATTGGCTTGTTATTTTTAAAGCTGAAACAAAAAGAAAAATTGACTTGACTCCATACTTGGATTTTAATTGACTGACGTTTACAGAAAAAAGTGCGAAAACAGGTTAAAAATTGACAAAAATAAATAAAAATAAAAATTTTAAAACGATTAAAATAAGCTAGTATTTAAGCATTATAATACCTACCAGTTACCATACAAGGGTAAACGTGGGTAGTATTAATAATATCCATTATTTTACTTCGTAACGGTCTTCTAAAAATACCAAATGTTAATGGAGGTATTATGTTGGCATTAATAGAAAACCTCTTGATTGTGATTTATGTACCTCTTTAAGTATTAAGGTCATTTTTTATTAAAAAAGGCGAGCGTTTTGTTGCACCGTCTAGTTTTTATTTTATGAGAGGTTCAATCTTTTAGGTGAGTTGAATTTTTGATACTATTTTAAGATAAAAATGTTGAATTGTTTTATTCAGAAAGTTTTGTGCTTTTGTTGCTTTTGCATGAGTCAGAGAGCTAACAAAAATGAGTTTTATTTTTATAAATAGCATTATTCTAACTGTAAAAATAATTTAAATGTAAGTAAGTAAAGATGAACCCTGATATCTTCAGAAAAAAAAAAACAATTTCACATTAGATTTTAAACAAATAACAATGACAAGGAGAGAGAACGATCCTATTTTTCCACTAATAGGGTGGAAGCATATTTTCTCGTCCGTTCGCTTAAATTCTAAATAAAACTCATAATGAAACCAGAAGAGACTTAATAAAAATATATTTAAGGCCATATACTTTTATCACGCACCGTCTGTGAAGGCTTTGGCTCTAAAAACTTGCAAATGTTACACCCTTAACGTTTTATGTGTATATTTTAAGTGATATTCTCGTAAATTCCGTAACTGTTACGTCACGTAAATGTACTGATTTTTTTGTTACTTTGTTTTTTTTTTTGCATTTTTGTAAGTAACATTTACATATTATTATCAAGTTGATCTTTGAATAAAAAATGAAGGTTTTCTTAAATTATCATTTTGTTGTTACAATCTACATAGATAATGACTTTAAAAATACACTGAGGATTATGATTATGCACTTTAAAGAGCTCGTAGTAAAACATAAGCTGTAAAAAACCTGTGTTTTATAGGTGAAAAATCCTCTAGATTATTATGGCACGTAAAAGTTACTAAAATAGTCCAAGACAGCTTTTTGATGCAAAGTATAATGTATTATTTACTACCATGGCTTTTTAATTTTATGGTTCACCATAAGAGTAATCCTATGTTTAATGTCCGTCTTCTAACTAGATACTATATCGAAAAAAAATTGAAGTGTTGTTTAAAAACATTATCCTCATAATGTTCTTTATAAATATCTTAAGTTGTTCGTTTAGTAGACATCTACGTAGCTACATCTGTCGTATTATTTTCGTATAAACTTTGATGCGGTTATCTCGGAAACTGCTAAACCGGTTTAAGTGATTTTTACATAAATGGAAAGCTTATGTCTTCCTGATCAGCTCAGAGATAAAGTATATAATTATGCTTCACGTATAAAGGTACTTACACGGTTCTGACAGATTGTTACCGCACTCATGAACAGTATTATTGTGCAGTTTCATGGAATGACATAGCACGATTTAGTATCATTTAGAATTATGTTTTTCTCCTAATTTAAATAGAGGGGATTGTTATAATATTTAATCAACAGTAAGGCAGTTTATGGCATAACTGGAAAGTCATTCACCCGCTACCGATAAGATTATGCTGAGATATTTCTAACAGTATCTTTTGCCTGACTTGAGAAACTTGCCAAGAAATCTTATTTGCTAGCATTAGATTTATAAAACTGATTAAAATATTAAGACCTTCAAACAACGTCTTTAGATATAAAACTTTTCCACATTTTGCACACCAAATGAAAAACATAGAAATCTTTATAATTCTGAACAAAAATCCTTGTAATCTGAACTTCTTTACGAGTTAGGGGACATTCAATATAGGGACTAAAGGTGGGCTCAGCGAAGCGCCATTTTATAATAACGCTTATACACATTGGGGTATTACTGTAATTTGGGGGAACTCGCCTGGAAGAAGGTACCTACTGGGGTGCACTTGGAACAAAAACTTCAAATTATGGAACGGATATTCAAGGGACGATATTGTTATTGTTGATGTGCACTCTGAAATTAAATATTTATCGTGATAGTTGTGAAAGTGAAAATAATATATTTATAAGTTACTGCAAAATAAGCTTATAATTCTAGCTTTTCCCAACTAAAAACTAAAGCGCGGTTACTGTCGGTAATAACTTAATTGGTAATTATTGCAAAGTATGAAGCAATTACCTATTTACAACAAATCTATTGATTACACTATAAAATTATAACACTATTACGTTAATAATATGTTGCTTGTAAAATAATCTGACAAAAAATTAGAATGATTGCATGTATATTTAGTATGGTTTTTAATCGTAAAAATAAATTTTTAGGTGTATCTTCGTGATTTTTTTCTATCGTATCAAATTAGTTGTAATCATGTTTTCAATACACTATCTAACAAGCATTATATTGTAGGGTTTTTAAAGATTTTAATAATTCGTTTTTATGTTTGAGAAATGGCAACACTGTCCAAACGGTAATTTTGTAAGGGAGGGGGTAGTTTATAAGTTGAGGCACTTGGCCGAGAGAGCTCAGGCTGTTGCGAGGTAACTGTGGTGACTGTATCTGCGAAGGAGTAACGAGAGAAATAAAGTGTCAGTGTTATTCAATCAGTGAGTTTTATTATGCTTGAAGAGCAAAATAGAGTGTCAGTGTCTACATCCAGTGAGATATATTACAATATCCTGAAGAATATCATATATTTTTCTGATTTTGTTTACTGCAGCGGATCGCAAACTTTTAGGCATTATAAAACTTGCGTTTAGGTCCTGTAGTTCGCTTAAGTGGTAAATAGATTTTACTCGTACTAATGACGTTTATGAAAATTATTTACAGTTGGATAATAACTGGTGCTTATACCACACACCTTTAAATCAGCATTTTATGCAGAGAACGATAACATTTTCAACAAAAAGTCTCATTATAATTGCAAAGTGCAATTAATTATTTTAACAATCCCATATTAAACGGAATGGATTATTTAAATGAATTACGTAATTAACTATGATAATATAAATTTACGGTTCAAACTTTTCACAACCATCTTTCAACCAAGAAGAGTTTGATTTTCCAGTTTCTCAATGATTTGGTCTGTTTATCATTGTTCAATATAATTATTTTTATGACACTAGGAATAGTAATTACATCTGCATCTTCAATAAATACCTAGGAATATATTTAGTGGTTTAAAATTGTGTGTTGTCTACCAATCCATCTGAACTGTTTTATAAGTTCCTGATGCTCATACTACAACCTCTGTTCACCTCAAAAAAACAAACAAGTATGAACATAATCAATTCTTTTCCTGGTCCACAATGCATGATAAATCGCTCACGTGACAGCTGTAATGAAAACACAGCAACAGACATAAGGGCGTGTAACCATGCATGCGACATAGGAAACGTATATTTTAGCATAGCTTTAATAAACATTGGTGATTATACAACACTCCGACAGTATGGTGATGTGAAATTGTAAATAGATCGGAAATATTCCGTGGATTGGTCACTTGGGCTTGGACGCGGGTTTTCTTTTACAGAAGCTACTTTTACAATGGGAAAAAGTTTTATATACATTTTTTCGAACAAAAAACACATACTTACCTAATAAAATAAGTTACAAAAAAATGTCAAAAACAAATCTTATTCCGTAAATATACGTTAAAAAAACAAAACAAAGTTGCCATAAAAATAACAAAGAGTAGGAATTCCCCGGAAAAATTGGGTGCGCAAATTTTGTTATAAAGTTGAAATTTACAACTATTGACCATAATAAAATATTTATTTTGATGTGAGTTAACCCTTAGGGCTGTTGGGAAACTTGTGTGTTTATAATTAATAAAAAATGCAGATTTAAGGCAAAGACGTGTGGTCCATTTAATGTTCCTTTGTACAGTACAGTGGCATGTGACATTGACAGTAACGTAATAATATGACAGTAATGACACTAAATGTTGTGTTGCCAACATATTGCCAGGGCAACTGAAAGAATAAGCAAGCAGGTACTTACTAATAAAGTTTACAAAAATTAAAACGCCTTATTACTAGACAAATCATATTGACGATAAAACATGAGAATACTAATACCTTCAAAACAAAACTACGATGTTTAACCTAATAAATTAACAGTATAATGGATAGGTACTAATTTCTTCCATAAAAAAAAACTAAACTTAATTTTTATCCTATTAATTAGAACCACTACATTCTAGCGTTAGAACACAAACTTTCATTATAGCTCTTCTATGAGAATGGCCATTTGCAGTTTTGACTTCAACAACTCTCACTTTACCATCTTTACCTGGGTAAGTATTTATGATTCTGGCTAGGGGCCAGTACAGTGGTGACAAATTGTCATCCCTTAGGATCACTAATGTTCCTACTTTTACATTAGGTTGAGTGTTTTGCCACTTAGGGCGACATTGTAACAAATTTAAATAATGCTTACTCCAAACCTTCCAGAATAACATTTTTATCTCATTACAAATTTTCCAAAATTGAGATTGTTTTACTATGTTTACATTAGGCTCAGGATAAGTATTTAAAGCAGTTCCTATTAAGAAATGACCTGGAGTAATACAAGAATAATCATTTGGATCATCAGATAATGGCATGAGAGGTCTGCTGTTTAAACAAGACTCAATTTTGGCATAGAACGGTATACAGTTCTTCATATGTAAGAATAGACTTTAGTAACACTCTCTTTAAGTGGTACTTTACACTTTTAACGCCAGCTTCTGCCAATCCAGCGAAGACAGGTGAATAACAAGGCAAAAAATGAAAATTAATCCTCTTTCGAGCTGAAAATTGACAAACCTGTCTTTGGTGAACTGGTGAGTTGTGCAAGTTATGCAATTCGTTTAATTGGTTCCTTGCGCACTTGAAAGTTGAAGCATTGTCGCTGTATATGTCTGTGGGCAATCCACGTCGCGAAATAAATCTATTTAAGCACGCTATAAAAGTATCTGTTTTTAAATCAGAGGCCAGCTCTAAGTGGATAGCTTTCGTTACAAAGCACACAAACAGGCAAACATAACCTTTTGAAATTATAGGTTTTCTGATCCTGGCTATTTTGAGTGGGATCGGACCAGCGTAATCTAACCCAACCTTTTGGAAGGGGCGGCATGCATTTACTCTATCTGGCGGCAAAGAACCCATTAACTGTTTTGCTGATTCAGCTTTTAATCTAAAACAAACAGTACACTTATGTAAAACTTTTTTAACCTGTCTGAGACCGTTTACAATCCAGAACCGTTGGTTTATTGATGACAGAACAAGCTTTGGACCCGCATGGAGGTTTTTTAAATGTTCACTGGTAATAATTAAGTTAGTGATCTGTGAATCCTTAGGTAAAACAATGGGATGTTTCTGTGTATAAGGAATGGAGGCATTTTGTAATCGACCACCCACGCGAACCAAACCCCCGTCATCAATAAATGGACATAATGGTTTTCAATTACCTTTAACAATTGTTTTATTACATTTTAGAACATGAATGTCTTCTGAAAAATACTTTTGTTGTTCATATTTTACAATCATTGACAATGACAGATCAAGTTCTTGAGCTGTAATATAATTAAGTTTATTTTTAGAGATTTTTGACTTTGCATTCTGACCAAAACGTAAGATGTAAGCTAAAACTCTTATCATTCTATTGATATCAGACAATTTTTCAAGAAAATCGAGACATAATGATTGCTCACCAGAAGTAGTACAAAGCATTGCACTTAAGCATGCAGAGTCGACGTTAACCTCTGGCAAATCCTGTGGTAAAATAATATTTAATTGTGGCTTGTACTCACGTGAATTTAGAAATGCTGGGCCTTTCCACCACAGTTTATGATCGGCTAGCTCGTTTGGCATGACTCCTCTGCTAAGACAATCGGCGGGGTTCTCATCCGAACTAACATATGACCATGTGTATTTTTGTGTAAGTTGTGAGATGACCTTGACACGATTTGCAATATAAGCCTTAAGTGTGTTAATGTTAGTTTTCAGCCAAGCTAATACTATTTGTGAGTCTGAATAAAGTATAACGTCCTGTATTTGCATTTTAACAGTCAATACGTTATGAACTCTGCTAACAAGCTTTGCAAGCAATAGAGCTGCATTAAGTTCGAGTCGAGGAACTGATAAGCTCTGATTTATAGGATTTATTCGTGATTTCGAACAAAGTAAAGAAATCTTGACATTGCCTACTGAATCCAAGGATCTTAGATAGACACAACAACCATAACCAGTATTGCTAGATGCATCAGCAAACCCTATAATTTGTGCAGAGCTTGTGTCATGCACAGCTATGTGTCGCGGTATAAGCATTGGTTTCATTGTAAGCAAGCTATTATAAAATTTGTGCCAAAGCTGTTGCAGTTCACCCTTTGGCACCGAATCCCAGTCCAATTTTTCTTGCCATAAGCGTTGCATTATAGCCTTCGCGCTTACCACAATAGGTCCAGCAAGGCCTAGTGGGTCATAGAATCCACTTATGAAGCTAAGAATTTCACGCTTAGATTGAGGCATGCTATGAACGGTTTTTGTACTCGATATAATGAATGAATCTAACTTAATATTGTAATTCATACCGAGTGTTTTTAAAGAAAAGTTATTTTTCTCTAGATCAATCTCATCAAAATGTTGTTGATCTTTTTGTATTTCTTTTAATAATTCTGGTGAATTTGAAACCCATTTGTGTAAGTGAAAACTTCCTAAACTTAACAAACTGCATAGTTGTTCTTTTGCTTCTGATAGTTTAACTATAGATTGCTCAGAAAAAAGAATGTCATCGACATATGTACAGTTGTTTATAATGAAAGCAGCTACAGGGAATTCATCCTGGTATTGATCTGCCAACATTTTCAAACATCGAGTTGCCAAATAGGATGAACTCTTTAAGCCATAAGTAACTGTGTTTAGTTGAATACAATTAACACTTTCGTTTGGTGAGTCTCTCCATAGAATATTTTGTAATGACCTGTGTTTTGAATCTAAGCTTATATTTCTAAACATATTTTTGATGTCTGTTATAAAAAAATATTCATCAACTCTGAACAACATAAAGACATCTACTAATTCTTTTTGTACTACAGGACCATTAAGCAATAAATCATTTAAAGATGTTTTTGTATTGGTTTTCATGGAACCATCAAATACAACCCGACATTTTGTAGTCTTTTTATCTAACCTAAGCACAGGGTGATGTGGTAAAAAGTACACTGGATCAGTTGATAAGTTATATTGACTGATATCAATTAATGTACCATGACCTTGTTTTAAATATTCATGAATGAAGCTTTTGTATAACATATAAAGATTAGAATCTTTTTTAAATCTAAGTTCTAAGTTATGAAATCTTTTTAAAGCTAAATATAATGAATCTCCTAAAGCTTGGTTGATTGAATCTAATGGTAACTTCAGTGGCAAGACTACTTGAATTTTATTATTTTTTGTATCTTGCTCAACATTTTCACAAAATATTTTTTCACACATGTCGTGTTCAGAATATGTCTCTGGAAAGGTCTCTGGAACACTTTCACACTTCCAAAACTCAACAATGGCTTTATTTAAATCAGAATCACATTTTTTGCAAACTAAAGTGACAACTGGTTGTGTGTGATGTGTAGGTGTGTTACCTGCGATTACATAACCAAGTCTAGTATTTAAAAATGGAGCTGTAGATGCGACACTGCCATCAGCTGACTCTGAGCTGGACGGAAGAAGTTGAGGCTCAGGCGGCAGCAGGATCTGGAAAAATATGTCGGCGCCTATTAGAATGTGTATGTTACTTGGCTCATTGAACTTCTTGTCGGCTAACATAATTTTGGGAGGTAAGACTAGATCACGCAAGTCAAACTTTCTTTGTGGTAACTTTGAAGTTATTTTGTCCAATAAGTAACATGTAACTGAAATTTTAAAATTCTGGGTGAGGGAGTGTACTTCCAAATTAACCTTCTCCTTTAATTTATTTAAAGTATTGCCTATACCGATAACTGGAGTGTTGGCTGTATCAATTTGCAATTTTAATAGATTTGCAAGTTCTCTAGTCACAAAAGATGCCTGCGAACCAGTATCTAGAAGAGCCTTGACATGCACCTCAGTACCGTTGCTCGCTAATAATTTTACCTGTGCTGTAGGCAACAGTACTTGCTCGGAGGCAGCCTCGGACATCAGTGTTACTGGAGACGCTGCTTTATCTTCGTGGAGCAACGTATTGTGCTCTTCTTTGCAGACATCACATTTAAAGTGATATCTACATTTTTTACTATGATTATTTAAACAAATCTCACATATTTTGTTAGATGCAGCAAACTTGATTCGATCACTCGCAGACATAAGTTTAAATTGAGGACAAATAAAAAGCTTGTGATTGGACTTACAGAGCAAGCAGCTTCTTGTTCCTACTGTCTCCGCAGCACCTGCTGACTTATCTTTCTTCACAGCAGCGACATGAGCTACCTTTGATGCTGGTTGGCATCTGTCCGGTGGCCGCTCTGCATTCTCCAGTGCAAGTGCACGCTTGTCTAGAAAATCGATTAAGTGTGCAACCGTGGGGTCTCGTACCCGAGCCAATTGGAATTCCCTACTGCATAATAAGTCTAACTTTCTGGTCAGAATGCAAAGTACTATTGGATCCCATTGATCAACTGAATTACCCAGATTTTTTAAGGCAGCTAATTGTTGTTTTACAACAGATACAAAGTTTCTTAAGTTGCTTGCTGTTGACTTACTTATAGGAACAATATCTAACAGAATGTGTATATGTTCATTTGTAATTTTATACTTGTTATCATATCTATCGAATAGAATTTTCCTGGCCTCATGGTAACTCTCAGCAGACAAGGTGAGATTTTTAACCAGATCGTGAGGTTCCTCTCGTAGAAAATTACGTAAATAGAAAAACTTTTGCACGTCATCTAAATTACGATTGTTATGTATGAGCGAATCGAAGAGCTGTATGAACGGCTTGAACTCGGAGTACTTACCAGAGTACGTTGGTACATCTATGGTAGGTAACTTAGTATTGAAATTTTTCACGCACCCGGTTTTACAACCGTTTTCACAATTAATTTCATCTAACAACTCCCTTATGACGGTGAGCGTTTTGATGTATTTTTCTTCAACATCATCGTCGGCATCGAGGTCGGGTTCTATGGCGCATATCTCCAACGAGTATTCTTCGTACTTCTGGAATGCATCTCGAAGGCGTTCTTCTTTGAGGATCAACGCCTGTTTTGATAACCTTTTGTTTTCCTCTTTGTCTTTGAATATGTTTTCAATTTTCGTTATCGAACCTTTGATTGACGCTCGTTTCCTGACGAGCGTTTTGACTTGGTCTTCCATTATGGGAAAGCTGAAGTTGTTTTCCACACTGTAAAATTGCCGCTACAACAATATGCTTCGGTTGTAACTTGTAACTGAAGTTTTCTTGACCGCATAAGAACAAGACAACACGTTTTTTTTTTTACTTAAATCTGAAAATGGCATCTGCCTGCACGCACTAGTGAAAAAGTATGTCGGTTCGGTTGCGATTCGAACTACTTCCGGCGGCGTCGGCGTGGCGGCGCGTGCTCCTAGAGCACAATGGACTCACCCGTCGCTGATTGGCTCGTCGAGATGGCGTGATTTCACGTGAGCCAATCAGATGCGTGCTGCTTGGCGCGGCGACGAATCTCGATGGCCACGGAAGTCGTTCCTTGCTGTACTCAAACCAAGAACGGATTTCTTCTCAGAATACTCGAACGCGGCGACGAACTTTCTGGAGCGTTTTGGACTTGCCCATATATGAAGGAGTAATGGACTTGCCCGCTTCTTTGTTCGTGACGGTCGGCGTGGGTCTTTTCTGGAAACTTGATCCAATTTCTACACAAATTCACTTTCTTTCGCTGGATTGTCTATATAATTGCTCGATGGACCATGTTGGGAAACTTGTGTGTTTATAATTAATAAAAAATGCAGATTTAAGGCAAAGACGTGTGGTCCATTTAATGTTCCTTTGTACAGTACAGTGGCATGTGACATTGACAGTAACGTAATAATATGACAGTAATGACACTAAATGTTGTGTTGCCAACAAGGGCTCTTAACGATAACAAGTAAAGGACAATGTAGCTGCCGATTCGCCGATTCGCATGTCAAACACGCTGTTTTTCCAGAAATTTCTTTGCATGAAAAAGTTATAGTGCACATAATAATATTTTAATATGACTGTTACATCAAAAATAATTCGATTCGAAAGCAAACAAACAAAAACGTGACTCTTTAGGTATCAATTACGAATTTCATAAATACACACGCACGGCCGGCCATGTTTTATTCAACTTTTAAATCGTATTATAATTTTTTTTCACAAAATCTAGGTTGTGTTTTAAAAATTTGGCCGGTCGTTCAACTGTGTTGTGGGAGAATACTTTGTAACAATGGATCGTTTTCAAAAATTCGGAATTTTTCGGTAAAAAATGAACCGTTAATGACTATTTCAATGGTATTTTTTTTGTTGTTTTCAGGTAAGGAGATCTTCTTTTTGACGTCCGTAAGTGGATACGTGAATTTTGCTGTTATTACAATGTTGGTGAGTGCGAGGTGGTGATTAGATTAACTCAATGAAAAACTGTATGGAATTAGAATAGAATAGAATAGAATAGAATAGAATACTCTTTATTATGCACACCATTTAAATTACTGGTTAAAATTATTATTTTTGGGTGGTTGGAATTATTATTTTTCTTTTTGATATCTTATTAATTCGCTTAGCACGGCACGCGAACATCAATGACATCATCCGACGAGCCCTTGTCACCGTCGGCGTTCCAGCTGTATTAGAACCCAATGGCTTGGCACGCGACGATGGCAAGAGACCGGACGGCATGTCTTTATTTCCATGGAAGTTGGGAAGGCCTTTAGTGTGGGACGCAACGTGTGTCGATACTCTTGCGCCATCCCATCTTCCTGGCTCTGCGTGCTGTGCTGGCACTGCTGCTGCCGCTGCGGAAAACCTCAAGCGGCGGAAGTATAATAACCTTATCGGTAATTATATTTTCGAGCCGTTTGGGGTTGAAACCCTTGGGCCGTGGGGTCCGAGTGCTCATATTTTGTTCAACGAAATCTCCAAACGGCTGGTTGACACTTCCCGTGACCCAAGGGCTGGCTTTTATCTTGGCCAGCGGCTTAGCATTGCCATACAACGTGGCAATGCCGCCAGTCTCTTGGGTACTTTACCAGTCGACAGCGATGCGGAGGAATTTTTCGACGCCATATTTTAGTTTTTTAATAGTTTTAGTTATGTTAGTATATAATTTTGTTATTTTTAGGTTATGTTTACAGTTAAAATAAAATAGTTATTAATTTGATAAATTCGCCAATTTCAGTACGAATACTTTTTTTAAATAGCACATACTGCGACAAAAAATCTCAGATTAACTGCTAAAAACCAGAAAAAAAAACCTAAACATCGACAATCAGTCTCGTCGAATTGTGTCTAACGCGGTGGGTTGAACGGCCTCATTATCGGCCTCTCGTGAATAATATATGGGACGAATTTCGCGATTCCACGGATGACTGTCGTCAGCGTTGCGTCAGAGTCACTCTCATTACAAAAAACATTGTATTAAATTATTGAACTGAATATACAGGTCATATTTATCAAATCACAACTAGTTAATAGTTTCTAACCGACAAAGTGACAGTATTATAATCATAATTTCAAACAAGTACCGACTAGTTTCGATGACAACCAACCGCTGGATATTGACTATCACTACTTGCAAGGAATAACAATCAGCTAAGACTTTTCCATTGCGTTTTATCTTCTAAAAATTTTGGTACTGTGGTCAACAAAAGAAGTAATGGATATTCAACCGCCAAGCAATATGTAGGGGCAATGTAATACGTTTTCTATTACCCGATCGGTTTAGAAATTCAAAGTTTATCAACCTAAACGAGATCGCGTTTTGAATATAAAGAAATATAATGTTACATTTAAATGCATCCAACGTTCGTTTTGCAAAAGTTATTTTTAACACGAACCTTTTTAAAATTAATATTCAATGCATATGTTTTATGTGTGTGTTGACACGGTTTTTGGTCAGCAGGGTAAAGAAAACAACTCTAAACGGTTTTTCAACTTTACTATTTTTTTACCTTATTCATACATAAACAATGGTTGTTGCAAAGAGCTGTTGTTTTCAACAGTTTATAATAACTGCAATAAAATACATGGTAAAACGCATTACTAATTACTCTAAACTTTAATTAAACAGATCCCTCATGCTGAGATTTAGAGTGACTAATAGAACGCCCAATTTTAGAGTCATTAATAATTATTGACAGATTCATTATCAAAATCAGTGTAAAATTTCAGCATAGTCAAATAAGTCGCAAAGTCAAGCGTTCTTGTCAATGCGGGGTCAAAGGTAAACAACCTGGGGTCGGTTCAATGCCTTCGCTTTTTTATTTACGGCTAAAATTTTTGCCTTTATTTAAGCAGTTAATCATGAGTTTTTATTGCTAATTTAACTATGGGTTAATTTTAACTGACTGCAATTATTTTATTTATATAATATTCGGATGCATTTACATGATTTTATTAAAATTCAATATCGTAGTGGATATGTCATCAACATCATCATCAAAATGGCTTTAAAAAGAAGTTTTTATTTTTTTTTATTGAAATCAAGTTATGTAAGAAAAATAGATATACATCTTCCAAATTCTGGTTTAAGTCTGGCATGAAATTATTCTTTAGCAATTCCAAGTTGCTAATTTTTCAGACAGTAATTTTCCAGTTATATTATTATCAATTAGGGTCGGATAAAAACCCGGCTAGCAACTAAAATAATTATCAGTGTAAATAATGTCAGTCCTATCCCAAGGTATTTTACCATGCGTGTGTTGTTTGTTTAATAATTATATATTATATCAGTATCTAATCTCTGCGAGTTCAGTAACCACTGCAATCTATGTGTATAATACATAAGTCATTAAGATAACGGTTGTATCATTTGTCAAAAAAGTTTTGAGTAAGTAGGTATATTTATAAAGTGATCAAACAAACTGTGTGTTATATTTTATATTATCTTCAATATAAGTGGCAATAGCCCAACGGTTATGGAATGGACTTTCGAGTAAATGGTTTTGGGTTCCTGCCCTAACCTGGTATAGAAAGGTCGAACTTATTACCTACTTTATTTGAAAAAATTAACAGGAATAAATACTTTGTCGTAACACAACCCACAATGCTAGTCATTTAAAAAATCATCATTATTTGACCTTTTTATAACAAAGTACTTTTTGCCTTTAATTGAACTTTGATTCCTCATTTGTTAATTATCGGAACAGCCAGGTAATGAGGTCGTTAACCTTATTTTGTTTTTATCAAGATTTAGAAATAGATAATGATTTTGCTTGATAAACAAATTGGATGACTTTAGGTATAACTTACGTCAAGCAAAAAAAAATGTAGGTAATTGAAGAATTTTCCTCTAACACTTAACCTTTAAACTCAAAACGTATTAACAATAAAGCTTTTCAAAGCGGAAAAAAAACACTTGTTTACTATAAAAAAAAAATGAACACGCTCAACAAAATAAATCTGAATGTATTTCAATTTAGTACTTACTACAAGAAATGAGTAGATGTACGTACGCATAAACACTAGAATCAAGTTCGTTGTCCCCATTATCTTGGTAAATGTATCGACGCGAACATTTTGCAGCTGTTACTCACACACTCAGTAGATTTTTTCACAATATAATATTTTACAACAATGTTAATAAAAATATTGCCTACATTTATCAATCACTACACTCGGTGGAACATAGTCCAATTAGCATTATATTAGTATTCAATTAAATTCGGTACTCACATTGTAAATTGAATTATGTCATCCTAATTATCTGATAATGACTAAATGAGCCCGGTTCCTGAAGGCCTGATCTATTCTATTAAAGCTGATGTCAAATGATTTGATTGGCTTTTGTTGTTTCTGCTAACTAATCACACCAACACATTTGATTTGACAGCAATTTACTGATGAAAAGCTTGACTAAACTTTAGACTAGCAATATTTTGTTTAAGGTTTCAGTTTATTAAATCCTAATATTATGAGAGTATCAGAGTATTTTTTTGTGTCTTTACTTAAAGGTGTTAGGTTAACATATTTGCGCGCTACGTTTTGCCGCGAAGGCGTACACAATATTAAGTAAATATGTAATTAAAAAATAAAATACTTAAGAACTAAATAAAACAAAACCCAAATATAAATTTAAAAAATGTATTAAAAATTATCATATAAAATATCTGGAACAGTATACATACTCGTAATAACATTTTTCAAGTAATAGCGAGGTGAGAGCTTTCTTAAACTTTGATGGGGCACATTTTTTATACTATCGGGTATTTATAATTATAAATGCCAGTTTGTTTGTTTTTTGTTTGTTACGGTTTCACGCTAAAACGGCTGAACGGATTTGGATGAAATTTGGCACATTGGTAGACCATGGCTTAAAAAAGGACATAGCTTACTTTTCATCCTGGATCGTAGACGAAGTCGCGGGCAACAGCTAGTCCATTATAAACTCTAAGGCCATTTATTTATGTCTATATGTTTAACGAGCCATACGATGTTGAGATGAAAACTTGGCACTATTTGCCTCGTGTTTCGAAGATGCGTTGTAATGTTGTGTGAGGTAAAGTATGTTTATCTGTGCGATAGATGGCGCCACGTGTCGCTTGGTGGACGCGTGGATGTGTTCATGCCAAGTATTAGTTGTCAAGCGTTACAATAATTTATTATGTCAGTTATATTAACAAGTTGTAAAATATTTTACTTTGTAGTGTGTTTGTGACGTGTGAATTGTCAGAGTAACTAGGTATGATAAATTTTATGATTAGACTGAAATACTTAGAATGCGTTTGGTTTGCCTTGGAGCAGAAATACAAAAAAGTGATGTATTTTAAAGTAGTGCCAAATGTAGATTGATATTTAGTGTACATAGATAAATAAGTCAGAATGAAATAACACAATTTCAATAGGTTAATAGGTTGAATTGCAGTGTAATTAAACCAATTGCAATTAAGTTTTCGTATTTGTAGAACCATCCGCCTGGCTCAGATAGCAGGCGGATGGTTCAACAAATACGAAATAAAAACGCAATCTGGCCGTATATAATAGAGTTATACTCAAACAAATTTATGTTTCACATTAGAAGAAATCTATTTATTTATTATTTAATAGTTTAACCACTTAAGACCAATTAGCTAGCCGTCCTCTCGTAATTACTGCACCATTAATGTCCCTCCAGAGTTTTTGTAGGTTTCTTTATGGATTTATTATGGGTCGTATGTCAGAGGTCTAGACCCCATTTAAATAGAATAAATTATTTATTACCAACTTTTATGCATAGCATTATTTTTCCTTTTTATTACAGAATTATTTTCTTCTGTGTCAAATATATTTTACATTTCTATATCAAATCCCTGTTCTGGAAAGACTTTATTAAAAATCTTATTCCCTTTTATGTGCCATATTGTTTATTTATGTTCTTTAATAAAACGAGATGTTTGCAAGTATGTTCTGTTGCAAATGTGTTTCTTATCTGGGCGTAAATATTTTTAAGTGCGTATAAAAAGTTGTTGCACTTTTTATGTACATTGCAAGTGGATTCAAATGTAGGTAATGTATCAACTTGATACTTTGTAAAAGCTTTCAGGTAATCAAAGAGAGGATAATTTTTAATGGACTATTAATATTATTCTAGGCGCACTATATTATTACCTTCTATAAGTGCTGTTTAACATTATAATGTGCGGGTGTACATGTATACTAAGGTACACCTCTGCCTAACCTTGCGGGGAATTACAAGCGTGATGTTATGTTATTGTGCAGCTGCTTGCGATTAGAAGCAAATAATATTATATATTTATGTTGATTTTCTGTAAATGTAGGAATTAGCTAAGTTAAAAACTTATTTGTTAGTTTAGGTATGATTTTAGACGCATTAATATCTAAATAAACACAATTAACTCAAAAAAAAACATTCAGTGTTTTAGATTCCTTTTTATTACAGCATTTTTTCATTAAATCAATAAAAAATATTTATTACGTTTATATTCGCAGACATAATAACATACTTAATCTAATCTACAAAAGTGACTTATTTCCCGTTGCTAAGCCGAAAGCGAGCCAACAAGCATGCTATTTATAGTTTATTTCGAAGTGACCCACTTAGGAACTTTGTAGATAACCTAACATGGTCCGAGACTTTATCTTGATGCGACATGTCTATCACTTTCCAACGTACACTGTTTTCAATGTAAAGATTATTAGTTGCGAATAAATTGTTTAAGATTCTATTATATTACTTACTCGCAGTTCTTTAAATGTGAATGAGAATAAGCAAAGTTGACTTTTTCTAACTTTTTAAGAGTCTGTCCATGTACATTTTAATGAAAAAATATTCAATGCGAAAATGGAATTTGTTTCCTAAACCAAGCCAGCTCCACAAAATCATCTGTGATAGTTCAGGGTCGTCGACACTAACCTACGCCTGATTTCATTTAATCCTCTCATGACGGCTAGCTTTAATTTTTTTTTGTTCAACCCATTTCGAGCTAAACATAAAAATCTCACGAACGCAAAAATCGACGCGAAAATATTCAAAATCAGAATGCCATATTAAAAACATGGCCGGACTTTGCCGGATTAAGGGTGATGTACATCCAGGTTTAATCTACGTTTATCGGCGACAGGCAGGCGGGCACAGTCAATACCGATCGACGGTTTAATCCGTCCGTCCTGCCTGTTATATTGTTTTAATAACTTGTGAATTTATGCCTTTTGAGCTTTTTTCGTGGAAACATGAATGTTTTGGGGCTGTTGTTCTATAATAGTGAAATATTTTTTCCCCTTTTTTGTTAATGTTTCCCAGCTTTATGGTATTATGAAGTATGAAACCTTGCACTCCACTTGCACTCTGCTGGACACAGGTTCAAACTTTAAATGGTACCACTAACATCCGTATCTCCATACCATCTGGTTTTCCATTCCCAAATCTGTCAAAACATTTCAATACGTCAACTCAGTATTTTGCCCCAGTAATGAAACAAAAATAAAGTTGATTCAGGGCATTATTTCACTTTGGCAAAGAAAAATAAGTGTAAATTATTTATGTACACAATTCGACTATAGATTGGCGAGTGTTTTGGCAAATACTCTTAAGGTTTGGACAGAGTCGCCGAAAAGTTGTGAATTTAACAACTTCTCTTCTTTGCTAAATATCTTGTTTTTATTTAAGGGTATTGTGGGGTGGAACGGGGTAGAAATTTGTAGAATAGTGGTGAAATATAAGAGTACTCTTCCTAATTAATGGGTCTCGAAGTTTAGAAGGTTAATATGCTTCTTTTAAATAACTGATTTTGAACCTTAATTTACCCTTATGGCGAAAGCGCCAGGATAGCCCGCGAAACTCAAAATATCTTACGTTTTTTGCAATTTGCAAGTCAGTATTAGGTTGTATGTTGATCTAAATATAATTCACGGCCGTAACAAATACTTATTTATAGAATTATAATTTTAAAAATCATTGGTATAGAACTCACACCACGTACAATATTAGGTAAAATGACTCCACGGACCCGATTCACACTGCGCTCTCGTGAGCGGTTATAATTCTCTAAGTTCATATTACCCTATTGAATGACAATTTCATTATGTTACACTTATGGAGTTGTATTGCTGATTCTAATGATTATAATTCTGTAAAGCCATATTAGTTACGGCCGCGAATTATATTTTAATCAACATACAACCTGACACTGACCTGTAAATTGCAAACAACGTAAGAAAATTTGAATTTCGCGGGCTACCTTAGCGCATCCCCCCCTAAGCAGTTGAGGGCGAAAATCTAAATCGAAAAAATTAACATGAAAATCGAAACCTATACCGTCCACCCCGCACCATTTAAGTTAACAAATAATTTCCCAATCGGAAATCTGTAACCTTTCTTCAACTAGCAACCCTGTTTACCAAAAAAAAATGCTAACCCACCACTCGCTAACGCAACGCACTGTAATCTACCGTGGTGTTGTAAAGGTTAATGACCGTCGTTACATCGGCAGTGGGGGGTTGAATCTGAGCACGGATGGGTTTTCCTCCTATACGTTTATTATTTATCTTTCTAACTGTTGGGTGAGCACGTGGGGTGTAATGGGTTTAGTAAATGTACCGGAGATGATAGGTGAAGATTTTTTATTGTAGTGAAGTTTTTGTAAGTATAGCAATATGTCTATTTTTTTCTACCAATTTGTCTAGTGTTTTCTTTTGGGACCTTATTTTATTAACAAATCTTGAGTGTTTCAAATGCTTTTTCTATTTTTATCGGTTCACAAGCTTTGCTTCAACTTGATTGGTTATGGTGTTGATTGCTCAGAGTCCGCTTCGTTAACATTTTAGTGCCGTATTACATAGAGGCTATTAAATTTCATTCCAACACTTGATTTAAGAAATTAACGATCAGCTCATCAGTCAATTAGTGAAAGATTTCCCATCAATGAAATCATCCATGTTTCGACCACTCTAAACCATCTCCGATAGTGATCTTTGAAACCGTCCACGTTCCAACCTCTCCAACCCGTCTCCGATGGTGATCTTTGAAATCGTCCACTTTCCGACATCTCCAACCCATGGGTTGATCTGATGGTGATCTTTCCAACACTCGCAAAAGCACTGTAGCATTTAATAAAACAATTAGCTGCACAGATTACCTGCCGAAAACCATCCTAAACTTTAACTCGCCCACCATCATCATGAAAATAATCCGAAACAAAATACCGAAACATTCGTACCTACTAACCCAAACTATGAATACTGCTGACCCTAAATTTTGCAGATAACGTACAAGCAGCTTAATCCCATGTTATCATTAGACACACTCGCTGTTTGATAATGTCCTTCTGCCAAAATAAACTGCTTCACCCACCATCTCTATTACAAATGCTATAGAGATGAAAATTAAAGTTTTTGGGTGTATTTGTAGGTTGGTATGCTGGTATTGGGGACGAAATAGATTGACGGGTAGATCCTCTTTTGTGATAAACATCTATTGTTCTAGTGTCTTTTCTTTGTAGGCTCATTGGTATCGGATCTTGATGAAAGTGTATCATTAACGTTAATTATAGGGTAAAGGGCAGATATTGAGCTAGATAGAGAAACTAATTGCATGGGGCATAGAGATTCTTTGTAGTGATTTAGTCGCAATGAGGTCTTCGATCAGCTTGGCTCTTGTGACTCATGCTGACATTTAAAATTAAATGTGGACAGAGCAAAATCATTGCCTCTGCTAGCTTTAAATTTAAACTACTTAAGTACATCAATCATAAATAAAATGTACGAGTATCACTGAATAATCATAAATATTTAACAATCGTAGTCTTTAACACGCTTTTATCTCCTCTTATACATCTTAAAAGATAAGGAATAAAAGCATATTTTAAAAGCTCTTAAATTGATACGGCGGCTATTCGGATTGCTTCGGATATTGTCGCCCAAGATCGTGACTGGACAAGCACGAAGCGAAAATTTATTTCGACAGTCCACGAAATGTGACCGAATACATTTTATGTCATTAAACTTTTAACGAGAATTAACGATTGGAAAGGAAGTAGTTAAAGATTTTTGGTTACTTATCATAGATATATGTGCATACATAATATTCAGGTGTTAAAAGAAATAAAACTTAGCGAGATTTTCCTTTAATAGCTGTTTCACATGGTATCCAATCAGCAAAAAGACAGATTTCATAATGACATAATCTTAACATTTTAAAATTGCATTTAATAAAACAATCTCCGCCGCTTACCAATTCTTCCCCAACTCAATATAAAAAATAAACAAAGTACAGTCCTCCACTCGGCTTTCTACAATATTCATTATAAATAACAGTTGTACAACGATCAATCTTGTTCGGAACGCCTTACTAAATTGTCTTAACACGGACGATCCATTTGTAAGGATTTTGCTAAAAAAATGTTATTACTAATGACATGGAAGTAACAGGAAAAGTGCTTGAACTAAACAGATTGAATATTGTTGAAGTAGAAATAATATTACTGATGGATTTTTAAGGTGGTTTTTTTTTTTTTTTAATTTTTAGTAGAGCGTTTTTTATTGAAACTTCATACACATAAGCAAGATACGTAGATCTAAAAAGTTAGTTAAGAACATTTTCGAAAAATAGTGTTGCAGCTAAATTCGACCGATTTTAAATATTCCATAGAAACAGAGATTTCCAATTATCTGTTTTCAAATAAGAAAATTCGGAAATCAAGTTTCATTAAAATCGGTTCATGCGTTTCAATAAAAAAGGACTTGAAAGTTTGTATGAAATGCCGTACGGAGCCAACGCTCTTGGGGTGCCTCCGCCACTTTAACACTTTTTGTTTCCGTTTTATGCAATGATTTCCTAGTACATTCTGGAAACAAAACTCAATCAATCTTCTCAACCTATTGGAAAATTTATAGAATTTAGTCCGTTATCTTAATATAGTTCTTCAGCATTTCCACGCCTCCTCGAAAATGAAGACGCTCGTTCAACTGGCCAACAGAACATAAATCTGGCCTCTAGTATCGATCTTTAATACCACTTGGACTCCTGCCCACCCCATAAAATCACCCTTTTACCATAAAACAGAAACCCATTAACGAACCCATCAAAATTCACTTATAAACTTTCATATAATTCAAAATACTTATTGGAAAATGTATTTTATTATGGTTCTAGTATCTTCATCTCTTTCTCATTCTCTGTCCATGTCAATAATCTTAAGTGTCGTCTTGAAGTATTGCCAGACGTATATAATTTTAGTTATAGACGTCTAGACTCTTACACTAAAATTAAGTGTCGGGTATAGAAAAGATTTTTGTAAACACGGCTGGATAGGGCTGGGAAAAGTCGATAGTTAGTGTGAAATTGTCGATGTTTTAGCTAACTGCAATGGTGATCGATGCTAAATACGTATAGAAAAGTTTTTTCTGAATTTCAGCATATTTCCTATATTGATTTTAAATAGCCTTAATCACCTTTCAGGTGCTATTACAAGTATTGAACCTCTAATTAATCAACAATCAGCATGACGGGCTTGTAGCTAAGTTATAACAGCCGCACGGTTCGATCGATCAGGTTAAGCTACGCTTGCCGCGGTTGGTCTGTGGATGGGTAACCATTTTTACATACCAAGACCCCTCCGAGCCTCGGATAGCACGTTAATCCGTTGGTCCTGGCTGTCATTCGTGAACCTTTGACAATCATTATGGGTCGTCAGAAGTCTGAAAGTCTTACCTCGGGGTATTGTAATATCCAGTAACTGGGTTATGGAGGTCAGATAGGCAGTCGCTCCATGTAAAATACTGGTATTTAGCTGCATCCAGTTAGACTGGAAGCCGACCCCAGCATATGTAGTTGGGAAAAGGCTAGGGGATGATGATACAACAGACAGCATACTTACTTGAAATATTTTCAAAAATATAAGATAGACACGATAAATAAAGCTCGCAGAAAAACTTCTCAAAAACAGCAGTAGCTTGTACACTATCATAACTTTAGTTTATCATACCGAAAGAAATCCACGAAAAATTGGAGCCCGCTACGAAGTGGGGTTGAAAACATTTTGCTCCGATATATCGGAACGGTAGCAAAAATTGGCACGGAATATATCGTAGTGCATATCTCGATCTCCAAAACCCGTATTTACGTTCGCAGGTAACAGAGGAAAGTTTTAGGGTTCCTTACGAAATTGGAAAAGGACATTTTCGTTTTTGCTTACTGTTTGGCTCGTAAATGAAGATGGGATTTGGTATATTTACAATGCATGTATTTCTTTCTGTTACTCAGCATTTTGCAACTCTGAACATAAAATAGAGGCTATGAAACAAAGCGTGGATACTAGAAAAGTCAAGATGTCGATACTATTCATTTTGTACCCCATCACTAAAGCTTAGAAGTAATTTAAGCCCAGCGTATATTTAGTGACTTAATTTATATGATTACTAATTGTTTGATGGTCCAATTTGACGGAATTTAAAAGCTATGAATTTTACATTTTAAACTCGATGACAAAGTATAATTTAAATTGAAACATACATTATTTACCACGTAGATTATTATTTTTTTCTCCAGATTGTATGAGAAACACACCCATGCAACTAAAGTCGCAAGACTTGAAATACTTTTTTAATCTTTATAATTGTTGCCTGCGTACCGCTTAAAAAACTTAATTAGTTATAATTATTTAAATAATATTCTACATATATCTAATTTCTTAGGTAACAACATTTCTTCGTCTAAGGGACTATCGACATTTATTCAATTCCAATTCAAGTTAGCCTTTAAAGAGCCGCTGCATCGATCCAATTTACTCTAGTAAAAAAGAAAATCGACAGAAAAATTTACAGAACCACTGAGTAAGTTTATATTATTTGTGGAATCGAACGCTGCACATCTGTTCGAGGTGTAGGTTTTTTATTAGGCTGTTATTTCTGCAATCGGAGCCGACTGCCCGTGTGCCCGCCCCGTTTTACATGTTTACATGCTGTGGGGAATTAAAAATTTGTTGCTGCTTTCAATTCGAGTTTTGGTTTCAGAAAATAATGTTAATTGATTTGTAGTTAGGTTATTTTCTCGAAAAATAGTTGAAGTTTACATAACTCTAAAAACACATGGGTAATGTTAGTAGCTTTTCTATGTAATATCTTGTAAAGTTTTCTTCTTTTATTTAATACGGTTATTAGTAAGTATTAGTAAAACTTACTAGTGTCCACAACTCTACGACAACGCGCGTATTTTGTATAATGAGTTAGACAATATTTGAATTCCTATAATTCAAAAACTTCAGCCTCCTTAGCTTCAAGTACTACCAACAAAGTGATTAGGTCCTTCCTAAAATACCCACAATGTTCCTCTACAAGTCACCGAACAATTACTCCAATACATTACTCTTTATATCACCACGCTATCGTTCAAAGGAGCAATACAAAAGCATTGTTAAGCCACACAGCCTTTTCGACGTTGCCTTTAGGCCGATTTCATTTTACAAAGTAACTTTGAAAGGGCGACTAGACAGCTGTCGTATTCCGTAATATTCTGGGGACTAGACTAGACGCAAAGCCAATGTTTGAACGAATATTTGAATGAATATTGGAGCCAATGTTGGTATGAGATAATAAGCTATTGCCCATTTTGAATTAGCAAAATAAATAAGTAATTTTTTATCAATGTTCCCAAGGTCTGGTTAAATAAATTACAGCGCATTTTTCATGTTATCGGTACAAAGGGAGGGTCTACCCCTCCCCCTCCAATTCTTAACCTCTTACAATCTGTTTATACCTACGAAGTTAAATTGGAAGTCTTTAAACGGCAAGTTAATTGAAATTCCAAGAAGATGAAACATGATGAGTTATTTTGCGAATGAAATTATACCCGGTATATTAGAAATTTATACGAGCACGTTGCTATTTAATTTACATTGTAAGTAGCTGTGTATTATAAAAGTGACAGCAATTAAACTAGTTACAAATATTGCTCAAACATTTGCCCAAACATTGGCTGCCAACACGTCGCCGACACTCAGTGCACTGCGCTTTATTAAATTCTGGGGAGATTGTTTTTCTGACTGGCGTCCTCAAGTTTCAAGAGGGTTGAACTTCATAACTTTATAGTTAACTTGTTATGATTAATGCTAACTAACTATGAATAGATTAGTTTGCGAAACGTTTGAGAATCGCTCCTTTTAGCGTGAGTTTGTGATTAAAGTTTTGCGTCGAAAAATATAACTTTTTGAGCTGAATTAAGATGGTTTACGGTTTAAAACATCGTGGAAAGAGATGCCGTAGGCAACTTTTTGTTATTTGCAGTTTGAAACTATGACTTCACATATTTGTGAAAATTTATCTTTTCTTTATAACAATTCTTGATATCAGTCTGTCTCATTATTTTGATAGACATAGGCCTTTCTTATATAACACATCTTTATGTAGTCCTACCCAGATTCTCTAGCTCGTTCGTTCATTAGCTCTCTGGTCCATCATTTGGCCGGAGGACGCCCCATGCCTACTCTGCTTTTCTGAAATCTAAGAGAAAATCATGAAGAACATCAATAAATCCAATTATAACTTCAGAACTCAATTCGACCGTCAATCGATCGACCGTTGACACAGCAAACTTTATTCGTTTGTTTATTTTTTTCATCAATACTAAAAATATAATGTCGTAAAATTTTTACGATTAACGTTGAAGTGATATCGCAAGGTTGGTTGAACGAACTTTGTTAGGAGGTACATAACTGATGACATACACATACATACATATGTAAACACCTGTATATAAAGATGCGCCTCATAGAACACAATATTGTAAATCAACTAGCAAACGAACACAACAAAATTATTAATAAAATAACGATGAATGAATTTTTTGCTTGTTAACACTCTGTGCAACATTTTTATACACGAAATTGACACAGTTTGTAAATAATTAAATTTCGGGGTTATATAATGTGACTTATAACCATTTTGACACTGATAATAATACTTGAATACAATAATAATTAATGCCAATCACGTTGAAGCAAAAACAAGTAGTTACATCTCCACTAATAAGACTATTCAAGATATGCATCAATAGTTTCTACACCACTAGAAAAATACAATTTTTGTCTCAAACATTCGTTAGCTCATAACATATTTTAAAGAGTTTTCTTTCGTGTGTTTTCCTTATAATGCCTATCGGTCACGATAACTGGTTTTCTAATCACGCCACCTTTCACCTCCGAGTCAGTGGGTTTCATCGTCTTCTGACTTACCCTAATGACTGCCATTTCCTTTAATTAAAATTGATTGCTCACCATTTTTCCTAAAAAGTTTCGGTTTTGCTTCTAAATCACCCACCGTGACACTGAAAATTGCCACATCTAGACTAATATTACCAACATGGATGGGCCTGAGAACACTATAAAAACTATGGAATCAGAATAAATAAAGACCTCATTTTCAATAACGTTAGTGCCTTTTAAGACTATCCGATCATCTCAAAAAATACATTCCGTTTTACCAGAGAATGCCAAGCTAACCGCAAGACAATTGAGTTACGCATATTACGTCAAAACAGCGGCAACGCTGGTAACGAAACACCGGCGGCGTGATTGGCTGAAGGATAGCATTCAATCTTGGAGATACCACAAGAATAATAGGTTCGTGTTACGGGCTCGATATCTAATAGTAACAGCCTATTAGAGATCTTGTTCCTGTACCAGATACCGAGAGTTTAACATTTGTAGGATTTGCTGGAGATAAGATTGGTTTTGGATTATAGTTTCAAATTCAAATTCTTTATTTCAAACCACAGATCCATATAGTGTTTCATGTTGTAGAACTTTTGAACTTTAACTTTTAGGTGATCTGAAATTGTTTTGAGATACTTACATTATAATTGGATTAGCAATTTACAAACCTAACTTGATTAGCAAAACTACACTCTGCGTTATCATAAGCATCATCAGATCCAACTGTGTCAGTATTCGGCTGGACATAATCCCCCACCCCCCAACCCCTACCCCCCCTACCCCCTAACCCCTATTTAAGTACTTCAAATCAATTCATCCACTTTTTTCCAAAACAGGCACTTAAAATCAATAACGCGATCCTCCACTTAAGAACAGTAAACATCCAAATTAAATTCCAGACATACATCATTCGCCCCAATTCGTTAGTTGCGAATAAATTGCAAGCGAGGCGTCCGCGGTAGCAAGCCCTCTATAGTCAAATTATTCACTCTCGCAATCCTAGTAAAGCCAGCAGTCTCCGCCCAGAGCGGGCTGTTCGTGTAATATTAAATTATAGTGGGCCAAGTAAGACATTTCGAAATAGAAAATTGTTTCCATTCGTTGTTTGTGGACTGTGCTCTTAATTCAGATGAATGTGCTTATGTTGCTGCTGGTTTTAGCTATTTCTTTTGTTAATACTTCTGAAGTATCGTTTTGGCTGTATTGCTTGGAAATTATTGAAGGTCATGCCTTTTTGGTGGATTGGTTACTTTACTTGTTTCTTAGAATTTCGACATCTTAGCTTATCTCAATCTATCCACCGTTGAATTTAGGATCTAAGCGTGATTTTTTCGCATTATTAGCTCTAACATTAAATATAACTAAGATCTTGTTCTCTACTTTTGATTTTTAGTTTTACTATAGTACCGACTCGCCTTTGTAAATTCAAAGCTCTAAATTCTCGGAATTATTTATTGTCCTTTAATTCGCAAAGCTCATAACATGAATCTCTCTAAGCTTTTATAAAGCGTAGCTGCTTGTTCAACACAAAATACAATTAAACCTGTAAAAAGAGAATTATCAAAGCCATTCCTAGAAAATCTAGCAGCTAATAAGCTTTCAGAGTAAAACAAAAGGGAAAAGTCTACTACTTACTTTGTACACTACATTTTTAATTCCTGTTATAAAATTCTGTTTGCTCTCGGCTGCTTTGATGGCAGGGACACATAAATAGACTGCAGTTTCAGCATAATGCATGTCTGGAGCTGTTATTTTATATTTATGGTATTAGTGATCGCCATCTTGGAAAATATTTGCCTTTTTATCGTTAGTTGAGCGACTTTTAGTAATGTGTCTTGTGAAGTTAATTTACGGCGAGATGCTACTTGCTCTAAATTAATTATTTGCGTTTAATCTTTACTTTATAAATGGCTTAGTTTGGGCTTGCACTTATAGAAACAGATTCTTTATCATCATGATAAAACTTTTTTTGAGAAAAATAGCCTCACATATAGAAAAAGCAAGAAAGTCAACATTTAAAAGCGGCACTTTTTCAAACACAATAATTCTTTGCAGTTTTACAAGCAAGTACAAGTTGACAGCAAACTGTTGCCTGCCTTTTATTTCTCCTATAGGCGCTCCTTGCCAAGTGTTCCAAGTTGTGGCTGGTTCGCAGCCCGCCAGCTCAGCCGTATCGGCGGGACTTTTAAAACTCAACTCTGATACGTTTAATATAGTGTCTACTGCAGCAGGCAAAACTTAAATAATGCCCATAGAAAACTTGTTTCGTGCAAGTTGCGGGTATGCCGCTCCCGACTAACTTTCCTGTTTGCTTTCAACCGTACGTATTTTATTCTTTCCTCTTTTAATGCGATGCTTTGCATGTCGGTTGCCATCGTAGACGGACCGTGTTTTAAGAGCAAACCTTTTGGGACGTTTTCAAATAGAGGCGTATTGCCTCCGAACGTCGGATTGTACTTTTAACGTGCGGCCCGCGGGGAATCCTTGCCTGTTCATTGTTTACTTGTGAATATTGTAATGCTCGTAAACTCACGCTAAAAATAGCCTCCCTAAAAGGCAATAAGCATAAACACAACTCTGGAAAGTTGGTTTGAAAAGAGCTTTGCGATATTCAAAACAGGACGAGGGGGCTTAATGTTATTCATGAATGGTAAAGCGTCGCGTTGTTCCCAAACATCGTTTATATTTGTAAGTTACGAAACAATGACACTAACTTAAACTCTGGATGTAAAGACGGGTGTTATCTTGGTTTGATGGCTCACATAAACAACAGATACGGTTTATTGCTTCCCCGCAATTTCGTATTAAATTTCAAAGTTTTGAAGTCTCCGCCTTAATTAAAAGTGACGGTGTATTTTAAGGATATATATCACCTCGGTCGAGATACAATCTCAACTAGTTCAGATTCACTTAAATTCGGTGCTAACGAGATATTTCAGTAGACTAGTATCTTATCTTGGAGATCCGAAACTTTGCAAGTTTAGGCTAACAAGTATCTGTTAAAGAAAATGAATACGTCTTGCGAGAGAACGGTGAGTAAATGGCTTTTAGCTGAAATACCAACGGGGAAATAAAAGCATATGCGTGTTTGTTGCTTTAACGCAGAATGATGATGTCCAGTGAACGAACGGAAAGAGAATAAATTATAAGTAAGGACTCAGTCCGACCATTGTTTTTTTATACACTTCATATGTTTTGTACAAAAACTTAAGCCACGTTTACGTTTAAAAATGGATATTTTGGGGTTTTTATTTTAACCTATCACGGATGACAGCTCGGATGAAATATGAAAACTCGGACGCAGGAAACAGTTTTTCTCTTGACCAAAAATTGGCTGCTGGCAATTCCGTTTTCTGAATGGAGACTGGCATAACAGTATGATTCAGTCGTTCGAAATACCTACTTCTTTTCTAAATTCCATTATATTCCAACAAACGTTTTCGATGCCAATAATTTTCAAGCTTCATCTGAATTGAAACAACCGCTTCATCATTTCCAATAACCGTACCCGAGTGATGCCAAAAATTCTCGCCAAAAAACTCGCAACAGCGTCAGAAAACATAACAAATATTTTAGGATCATCCAATTCGTTTCGTGAAACGTTCAATATCTGGAGCACCATACGTACGGACGGACAGGAACGTGATAAATTCGTTGAGCAGGCGAGGGAATGACACAGTGATCCCCGCTCATATTTCACAATATCCAAGCGACGCTGGCGTTGTTTTAACAAGGATAACTTTGTGTACATCCACCATGTTTTATCTTGCCTCTTTGATTTCGTTGAGGCTGACGACCTTTAGTTTTAATTTCTTTCAAAATTTATCAAATACAGCTTTACTTAGAGGTCTTGGTATATTGTACAAAATGTCGTAGTCATTCCAAAGTCAGGGCCTGCAATTTCTTTTGAAAAAATGGGTTTGCTTCTTTCATGTAAGGTTTCGTTTTGATGGAATTGACCTCTGCTAATTTTAGCACAATAACCCTGGTATTAAAATTCAACACAAAATAACTACAATTTATGTAAATCATTAGGTTAGTAATAACACACATAACTTCCGGCTAGTTTATTACAAAGGTCATTTCCTATTTTGAAGACGAATTACAATTCAAAACTTATACTAATCTAAAATCCTCACATATTTCAATGGTACATAGTCCTAATGTCCTCAAAACAAATTGGCTATTCAACTTGATATTTGCCAGAATTCCAACGGACCCCGGGGGACCTTTTGGGGACAATTTTGACAAATAGTTGGACTAATAAATTTTCATTGAATCCCCCGATAACTTTTGCGTCAGCCGTTGAAATTGGGACATTTCACTGAGTTACACTTAACTTAATTAAGAGTTCAATTAGTCTTGACTTAAGTATGATTATAACTTCTTAAGATGTTGTGAGTTCTCTTTGACTATATCTTAATATTATATTAAAAGTCCCGCAAAATTTTGAATGTTTTAATGAAACTCCAAATCCTTTTGGTACACGCGCTGAGGCTGTGGGAAGTCAAATTTAAAATGTTTGCTCCAGTTTAATTAATTACACGACATTTTGGAACTTTCAAAAGGTAGGTGCACGAAATCCATGATAGCAAATACATCCATCCATGATAGCATATTTAATATCGATATACTCGTTTTTTAGCTTAAATGATCCAAATCTTGAACACGTAATCTGCAAATTGCAATTATCAATTAATCAAATATGTTTCATGCCCTCAATGCGTGCAACATGTCTGAATAAGTTCAAGGTACAATTAAAAATGTTTTGCATAATTAAAACTGTTTGCCGGCTAATATATTCTTTCGCATGTGCGCGATCATATCATGCTGTGGTGTTATTTTTTCTTGGCAACATTACTCGCCCATTATTAGGAGATTGAATCTCGTAGCGTGCACATGAAGCATTTTTTAGTTCACCTCATTTATACGTTACCTTGACGCTGTAATTAACGCAGTGAATTTCGAATGCAGTTTTAGTTTATACATTTATTTTGTTCGCTGCAAACATTTTCTGATGTTATTTCATCAAATTCTTTTGATTTAAATTCTTGTTTAATTTAGCGAAGGTTTTTGACCTGCACGTGATCGTTCATCTTTGAAGCTGCAAATGGGGAATTAAGTCAGTATTTCAAGATAGAAATCTTCTAAATGCTGTGAAACTTCAGCCGTGTCATTTAATTAATTTGAAATATTGTTTTCCATTGCGGCGTTAATGTAATCTTAATGTGTTCTGGAAATTGCAGGCTGCATAATATTATCTGAAATTCAAATCAGATTTTAATTAACAAAATCTGAATGCGCGCGTTGAAACACACATCTTACCTGAATAAGACTGTTACCTGTTTATTCAGATGGCAGACCGAAACGCAGACATTCGGAGTCTAGCATATTTGCGAAGCTAGCGTTTTTGAATAGAACCAACCGGTCGCACTACGTATGTTCTATTTAGTATTTGTCGGTTGCAAATGTAATTTCATTTTGCTTACCGTGTATTTTGGAGTTTGTATTTATGTGTATGAGAATATTCAGGTTGTGGTGCACCTGCTGAATATCTGAGATGATAAAAAATAATAGATACCTGTGTTTTGAACAGTTTTTCGATCACACTGAGAACCGCCAACGGCTATCGTCTGCACACGCCCCCAGCTACCTCAATTTATTTATTTTATACTTCAAGCATAGGTTTACAGAGGCGGACTTAATGCCATAGGCATTGTCTACCAGTCAACCTTTGGGTGATGCAGAGACCAACAGTGGTAGGTGCAATTACGAAAAATTGAGGACTAAATATTTATTTAAATAAAATAATATATACCTAATTATATATAAATTATTAAATTATATACATATAAGTACAAATAAATATACACAAATACACGAATATACTAAAACAAATCACACAAACATCTCTATATCACCAACCTTTTTTTAAAACACATAGTTCTTACAAGAGCTTCATAGTATTTTCCAAAGTTGATAGATCTGGCGAACTGCATCAAAATTTCAAAGCCTACTGCTGAAACATGCTCAAAATTTTCATAGTTCCACGAAAAATAACTACAGCAACAAACTCAATTAAAACATCAATTGAAAGTCAAAGTCTCCGCTTGAACTTTAATCCCCGATCATAAACTATGCAATTCGTTGGCAAGTAACTTTATTAAAGTTCCATATTAAGAGGTGCAGTGGTTTCGTTGGGACTTCGAGTTTTTACTTCGGCAACTTGAAACATTGACAGGGTGGATTTACGAGACTTCCCGCTTTTCAACGATAACTGAGATGAGCTGAGGAATTCCTTGTAAATATTTTGTTGCTTCTTGTTTTATGGAGCAGTTTTAGAGGGCTTTTGTAATGGAATATTCCACAAAGTTGAGATACCAAGGATGGTGGATGAAGGGATCAAGGGACCTGTTGGCTATATGACTGCGAAAATTTTTAACAAAGATAAGAATAAGAAAATCCATTGGTATGAATCACTGTGACTTGTCAAAGATTTCAATGTATTCAATAATAATCCATTCAAAAGATCCAAAGAAGAAGTAACCAAAATCTAGTGGTTCTTGATCAAAAATAATGAATTCATTCGCATTCGTCTAAACATAGTTGATGTGTAATTAGTTGCTAAAAGACCTAGCATTAAGCTATGTATTGCAATTAACTCGGAATATTTTAGTTCATTCGTGAATTCCGTAATGTTTGAAGGAATTTTGTATATTTAAAAAAGAGTATCATTTTATGAAGAAGTAAAAATATAAGAATTTTGAAGCACAAAATCATATTTCATTGCACTTTTATATATTTTTTATGTTATTGAAAGAGAGCTTTCGCTAAGATAAACTTCGCTGGATAAACAGTTTACTTTAACAAAATTTCTATTACATTACGATCGCAGATTATGTTTCTAGGCTCTTTGAGATTCTCTGCCCTTTCAACAAGCATCAGCTTCTAATATGAATAAGTAAATAAACTTTTACTTATCAACGGTCACATCACATGAAGAACTTCTCTCTTTCTCTTGTCATAACCGAGACCATGCTCCGTGAAGATTAATGAGAATTCATCTTTACAAAACATGCTTTCTTTAAATGCTCACGAAAAACCTATTCCATCTTACTCTGGTCGAATTTATCTCAGTTTATTGGCTACCATTGTGGTTTAATGGTCTCCGTGACATTTCACATCATCGTCATTTGTCACGTTTATCTCAACCTTATCGTGTTGCATTTTAACAGCGTGAAGTCTGTGCGTAGCCTTAAGCCGTGCGTGAAAACCGTGTCAGAGTTTTATAGCAATTTAAGAGTATAAGTTATTGTGTTCGTCTATAACTTTGAGTTGAATTGTGACAGTTATTTTGTGTTTAGAGTTTACGTTTATATCTGTTTATAATTGCTTCAAATAACTCATTTGCTTTAATTTTACATAATCTTGTGACTTTTACAAATAAGCGTAATGCTTTTTAAGTAACATTTATCGTAGTAAAAAAATCTTTAACTTCCCAGTCCACCATACCAATATCAATTTCTTCAGTTATTGCATGTAAGACTTCTAATATTATTCTAAGTCATCTTGTATCCAAATTCTAACTAAATTCATTTTCTATAAACTTTATTACATTTTCGGAACAAAAATGTGTAATTACATCAGTATGTCGAAAGTTAGCAACGTTTGTCACAAGAAACTTTCATTTGATTGTAATTAACAAAGTTCGTTCATACGACTCACGTCTGTTGTTAAGTTTCTAGATTTATTGTCTAATGTCACCTCAGTTGCTTTAATATTAGATTTTGGATTTAAAAGTTATCGTTTATACATTACACTTTTCAAAAGGGCTTAGCTGGCAATAAACACATACAATTAAATTTACACTGAAATTATCTAACCCAGTGGCTAATGAATCATTTAGTGACTAAATATTTGTCACTGTACTGTAATAAATTGTGGTTTCACTATCTTCCTTTGCTTGGTTAAATTATAGGAAAAACAAGTATGTTCAAAGAATTTTCCTGAACTCTTATTAAGGAAAAACTTAATATAGGTAATAAACAGCTTAATAAATAGTATCTTCTATATCACAAAAAGTACCAAAGACACATGTAATAAAACTTACAGACTCGTCATTTGCTACTTATAACTTTGCCATAGAACAAGTATTTACCAAGAGTGTATCTACAAAGTCGTCGCTTTATGAGGTAGAAAATTTCAACTCCTTGTCCTATACTTGGTATGGTAATAACTGCATTTATTACGCATGCAGTTTCTGAAAGTGCTGCTCAGGTATGAGACTGAGTTTTATTGTATGACATTAAGACTAATGTCTTTGTAGAGGATAGGTTTAAAATGCCTTTTGGTTGTTTTGTAAAAGTACAATTTTAGTTGTGTGGTGCAAAGGTCTATTAAGTATAAACTGTGTTATACTCGTACATACATTTGTATAAACGATGCTGAAACTCGCCTACTTTTTAACAGCACTTGATTGAAACAGTATATTAACTAATTTCATTGATGAAATACTTGCACACTGAAAGGACTTCGTACCAAATCATAGTAATACACCACAAAACATACTAGTCACAATCATTCACACTAGAACAACCCTTTTTGTCTACAACAACACGTCCTATTTCATATTTTCCTAAAATCTCATCTCTGAAGGTCATTGCCCTGTCTCTATTTTCAGTAAAGTCCCCCCTATAAGTTCAAGCCTAAAGTGCATGAAAGTTGGTAAGCGCCGAGGTGTTATTCCAAAGAAGATGCTCGCATACGTTAAAGCAAACAGCAAGTTTGAATGCACTTCACTCCATGTTGTTTTTAGCGACCACGAATTTTCCCCATCTTTGGAAAACTTTATGAAATACTGAGATATGGGTGATGTTTTCTTTTGATGAGATTCTTTCATTTCTTCCATCGATTGGATGGCATTTTAGACGACGCTTAGCCGTTATTTCTAAAAATTATGGCTAAAAGTCAAACAAATGCCACAAAATATTTCATAATCTAAATAAAGAAATATTTTGTCGCATTCCAGAAATGTATCGCAGTCTTAGATTATCCCAAAAAAAAATACTTTAATTAACTTTACCATTTTAATAACCCATAAAATATTTTCCAAATAACATCACTACATTCTCGAAACAAATCCAACCCTGAATACCTTTAAAATCCAATCACACTTCTCTAAACCCGAACCCCTTGCCACCGTAACTCCTGAACGAAGAACAGGCGACATTAGTTCAGAACCGCATCCAGTTGTAAATGATATCGCAAATTGCATTAACACAGTTTACTTTGCATTCATATCGCGAGCAGATTTAAATTTCACAGCTGTTCTTGTCTTATAAGTCTTGTTGTTTTATAACTTCGCATTTCCTCTGAGAAGGTGACACAGAAGTTTAAATGTTTCTTTTTCTTGCGTTTGTATATAATTTGAATGCCAGAGCTCGGTTTCTGTTTGGAGTTTCTCAACTCAGTTTTGTTCATTAGTTAGAGTTGGATTTTGGGTATCATTATTATGATTAATACTATTAAGTTTAACAGTACTTTTGATATTAAGCACAGTAAACGATTGTAGTGGTTTTAAATCAATATCCCTCTCATCAGTTACTACTGCTAGTGCATCAGATATATCTATAGTTGAAATTACAATTAACAGTTTTTCAACTTCTCTTCTCCCATCATTATCCCTCAATTGTCTCCAACTTTCAGGACTAAAACTAACTGATACATTCCCTTTTCATCTTCCAAGTCTAGACCAAAGCAAATTGCATTACAACTGTTTTATTTTACATTCATTTCATTCACGTAGTCCGGATGATTTAAGTTGTTCTTGTTCAAGTCTGGTGTCGTTTGTTGAGGTCGGTGTTTGTTGTTGGATGACATCTGTATAATTCCACTGGTGTTTTGTTATAGTTAGGAAGTTTAATAAATATGTAAAAGATTCTCTATGATAAGTCTCAAAAATTTTAAACGTGTTATAACATTAACAATTTTCATAATTGATTACAATAAATAAGGTTATAACCATAAAAGTACAAAAAAGGGCCTCTAGAATCATCACTAGCAAGTTAACGATGCTGTGTTGAGTGGACGATTAGTTTAACTTCAATGAAAGAAATACTTTAAAAAAAACAAAATATTACAAAACTTTTTCGGTCTTCTAACCTCTAACGTGTAGGAAAATAACCTTTACTCACAATCTACATAAGAGTTTCCTCTCCATCTAAGCTGTAAAATAAATCAGCTGATAGCACTACCCTCATAGTCTCGTATTAACGACTGTCCTAACCTACATTTGTGTGAATATTACTCCTACCTATATCATACAAAAATGGTTATTAAAGTGATAACTTACGGAAGGGAAGAGGCTTATATCTCTGATAGAGAATATGAGAGGTCTTATATTTTTACGAGCGTTTTTAATGAGGACGTAGTGAGTCGTTTATTTATATTGTCGTCTGTGGTTTTAACTCAGGATTGATCCGTCTTTCCCCCATGCTTGGATCTTGTTAGACAAATGACGTCAAATTGTGATCACCTAACTGTCTGGTGGTGATTATATTAAAGCTTCTCTTTGACCGTTAATCATAGCAGTCATTTAGGAGTTTAGCAGTGAACATTTCTCTCTTGTTCTCTCAATTTCTTTAAAGTATTAGAATTTCTCTTGTTCACTCTGTATTTTCCGGACTGGTTATCTGATAATTAGCTATATTTCGCTAGCTCGTTTTACCTAAAATTGTTGGGTTGGCATGGTGATTATTTATTATTTATGTCTTCAAATAATTCCATGTCTGTATATATCGGTACTTTAAGGTCACCTTGGATTGTCGAACTCGTCGAAACTTGATAATGATTTATATGACGGAAGATTCCAGTATATTATGCATATTAATATGCATTGTTCTGTAACTGTCAGTTAGCCGTGTATTGGTTTTTAAATTACATATATGATTATTAAGACCTTAGACTGATACTGTAAATTGTTGTTCGTGTAATGGTTTTCTAAAAATAATAAGTGCGAATTAGAACTTATTTGATATATTAAAACTTAAATTGTTTCCTCATTTAACATTGCCGGTAACATGAATAATATTTAGTTCAAAATAACTGTCTTGCTGTTTGTCTGTCTGTACTTTACGCACTTTTTTTTTTTTTTTTTTTTTTTTTTATCGTGTGGAAATCCTCATGGATGTCCTCCACCCTGGGGCAGGAGGCGGGGTCTGTCAGACTTTTACTGACTAAAACCACACAGTGTTCTGCTGCTACCTTTAGCCGGGGTACTGGAGTGCTTGCGCATTTCGTCACGCTCCCCCGGCTAGGTGTCGGCCCGCATGAATTCATGCGGACCCCGTCACCCTCAGCGGGTACTTTACGCACTAACCTCTCAAGCCTACTCGACCTTATATTTATGACACACAACTTAAATCACATAAACATAACGACGTGTCTGTTCCTAACTAGCCTGTTTGGCCATAAGGTCATTCATAGCCTCAGTTTTGATCTACGCCAGTCAATGCAAGATTCAATAAACATTACGTGGTGGAGCATAAAAAGCGGTCCATTGACATTCGGTGAGCGTTCCCGAGTAATACGTGACGTGTGGGCTAATGACATACAGATGACATACAGATGGTCGTAATTACGCATGTATTATGCCTATGTGTTCTGTAGCGCTTGGAGTAACGTGAGCAGCGTTAAATGTATTTTTTCCGTGACTTAATTAGGAATGATCACATAAAGTAATTATTTTTATATATCAAATTATGTTGCTGACAGTATTATATTGTTTTCATAGGAAAAGTTTCGCCGTAGAGTAAATTGTGTTTTATCATAATTTGGCAATTTAACGCATTAACAAGTTATTAATGTAACGCAAATGAATATATTACAATAAATGTTTTATTACTATGCAGAATTTCTATGGCAATAAAATAATGATTCAATTGCAATCCTAGCTCGTTAATGTGGAACATAACTCCATGTAATCTGTGATTATGTAAAACACTTTGATTGAATGCACACAGATGTTATTACAGAACTATGAAATACCTGCTTGTCATTTGCCCCAAAGGATAGTACCTACTGTTCTGTTTCAAATACACATGCAAACTATAGTCTTTGACAGCCTAATCTGAAATCACGAAACGTCTTGAACCTATTCCGAAACTTAGGTACAATACCGACTAAGTATAATCGAACTGTCGTATCAACGTAGACTTTAATAGTCTGTGGCAGCCTTTAAAGCCAACAAGCAGTCGTTCGCTCTACAGAATACATTATACTCAGGAAATCACGACCCACACTAGGATCCAATTTATCTTCCAAAATCATAAATTTTGTATGTAATGATATTTCGCATCCGCCATTTTGGTGTTTAAATAATATTTGATACTTTGAGGGATTCGAGATCGATAGTAGTTCAATATCTAAATGCATTATTTTTATTGGGACATTTCGTACTACAATTTTTTTTTTTGTATCATGTACTTTAATTCATTACTAGTTTTTAAGCACCATCAATTAAATATTATCTCCGGTATTTTAACTGGTATATTTTATCGGCATCTCAGCGGAAAGCATGACCGTGTGAAAGCTGATTTGTTTTATCGAAATGACGACAAAATTATCGGAATTATGACACAATTATCGGAATGATGACAATAATATTATCGAATTATCATTTTAAGACAAGTCAAGAAACCAATTTCTCTTAATACACTTTTACATTACAAAAAGAATAATAATAGGTATTTTGTTAATACCTACTATCCTATAAAAATGCACCCCATAAACAGAAAGCTTTTAAAATTATCTTTATTTTCTTACTAATAAACTATAAACTTAGTACTCCAGTTAATACTGGGTCAAATTAGAAACGGGCTTCAAACAGGAATTAAACCCGAACATGACAATTATCGATTATTAACCACTTAGCCGTTGTGAAACTTTATCATAAATGAACTGGTTCTTAAGAAGCTTTCGTTTAGAAGCTTAGGATGGAGGGGTTATTAAATTAACGTTTAAAATGTATCTATTAACTTACTTTGCATAGTTAGTTGTTAATTTCTTAGGTCTGTATCATCTTGGAATTGACCCACTGCAAAGCTTAAGACGTAGCTATTATGTGATATGCCAACGGCCTGACAGGTTAGCTTGCGTGTTCTGTGCTGACCTCACGCAACGCGTCGTACTACACCCAGTAATAGGACTCGCCCATCAGGGAGTGCTGTCCCTAATGAGACGCTTTATTAATTTAAACAAAAGAAATTTTAATAAAACTTACACTAAAATATTTATAAAAATACGCTTGATAGTTTTTGCGTGAATCTCAGTTTTTTATCCGTGTTAGACATAAATTTACAAGTCAATTAACTAATAAATTATAAAATACCAATAAAAATAAAATTATACAATTAAACAATCTAAAATATTCAGAGATTAAGTTATTTCGAATGCTCCAATTTACATGGATTTTTTCCAAATCATTAAAACTTATTTAGAGACGTGATCTTTAGTTTAAAATCATTGAGAGTCTGTTATCGTCGCCTTAAGGGGATGACGTGAACATTATAGACCACATAAGCTCAGAGGTAACAAATACAGACATTAAATCTAGATTCCCTAACGATTTAATTACAATGTATAAAAAATTATATAAAAACAATCAAGATCCTCCTACTACACGTTCTGAAAAACCAAAAATAAAACTCAATATAAAAATAAAACAAAACACACAATAATAAACAAAAGCAAAACATCCCGACACATGTAGAATACAGCCCGAAGCGTTTGTAAGACATTAATAATATCTTATATTACTATTTTTTCTACTCTACATAGAGCGGAGAGCCTGAGGCGCCAATCTACCTGTTATAAAGCTGTCGGGTCATTAAAACAGTGATATCAAAGGGCTCTATCGAAAAAATCATTTAACATAAAATTATTCTGTCCTTCCGTATTTAATTCGGTGCACAGGATAAGCGGTAGCGGAATTTAATTTTTACATAATGTAAACGGCGCAAATACTCTAATCTTATTGTGACCTATACGAGTAGGTTCGAGCTGTTTAGGATTGAAACATTATGGCTAATGGGGTCCGAGTGCCCAATTACTGTTTCGAGACATCGCCAAGCGGTTGGTCAACTCTTCAGATGACCAGAGGACTGGCCTATTTTTTGACCAAAGAATCAACATTGACATACAACGTAGCAATTGTATCCTGCCACCCTTTTGGGCACTTTTCCTGTTGACAGCGATACGGACTAATTTCTTGATGTCCTATAATTATTTCCTTCCCTTTTTATGTACATATTTTTTTTACATTATTATTATTTTTGTATTTCTTCTTGGCAATAAAGATTGCGGTGAATATAAGATAGTGTCAATATGACAGTGTCATTTTCATGTCAATAATTATCAAACAAGTTTTCATTGACCGACTTTTTACGCTAAGATATGCTAATTTATTCTTATAAATTAAGATTTCAGTAGCAAAACCTCCAGTAACTAAAACCACTTTACTACTTAACTGTATTTTTTTGTAACAGTAGCACGCTTATTATTTACACCAAAAATAATTACAGACAATATTAAACAAGTAGAAGACATATAAATTACATTTGCGCCTGTGGGCGAGTTTCGTAGATCAATCGTTACACACAAACCGACAAGGTCGAGTACTGTAGTTAATAGTATAAAATTTATAACTATCATAGTTATAATCATTTAAACCGGTCCTATTATACTGAGGAGATATGTTTTGTATCGTCAGCAAAAATACGGATTCGCATAATTATTTTAAAACAAAAAAAAATGTTTTAAAATAAAAAGTTGCTACATGTTTCACAATATTTGTAGCATAAAATAATTTTCGTATAACTCGAATAATTTCGCATAAATCGCTTATTTCTCTAACTATACCCCGGTGTAATCACGTCCGCAGATAATCACTCAGATTATGTTTTTTACTAGCAAAGCAAATAATTGTTTGTACTGTAACATAAGGATCGTGGAAGAGAATGTCTTGTTATATCGAGTTCGTGGTAAATGACGGACAAAAAATATGAATCATATTATTTTAAAAGTGTGCAGGAATGTCCTACATTCATTATCTAATCTTTGCGAGAACCTAGAACCTCTATTGACAAATGAATTGGCTTTAATAACACAAAGAATAACAGTTGTAGTATTTTGGATGCAATGAGGGGATCGTCTTTCCATCTGGTTGGAAAGAATCAAAGTTTTTCTGCCTACAAAAGACCATAAACTGCTATCACCAATATGTCTGCCAAGCATGGTGAATCCAGAATTTCAATCAAAAAGTCAGGGGGACGGCCGACAAAAGTGAAAACTTTTAAACATAAAGTTATGCGTCGTAGGTTGTAGCCGTGATATACTGATATGCCTAAGAATATAACTATCTACCGTAATGTTACTGCGACCAATTTCGACGTAGCGCTCGCCGGCCGCTTCTGCGGCACCGTTCGCATCGCTCGCTCGGCTCGCGCGTAGTTGGTCACAGTTCTTACCTAACCTATTGGTCGGAGTGCTCTAGAACTTATTATTACTAGATCATGCTTTATGTTTCTAGTAAGATAGCTCCGCTTTCATATAACTATATTACTGTAGATATCTACATCCCTATGGATATAACTAGGTATATCACGGCGACAAACATCTTACTGCGATATATGCATAGCATGTCGCATGTTGCGGTGTCGCGGTGTCGCAGTGATGCGGTGACACGGACCCGTAATATTTCCCGCTACCAAAAATCGCTCAACGTGCCTAAAGAAGATTTCACTTTAAAAAAAAACTTTATTCCCTTAGAAGCTCTAAGGGCATTTCCTCCACTATGCACAGTTATTATGCATGACATATTACAAAACAAAATGCGCCGTGTTATTGTAACGCTATCTACAATTTGTTCTTTTGACCTGTTTGACGTGACTCTAAGTCATTGTGTCGTTATTCAGTTTTTTGCTGCGTTTTTTACGTTCTCAAACCATATTTTTAGTTCGGCTATTAAAACTAGGTATTGTCTAGTTTCAAGGTGATCTGGGATTATAATAAATAACATCTGGTTGTTATTTAGTGAGTCAGCTGATGTAAACGGGTTTTATGGTCGTAAACTCGCAAGTGACGGGGTAATTATCGGTTAGGGCTTGAAATGACGATCGAATCGCTGGTTAATAGTGCTATATGTCATGTGAAGTCGAAACGTCAGTTCGGTAAGTCTATTGCTAGCCGTCTAGAGATGAATACCTATGCATTTAACCTAAAGATTAAACTAGCGTTTATGTATAGGTGACATCTGTCCCTCAAATGTTGTGATTATAAATTATATTGCTCTTGAATTAGAAAAATATTTAATAGATACAATTTAAAGGCTCATTTGAAGTGGTATCATACGCAAAGGTACTTAAGTGTAATCAAGCAGCTTCAATTGAAGGTCTGAATTGACCAAATCAAATCTGTCTTGCGTAATAGTAGCAGAAAATAATGATACAAAATACGTTCCAAAACATTTTAGCGTACCACCTATCCATCAAGTTTCGTAAGAAATCTTTATACTATTACAGTATTGTGTTATATCAATCTGTGTTCTGCATTGTTCGCCTTAACGCTTGACTTTTACTCAAGGTTAACTAAAGGTTAACAGTATAAAATGCCACGGCATCGGTTTATGACATTTTAAAATGTAAGAAATAATATCAAGGATTCCCCTTGATGTAAAATTTTATTTGATTTGAAACTACTGCATATCTGTAAACACGTTTTGTATTTGTTATTTCCATTTTGTTTATATAAACGAACATATGGCTATATACCAACTTCGTCAAGTATGTTTAGAAAATCAGAAACACGGATAACTTGCTTCTTTTTATCACCAATATATTAAACAATTGATTTGAAACTATAAATGTCATAATTTTACACGAGGCACCTAAAAATAACTCAAAACATTTACATAAGAATGGATGAAAAATTTCAATCCGTGTCCAAAATTGGAGCCTTATAATAAGCGATTTTAAAACGCATGACTGACTTCTCTCTGAAATTGAACTCAACAAGACAATAACAAATAGCTCTAAACATACCTTCCGTGTTTTGACTCCTTTTATCTCAAAACATCTTTGATACGCCATTCCAGTATAACTGAAAGCAGTACAAAAGATATTATTTGGATAGGAAATCTAACCAAACGTTTAATAATTTTTACAGTACGTAATGACAGCTTTCTGAAACCCTATTTTACCTACTTCACCCGGAAAGCAAACATTCAAAACAATCACGCCACAAACACACACATCATCTCCTGACACATCGCGTGTTTCGTGGCCCCAGTTTAAAAACCGTGAATTTATTGTTAAAATATAAAAAACCCTACGTGATGTACGGATCAACCTTGGCCCACAAATGTTTGCTTCAGCATTACTGAGAACAATGTAAAAAAATGACGCTGGTTGCTACTGGGTGCTACGGGTTCTGCATACATTAAATAATTTTAGAAGAAAAAAGTGCAATCTCATCGAAACTTTAATAAAATTATAAAGAGGAAAAACATTGCATACTATTAATATTAGAAATCCAATTTTGGTAAAAAATATTAATATAATTTGAAAAACTCAATATATGCTTCAACTGTAAAATACATTTACAAGCAACGGGGAATTTTTTGTTCAATGCCTAAGTATAAAATTATTAAACAAAAACCGCCCCCAAAACAAATGACAATCAGGACGGACATACATTTATCACTTATTTAGCCGCAGAACGCTAAAAAAATCATTCATTGTTATATATGTACAAGTCGCGATCGAATCACGTACGAATTTGCCACCTTTATAATTGTATACCCTTGTAAAGGACATTTATTTTTTATCTTACTACCTACGTGTAGTGAAATGTATCTTTATTATAGCCGTTTAGGCATATGTCCCACGGCCAACGATGAAGCGATCAGCTATCAACGATTTTCTCGCTCAAGAAACGTACTTAACGTGCAAAAGGTTGTAGTTCCCTTGTAGGTAAAAGAGATATTTTTTATTAATTGTTGATCGGTGACTGTTCACACCGCCGCCGTATTCGTTTATCGCAGCGACAAGAACAAACAGAACACTCACTCAGCGATCGCTCGCTCGGCGGTCAGAACACTCGCTGAGAGACTCACGCTTGGTACACACAGCAGCAGGTCAAATTACTACAAACTGTCAAATTTTCTCATTCGATTTTGAGCTTAACCATCAACATTTTAAGGTTTCAAATCATTTGGAGAAATTTGACAGTTTGGTATAGCCTGATGTGCTGTTGTACACGCATACCAGCGAGTAATTGCTCGTCGTCGTCGCGCACTCGCTGCTCGTTGCTCGCCAACTCGTTTTTAGTTGCTACAGTTCCTTTTTTAATTCCAGATAGTAATTTGACAGGTGCAAATGTCAAACGAAAAAATGAAAAAATGATACATGGAACATTTTAAATGTCAAATTACTCTATGGGATTAAAAAAGGAACTTTAGCTCTACTAGTTTCGTTTCGTTAATCGCTGGCGGTGGGACAGGTGCCCTAATAAGCCCTTTGAAATTATATGCAGTGTAAGTTCAGATTTGAAGGGTATTTTTACTATTATGTACTGTCAAAAAGGTGATTTGTTCTGGATGTCAGTCTGATTGTGATTGTTTAGTGATTCAATGTTGTCTGACGTTGTCTAGTTAGATCTTAGGTTGAATCTATCAGTATAATTTGTATTACAGTCAGACACAGTAAGACACTCAGTCGGATCAATCATAAAGTGATTGCTACAAGTCTTTATTCAAACTGTTTCTGATATTACAAAACTGGTTTTACAATATTATATTGTTAAACAAACACGAGGTGAATGTCAAATTGACATCTTTTTTGTCTTCCACTTTAACTCGAGTTGATATCAAAACATTTACAGTACTTATATGATTCTTTTTTTTTATTCTATTTTTTTTTTGATTCTACAAAGAATTATTACTTTGAGTAGTATATCTTTTTTATGATTATTCAAATGATCTATCCATTTATGAATTTGTATAAAAGCTTAACTTTATACGTACTTATTTTGTTATTTATGAATTAAGCTTAAAGTTCATGATATTTTTCTTAATGCTAATTTCTCAGCTTTGCTCACTAAGATTTATTTTATTTGCGTTTTCTAATAAAAACGTGAGAATTTTCTCGTTTCATTATCATCACTTTAGCCGAAAGACTTCTCCTAGTGTGGCCACATCGACCGGTATTAGTATTTCTTCTTTAATTCGTTTCTATATACTGTAAAATAACAAAAATAGTTAATGCCAAATGAAAATTTCGTAAAAAATCCTCCACTTTCCCCAAAGCCACACAAGTAGGTTACCAGACAAAAATCGTTAATTTATAATTTCTTGATCATTTATCAAGTTAGCAAGCATTGTAGAACAAGACAATAATAATCGTCTGTACTTGGTCATGCCAAATTTGTAGACACACAAATATGGTCGCCTGCCTATTTGTATAGTGTTTGTGTACATTAGAGCCAAAGAGTGGGTCACAGATGTGTCACTAATTTGGTAGTAAATTCTTATAAATTAACATATTATTTAAGAAACACAACATAACAAAAAGGAAAACAAAGATTCGAAAAAAATACATTTTATGCAAAATAAATATGAACGCAAACAAAAGCCGAAACAGACTAAAATGTTTGCTATCATTTAATTAATTTAGTATTAAAAGACCCAATGTTATTTATTCTCTGTTTTATGACATCTGAAGAAATTGCCGATTGAAGATTATTATACAAATTACAAATCTAGGGAGTTGCAGTTTTGATAGACACAAAAACATTGTATTCTGAAACACAGCAATAAAGTTTAATATACAGTCCAACAGCACCACAAAACTAAATAGGCAGAAATAAAACCGTGTCACATCTACTAATCCCTAACAAATGTTAAAGTGGTGCCTCTACATACATTTAGAAGAAAGAAGAAGAAGAAGAAAGAAAATACGTTTATTTGCGGTAAACATGACGCAAAGGACAACAAAATAAAATAAAAATGTAAAAAGCAAGTTTAGGACGTTATTTGAGACACGTTAGCACTTTATAGGTCAAAGTTTGTTAAAATGCACGTCATGTATACTACTGTCATGTGTAGTACTTATGAATAGACGATTATGGTCACAAGTGGGTCAGAGAGGACATTTTTTGAAAAGGTTTTGACCGGCCATTGGTCTACGTATAGTACCTATCGATAAAAGTTATGGTATTCTGCCTTTTTTCAAAGAAATAACTACAGAAAATACCAAGAATACTGACTTAACTTCATACCAATATCCTAATAACAATTAACCACCCTGTATAAGTGCTAAGGGTTAATTTCAAGGCTCACAATAATTATCGAATAGCCTTGAAAAGCCTATTCCATAAAGCAAACATAACAGAATCCTTATAGGAAATGATTTCCTGATTGCAAGCTAAGTAAATTGATACAGTGTAACGAATCAATTTTACTTATAAGTATTGCACACGGAACAACCCGCGTGTCTGCTCATTAGTCTATGGCTGCATACCATTTAAAAGTCATTACTTCATTGTATTGTACCCTTGTATCTTTTAAGGGATAAGCAGTGGTTACGAATAGAAGGATAACTTCAGAAGGTCTAATTTTCCCAATGGTGGTTGTCAAGGCATCATACGATTTCGAAAGACGGGTTTTTAACATCTAACTTGGCAGACGGATTAGTGAGATTTTATGAGAGATACGAAAATACATTGACATTATTGACATAATCTTATTCTGTTTTATGAATTTAAACAAGCATTATTTCTAATCACCCTGAAAAAGTGTCCCTTAGAGTCCTTGTTTTCAGAATAAGCATAATAATGAATTGAAATTCTTCTCTTTCTACGATCCGAACAGTGCTTCAAAATCACTAGTTAAAAGAGACACTTGAAATTCTTGAATTGTGTATCCCCCAGTGGGATGAAGGTTGTAGACAAAATATTTTATTCATTTAATAATCACTCTCTGAGGCACTGAATAAGTCGTTGAAATACTCTTTATGACTTCAGTTTTCATTTTAGTTTTTGATATTAAACTAGACCATTTTAATTTACATAAAACAATCCTTTTAACTTTTAGGTATTGGAAGGCGGTTGAAATTTTTAGAACTAACTTTTCATATGAATTAAAAACAACGAATTTACGATCGTAACTAAGCCTAAAAATATAAAAATAAAGCCGAAAATTCTTTTATGCGCCGCTAAAGCCGGCAGTATAAAATAGTGCCGGCATAAAGTAAATAAAATGCATCCCTGTTGCGTTGGGCGACAATCCTTCACTTATACGCAATTTATATTCGCTTCCTAGAGCCGGCATAATCCTGCCTTTTCTCTGGTGCCTGTTTTACATATATCGAGTCAACGCCGCCACTCCACCAGTACATTTAAATTTAAAACCTATCTGATACATTTTTTGCCAGATTTGACATTTTTACAGCTTAAAAGATGACGTTGTTTTCTTTTACCTTTTTGGGCATGTTAACCTTGTATTAGGTCTTTATCATTCATCAGTAGGTATTAAGTTTTGTACCTACCTACTGGCTACTTTGCACTCTGGCTAAAATATAATATTTTATTAAAATAATAAAAACCAAATTACAATGTTAAATTCCATTATTAATCAAGCCTTCTCCTTCATTCCAAAAATGATTTATTTTGGCCAACCTCACTTTTTCCGAGTAATTTGAATTGCTAATGCATTAATCTTAATATTTTAATCGACAATGTATATTTACTAATTGTAATTTAAACCATCAGTGCTTATAATAATAATTTATCGTTGGCAGAAAAGAGTTATCTTTTGAAAAGAAATGAGTATTACGACTGAAAAAGTAAGTAGGTACATACATATCTATCTTTATTTCATCCTCTCAAGTATTTATCAAAGATAACGCAGAACAAAAGATCCAGACGATGTTTTATCTTAAGCTTTAGTAGTAAGCTCTATTGTAGCTAAATAAACAGTATTGAAAACGAAAGCAACTGAAATAATATCAACGTTCCGAAATACACTGAGAAACAGCAAAACGTGTCTTCAATTACTTACCAAATAAAAAATAAATCAAGAATTATTAAGAGCAGAAATTCCTCAAGAAATAAAATCAAACTTAATAACTTTCAATATGGCGCCAAATTCCAATCTGTATTCCTTGAACCAGTCAAATTGCTTCAGTAATAAGGGTCCGATTTTAATAAAAAAGGAACTTTCATTTTGACTATTATCCACAAACAAAGTGCGGACATCATCTGGGCCCTCGACAATGGGGGCCCATAATGGGGCCTTCTTTGTTCCGTGTTAAAAGCCCCAAAAGTGTCGAACATCTTCTTCATTAATATTTCCCGGGAGTTTGGCTTTGTGCCCACTGTGCGGACGACATCGATGTAATCTCTTTATACGAGAGCATCTAATTAATTATTTCAATTAAGTGCAATTTTGATCATTTAACTATTCAATGTTGTACAGTTTTAATTATAATAGCATTCAATACCAGTTACAATACTAGAAATACAACATTAAACTCATTAATTATCACTGACACTCGGCTAATCTCTGAAAACTAATTTTGATCTATTAAATTAGCGTTGAAACTAATTAAGGAAGAATCGTACATTACATGAAATGAATTAACCAAATTATATTATTAATAGACCGCTAATCTCTGTCATTCACATTAATTTCCATATTTCCCTGTTACAAATTTGCCGCAAATAATATATTTATAAAGGTATTAGCACAAATGAACGCCTCGTTAAAACTAATAGATCAATAAAAATACGGATTATGCTCGGAACAAACTTTATAAGGCATAAACAGCTTACATACGAGGATTGGACATTAATTTTGGCATTTCAAAAGCCATTTAGCCGGAGAAAATGCCAATACGACTTTAACGCTAAACAAATGCCAGTTTTCGCTTAAAATAGATAAGATTTTACGAATATAGAAGTATTTAAATATTGTGAGCATTATGTAGTTATCTTAAGTTGTTTTTATCTGATTGGCCATTAATTCCTTTTAAGCTTACTCTTGATGGTAGAAAGACGGTCGGCAATGGTAGTTTGGTAGTTTTAGTGACAGTTTTTGCATAATAGACTTGAAAATGAAGAGGGTACTTTAGACTAAATAGTATTAACAATAAGTACGTAATTGTATTAACTTTAGTTATCTTAATACTGATGATATTTAAATTGAATAGCATATAAAGAGCATGAGCAGAGATTGGATAATCGAGATTAAATATTGATTTTAATAATTGGCTACTTCAAAAATATGAGCTATTTATATTATAAACCACATCAATTAGTCCGATGACTATTTACTTTTATCGATCAAATGATTTAACCCAGTTTCTTCACAAACAAAATTCAATCTTAACTCAATAAAAATAAGCTTCAAATTCATCTAACACATACACCGTGTTACACTATCAAAAAGTCGTAGAGAAAAACCGGTCGCATTTAAATAAATTGGTTTCCTCAAAGGAAGTCATTATTAATCATCTTCAAAAACTTTATCCGAGTCGACCTTGTGAGTCGAAGGCTCGCGAAAATTCCGGAATAATATAAAGTGACTAGGAAGTGAGGTAACCTTGGTGAGAACGATACAGGCTGTAACATTAGTTGCGTGTATATGTACAGTCGCGGAAAATAGTGGTTCACCACTTTTCAATCTATTACTAAGGGAGTGAAAAGTGGTTAACGTTAAGGCTCATGTTTGGCCGTATAGTGGTCACGCTTTATCTCTTTGCCAAGCAATGATTAAAAAATCATTTGATTTTAATGTGCGAATAGATATTATTAATTATTATGATTTAGTCTATAATGGTCCGCATTAGGAAGCAGTCACAAAAACTGGAGTAGGTAGAATATGATTTTAGAATTATAAATTTTTGCATTTTTACTAAGACATAATCTAAATAGACTAGTTTAACTTGAACAAGAGAAAGGATAACAGTAACTCTACATCTAAAAATAACACAAAAACAGATTGTTCTAAGCTAAGGTCACCTAAACTCTCGATTTGTCAGACATTGATATATAGAGCTACGGTAGAGCAATCTCTAGTTATCCAGGAAACTAACTGGATGCCCTTGTAGAGTCGGCTCTACGCGCTTACAATAATAAGTGACATAAACATATGGTGTTGCCAACTGATACAGGATGTTCCGTATAGTAACGTCATATAATATTTTATGAGTGCGAGTGCAATATAATTGTGTTCTTTGATGATGGTATTAAATTAATTATTGTAGGTAACAAACTAATGATAGACATTTTTTGATACTAGGATAAATGCAAATTGCCTTTCTCCTATCCAGAAATACAAACTTCATTCACTTTGGTGAAAGCTTACCTAGATCGAAAACATTTTTTTTTTCATATTTTTATAAACATACGAAATAAATTTGTTGAATTTCTGCATATTACAACATACAACCAAGACCATACAATATTAAATTCTCCCAATTCCTATCTAAGGTCGGACTTTTAATTAGCTACAGTAAAATGACACTTCTACTGTCATTTCTGCTGTCATTTCGTTATAAAATGGGAACATTTGTTAACGAAATTACAGTTAAGAAGTGTCATTTTACTGCAGCTAATTAAAAGTCCTACTATAGAAACATTGAGTATCTAGTACCGTGAGGTATATTGAATACTAACCACCTATAATACTAACAATAGCCACTATGCTACCATAAAAGGAAGGCTAGCAAAACACTATAATTTAGCAACGTCCACGTGCAAGCACGTGTTGTTTAAAGCCTAGATCGTGCAAACACTGATAAAATACAAAAGGGAAAGATACAAGGACCGAACGCACCTTTTCCGGACAAGCTATAGTAAATACCTAATATGCAACGAAGTTTAATGTTAGTATCTAAGGTAATATGAGAACAACAACAGCTTTATTTTGAATTATGAGTGAATATGTTAATGATTTTTTTTTGCATACGAATTTCCATAACACGTTTTGATGTTTATTCTCAAATGTTGACTTAAAGACAGTACTGCAAGACTTTTAAAGCGAATCAATATGAATAATAATTCTGAATTAAAACGTTATTTTTCTCCGTAGCAAATTAAATGCAAGCAACAAAGAAATATAAAGTACCGTTTGCTTTTAATTTCATAAGAAAGCAATCATCCTGAATAACATTGTTTGCAATCAAATAGAAAATAAACTATTTTCTAATACTCCAACCATTTACGAAGAACTTGAGTTCAATCAATCTAGAACTACAGGCTATGTATACCTTGCAAGCAAGCCTATTAATTTACTCGATTACTTCCAACAGTGCAGTCATTAAATGATTCCTCTAACTATTAACTATCGAAGGATCTTACAATTTGCCGAAGTCTAATCGTTCACCTGTCCTTTCTCGACTAACTTTATTATGGGCCTTCGTTTGTTTGCTGAAAAGTGTTTGAGTGGTAAATGCAATAATCTTTTTGCTGGGTGCTGAGAAATTATATGTCTGTGAATAGCAAAGCAAACAATAATATAACAAGAATTTTAAATGCTGCAATGTTTATTTCTAATGAAAAATTGATTATATTTGTCATACTTCAGTTGAAAAGAACCACTACGATAAAAGCAATCCAATTGTTAACAACGACTACTACTTTATTTTAATGAATAGGTATCATAGCCGAGACCTAATAAATACAAAAAGCACAAGCGACATTTACTGTATTTTAAACATGCAGCAAACTATAAAAAATGGGTACGTTCCCGTCATTACGTATCTTACTGAGACAGACATGATTCATCAATGTCATTGAATGATTGGCTCAACTATATTTAACTCTTAAGATCAATTATCGTGCATCCGTTTATAATGCTCAGGATTTTATAATAGAGTAAATATGCAAGAAAAACAGGACAACTCCAGTTTTAAATCATCCGTGACCAAAAAGAACTTGTAAAAAGTTCCTAAATCCCAAAATGGCTGCTAAAAGAAGTTTCATTTCAAATAACCAGAAATACTTAAACCAACCTAGCTATCCAAACTAAAAATCGTACGGAAACAACGAAATAAACTCCCTAGCAACAGACTAGTCACGAACACCAAACACGTGATTAATCCAGTCACAGCCGTTGCAATTCTGGCCTAAACAAATTGTAGGAGCCCAAAAAACTCGGCTCAATAATAACTGCGTTTTGAGCCTGGATAGCGGACCGCAAAAGCTGCTTGCTCAGTTCACCTTGAAACTGTGTGGGTGTTCTGAACTTGATTTAGTTGCTAACGTACAAACCCTTTTTTGTCTTGAATATAAATAAGTTTGGAAAAAAACTTTTTGTCGAGTCGCGCTCAACGAAAGTGGCTCGGTTTAGGGATTCGAGGTCGAATGATGGCGTGATTTAGCAAAGATCTGATTATAAGGAAGAGTTCTTTGCATTTGCATTGTTAATTTGTTGATATCTGGTTAGCCTTGACGGAGCAGCTTTCTTAAGGTAACCTTCACACAGTGTTTGACTCATCCAATGTGTTCACTTTTCTATTTGAAGAGACCGCTTCATTTCCTGTGTGTATCATGCTCTTGTTTGACAGGACGAGCAATATTTATTTGTAATTAAATTGTATAGGTACGTTGTAGAATTATTATTATTATACGGTCCTTCACTCCACCGGCCTCGGGTTCTAATCCGGTCTCATAACACTTTCCCTAAACTCGAACGGTTATCACCAAGGAGACACTATCGGCTTCTGTCCTCAGATCACTTCCTACATGATTTGATAGTAACTTCCTGCGTCCTTATACATCCTCGTTAGTCAATGTTTTGTATAAACAAATTACGGAAATGTTTATTGCACTTGAACGTTTTATAGCTCCAATTGAAGCTATCGTTTCAAATAGAATTTCAAATGGGGTCACTAGTGGCAGACGTTATCTCGGACTGTTTTTGGTCTAATTGCACTGAATTTTGTCCGTGTTTCATGTAGGTTTTGGTTGCCATATCAACAGATGTTTAGTCGCGTGAGAACATAAACTAACGTACACCAAATCTGTGCGAATGCTAATCTAGTTCTACAATCCTACTAATATTATAAATGTCAAAGTTTGTGTAGATTTTTGAATGTTTGTTACTCAATCACGCAAACACGGCTGAACGGATTTGGATGAAATTTGGCAGACAGATATTTTATAGATAATCTGGATTAACCATGGGATACTTTTTATCCTGGTAGTAGGTCCGATAATTTCCGACAAACACGCGAGCAAAGCCGCGGGCAACGGCTAGTATTATATAAAGTTACTAAACTAATCTTGATTAGGGTAAACTCAATATGTTTCACTAACTTGAACAAAACATAAACAAACCGACATAACAACGCAATAACTGTGTACAATATTAGAGAATTCGACTTGTTTGTAATAATAATAATTCCTACGATAACAATATCATTTAAGGACACTGAATTAATGTTGCACCACCTTGCATGCTAATTGGACGTGGCCCGGCTCCGCGAATCGGACATGCCTGAAATAATAATAGTGCTCCCACAATTAAACAGATAACGTTGATTTTCCACCTCAAACGCGAATTTATATTATAGTTGGGCACAAATTGCCTGTAAAATTTGAAAACGTGATCTCGACTAACAAGATTTTCTCTCTTGTTCGCAGACAAAGAAGAACAATCCAAACCACATCAAGAGGCCGATGAACGCGTTCATGGTCTGGTCTCAGATAGAGCGTAGGAAAATATGCGAGCAGACGCCAGACATGCACAACGCGGAGATCTCCAAGAACCTCGGCCGCGTGTGGAAGACGCTCAATGACGAGGAGCGCCAGCCCTTCATCGACGAGGCGGAGAGGCTGCGGCAGCTACACATGAGGGAATACCCCGACTACAAGTACAGGCCGCGCAAGAAGACTGCCAAGTCTGATAGGTCGGGGCCCAAGACCGGAGGCGTGACGAAGCCAAAACGTAAACAGCGCGCAGACTCCAATAACAACAGGGGCGTTGCCAGGCGGAGGAGACCTGTTCCATCGGTGCCGAGTGTACCCGTGGAGACTCCCGCGCCTCCGCCGCTGCCGGCGAGTCCAGCGGGTTCGCCCGACTCCCCGGAATCAGCCTGCTTCTACGAAGACCACAATCGTCGTGAGCAGGCGGACCTAACAGATCTCTACTCCATCACGGACCTGCTGCCGCTGCCTGCGGACTGCGAGGTAGACCTGGAGGCCCTCACGACTGACATCGACTCGTTCGAGACGGCGTCTTCGTCGTCGGGGTCGCACTTCGAGTTCTCGTGCACGCCCGACGTGTCGGACATGCTGAGCGAGATCGGCGTGGCGGGCGACTGGGTCGACCACACGTTCTCGTCGTATCTGACGTCGTCTTAGAGCGGTGTTCGGGTCGCCACGGCCGCTGCCGGCCGGTTCCACTGATCTCATGCGGTCGGCCAACGGGCCGCCCCACGGAGGCCGACGACGCGGCGACCGCTCGCCGCTCCGCCTAGAGAGTGCCTATCCAAAATGACGTGTCGACATTTGGATTTAATGTACAAAGTTATTTAATAAGGATCGAGGGTGAAAATTGTTTTGACAACCGACCTCACGGTCGCGTTCCTCTTCGGTTCGTACTGTTACTTTAATCGTTTAGTTTTAAAGTTTCATTTTCGATAACGGCGACGCTTCGTCTAGGAAGCATCGGGTTCTATAAACGTAGGCTGTGAGTTGGTTCTTGCTTTGTCGTTTTGCTTTCGTTATTAAATTTATGGTTTCGACGCATAATGGAGGTAATTTCCAAACGACACGTCTCAGACGCATCTCAGTAATTAAATCCGTCTGCTCTCCGTCGCCTGTTATTTAGCCACGGGCCAGTCAGGTCGCCCCCCGCGCTCGCATCGCGTTGTCGCGCCGTATTCTGTACGTGTACATTACACGACTTGGCTTCTAGTGCATACTAAAATCGTGAGTTTGCATTCTACGTCACACCTTCTTTTTACTTTTATTAACATTTGTACTTTTAAGGGTCGTCTTTTTATTTTTGAAACGTCTTAGATTGAAATATGTATCATTCTTCTTGTAATAGAAAAATAAGACTAGTTGTAGTCGTTTGTCTTGCGTTCGTATATACTGTACGTAAGTTCACTTTATACTTTGATGCACACGTAGAGATAGTTAAACATTATTATTTTACTATTGGAAGCTGATCGGTATGTCATTGGAAGAATTTCGGTGTGCGGGAGTAAGTGTTTGTCTCGGTTGGATGCGGTGGGCCCCTACCAAGTTAGTTTGTCACCGGAGCGAGTCGCGCGTACTAGTTCACTTCTGTCGCCTGCTGTATGTATACCGTCTCTTCCGCTACGCGTGTCTCGCTCTCCCAGTAGGAGTGCAGTGGGAGGGCCCCACTGTTTGATTTATATTAAATGTTTCGAGTCGGTCTCGTAAGTTAGGATTCGTAAAGTAAGGTAATATTTGTTCAATGGTAAGGTATGGAATTATATTGTAAAGCATGATGGCACCTATGGATCGATGTGAAGGGACACTTTCAATTCTCGTTTCGTTACTCTTCTCGCTACATTGACAACACAGTAACGTCTATAGAAGATACATATCAATAATTGGAATGCGTTGTACCGCGGGACGGTGGGTTATAAAGAATTATTATATTGGATGGGTCAACAAATTGTTAGTTTTCAACACAAAATGTTTTGCTAATTCAAACTCTGTGATTTACTTTATGGATTTTCTAAATTATAAGGTTCTAGTGGAGACTGATATCGCATAGATTAGTTTTAGCAGCGCTAGCTTCTCTAACTCTTTTATTTTTTTGTTAATTTTTAATACTGGGCATAACATTTTATATTGTGAAAAAATACGTACATATTTTTGATATTTGCGTTGCTGTGGAATACGGACTTCGGACATTTTACAAAATTGTCAATATTAAAAATAGATAGTCAGAATATTTCAGGTTAGATAGCCAAAAATAACAATCAAATCATGATATTTTAGGTAAATGAAATTACAATCCATTTTGATTCCGATTTTCACAGCAGAGCATAAGCTAAACAAATTGTATTTAAAGAAAAAAAAAAAAGAAAAATTTTTGCTAAAAAAATCTGTCAATTCATTGAAAATCGTGTCAGTTAAGAGGTAATGTTTAGAGGAATGTTACCTCATTCATTATTAAGATAGATAACCCTTCTACATAATATACCTGTTTTCAAATTGTAACAATATTTGTAGATACTTCTGTGTCCCAAAAAATATAAGGGATCCGTTGTGCTCTAGGTAAGAAAGAAAATGCTTTACCTATATTATATTCTTTATATAATATATTATATATGTAAAAAAGTTCATGTATTAATTAGTAAGTGTCTATGAAAACCCATTTAAATAAGGAAAAATGCATAAAACGCGTTATCTATATCTGTCTTGTGTGTCGTAGGGCGATTATATAAGAAAGGACGAAAAATAAATTTGTGCCTAATGAAAAAAAAACTTGAAAATTCTTGTAATACTTATTTTAGTGATGCTCAAACAAGTATTTTAAGCGCGTAGTGTTTAGACGCTGTTAATGGACAAAACTTGTATAAAAGATATTGTAAGATTATATTATTCGATGCCAGATTTGCATTTTGTTCTCTCATTTTACTTCGTTCGTATGTGATCTAATGGAATTCCTTATTTTTATCTGCAATTGCTGTAAAAGATTTTTCATGTAGCCTTTCATGATTTTATTCCAATCATTCCTATTTCCAGAAGATTTGAATTTTGTCGAAATTATTTTATTCAGGAACATTTTTGTTTATTATTTCTTTATCACTTCATAGTCTTAAATAATTTTATCGTGACTATTTCATTGCTTCTTGTCAACAAAATCAAATCGATTTCGCAGGACGATTGTCATAGGTCGTTAAATGACATGCAGATAATAAAATAGTTACGTGATAAATGTTTGATTTTTTCATGTTGTTTAGAGTTATTTTCGTGGAATGTTTTATTTTGGAAGCTTAAAAACTATGCCTAATTTAGATTCTCTGCTGGTTCTTTCAAAAGATGTTGTCGATATGTCTTTCGAATTCTCTTTTCAATGGATTGATGTCAAAGAAGTCTTCAAGTATTTTGAATAAGGAATTTCATTAGGTTCATATTTTGACTGTACAACCAGTCCCTCCGAATCTTCAACTTTGACAATAAAGTGTCATTTCTTTCTGCCTGGTTTCTTATAATGTTTGTTTTCAAAGTCGCTATATTTTTTTCTTCTTTTCTTGCAACTTTCCATGTATATAATGGGGTTCATAACCAATAATCAACGATTGAAAGCAATATAATATGTCTACGATTAGTGACATCACGCTCAAATTAGTGTAATTCTCTTCTACTAATAAAAATTGTAAGTCGATCTGTCGTTTTCAAACAATAGGCATAGAATAAGAATTTCATCTACCATTTTAAATTGTAATATTCAATATTGAAAATATTCCGAACAAAACTGTTCTGCTTCGAATGATAATTATTAATTTACGCATTTTATACTTGTGTGTAATCAGAGCAATGTAACATTTAATTTTGATTCGAAACAGGGCGATTTTCCACAGAATTTTAAAGTTATTTTAATAATGTTTGTTTGCAAAGCCGCTGTACAAATCCTGTAAATATGATTTTTATTAGTGGGTGAGTTGTCAAAACCCCAAGAGTATTTTATAATGCAACATCGAATTTAAAATGTTGTAAATTAGCGCTTCTCTTTCAATAATTATTGGAATTATCAGGGTTTAATAGTTTTCATTTATGTATTTTAGATGTATAAATGTCCCTAAGATTATCATTGCCTTCCTTGGACAATGTTCTTCAAAATTCTTTGCTTAAGGCTTCCTCTCTTCTTAGCCTAAAACTCTTTTAATGAATACCATGGAAGTATGTTTTAATCTCAGGTATGTAAGTATTGAAAAAAAAATGTTTATAATAATGAAGTCAAAATAAAGCGACACTGTGACAAAAAATTAGAGGGTATATAAAACGTCTTAAGTAAAAATATCATAAAGGACGTAGTTGTTGTAGGATATATATGTAATTATTATATACTTATATATATTAAGTACGTATATCACGGTCAGATACAAAACTTTTACAGAGTCACTGGGTATTGTGCAGAAATGAATAGTATATTTCGCGTTTTGTCTGGTTAATTGTAGAAATAACCAAGTAGTTTGACCGTGGTATAAGTAACAAATATTGTTGTGTATCAATTTATCGAGATCGCATGAAATTAAGCTTACAATCTCGCTTTGACCGACTAGATGTATATAACCTGGCAGGTGGACATTTTGGGAAGAAGTAATTCACTTGTATTATAAGAATTGGTTATAATAATCTATAAATGCGATTAAAATGTTAGTGAAATCATTCACAGAACTGAAAAGTTGATATTCTCGTTACGTTGTTAAAAAAAAAATTGATCGTAATTATATCTCTGTATCATATGTATCTACGCTATTGTTGATTTATTATAAGCATATTCTAACTTAGTACCTCTCCTTCGGTTTCGAAACAAATGGGAAAGTTTCAAGTTTTAAATTAGGACTTTCTCTAGACCATAACCTGGCCCTTGTAAATATCTTGTACATTGAGACGAATTTGGTCATTAAGACGAAATTAATATGGTTGATCCTCTTCGATATTGCGTCCACATTTGAAACTATAGAATACGACCAACTCTACAACGATGTTGTTTATTTGGTCGCAGTTAAAGCTACAACCAATGGTCACCATCTAGAGTTGTATGTGCCTAAACCTATTTGCTTCGAAATATTTCAAGACACAACGAATCTTCTGTTCTCTTCTCATTCCTCACGCACTTCATTAATATTAAATAGAAAATAATTGGTGTCTGTAACTCAATATAACGATAATGTATTATCACCAGACAGTAGTACGCATATATTCGTTGTTATAGTAGAGTGTGTCATAATTATTGGTATCTATAATAACTATTAATAACTAAACAAGAATAATAAAAAAATAACGAAAATTTTCGCACAACATGAATCAAGGAACTAACATAAGAGTAAAGTTTATAGCTATAAAACATAATGATTAAGAAAATGTTACGATAAGATGCGAAGTTTGTGTTAACGAATTCTTTATCCAGGGGGATACGCCTGCTCTATATAAATATGTATGTATTGTCCAACAATCGCAACGAAAGCTGCTTGTGCGATTGGCTCTGTCCTTAATTGTTGAATTGAAAGTTTCAAGTTGATTTACTGTATATAATTATTTTGAACAAATTAGGAACAAAAAATGGTCCATTAAATTTTAACAAATAATATTAAGGTAGATGCATGTATACATTTGGAATATATGCTTTGGTGTACAATGCCAAACTTAATACGATGCTAGAAAGCATGGCTTTAACAAATATCGCTAAGGATTGGACTGATGTTTTCATTTTCCAGCTTTTGCCATTGGACTTGTAAATATTTTTGGCCTCGTCGGAAGCTGCATCATTTTTCCGAGACATTCTAGTCTGATAAGACGAACCTTCATCATCAATGGCCCCTGATACCTGATTATTAGTTTGTGTTATTCAATTTATACCAAAAAAATACGAAGCTCTTTCAACACTGTTACCGATGGATCTCTTTGTATGTAGCGATAAAACATTCGGCTTACCAAAAATTGGAAACTGTCGTTTTCAACTTTTTTTTGTAACATTGGTTTTAAAGATTGTATATATTAGATCAGTTTGGTTTATCTTTAAGTAATTAACCCTAGACGGGTACATTTTATTCATCTTTGTCCAATAATTTAGGAGTTCTATTACGTTTAAGTTTTCATACAAGACATATTTTTAACATCGTTTTCCCCTCGTCCGTTGTATAAATTATTGTCACTGTATCTTTAGGTATATACATAAAATGTATGAGTAGTCTTTTAAATGATAGGTACGATTAAATAATAAAGTAGTTATTGATTAATACATAAGACAAACTGTGTAAATTTTGTATTTGTAATTTGTTTCAATGAACATATAATTATTATATATCGTAAAGTAAAACATCCAGTTTTTAAAAAATAACCAGATTTTTATTGAAAATATCCCCATAACCTTTAAACTATTACTATGACTATGAGTATAATTAAGACACAAAGCACAATTTAAAAAGTGCCACAACTCACATAACTCACATAGGTACACTCATATAAAGTGTATTAAGCCTAGGCTTTCTGGGTTATTTAAGCACAAGTAACAAGATAATAGTTACAAAGCACAATTAGAAATACCCGAAGAAGATAACTGCAGTAAGAGAAGGTTGAAAACCACACAAGCGTACAACCTGGAGAGCTGATTGTCTGCTGCCTAAGCCTGCTGTGGACCATGATGAGATCATAAGTATAATAAAGTAAAATGAGAGTAAGTATAAATAAACAAGACCATCTTCAATTATGAGCACTGGTACTAGAGAATTATGACACTGAAATATTAACGCAATTGAACAGAGAGTACTAAAATAGTAAAATGTTATGAATATTGAACACGATGCTGACGGTAAAAGTAAAAATTGGAAAAGGTTAAAGCAGCAAAACCTATTAGCAATTTAGTTCAATAAATAAATAATGAGACAGAGAGTTAGTACTGCAGTACGATGTTATCAATAAACAAGGCGTAGGCAATATCTTATACCGGGGACAGTGAACGACGATAGGCCGAGCTAAATTTATACCTAATTCTAGAATGTAAGGGCCCAATATAATCCCTTGGGTCACCTTCACGTCACTAGTAAAGATAGTACGACCGACTCTCAGATCCACGTAGCTAAATGATAATATTTAAGAGATTATCAATGCTAGAGCATACTAAATTCTCCTTTGTGCAATTTCATTAAAGGGGCCTCACAAATAAGGCCTCGGCCGAGGGCCCTATCATCATGTTATTCAAATTTATAGCTTTAATTTCGTATGCCACAGCGCATTAGACGGATCATTACTCATTTTTGATGACGTCATCATATTTGGAGCAATTTTGCAATGCCCTCAAAATTATAATGTTGAAATGTACGCGGATGGCTTTAATTTTGACTTAATGGTTTCACGTAATGGAGGGAATGACCTGAGATGTGTCCGTATACGAAATGAGTGGTAAATAAATGTGGGTCTGATGGGACGTTCTAAATGTTATAGGTCAACGATGAAAAGGTATTATATATTGGACTACAGATGAAACATGGGCCTTTCTCGCTATGGCTTTTATAAAACGACCTTGAAACTTTGAATGTTGTTATTACCATGATTGATGATCGGAATGACTATGACTATACAATTATTGTCTAACTAAAGAAGAATCCTACTTATTAATGCTTTTTAATAATATTCTTGTGGATCTTATCACTTTGGGTAAAAGGACTGTGTTCATTAGGTGATATATTGGACGATACAAAATCAGCAGCAATCATTTCAATTAACATCTGTAACGTTTTGAAGTTACTTCAAAAGGAAAAGCTTATTCATTTTAAAATTAAATACCTACAGGAAAACGAAACACAGAAGCATTATTTATTGTTGACAAGGAAGTGACTATCCTATACAAAGAATATTGTTATCTTTTAAACAAGGTAAATGGTAAGTTAATATGTTTACGAAGGTACAATTTAATCAGGAAGAAATTATTTATTCGAATACAACGCAATTATTATTGTTGGCACCAATAAAGTTTATCTTCGCGTGAGGGAATAAAATGATATGAAAAGCAGAAATAAAACTAACGTTTCTTGCCTCGTCAAAACTGTTACGTATGTGTATCAGTCTTTATAAAATATATATTATCTGTGGTATTTCCGGATCCTGTTGTCTTGTCACCGACTCCGATCGCTCGTCATGCAATGGCTGAATACACGATACATAAAATAGTCTGGTCGTCTTATTTATTTATAATATCTGGCCACCCGTCGTAACATGGTGTCAGAAGATACAGAAGAAAAAGAAGTCACAAAAAACCACAAAAGTAAGTGCCGCAAACAGTCAAAAAAAAAAAAAAAAAAATTTCGAGTAAAACGTCGCCGCGTGGTCCAGCCCTAAAATGCCGGAAAATAAAAACGCAAATAATACAAGTTATCCCCTGCCGCCGAGTAATTTCAGCTTAGATATCAACAACTCGAACATGCCATTGGCTTGGAGAAATTTCAACACAAGTCTAGAGATTTACATGATAGCCAACAATTTAGAAGAACAACCAGACAAACGAAAGGTAGCCATTTTACTACAAATCATAGGCCCAGACGCTCTTCAGATATTTTACTCGTTTAACATACAAATTGACAAGATCACCTATAAGGATTTACTCGCCAAATTTGAAGACTACTTCACACCACGTGTCAATATTTCCGTCGAAAGACATAAGCTGTTCAACAGAAAACAAGGTCCAGATGAAGAAATTGAGACATATGCCACGGATCTCAAGAATCTAAGTATCCAATGCAATTTTGAAGGTCTTGCCGATGATATAGTAAAGGACATATTCTCATGGAACTTAAATTCATCTTGCTCGTACATCAGAGAACGTATCCTGATCGAGAAACCATCAACATTTGATGCCGCCGTCAGTCTCGCTAAAACACTAAGAAATACTAGGTTACAGGCTAAAGCTTTATCAAGCCAAGAAGTAAGTGTCGTTGCCAGTCGTCAATCGCATCACAGTCGCCAAACACATCGTAGTCAAGAGAGTCGCAATCAAAAAAGTCACAGTCAAAGAAGTCACAGTCGTCAAAGAAGTCATAGCCGTCAAGAAAGTCAAAGTCATCAGTCTCAAACAAGTCAAAGTCGTCAATCAAGTAAAGCATCGTCCAGTCAAGAACCTCAATCCAAACAGTCAACCAAGAATTGTTCCAGATGTGGTCAAGTTCACCGAACAAAATGTCCAGCCATAGGAGTCATCTGTAACAACTGCCACAAGCCCAATCACTTTGCCAAGTGTTGCCGCAGCAAACATGTGAGATCCATAGAAGAAGAAGAAGAAAGTACGGGTACTGATACTTATTTTCTAAATAGTCTTTTCACTAATGAGATTTCTGTCAGCAAAAAAAACCCTTATCATACAACTTTGTCCATAAATAGTAAGAATGTAGACTTTTTACTTGATACAGGTGCTGACACTAACATTTTATCATTTAACTCTTATAAAAAACTTAATTTGCCATTGAGTAGTTTAAAGAAAAGTAGTCACAAACTATCAACCTTTAGCGGTGAAGTATTACCGACTGTAGGTCAATGCATTCTGTCTGTCACACATAACAACAAACTATACAATGTTAATTTCCACATTATAGATATACCCTGTAGGAATATTATTGGTCGCAACAGTTGTGAGAATTTAAAATTAGTTAAAAGAGTCCATAATGTCCAATTTCATGAGTCACTCAATGTATCACAGCTTGACAAATATAAAGATCTCTTCTCAGGAATAGGTTGTCTTAAAGATTATGAATGTCATTTGTCAATGAAGCCTGATGCTGTACCGTCTATAGATGCCTGTCGTAGAATTCCATTCAGTCTCTTAGAACAATTAAAAGAAGAATTAGCCATGTTAAAAAAAAATCAAATTATAGTCAAAGTCGAGGAACCTACTGAATGGGTAAGCTCAATTGTAATTGCATCAAAGAAAAATGGTAAACTACGCCTGTGCATTGATCCAAGAAAACTTAATAAAGCCATTATGCGTCCTCATTATCAATTTCCAATTATTGATGAAATTAAATCCAGCCTCTCTGGTTCACAATATTTCACTACCCTAGATGCAAACAAAGGTTTTTATATGCTAAAGTTAGATGAAGCTTCCTCAAAACTATGTACATTCATCACACCTCAAGGTAGATATAGATTCCTAAGACTTCCCTTCGGGATAAATGCAGCCCCAGAACTGTTTCATTCCATCATGACAAATAGATTCAGTGATATTCCAGGAGTCAAAATCATGATGGATGATTTCCTAATTTACGGTCAAACTAAACAAGAACATGATTTTAGGTTAAAACAAGTCTTAGATAGAGCTAGAGAAATAGGAATAAAATTTAATAAAGACAAGTCTAATATATGTAAAAGTGAAGTCAAGTACCTAGGACACATCTTTTCTAAAGATGGTGTGAGAGTTGATGAAAACAAAGTGAAAGCCATTTGCAGTATGCCACCACCAACAAATGTCACAGAATTACAAAGGTTTTTAGGTATGGTTACATACTTAGGCTCATACATAGAGAATTTGTCAGATAAAACTTCTAATTTAAGAACACTTCTGTCTAAAGATAATGAATGGTCTTGGCAAGAGAGACATAATGTAGAATTTAATGAATTAAAGGAATGTATAACAAAAGCCCCTGTCTTGACATATTATGATCAAAATAAACCAATTACACTGTCAGTTGATTCGTCTAAAGATGCCATGGGTGCAGTGATTTGCCATGATAAACACCCCATAGCATATGCTTCAGCTTCATTAAGCTCATGTCAACAGTCATACTCTCAGATAGAGAAAGAGCTGTTAGCAATCCTATTTGGTTGTACAAAGTTTCACCAATATGTCTATGGTCGCCACACTTTAGTTGAAACAGATCACAAACCAATAGTATCGCTGTATAAAAAACCAATTTATAACATTCCACCCCGTCTTCAAAGAATAATGCTAAGATTACAACCATATGACCTGAACGTAACTTACAAACCAGGTAAATATCTTTATGTAGCTGATACTCTGTCTAGAGCAGCTTTACCAGAACAGTCATTACATGATCTAGATTCTGATCTAGATTTACATGTCAATTTAGTCATTAGATCACTGTCAGTTAGTCCAAATAAACTTAAATCTATTCAAGAACAGACTTCCCAAGACAATGAATTGTCACTCTTAAGTAAATATTGCATAACAGGTTGGCCTGAACATAAAAAATTGCTTCCAGACATACTTAGGCCTTATTTTCCTTTAAAAACCGATATACATATAATTAATGGTATTGTCTTCAAAAACAACAGTGTCATTATACCAGTAGCCATGAGAAAAGACATTTTGAAACAGATACATGAAGGTCACCAAGGTATTCATAGTTGCCAAAGATTGGCAAGAAATCTAGTATACTGGCCCAATATGTACTCTGATATAGAAAAATATGTTAATAATTGTCATAACTGTCTCACTAACAGACGCAGCAATTCCAAAGAGTCACTACAGCCCCATGAGGTAAAACCAATCCCTTGGAATAAAGTCGGAGTTGATCTATTTGATTTCAATTCAAACAAGTATGTCATAGTCGTAGATTATTTTTCCCAATATGTCGAGCTTGTAAAGCTAGCAGGTGGTTCTACTAGTAAAATTGTCATTAGTCACCTAAAGTCTATATTTTCCAGACATGGAATACCCAACATTCTAATTTCAGACAATGGTCCCCCATTTAACTCAAAAGAGTTTAATCATTTTGCTTTAGATTGGCAAATACAACATATTACATCAAGTCCCTATTATCCACGGTCTAATGGTCTTGTAGAAAGAACCATAGCCACGGTTAAAAACATATTAAAGAAATGTCTTACTGATAATACAGACCCTCATCTAGGATTATTACAGTATAGGAATACACCTAAAGAAAATATGTATTCGCCTGCCCAATTACTAATGTCCAGGACACTCAGAACTAAACTTCCAGTCTTAGAACAAACTCTGAAACCTAAAATACCTAACTACAGGTCTCTAACAAATAAAACTCAAATAAAAGTGAACAAATCACAGATTTATTATAATAAACATACTAAACCGTTGTCTTCCCTAAACATTGGTGATAAAATTTACTTCCAGAAACAGCCAGACAGTATTTGGACACCTGGTACTGTGTCAGACATAGGTCCACAGCCTAGATCATATACTATTGTCTCCCCGGAAGGTACTTTTCGCCGTAATCGCCAACATATCCTACAGCCAAAACATTCACCAACTGAGTCCGCTCCTAGTAGAAGAAGTTCACTTCAATCCCCATCAGTTCCACTTGACACTGATCCACCGTCGCCTTCCAATATACTGCCGTCGTCATCTCCATCTAATTATCAATCTCCTTGTACAAGTAATCCTGTCCAAGAATCTGAAACAAAAACAAACACATCACATACACCAAATAAACAAACTCAACACACAACTTATTCTTCATTCGGTAGAGCAATAATAAAGCCCCGAAGATTTTGAAAATTGGTCTAGATTAAGTTCTTAATTTGTACTTAGTTTTAATTTAATATACTAAATGTATTGTTTGTTGTACAAGCATTGTCAAACCTAATTTTGTTTTGTTAGTAGCTGTCAAAACTTAGTTAAGTCAATTTGATAGACGTCACTGTCAGAACTGTCGCAATGTAAATGTCAGTCAAGTCAACTTGTCACTTCTTAGAGATGTTCCGTTCCACTTAGTCTACTAGTATATAAGAATTTTGTTAATGTTAAAAAAAAAAAAAAAAAGAGTATACTTACGTACCATGTTCCACGTAATGATTCCATTTTCTTTTCTTAATAAGGGAGATGTTACGTATGTGTATCAGTCTTTATAAAATATATATTATCTGTGGTATTTCCGGATCCTGTTGTCTTGTCACCGACTCCGATCGCTCGTCATGCAATGGCTGAATACACGATACATAAAATAGTCTGGTCGTCTTATTTATTTATAATATCTGGCCACCCGTCGTAACAAAAACCACATTATTATCCAAAAAAAAAAAAAACTTGTTTCTACGATCCATCAGTAGCTAGATATGAATAGTAATGTTTCTCCCAAAACAATTCAAAACTCAGAAACAATAAGAATAGAACCCTAAACAGAAAAATACATACCCGAATATCCAACCAACACATCGAAATAAAATCAATCAATCAACTGAACCCACCGAGATCCAATACTACCCGAAACACGCCACAATACATCAAAGGCATCCCTAAAACCAGAAATCACATTCCAACTACCCGTAAATGTGGCAAAGAAAAAAAAAGTCCTGCTCGGGAGTATTAAAGCCACTAAAACAACGAGAAACGATTGTCTGGTAAATACAAATTGAAATCGACTCAACCAACACCACAGCGTATTTTTTCATCACGTTCGATATCTAGGAGCGTTTGCCGTGAATGCTAAACACTGTTTGGTATTCAGAAGCCAGCGCAAGCTTCTTATCTGTTACATTACAGAGCTAAATATTTTCCTCCTACCTACATATTAATTAACTTGATTGATGAAGCCCCTGTTTTACGATACGATGTACTTTTCGGCTCTAAAGTTGGAAGAAAGGTGGGGTGTTGATCTTGAGCTAAGGTAGGAATGAATTTAAATAATTTATAGTGTTGGACTTTGTTGGAGTAGCATTCTCATCTAAAATAAAAAGCTATGTATAATGGCAGATGAATAATTAGTAATGACTTAATATGAAAGTTTGTGAAGTAATTCTTATTAATTACCAATTTTATCACTATGTACGATAAATAAATAAAAATAATAAATTGCAGCTTAATTGCACTCTAGCATTTAGTTAAATCTTTTCTAACAGATTGTCAGCGGAATAGAAATCACGATAACACAAGAACAGAACTAAGCAGGCATCTTTAGTGTCTTGCACAACATACTCCATCGAACCCACTCCAGCAATTTCATCCACCATCCAATCAGTATGTAAAACAGATCCCCAATAAATATCCACTAAGAAATCGAGCGCCAAACTAAATTTTCTCAGCTCTTAATCAACTGGAAGACTTTATCAACAACAGTAAATTAATTCAGCTGTATTAATACAACATGGGGATCGGTTTGTACGGAATGAATGCTAAGTAGGTGGGTCCAAATTAATTTCGTATGTTCTTGTAGAGGGCGGTGTCCAAGCGCCTTGTCTTCATGAATATACATAAACAAATTGAACATTCGATTTGCCATATTTAGTGGATGGACTTGGATTTGGGATTAATGATGGTGTGTGGAGGCGACTGGTGGTGGCAAACAGAAAGAAAGATAAAACAAAATTGTTAGTGGAAAAAAAAGTTCGTATTTGGTTATGTTTGGCTGTTGGCTGTATTTTGCGAGACTGGCCCAAGCTAAAAGTATACATTTTTTAGCGAAATTTTCCCATTATTTTTAAAGTAAATCAATGGTGTCTTTGTTTTCTTAATCGAGATAACTTCGCATCAAGCTAGGATAACTTGCAATCAGACCTCTAAGACCGACAAGTTTCTTTACTATATTGCATTAAGCAACACCTAAGTTGATTATGATTTATGAACCTCCATAAAAAAATTAAAAAAAAAACCGGCCAAGTGCGTGTCGGAAACACAATGAAGGGTTTCGTAGTTGAAAACAATTTATCCTAAAGACAAACTTAACATTGTAGAAAAACATAGTCCCCCGTACATCGATACGTCACGGTCAATTCTCAATTCTCTAACTGCAAATTTAAGTTTGTAATAGCAAAAAACTATTTTTTTATGTGGTAATACAACAAATTAACAAGTTTCGGACTTTTTCCTTTACTTGTGCTATGAGATCTTATTTCTTGCCAAATTTCATGATTCTATGACAACGGGAAGTACCCTATAGGCTTTGATTTAATTGCTATTATCAAAATCAAAATAGGTCGCATAAATGGACGTATTTTTTAATTGCGTTAACTTAGTAGTTAGATTTTTAAACAGACAGACGGACAACGATGTGATCCTATAAGGGTTCCGTTTTTCCCCTTTTGAGGAACGAAGGATACGGAACCCTAAAAAATTAATGAAAAAGAAATTTAAGATTCAGTCATTACAAAATACAGTAATAATATTCAAATCAAACGTCCCAATAACATTATAATGCACAACATAAGTAAACGCCCTAATACCATATTATACAGCCATATGAGTCCATAACATTCCCGTATCAATTGTATCGCTCGCTCAACGAGCCAGTGTTTCGTTCGCCAATCGGAACGGCAGACAATCTGTCGCTATGATAAGACAACACTGCTTATCTGAGCTATTTTTAGTGTCACATACTCGACGTTTCCTTGAAGAAGTGAGCAGATAAAATGTGACCTTTTGAGGAGAGGTAGGTATGTGGCACGAAGTCCTTTTAGATAATCTCAATGGGTAGGTGGACTTAGCATAGGTAATACGACTAACACAAGCACTAGTGGTCAGTCGAAAGTTTTATAACTATTATGGTGCAATATGCTTTTGGGAAATGACTTGCAAATAATTTTGATTAGTGAAACAGTGGAGTCTCGGAACAAAAGTTTTACAAATAGGAAAATTTTGAGAGTAATAGGCTAGGTAAATGGCATATGATTGGAGAGACCTATGACCAGCAACAGATTGTTACAGGCTAATGATGACGATGATGTTAGGCTAAGTATATTCAACTCGTGCAAGTGTGGTTAGATTTGCAAGAACTAAGATAAGTTCAGTGAGGAAGCACGATGACATCATCGTGCTTCTTATTTTCAACTTCTATATAATACGTTGTATATTCTTTACAAGAGCTATAATATTATGAAAAAGATGTTGTCCTTGTTTCAGTAATTATCTCATCAATTTACACACAGTAATTTAGCACTCACAGCAAAGTGTTAAAGCAGTTTAGTATTTATTTTGCAATTTTACTGCACGATCAAGTAGATTTAAGAGATTAAATAGTATGACCTTAGCTTAAGAACGACTATAAAGAGCTAACATTTTGCTAAAATGGTATTTTATTTTTATTTAGGAATTCAAGGAAATATCTTATATCACAATATTAAAAGTAAAGATTCAGTAAAATATTGTAGCCATGCCTGTCTAATTCAAAATGTGAGTCAAAGAAGTAGATGTTATTGAACTCAGAATACTACAAGAAAATTAGGATAAACTAAGGTACGATAAATTAACCACTTTTAGGTGGACGTTTATTGTGCAAGGTAGAGAAATTAGGCATGACATTGACAATATGGACTATATCAAAAGCCATCATTAACGCTAGCCAGAATCATCAAAATCAAGTCTGACCCTGGTGAATACATTACGACTCATAAAAGCATCAAAATTAGCACCATTTGTCTAACCTGTTCCAAAAAATCATGCAGCATTATAAAATCAATGCATTTTCCAATCACGGATTCTCTATTAGCTCTCCAAATATTTACTTTATTTCTATCACGATTATTTCTGCTGACAATTTGACGTCACGACAGTCGTAAATTTATTGTCATTGCCGTCATCCTTGCCATTTGATGTCAATACACAATGTGACCTTAGGATATCAGTCTTCTTGCGTCAGGACTTGACCGATTATGGACTAATCCCGTGATGATCCATAATCAGCTGATTATAAATGCCTGCAGCGTAGACTGAACTATTTACTAGTTAGCTAGGGTTCAACGTTGAATGGCTTTATCTTATCGTTCGTCTACTGTTTACGAGTATTACAGCCGAATGCTAGCTGACTGACTTTTCTCTGTCATTTGTTTTGTTGACTGCTTTGTTGCTGCTACTGCTGAGCATGAGGTCCTGAGTTTTATTTGGTCAGGCAAAGTATAATTTAGTTTTTCTATTAGCAATTTCTCAACAGCGACACGGAGTCTGGATTTATACCAGGTTGATGGCAATAGGCTCGCCCCTTATTACATGGGACGTAAAAATAACTGGCGAAATGTGGGTGTACTTCTGCCTAACTCTTCGGAAAGTGCGGGCATAATGTTATGTTAAGATTTTGTTATTGTTGACTATCCTGTCATGTTTAAAGTAGCTAGAAGAATAAATCGTTAATTTTTCGTCCTTTTTCATAAAAACATGCTTTCATACTTTCATTAATATATTATTAGAAGACAATGGTTGACGTACCTGTATACACAGTATGTCGTTTATGAATTTGGTAAACAATGGTGCCGATTCTCTTGTGAACGCACTAAACTAAAATTAGAGAATCGCTATCTTTTACTAACAGGCAGCGCGAGAATCGCTATCTTTTACTAACAGGCAGCGCGAGAAAAGGACGGCTATAGCTATGAACTAAGTTGGAGATGTCAAACTAGTTCACGCCTTGCGCTTCACCGTGTTTTTAGTCGACATGTTTTTACGTGTCGTCTAAATGTCTATGGAAAAATTAGTTCAAACTAATTTGACAGCTCTAATTTACTTCCGTCCCTTTCTTGTCATAATAGAGAGAAAGAGTTAGCAATAGTCTAAATTAAGTTTAGTTTGTGCACAACGGAATCGGCACCAATGTCTTAGTTTAAATTGGTACTTTGTGAATGATGAAGTAAACAATTATTTTAAACTATCAGTGACTGACAGATTTGGGTCGGATTTCGTAACTAAACCTGCACCCTAATTGCGTAACGCACTACTTACCGGAATTTGAACAATTTTTAAACAAATTGCTAATCCATTCCTTCATTATAATGGAAAAATTTGTCTGCTCAACAACGTAAATAACGCAATGTATGTTGTTGAACTGTCAAAATGAAACCGATTTCAATCGATAGTGTGTTGCTTGTGCTGCTTACTATGGTAACTAGATAAAACCCTATTTATCTACAATATGTTTAGGATAATGCGTCTAAAACGCATATTTTGCGCAAAACAAAACAACTTTCTTTAAACCCCGGCACTGGGGACGAAACTGATAACAGAAAAGACACACAAACAACTCCTTATCAATTATCACCATCTGACCTTGGAAAAGGAAGCGTGGCGATGAACTCCTGCGGACATGATCTTGGCATGATGCAAGGTAGAACGATGATTGATGATCAGATTATAAACAATATTAATTCAGATTGTCAATTTAATCATAAGGAGTTCTTAGTAGGTGGTTGTCCTGGGTTTGAAGGGTACCCGATGAAAGGTGATACTCTCCGTCATCATGTCAGATTATAACCAGTAACTCCTGACGAAATGAGTTCAACGAATATTATATAGTTTGAAGCATTACCCAAGGGCTGGCTATTACCTTGGCCAGAGGCTTAGCATTGCCATGCAACGTGGCAATGCCGCCAGTCTCTTGGGTACTTTACCAGTCGACAGCGATGCGGAGGAATTTTTCGACGCCATGTTTTAGTTTTTTAATAGTTTTAGTTATGTTAGTATTTAATTTTGTTATTTTTAGGTTATGTTTACAGTTAATATAAATGTTTGAAGCAACAATCTTCCTTCTTCTCTGTCTTTGGGATGAGAAACCTAACCTTAATGGACTGAAAACAACATGCAGTCAGTAAATTATGTGCTCATTTTTTCTCTGTCCCATTCGACTCATTCTTTCTCTCTTGACCTAGATCCTGTCTGATAGAAAAAGTATGAGGTCTAGAACGAGCACAATCAGAAGAGAGGTTGGACTTAAACAGTTAATATTTCCAACACCTACGGGAGATACAGCTTCTTATTGGAGTGAAAATCATCACGCCATACATGAACTAAGTTGGGTTGGGTTTAAAGAACTTCTCATAAGAACTTATTTATAAAAATAACAGTTCGCTTAAAATGAGATACTTAAGTGATTCTAATCATTGCTATTAACATTGGTTACCTCTAGGGTGCTGGAGACATTCTAATTATTAGCTTACTCCGATTTATGTTATTTCAAATGTTGTGATGTATTGCCTTAATCTGCGTTTGAATGTCTTTTTACATTGTCACATTTTTTTACATCTTCGGGTATTCTGTTGAACAGCCGTTGAATGAAGTTCTATAGTTAAACAATTAACAATTTCTCTATTTATAGGTAGGTAATTTATCTCCATATCCCGAGCAGGGTGATTATGATTCATTGGATCTAGATACCTACGTGACTATAGACTCGTAGTCATATCTAGTAATACTAGTAGTTACGTGTTATAATTTGTATGAATTATTTCGTCAGCTTTAACCATTGTGGATCGTCGACACCTGTGGTTTCTAATGCACCTGATGTTGCTGCGTTATCCGTTTTTTTTATTGAAGTTTGTTTCTTTGTGTATTGCTTTGAGGGGTTTGTGTTTTTTAATCAATTTCTTATCTAGCCCATTTATTCTTTGTTCTTTGCTGCTGATGCGAAGATGCAATTAAATTTAATCAATTAAATTATATTATATACAGAGCTTTTTTATTGTCATTTTTTAATACGTCTTTTCTGAATTTACCGGGAATAATTCCAAAAAAACCATCGTATCTGTATTATAAGCAAATAAATGCTTACTATTTCTAATTAGTATTATATTAATATTAATATATATAATATATTAATTATTATTAGGTATCTGTACCTATGTAACGTTTTCAACGATTTTTTATTTATATTTTGGGGAATAACATTCACATTAACTTGCATCAGTGTTAAAATATGGCTCAAGTAAGTTATTGATAGTGCCACCCTGTCTGATATCTTTTCTATAACCTATCTGACCACGCATTACATACAGATGAGGCGTCATCTGAATATCACGACACTGAAACATAATGACACGCTTTAGCTCCTACAACAGCCACTCATAATAGACCAAAGCAATTATTCCAATACAAATTAGTTCTAAACAATCATGCAAGGCGAACAGACAGGCAACACTGACCTAGTGTATAGTTATTAAGTATTTAAGTAACATTGAAACGCACGATAGATGAAGGGCGAGTAACCAGAAAACAGCTGCAGTACAGTTTGTGTGTATTGACTCACTTTGAGATAAGGTACAAGGTTGTATGCCGCTGCCTAGCGTGTGGACTTGGCTGGATATTGGTTTGTATTCGTTTTAAGGTTATTTTTTTGTTGGAATCTGGTTTAGTAGAGTAATTTTTTATGGTTATTCTTCAGTTATAAGTTGGCGAACAGACGCATTTGAAGAGAATATTGATCTTGTCTGCTACAGTCAAGGAATGCTGAAAGTCTTATGTGGCTGTTTTATAAACACCATCACAATATTATTGTATAGATGCTTGACGAAAAACTCTCAGGTTGTCCACCTATACGGTTATTTACATCTTATAATGAATTGAATAAGTCAGATTAATTCATACTAAGATAGTAAATGCAAAAAAAGAGTTAGCATATCTTCAGTAATGTGTGAGGTCCATGTGGTGCAGTGGAAGTTACTACATAATACAGTGTTGCATAGCTTAGCCAGTCTGCCACTAGGCTTTGCTGTGATGTTGGAGGATTATAGTCGTGTCTCTATGTGTATATCTGAAAATAAATAATATTATGCTGTAAACAAACTCGCAATCCAGTATACCTACTGACTGGATGCTTGTTTTGTTAAAATCTATTATGTTGCCGTGCCCTAACCGGGTTTCATGTTGGAACTTACTTACATATATGTAACAACTGAATGTACACATGAATGCAATAAAGAATTTGAATTTGAATTTGAAATCTTAATAGTGAATCATGGAAAAGAAAGGATGAGTAATTTTAAGTACATAACATTCCTGGAACACGAAGAAAAGTTAGATCATTCATTCAACATTGATACCTGTAATTTTTAATGGTGTGCATAATAAAGAGTATTCTATTCTATTCTATTCTATTCCTATAACTTACAGTATCAGGGCACGCAAGACCTGACATCTACCTTCACTAAAATGCTGGGTCAATTTTGAACAAACTTCAAACTTAGCCCAGTGTTGATGCAGCACGCAACCAGTTGATTCACCAGCGTTACTTCCTACATAATTTATAATTTCATGGAGCTTATGCCTCGATATATCTGGGTTAATTGTTTCATACAGTGATTCATGGACGTCGGCCATTTTGAATTTTTAATCGTATGTTTATTTATCATTAGTTTTTAATTTGGTCGGTTTTTTTTCACATATCATAACAATTTTAGCGGAGAACCTTCTAGACTCTGGGTGGTCTGGAATACTCTGGGAGTGCAGATTTAGGACTGGATTTGATAAAGCTAAAAGTAAAGGCCCTAGTGGCTAGTAGTGTTATGAGTGTATACTATTAGTAAATGCAAGTAAAGAAAAAAAAACCAGCCAAGTGCATGTCGGACCACGCACAATGAAGGGTTCCGTAGTTCAATAGAATTTATCCCAAAAACAAAGTTAACATTGTAATCCCAAAAAAAAATGTATGTGATAAAATTACAAATTAACAATTTTTGGACTTATCCTTTATTTGTGCTGTGAGACCTTGCTTCTTGCCAAATTTCATGATTCTAGGTCAACGGGAAGTACTATATAGGTTTTGATTTACTTGCGACAGTTGCGAGTATCAAAATGTGTCGCAAAATGGCCGTATTTTTTTATTGTGTTGACTTAGAAGCTTGATTTTTTCGAACTCTAAGGGACCACAGACTTACGTATTTGATATTAATTTCAACTTGATATCTCCACGCGTCCTTGAGAAAAAGGGTCTTGACAGACTGACAGACTTGGAATTTTTTTTTATGTGATAGAATTACAAATTGTCATTTTTCAGACTTTTTCCTTTACTTATGCTGTGAGACCTTGCTTCTTGCCAAATTTCTTTATTCTAGGTCAAAGGGAAGTACCCTGTAGGTTTTGATTTACTTGCGACAGTTGCGAATATCGAAATGTGTCGCAAAATAAAAACAGAAACATTTCAAATGCCAAAAAATAGAACTAATCTTGGTCGTTCAGCTCCTTTATACCGGTTTTTGTCTAGCTACAATAAGCTGAGCACGCGTACTAACAACTTGGACATATTTTCGAACAGTCTGAATGAATTCAGACGATACGTTCTCAGTTCTTGATCGATCTGTTTGTTTATTTCTTTTACAAAATGTTATTTGTGTATTTGTGTATTTGTGTGACTCCATCCAATTTATTTAATATTGTACAATTTAATTTAATTTTTTTTTAATGATGTCATAATTTATTTGTTATTTTTAAGCTTTGTAAATTTTTAATTTTAATTTTGTTATTTCCATTTTAATTTTTATTAATGACCATACAAGTGCTGTGCACACCTATAAGTGACAAATTCACCGCAAAGCTGTTGATATAGAATATATTTAATGTAATGATTTAGTGAATAAGTCGTTGGTGTGTCAATAAATAAATAAATAAATAAATAAATAAAATGGCCGTATTTTTTTATTGCATTGACATAGAAGCTTGATTTTTTCGAACTCTAAGGGACTATATATAGACTTACGTATTCGATATTAATTTCAACTAGATATCTCCACGCATCCATGAGAAAAATGGTCATGACAGACTGACAGAGTTGACATTTTTGTATGTGATAGAATTACAAATTACCAAATTTCGGACTTTTTCCTTATAGGAAATAGGTTTAGATTTACTTGCGACTACCAAATGAAGTCGCATAAATGGCCGTATTTTTTTATTGCGTTGACTTAGAAGCTTGACTTTGAACTCCAAGGGACCATAGTAGACCTACGTACCTATTTGATAAAAAAACACTGTTATGGTTCGAAATTAAACAATTTTGTATATAGAATTACCCTCTTTAAAACGAGAAATATGTCGAACTAAGTATGAAAAGGTGCTATATAGAACTTATATTGATATATGTTGTTAGATTCATTTTCCTTGTTTATGTTTATTTACTAGCGATTATTGTAATTAATTATATTGTCAAAATACAAACTTATAACCGTTCAGTTATGCAGCAAATAGATACCTAGTGCACCTACTAAGGAAATGTAAACCCACATATTTTGAATATATTCCGAAACATTCTAAAACATAGCTAACTAGTCGCATGTAACGCATCGTGATACGCTATCGGTGATTCTGAGGTCGCACTGATAAGACGGTCGTTGAACCGCCGATTATTTTTATCATAGTGTCACCTTGTTGTGTTTATTATCTAATATTTTGATCGTGATGCTGTGACGTCACAATCATATGATTGGTGAACGTTTTTTAATTCACTTTCCATGATGACTCGGCACATAATACTCGTATTCATAGCACAAGTAAAGGAAAAGTCTGAAAATTAATTGTATCATACAAAAAAAAATTTTTTGGGATTGTTTGGGATTAAGTTTGTTTTTGGAATAAATTCTTTTCAACTACGGAACCCTTCATTGTGCGTGGTCCGACACGCACTTGGCCAGTTTTTTTTATATTGCTGAATGAAAATATCCATATTTAAAGCTCAACCTATTCGTATGTAAATAAGCGGTAAATAAATAAAAAACACACCAACATGAGCAGAAAGGTAGCTTTTTGTTTTTGTAAAAGTATAAAACTGAAAATAGGCCGCCTTCATTTTAATGTGACGTGGGTAACCGTCACTCACATAGGGAGACGGCTCCACATTTACAAATGTAGGTATTATGTAAAAATAGGTAGGTAGGTATATGAAAAATATATATATGAATTTATATTTTTGTCTGTATGCTGAAGAGGCTATGTAAAAGGGGATAAATTTAATATAGTCATCAAGCTGTAAATTACTGTTGTTGTTTAAAAAAAAATTTCACTTGAAAATTAAAATGTATCGGGACTATTTATAAAAGTTACATCTTATCTGTGTAAGTACCTACAATTATAAGAAACTAAATAAATTATTTTTCTATTTCAAATTCGAACCAAAGCGTGTAAATTAAGCAAATCTACAATGCTTATCATTTATTAGTTATTAATAATAAGATTTGTTTTATTATTTATTAACATAATATGTTTTTTTTTTCATAATATAAATGAAGCATTTCAAACTCGTAATAATAATAGCACATATGATTCTTGTTATTATAAATGTTTGCATAATGGTGAAATATGGTTGTACTTTAATGTATCGTAATACCTATTATTTGTATTACCTACCCATATTTGTAAAATAAATGACTATTCTATTATTTTATATTCAGGAATACGGTCATTGCATTATTATTACTAATCCGAACAAGTCCTAACATGACGCGAACAACGGTAGGAAAACTAAAAGCCTACAAAATTGGGTAGGTATTGATAAAAATGTTGCAATGTTGTGTAATTATTAGGTACTGCGTACAGCCGATAATGTTCCCACTGCTGGGTCACAGGCTTCCTCTCGGTGAGAGAGAGTGGGCCATAATCCACCACGTGGGCCCAGTGCGGGTTGGTGAATAGTCTTGTAATGTCTTCGATTGTTTGATGATTGGTTCTAGGACATGCCGGTTTCCTCACTGTGTTTTCCTTCACCGTTTTGAGAGCAGTGGTGATGAAATAATTTACACAAAGTAAAGCGCCAGTCTGGGTTCGAACTTACGACCTACAACTTGTAAGTCGCGGCTGTTACCGCTGGGCCACCATTGCTCGCTAGTTACTGCGTACTGTTTGAAATTAATATTAAAATTAATTATTAGTCAACAAATACCTACCAGAAATGTCCTGCTAATCATAAGTATGAATCGAGCCACTTAAGTACGTCCGGTACACGCTAAACATTGAGCCATCAGAAGACTTACTCATTTTTATCTATGAAAAAAGGGAACAGCTAACATCACATAACATCACGGCTGTATTCCCCGAAGAGTTAGGCAGAGGTACACCACCCACATTTCTTTAGTTATGTTCAAGTCCCATGTAATAGGGGCGAGTCTATTGCTATCAACCGGGCACTAGTCTGCTACTGAGAAATTCCTGATGGAAAAAAGCAATAACAATTTGCCCGACTCGGGAATCGAACCCAGTAAGTACCTCGTGCTCAGTAGTATACCGCTTGCAGCCACTAGACCAGCGAGGTTTAAACCCATGAAAAAAGGAAATACAATTAGATACATGCATGCTTTTCATTCATTTTGTTCATAAAATAATTTTGCCTAATTATTTGACACTGTTTCTTACTTATGTAGGTACTACTTTATCTAAATTTGTTGAGGTTTTGCGTGACAAATAAACTTATATTTTTATAATAATGACTTAGTTTAACAATAGTGACGGATAATTTTCTTTTGCAATTATTAATTATCAGAATAAAAACATTCATGTTGGTAATTCAAACATGACGTCTACTCTGATTGATGAAAAATATCGGAATGAAAAAATATAGGTATCGGACGCGGGGAAGGTCATTGATAAGAGGTCATTGACCGCGTCTAGGCAGTTATCAATATTATCAGTATTTAAATGAATTTAGATGGCAACTTAGTTTGTCTGTGACAGGAGGGGTCAACGACTTGCCTAAGGCATATTTGGATTCAATAGAATGATGTAGAAAGATTTTTTTACGCATTGACATCAATATATTTACAATGTTGTTTACAATTTTTCCTGAGAGACCGGTTTTTGCCAGAGATAAAAGGACAGACTTTCAACCATTTTTGATCTATTTCTTGGACGCCAAACCTGACTGCGATGTGGTCGCGGAAAAATGGAAGTCGATCTTGTCAGTATTTCTGGAGTATTGTGAAATGAGCGTATGCATGTTGTGACCTTACGTAAACCTATCTATCGAGATATTAGAGGAGCTCGTGGCTAAGTAATAACAGCCGCACGGGCCGATCCATCAGGTTAAGCTACGCTTGCCGGGGTCGGTCCGTGGATGGGTGGCCATCTTTACATACCGACACTCCACCGTGTCTCGGAAAGCACGTTAAGCCGTTGGTCTCAGCTGTCATCCATGGATCTTTGACAGTCGTTACGGGTCGTCAGAAACCCGAAAGTCTGACAGATAGTCTTACCAAGGGATTTCATATTACCCATTTACTGGGTTGTGGAGGTCAGATAGGCAGTAGCTCCATGTAAAATACTGGTATTCAGCTGCATGCGGTTAGACTGGAAGCCGACCCGAACATAGTTGGGAAAAGGCCAGGCAGATTGATTGTATACCTATCTATCGATGTTGCCATTGCCTTTTAAAGTTAAAGTAAAATTAGTAAATGTATCACAAGAAAATACATCTCATTATCTTAACCATCATTTTACTCCTCAATCACACACACACACATATACCTCAACAATACTCACAAACAAACACACAAACACAAATATTGCCCGGCCCATGTAGCAAGTTAATGACCTGACAAATAAGGAACACGTCCCAAGGTAAATACTTTACACTACTTACGTCAAACATACCTTCCTTCCCTCCCGCTCCTCCCATGACCTCCGTTCAATGAAAGCTCATAAACCGTGTTCCCAGAAGGTAACATTATTTGTATTTAAAGGGTCCAGGAGGTACCGCAAACAAAAATGACCCTTACCCTTGGAAGTCGAAAAGATGGAAGATTAATGGCTTAGGTAAATATAATAGCTGAAATACAAAATAATGCCTAAAACTATACGTTTGTCTTTTTAACAGATACACACAGTTCTGGAATAGTCTTCTGTTAAATACATTTTATGCCTCGCTGGCGCTAGTATACCTATCATATTCATCATCATCCACAACCTGACATCACCCTGGTTCAGCAGCCTGGGTCTAGGCGTGGAGTTCCTTGTGCTTTCTTCTCCATAGACATCTAAGTTTTGGAATCAGCTACTGGCTTCAACGTTTTGAGTAAATGACGACTCCTTGACAGTTCAAAAGTGCCTGTAAATGGTTTAATTCAAATAAATGCTTTGGGAACTTAAGGAACCAAAATTGGGATATCCCACTAAGCAAGCACAGCTATTTATCAAATGCACTTTGAGCTTGGGGTAGATCAACTCTAGCTAATGAAGACTGTCTTATTCTGTGTTTACTAAAAACATCTTCGAGTAAGTACATCTAGTAAGGACCCCACTGACCCAACCCTTCCGAAGGACATAGGAATGAATAAATAAGTAATGTCAATCAAGCTGCGATGTCCCTTCGACCGCCTTCCGTGCTGGGAGCCAATAACAGCGTCGTCTGTGTCGCAGGCATGTCACGTTCGGCCACCAATGACATTTGATAAGGAAAAGATAAAACTTTAGTGACTTTAGACCACCTGCGGGTGAGAATGTGACAGAATGACGAGATATTTCGTGTTTAAATTCTCCAAAGAGTACGCAGAGGGCTCTAAACTCTTTCCAACCATTTATTCCACTATTAACATAAGAACGCCTATGAAGTTCCTTATTTATTGACAGGCAAACTTATTTATTGATAGACGAAAAAATGCAATACTTCATGGACTCTAAAGTAAAATAAATAATTGGAAAGATTATAGTACACATACGTCGTCATCATCTGCCTAGCCTTCTTATACCAACCACCTAGGTTGGGGTCCAGCCTAACCGGATGCAGCTGAATACCAGGTACCCACATGTCACCAATTACGTAATAGAGAACGAACCAAATGCCATCAACCGAAGCACGAATCTAGACTCCGGATGCCACTGAGAAATTCCTAATGGGTAATTCCAGTACCACTATCTGACTTGGAGACCAAACCCAAGACCAGCTCATCAGTCGCACATACGGCACTAAACGGTTTATATAAGAAAAAATATGGAATGTTTCGAGTATTACTTACTTTGTTTCATGATTCCCCTCGCAGTTACATATTCGTTTCATTTCTTAGTTTCGATCTCAGCATTTAGCGTAGGAGACTAGTAATTCTGGCTAGCCTTTTCCCAATTATGTTAGGGTCGGCTTCCAGTCTAATCGGATGCAGCTGAATACCAGTATTTTACACGTAGCGACTGCCCATCTGACCTCCACAACCCAGTAACTGGGTAATACGATACCCCTTGGTAAGATTGGTTGTCAGACTTTCGGGCTTCTGACGACCCTTACCGACTGTCAAAGATCCATGAATGACAGCCGGGACCAACGGCTTAACGTGCTCTCCGAGGCACGGAGGAGTCACGGTATGTAAATGTGGTCACCCATCTACGGACCAACCCCGGCAAGCGTAGCTTAATTTGATGGGTCGACCCGTGCGGCTGTTATTACTTAGCCACGAGCTCCTCTCGTGAGAGATTAGTAGAAAGATGAATTAAAGTATGTCTCAGCATGCTTTGTCTTCGATAGTGTTTCAAAGTAACACGACGTACAGTCCGACACAACATACTTAGATATAGCATAGATTTAAAAATTTGCATTCATTCATTTCAATTTTAAAAATGTATTTGGTTATATGACTTTACAAGTTATTGCGTTTGCATAAAGATTATTTTTGCCTAAAATAGTAATAAAGATTGGTGATGTTGAAGGCGCACTCAGTTCGGATTGTGCTCGGTTTTACGAATTTTGCCGATGCTACATTTAAGTTCTGTACATATTTTTATGTGGTTTTTTTTTCAGTGAATAGATTATAAACAGAATGCTGGTTCGTGAGCGTGACTCGTGATATCTACAGGTTAAGTTGACAAATCTTGCTGCAGTTGCAGATACTGAGTTTTAGCTCTTATTTTGATAGTAACAAGATAGATAATGAGTATTTGTACATAACTATTGCTAAGAAAAACGTACAACTTCTAAAGGAACCTTACATCGGCCATAATTTCATTCTATTAGAAGCCGATATTCAGTATTGTACGATCACCGGTTATTATGAAATTAATCCACAATTTGGGCCGGGATAATAAAGCGATTGCTTGCACGCATACCATTAAACTAAATTAAAATTGACTATCACTTATGTAGATATCTTTCCATCGAAGTGTTTAGTAGAAAATTGATAGTAACTTTAGTGAAAATTAAAAGTACTGTTTTGTTCACTGAATAAAGTTTTAAGGATGAAAATTTGTCAATATTTGATTTTAGATAAAACGTTTATATGGTGCACACAATAAAACTTAATACAACATACAAGAGCGCAAATAAATAATAACAAATTAAGTACATGAATGAAAAATACTTACAAAGTGCCCATAAACAAAAAAACCGGCCAAGTGCGTGTCGGACCACGCACGATGAAGGGTTCCGTAGTTGAAATGAATGTATCCCAAAAACAAACTTAACATTGGAGTTAAAAAGTTCTCCTATACATATATATTTACATTATTATTGACTTTAAGCTTCTTGATGATTTTTAGGGTTCCTTCCACCCAACGCCAAACAGTATCAACAGATCCCTACCACTACATGTCAGAATATTTTAAATCGTAAATAGGTACCAGTAGTGGAGTTGCCTCTATCGTGGCAAATAATGAAAAGAAATAGTGTGCTACTCCGAACTGCACTTGGCCTTTTTTGTAAACTCACGCTTTTATTAAGTGTTTTGTTTATTTACATAATTTAAAATCTAACAGCCTTAAAAAAAAAAAAAATTTTTTTACAAAAAAATACAACCGACTTCCAAAAACAACACTACAAAGTGAAAAATAACTTTAATTTGGAAGTCGGTGTCTAGTTATTAGTTATTTTCGTTTTTTGCCACCGACTTCCGAAATTAAAGTTATTTTTCATTTTGTAGTGTTGTTTTTGGAAGTCGGTTGTATTTTTTTGTAAAAAAGTTTTTATTTTTCACTTTTTAGTTGTGTACCTACCCCACACAAATTCAAATACCACTACCTGCAAAACAAACTAGAACATCATCCATACAAAAGTGGGGAAAAAATACGTATTATTGAAGCTAACTCAAAAACTACCAAATCAAAGTTAATAAATGTTATATGGGACCAACTGTGATGTATACACTCTCGAACAAAACAAAAAAAATCCAAATCGGTCCAGCCATCTTCGAGTAAAAGGTTCCGACGAATTGAGAACCTCCTCCTTTTTGAAGTCGGTTAATAAAATAAAGGAGAAACAATCATAGGGTATCAAAAAAATCGTCCACATCGCTGTCTACAGGAAAAGTGCCCAAAAGGCTGGCAGCATTGCCACGTTGTATGGCAATGCTAATTCTTTAGCCAAAAAATAGGCCAGCCCTTTGGTTACGTGTAGAGTCGACCAACCGCTTGGCGATGTCCCGAAAAACTAAGTAGGCACTCGGACCCCATGGCCCTAGTGTTTCATCCCCAAGCGGCTCGAACATATAAGTCCCTAAGATTGGAGTATTTGCGCCGCTAAGATAAGTTTATCAAGTTTACCTAATACATAACGTAAAATGTTTAGTTTTGTTAGTGACTTGCCTCACAAAATAAATGTTCATATACCTATGAACCGAAAGAAAAATGCAATTTTTGCTGCGGACCATTTAGCATAACTTTAAATTCAGTTGCATACATCATGTCATGCCATTGATAAAATTTAAGCCAACAATCACTTAGGCGAGTTTCCGACGGAATATTTAGAACAATGGCTGCTCCATGGTGTTTGATGACGCGTTACGCGTTCGCCCTCGCGGTGTGACGCCTGCCTTATTTTGGATACAGGCTGTTGGTTTATTTATATTAAATAAAATTAGGTATAATGTTTGGAGAAACGTGTCTTGCAACCTCATTGGTATTGATTATTCTTATTTTCTCCGATGAAACTTCGTAAGCTTATTTTGTATGATATAATAATATATAAATGTGTTAATAAAGAAATATTTGCAATTTCAGGTAAGCAACAGCTATGGTACTACATGTACAGCATCATTTCCGCTCTCCTGGCTGCCAACATTTGTATATTCATCTACACGTCCTTGCTGATATGGCGTCTGTCCTTTTCACCCAGTCACCTAAGGGCATTGAAGTTCAAATAAATATTATACAACCTATCTCTAAGTATTTCATTGTAAACAAATAAAAAAAATCAAAAGCTTCAAACACGCCTTAAAACGTAGCTTATAGTCAAGTAAGGAAACTATAATAAAATTCAATGCACGCTGCACGACCGTTCTGTGATACATATTATAAAGTTTTTGCCATTTTTATATATTAATGGGAACGTTTTCCATATTTTTGAATAATAATATATAAGGAAGCTGTGCGTGTTATTGTAATAGCTTGATTCGAATAGCATTAATGCTCATTTGCACGCTAGTTTGTGATTTTTTTTTATCTTAGAACTTAGATCTAATGAGTTTTTTAATAAGTGTTGCCATTTTGTAGTAATTAGTTTTATGACCTAGGATTAATTAGGATAAAAGCTAAAAGATATATTATTACTTATTAATAGCTTTTTTGTTTGCTGTTGTAATATAGCTACTGCCTGAGGGAACAGAAGTAATCTAATCATACTAATACTATAAAGGCAACTTCTTCACGCTCAATCGGCTGGGCCAATTTAGATGAAATTTGGTATATATAGATAGCTTAAACCCTGGATTAACACATAGGCTACTTTTATCCCGGTCTACGTGGGTGAAACAGCGGGGTGCAGCTAGTATTAAACAAACCATGGAAGGTTTCATAAGCATTCTTCAACCCGCCAAATAAATCTTATTAAAAAAAAAATGATTTCATTTTTAAATAACTACAAGAAAAAACATTAAGTACAAAGAAAAAATCCCGATAACACACATCACAAATTGAGCCCCCTGTATACTTGTCATATTTCTAAGTAATTTTCTTGAAAGGGAAGCCGTGCTTATTTTGTTTATTCATTTGTAAAATAGATTTTCGGTCGGTGGGCTCTCATGTTCGCTGATTCTGTACCAACCAGCACTTTGGGACAATTGGTTTTCGATTGACGCGTTTTGTGTGTGATTTTTTAAGACTACTAACTATTTGTTATGTTGGTGTTATTAAGGAGGTTGGACATAACGAGTACTTATTCTAGATAATTTTGGGGCGAATTATTGTGTATAGTGGGAAAAAATCACAAACGAAAATCGTAAATAGTTCTTCGGATTTTGGTCAAAGTCATGACATCAATGTTTTGTCTAGTATTATTGGGAATAGGTTAAAAATCCACGCAAGGAACCACTTTACAATATGGGTCGTGTCTCGGAGTATAAACTAGGTACAACTATACTGTGTCGACACCCTTGCGCCATCTCATGTTCCAAGCACGACGTGCTGTGCTGGCGCCGCTGCTGCGGCTGCTGAGACCCTCAAGCGGCGCAAATACTGTAACCTTATAGGTAACTACAGTTTTGAGCCGTTTGGGGTCGAAACGCTCGGGTCATGGGGCCCGAGTGCGCGTCTACTTTTTAAGGAAATTTCTCGCCGACTGGTCGAGTCTTCACGTGACCAGAGGGCTGGCTCGTTCTTTGGCCAAAGAATTAGCATTGCCATTAAACGTGGCAATGCTGCCAGTCTTCTGGGCACGTTTCCGGATGACATCGATGCGGACGATTACTTCGACGCCTAAGTGTCCTTTTGTTTTGTATTTATTTGTATAGTTAGTTAGTTAGTCTTCCTTAAATTAATAATTGAATTAAATTAAAATATGTATATTGAAAATACTGAGCTCTAAATCCAACTGCATAATAAGAGCCTCTTTAGGTGTTGGACGAGTTGTCAGTGTTTAGGTACAATAATGTTATGTACAACAACATTGTGAAGTTTATACAATAACATAACATCACGCCTGCAGTCCCCGAAGAGTTAGGCAGAGGAACACCACCTATTATAGTACACCCGTATTTCGCCAGTTATGTTTAAGTCGAGCCTATTGCCATCAACCGGGTACAAATCCAGACTCCGTGCTGCTATTGAGAAATTCCTAGTGGAAAAACCCAATAACACTGCCTGACCCGGGAATCAAACCCAGGACCTCATGCTCAGAATTAGCACTAGCGACCACTAGGCCAACGAGGCAGTCAAAGTTTATACAATATCTAGCTGCGCACCGCGGTTACACCCGCCTAAGTTTCGATTCCGTGGGAATATCGGGATAAAAAGTAACAGCTATAATGTACTTATCTATCAAGTTTCATTGCAATCGGTACATTAGTTTTTGCGTAAAGAATTATGTACATACTTATTACTTACTTATACAAGGAGACACAGTAATAAAATCTTTCACACGTTCACGAGCGTTCAGCGTTAGTTTCCCTTGCGCGAGCTTATGAGGTTCTGGCATTTTGTTCTTCAAGATGGCGGCGATCTAATTAAATTTTAGAACACAAAAGCTACTATTGTGACTTAACTATGATAGTTAAATATATTCCCTCGCAGACTGTTTTGTAGGTAATAATGAGTACTTTAATCATGTAGTACATAATTTTAATGTATCATCAATAGTTTTCTCAGCGCACGCCAAAATTTTGCTACTTTGGGTTACATTATTGCAATTTTCTTAAGGATCTTTAATTTTTTGAAAATAAATTATTGCCTATGATACTTCCTGATAATTTAGCTTTCTATTGGTGAAAAAATAATTAAAATCGGTTACGTAGTTTTGGAGCTTATTCGATACAAACAAACAAAAAAATCTTTCCTCATTATAATATTATTAGTATTATTATACGAGTAGATGACAGAAAAATCATTAGTTTCTACGTCCGACGCAGATAACCCAGTCAGCCACGCCCACGTCACCAACCCGACTGACAAGCTAGTATTTTTACCAAGGCTCATTTAACTGGTGAACCTATATTTCGTTTTCTTCTTTCCTGCTAAATACAGGAAAGAAGAAAACAAAATATAGGTTATTTTACCCAATAACCTTAGAACCATCACGTCACCCACCATTTAATCAAAAATTTAACATCTCAACAAAACGCCAGCACATAAACCGTATATTATACGTTAATAAAACTCTTAACAGACGAAAGAATTACGCAATTTAGTTTAATTAAAATCGTTTGCCGCCATGTTAGGGGTACTACTTGATTAACTTGACGTTTCGGGTAGGATCGTAAAAAACTCGGAGGAAATGACAAACGCATCGAGAGTTTTAGGGGGCAGACAGACTAGGTAATTGAGGTAGAATTAAATAAAAGAATGGAATAGAATAGAAAGCAACAAAAAAAATTGCAATAGGAGATCCTGGTGTCTGGATTTGTGCCCGTTTGTTGGCATAAAACTCGCCACATGGCGAAATGTGTATGTAATTAAAGTACACATTTGTTCAATCCTTCGGGGAACGCAGGCGTAATAGTGTATTATTTTAGAATAGAATGCCTTTTATTGAAAGTATTTAAGTAAATAATACTGCTAATCAAGAATGTTATGCAAGAGCACTCCACTAGGCTACATATTATTTTTTTTTTATAATTGATCTGACGTTCTATAGAAAATACATGCCATGCCATGCCTTCAAGAACTGTCAAGTCAAAGTCAAATCATTTATTTCAAAAAGGCACATTAGAGGCACTTTTGAACGACAAAATTTACAAAACCATGGAATTGATTCTAGTCGACCCTTCCAAAAGGTCGTTTCCTATGGAGAAGAATGGGCAAGAAACTCCACCGTTACTCTATTAAAATTGTATAAACAGAGACAAAGGCAGTTAATTATTTGTCCATGTATTGTGTAGGTACAATAGTATATTCATTAGATTGGATTGTGTTGTATTTTTCCGTATTATCGGAAAGTACCCGTTTTGTAAAATTATAAAACACAAATTTGCACCCAACGTGGGTACGCTGTAGATTTATCGATGAAAACAAATAATAAAAAACTTTTTTACAAAAAAATACAACCGTCTTCCAAAAACAACACTACAAAGTGAAATATAACTTTAATTTCGGAAGTCGGTCTCTAGTTAAATGTATTTTCGTTTTTTGCCACCGACATCCGAAATTAAAGTTATTTTTCACTTTGTAGTGTTGTTTTTGGAAGTCGGTTGTATTTTTTTGTAAAAAAGTTTTTATTTTTCACTTTTTAGTTGTGTACCTACCCCACACAAATTCAAATACCACTACCTGCAAAACAAATTAGAACATCATCCATACAAAAGTGGGGGAAAAATACGTATTATTGAAGCTAACTCAAAAACTACCCAAGCAAAGTTAATCAATTTTATATGGGACCAACTGTGATGTATACACTCTCGAACAAAACAAAAAATCCAAATCGGTTATGCCATCTTTGAGTAATCGGGGAACATACATAAAAAAAAATAAAAAAAAAGGTTCCGACGAATTGAGAACCTCCTCCTTTTTGAAGTCGGTTAAAAAAAGACAGTACAACTATTTTCTTAATGTCCCTCGGCAAACTTCGTGTTTCGTCGGTCGTCGGATTTCTATCAGTTGTCGGGCTCTCTCAATCCGGTCCGGTAAAGAAACACGAAGTTTGCTGCGGGACATTAAGAAAATAGTTGTACTGTATATGTTAAAAATTAATCCAACGAGGATTAATTTTTAACTGTCAGTCAGGTCATTAGCACAAACTGTCAAAACACAGGCTTTACTTATTACATAATACTTCATTTCAAATAAATTAAATCAAACGGAAGAGTATGGGAGTTATAACAGAACCTAAACCTACCTCAACCACCAAATTTGTCACGAATCGCAGGAATGCGCAATTCTAATTACTATTCAATACCCACATTAGTATATTAGCATATGCTACAACTACTAAAAGTTTTACTTTATTTTAATATTTTGGTTCTTATGAACCAAATATTTACTAGTGACCAACTCCACAGCTTCCTTTTCCCGAATCTACACAAAAAATTTAAAAAATTCGAAAAAAAAACCATCTATCACTACCTCAAAAATAACCAGAAGAGAAATAAGGTTCCTTTAGACGTGGATAAAACCCGCACCGTTATCGCGTCGCCTTGATTCGTTGGCTTTTACGAGCGAACTTACCTTATCAAGTGTGTACACTCCCTAAATTTATATTAGGAACAGTGTCAAAACATTTTCTTGACGTTTTACGAGGTTTTTAAATGAGAAACGGGGTTCCACCAGAGCTCGTCATCTATTTTTTTTACAGTTGGGTTCCTGGTGCATAGAGCCCTAGCTGCGAGTTTCAGGTTGACCAGGTTCTAACCGACTTCAAAAAACGGAGGAGGTTCTCAGTTCGTCGGATTTTTTTTTTTTTTATGTAGAAGACGGCTCGACCCGATTTGGAAAATTCTATTTTTGTTTGAAGGGGTATACTTCCGAGGTGGTCCCATGGTCATCAGGTCAGAATCTGATAATGGGATCGTGGAGAAATCGAGGGAACTCTTCAGATATTGTAGGCACACTATAGCGATTTGGGTATTTTTTATAGTAACTTGTGTGTTCGCTCTTGGAATGCACCATTTGGTGAAGTTGAATTGATGATGAAGACCACAGATGGCCATCGGAACTACTCAATAATAAGTATTTCACGGGTCGCGATTCGATTACTTAATATGGTTGCCTTAGCAACCATCTTAAAGTAACGAGCATAAATTGCTTACAATTTATGCTCGTCACAATGTGAAGTGGAGCTGATGGTGAAGTACCAGGAGAACTTCTCAACAATGAACGTCCCTGCATCGGAAAAAGCATTATTTTGTAAAAGATGACGTGCAGTTGATATTAGACTTTTGTAACTTAGATAAACTGCGAACAGGTTAGTAGACCTCACGAGCACGTTTGTTTTTTCATCAACTCTTCACATAATTTTTATGAGACCAACTTAAAGTTACTACATTTCAACTAATTAAGAACCATCGAAATCGAAGTACAGACGCTTCGCTTGTTTCGCTCGCTCGATCAATTACAAACCGACTTATTAAAAAGTGAAAATAAAAAACCTTTTTACTTTGTTCTTGACGGTTGTTTTTTTTTTTGTAAAAATGTTTTTATATAGTGGCATTAACATCAGTATGAAATTGAATATCTAGGTAGATGGCAGAATTGAAGAGGGCATTTATGCTGATTGGCCGCATAATTTAAAAACAAGGAATAGACCACTGGCAAAAATATTTGCAAAGATTCATCACACACTGGTTTTTAAGTCGCGCTACCGTTTACAGACCGTTCAAACTTATCTGACCTCTGATCTTGCATCTCTGTCAAAATTACAGTGATCTTTATTTTCATTGCAATAAGGTATATGTAGGCTATTGGATTTCTGCCACTGACGATCTGTCAAAATCAAAGTGATCTTTATGACTGAAACTTCTTAACCTAAAAAAAAAAGAATAAAAAGGCACTGATACATATATTTATTTTTATATTTATTTACTATTCTACATCACAAACATACTATTTATATATCACACACCATAGCACACATACACACACCAACACACCCCCTCACACAACACACATACATACATACTCGTATTTGGATATCTACTGTTTTTCTTTGTGTATTATCATAAGTTTTCTTTTGTAAATTAGTTTTTATTGTATTTTCCTTTTATAGTAATTACGAGTAAATTATTTGAAATTAAGAAATTAATTGTAACGTACTTAAACCTATCTCATGTATAACAAATGTTATCGGAACGAAGGAGCCTAGCTCTCACGACACAGGGACTCCTAGTATGAGTTCCAGGAACAACACATCAAATGTAAATTCTTAAACAAAAAACTATTCTTATTCTTTAGTTTCGTTACAATAAGGTCGATGTTAGATTGCGGCTGTCAGAAGTAAATCAACTCCGAACGGACTTGTAGAGTGCTACAAAGATCTTTTGGCGCCTGAATGACATTGACAATGTGGCGTTATTGGTAAACATTTGTGAAATTGCATGGAATTCGTATTTATGTGCTTGTGTAAAGTCTATTTATAATTAATTAAGATATATTTTTAGTGTTCTTTATATAAGTATTCCTCTCATACTGAGCACCTGCCATCTAATCTCTTCACCACCCTTGGTTGACTGGTAGAGAATGCCTAAGGCATTAAGTCCGCCTTTGTACGTTTTGTGTGCGAAAAGGTTAAATAAATAAATAAATAAATTGCATGGAATTCGTCATTATCGGCCTAGCCATTTCCCAACTCTGTTGGGAGTCTGCTTCCAGTCTAACCGGATGCAGCTGAATACCAGTATTTTACATGGAGCTACTGTCTATCTGACCTCCTCAACCCAGTTACTGGGTAATACGATACCCCTTGGTAAGACTGGTTGTCAGACTTTCGAGCCCGTAACGACTGTCAAAGATCCACGAATGACAGCCGGGACCAATGGCTTAACGTGCTTTCCGAGGCACGGAGGGGTCTTGGTATGTAAAGATCAAAGATGTCGCCCATCCACGGACTAACCGTGGCAAGCGTAGCTTAACTTGATCGATCAACTCGTGTGGCCGTGACTACTTAGCCACAAGCCCCTCATGGAATTTGCATGGAATTAGTATGTACTATAAATAGTACAACATCATATATTAGAAATTAAACATACGTTGATTCCAATTTTGGCAATGAGCCAAAAGAACCTTGTAGCTGTAAAAGACAATCGATTTTAAAAAGAAAATTACCAGGTCAGAAAAAGATAGTATAAAAATAAGATTATACAGAACCTTCAACAAATAGCTCAAAGTTATCTCCCGACGTTTTTTAAACCAACACCTATTTCAGAGACCTAAAGTTTGAGTTACCAAATTAAGTTGAAACCTACTTACGTCTTTATTAGCAGGTTTATACACCTCATAGGGATTGACAAAGTTTTTCTTGAAACACAGAACCATAAGACTGAGATTGCTCATCACTATTTTGCTGTAGCACCAACACTTAGCGTATCAGAAATAGGGTTGACTTTTGTGTGTTTTAAGTTTATAAGAATTTTGCAAACTCTTGAAGTAATAAGCTTAATACTTGGTCTAAATAATGATAAAATGTTTTGTGCGTTGATTTCGTTATGGTGCACAGTATTCTCATTACTTTTTACATATTTCACGTCGGATAAGGCTTAGCAAAATTCGAGTTTGTAATGGAACTACCTTGTACGGTTTTGGGGAGGTCTTCAACGGAATTGAAGTGAGTTTCCTTGTAACTCGGTTTTCATTTTAATAATAATATTTGTAGCGGTATTCTGGGAGGAGTTTCCACGTATTTTGGGAAATAGCATGGGTGTGTTAAAGATTTTCGCTGCATCTAGAATACTTTCTGAAAATGTTATTATTCGTAATGTACCTAAATATCCAAAAGATTTTGATAGCAAGAAAATATATAGAAACGTCGAACTACCTCTCTGCTCGACAAGATTTTGACAAATGACATGACAGCTGACTCGACGGGATGTTACGAATTACGTCATGAAATTCAGGAATTTACATCAACTTTCAGCATTCGAATTTATTTAGAAAAATATGTTACCGCAGCTGTTCTAAACCATCATTTCATCATTCTCCTGCCTAAAAAGCAAATATGTCATCAAAAGCTATATGGCGAGTTATAAATAGACATAGGAAAAAAGAATCAAATCGAGACCGTGAAAAAACCATGCTGCTTAAAATTAATAAGAAGATAATATCAAATCCCCAAGAAATAGTGGACATTTTCTCGAATATTTTTGACAAAGCCGAGCTAGTTAGTGATATTGACACTTTTGAACAAGCTATAAAAACCTTGCAAGATAATGTCAATAGAGTGAGTGTAGAAATGAGCTGTGAACAAGTAACATCATTTGATATAACAAAAATTTTCAAAGCAATGGCAAACAAGAAATCTTATGGTCATGATGAAATACCAATAAAATTAATAAAAGATCATATTGCCTTAATGGCAGAACCACTAGCTCATTTAGTCAATATGTGTATAGATATGAGTATATTCTCTGACCAACTCAAAATAGCCCGAGTTTTACCAACATATAAAAGAGGTTTCCATTTAGATCCCAATACGATCACATCTTGATAAAAATTTAAAAAAATTGTGTTGCTACGTAACAATTCTTAGTGCTGACCATTTACCCAATTTTCTTATTTCGATTCAAAAATTGCATTCAGCCTAATCGATACTCGCAATAAAATCGAGCTTGAAAAAAATTTATAGAAACTGAATTTCTTTAGACTTTTTTCCATGAATTATTTTATTTTTGATTTTAATAAATGCATACACGTACAGTGTGGGACATCCCTATCCACACATAAAGTTACATAACTTTTTAGGGTTCCGTACGTCTGAATGAAAAAGCTGAACCTTTATAGGATCACTCGTGTGTCTGTCTATCACAACCAATTTGCTTCGGATCTACTGGACCGATAAGATGAAATTAGGTACTTACACATATGAATTTCTGTATCCCAAACACGGAAGTGTAACGTAAATAAATTAATTTTGAATATGGGGTCACTTTTGGGGGGCAAATTAGATAATTTTATTAAAAAGTTTTGCAAACTGTAGGTACCGTGTGACATATCAAATGAAAGGGCTTGTTGCAAGGGTCTCAAATTTATAATTTTTATAATTAAAAAAAAATAACCCTCCATCCAAAACCACAGAGCCCAAAATTAAAAAAAAAAACATACAGAAAATATTTCCTTGATTCCAGGAAAACCTATAAAATGTTTGGGGTCTTAAAAATAACAAATGGTAAATCTCTCAATACCTATATTGCATACAAACTTACATTTCTAGTTGTAATGTATGGGAAAATATGTTTTTCAACCGCAGTGTTAATCTTGGGATAAACTATTTTGTACAAAATATTTTATACAAGGTTGATATGACCGAGAGGCATTAAATTAAACCACATATACTTTGTATCATTTTCAGCCTCTTTACTAAAAATCAGATAAATAGAAGCAATAGTTTAGTCACAGGATTATTTTTTAGTATTTTCTTTGTTGAAACACGACGTATCTGCTTTAACAGCTGACTAAGTATGTTGTTGAAAATTCTGTCGTTTTATGGTGTATGACCCTAGATAACTATGCGTAGGTACCTACGCATAGTTATCTAAGGTCATACACCGTAAAACGACAGAATTTTTGACGCGACATTGCCGTTTTGTTACGTACGTCAGTGGAAATGTCTACAAAGGATGTTTACATTATAATTAGATCATTAAGCTATTTTATTTGTTCGAAAAAAGTTTTTTCTTATTTTTCTTCTAAACTTTTTTTAATAGTTCCGAGTTAACACTATGCATCTATAGTATATGTGGTTTAATTTAATGCCTCTCGCTCATATCAACCTGTATAACATAGGCCATCGTACGGAATCCGGAGGCGGCTATTCCAAATAATAATATTGTAAATCAATTCTCATAGGCATCAGTTTCATGCCGATTGTAAACTCTATTATCCAAAATCCGGAAAAAAAAACACAATCTTTAATTTCGTCATGTCCGCCTGTCCGTGCATCCGGATGTCATATAGCCATTTTACTTGGAGACTTCGATGAAAATTTGAAAGAAGGTGTATTCTTTGCACTGCTAAATAATGGTGTACTGTAGTGAAATTACGATAAACATAGGCTGCACTAAAAGTATCGGGAATGGAATATTTCCATTGTTCCTGTCATATTAAAATCTTTTTAGTTGAAAACTCCTTGGTTTTAAAAATCGAATACCATTTATTTATTTAAAAAAAGATTCTCGGTCTTGTCACAAGGTTTTGTCAAACTCGTTTAGTCGTTGAGAAAATGGAATTGACTCGAGAAAATTCAAGAGCGATGGTTTATTATGACTTTTTAACACAAAAACAGTGTGTTGACCGGATGATTTCTGCATTTGGTGATGAAGCCCCATCCAAAACCACAATTTATCGCTGGTTTGCTGAATTTCAACGTGGACGTGTCAAGCTCAGTGATGACCCCCGTCAAGGTCGTCCAAAAACTGCAGTCACCCAAGAAAACGTTGATGCTGTGCGTAAGCTGATTGAGGAAGATCGACATGTGACATACCGCGAAATTCAGGCAACTTTAGACATTGGCATGAGTCAAATACAAATAATCTTTCCCGATGTATACCGCATTCGCTCTGTGAAGAGCAAAAAGCGGCTCGCGTTACTTGTTGCGTCAGAACTCTCGAAAGATTCCACGCAGGATCCTCAAATGCTGTATACAACATCGTATCAGGTGACGAATCCTGGATATACGCGTACGAACCCGAAACAAAACCAACAAAAATTGTTCGTTCACGGAGTGTTGCAAAAAAAAATGGTGGCCACGTTTGTCTCCAAAACCGGCCATGTTGCGACTATTCCTCTTGAGGGACAAAGAACGGTTAATGCAGAATGGTATGCTAGCATTTGTAGGCCACAGGTCGTTTCTGAACTCCGTAAAGAGAACTGCAACCGCCGCATCATCCTCCATCACGACAATGCGAGTTCTCACACCGCGCACAGAACAAAAGAGTTTTTAGAGCAAGAAAACATAGAATTATTAGACCATCCGCCGTACAGCCCCGACCTAAGCCCTAATGATTACTATACTTTCCCTAAAATAAAGAATAAATTGCGTGGTCAGAGATTTTTATCACCTGAAGAAGCTGTGGACGCCTACAAAACGGCCATTTTGGAGACCTCAACTTCCGAATGGAATGGTTGCTTCAATGATTGGTTCCATCGTATGGAAAAATGTGTCAAATTTCGCGGAGAATCACTTCGAAAAGCAATAAATACATTTTTAAATAGTAATGTTGTGTCACTTCCTTGATTCCCGAAATTTTCAGTAATTAGTGGTGGCATTCCTCATACATGTACTTAATGTAACCGAGAGATGAAAAAAAAATATATGCACAGAAGCGTGTGGGGCTCATAATAGGTCTTTACCTATGAAATTGCCGTTTTGTATGAAAAAATTTGAACGAATTTTTTTCATGCATTTTTTATTTGTATTAATCGAAGTAATCACCCATGTAATCAATGCATCTTTGCCAACGCACTGGCAGTTTATTGATGCCCTTCTTAAAGAAATCAGCTGGACGGGAGGCAACAAAATTCTTCAAAGGCATTTTGTACTGCCTCTCGGGTATTGAATTTTTTTCCCGCCAAGAAGTTATCCAAATTCTGGAAAAAGTAGTAGTCTGTAGGCGCAAGGTCTGGTGAGTAGGGCGGATGACGGAGAGCTTCCAACCCCAGTTCTTGCAACTTGGAGACCGTCTGCTGTGCAGTATGAGGTCGCGCGTTGTCGTGCAGGAGCAGCGGAGACGAGCGATTGACCAATGCTGGTTGGAGATGTGCCAGCTTCTCCATCATTGTGTTCAGTTCTTCACAGTACACATCTGAAGTAATGCTCACCTCGTTTGGTAAGAAGCTGTGATGAATCACACCGGCGCTAGACCACCAAACAGTGACCATCACTTTTCTAGGGGTAAGTTTTCGTTTAGGGCATTGTTTAGGTGCTGAACCAGGATCCAACCAACTTGCTGAACGCTTGCGGTTATCAAACAGAATCCATTTTTCATCGCAGGTAACAATGCGGTTCAAAATTCCTTCATTTGTGTGTCTGTTGAGCAGTGCAAGGCACGTCTCGACGCGTACTTCGCGCTGACGATCATTGAGTTCGTGGGGCACCCATTTGTCAAGCTTTTTTACCTTGCCAATTTGACGCAAATGGACCAATATTGTTTTGACGCTAACGTCGAAAGCTGCTGCTAATTCAGCCGTAGATTGTGTATCATCAGCTTCCACAATCGCCTTTAATTCGTCATTGTCGACCAAAGTCTTCGGACGACCGCGAGGTTCATTTTTCAGGTCGAAATTTCCAGAACGGAAGCGAGCAAACCAATAACAAGTGGTGCGTTGGTTGGTAGTGTTAGCTCCGTAAACGTCGTTGATGTTGCGTGCCGCTTGTGCCGCGTTGCTGCCACGACGGTACTCATATTCCATAATTACTCGAATTTTTAACGTATCCATGATGACGAAAAAGATTGAAATGCGATGAAAATGTAACACTAATCAATAAACAAATGACTACTTTTGGAAAAAAAAATCCATGTTTTTAAAATAAAATTAATTTGAAATTAGAATTCTTAGCCAAACAAAAATTATTTTGATTTGAAATGGCCAGTACTGGAGAACGGCAATTTCATAGGTAAAGACCTAATATAAATTTTAGTAGTATAGGGTGTGGGGTAGATTTGTTGGGTCTCATAATTTATATATCGATTTCTGACATTCGTCATATTAATTACCTACTAGAGTCAATCGAAATAAAAAAAAATGTTTGGCATAATCGCTATCACACACCATTACAATAAAAAAAACAATAATGGTCGGCGATTTTGAACACAAATTGAGTAGTGGTAATGAATATTACGTATTATTGGACCTGTGTTTGTATATTACGTTAAGATGTGGGCATTTTCTTGTTGTTTATAATATTTTGAATAATATTTATCACATTTTAAATTGTATTTACATGTGTGTGTGATATTTGTGAAAAGTAAATATGTAAACAGACTCGATTGGCGCCAAACTTCGACTTTGGATATCAAAAAAATTCATTACTACTACTTAATTACCTTTAACAATGGATGAATTCGTCAAATAATTAAATTATATAATTATGATTCACTGCCCATGTGGTGCAGTTTGGATGTTCGAAATCCTCAATTTTTATGTTTTCTAGCCTAGACCACCACTGTCATCAAAATGGCGATTATCGCATTTACAGACTTGGATAATAAAAAGGTAAATTAGTAAACTTGCGTGTTAAATATGAAAAATTTAAAGGCGTTAGGAGTTTTTTATCCAACTCTCATAATTAACGCACACTCATAAGATTTAATGGGTAGCATAATAAATATTTACATAATCAATTTAGAGTGTCATATGTCGTCATTTTGGGGTCCAATTGGGTGCCATAGAGAGCCAACGGAGGTTCGTGTGTTCACGTCGAATTGGGGGCACTTCCGAAATAGACGGTTAACTTCATTTCACTTTAAATTCATCTTCGCATAAAATGTTGTGATACAACTTCCTTCACTTTACAAAAATATTTTAAGAAGTAATATAAAAAGTTCGTAAATGGTTTATAATGCTGGCCACTAAGAATTTTATTCATTCTTTTTTTCACCACGTACCTACTATTAGTGTATAGTCTATGCCTACCTATTTTAAAGAAGAAGACGGCGTCTCTGTCATTTATTATTTTGAAGAAATATGAATATGAAGATGTTATTGGAAATAATGAACGCGGGATTTTAATTAATTAAATAAGAGCAGTCAATATTTTTGGTTATTCAAGTAAGATATTATTTTTATTGTAGCTTTGGGGGTTATTGGTGGGTTCTTCTATAATCTGAGGTTCTAGTCTAGTTCAAAAAGAACCACCAAATCCTTTGATTATCTAATAAAACATTAACATAATTAAGTACTTACAGAAATACATAACTTTAACATTTCATCCATCCTTATAACACAAATAAATCAGTATATATCTACAAATTAGTACTGATGGGTCTAGCTGCGACTTTGACGGTCTTCCAAGATGCTTGCTATCCTGTGCTGGCGCTGCCACTGCGGCTGCCGAAACCTCTAGCAGCGTATCTATACCTTATTGGTAATTATATTTTCGAGCCGTTTGCGAAACCATGAGGTCATGAGGTCCTAAGCAAGCTGACCTTCTTTTTAAAGATAATATCTAAACGGTTGGTTGACGTGGCAATGTCGCCATGCTGGGCACACTACTAGTCGACGGTAGTAGTTTAGGTGTTAATAATGTTGTTGATATTGTAATTGAATACCTCAGCACCATAACCAACAGCCAGTTCATGTCTAGGTTGTTGAATTTCTCATGAAATATCTACGGTAGACGCTGTCCCGAGTGTCACAGACTAAAATATCTGCATTCTGCATTCCAAACATTGCCACAGCCAATAAAATCTCGCATGAAGAAGCCATTAGATGAGCCTTCACACCTAAAATCAATACTTACACAAATACTAGTAGTCCAGGACATTCACGAGTCGGCAGCCGAAGCTGGTTAGGAATAAATTGCTGAAGCCGAAATCTATTATTATGTTAAAGAGGTAGCCAGAACGTTGCAGTTTTTGCGCGCCTCCCTCGGATATAAACATGCCGAGTCGCTTTTGCGTTGTCCTTTGTGAATGACACAGTGTAGGAATTGTTGTTAAAAGTAGCAGTTGGTCGAAATAACATTGTTTTCTTTTTGTCTTGTTAGCGTACAACTGGTAAAAATTGAAGAAGACTTTGGTGGTAAAAGTTCTTGCTTGTTTGAAATTGGTAGTTTTATTATTACCTACACGATTCCAGTACCTATTCAGTAGTCAGTTGGTGATAAAATCAATATTTAATTAATTAATACTAAATCGTTTGTGAGCCAGGTAAATGCACCAACATAAATGGTTATTTGAGGAGAGTTTTCATATTAGTAAGTAGATGTATTTATGTTCACAAAATGTTTGTTTTATGCTTTGAATATTTGGACTGTTAACCATGTTTGTGCAAAAGTTTTGTTATTTTTGGTTTGTTTTGTTATGCATTTGTATTGGTTAGGTTTTCTCTGATATTGTATTTTTATTTGTGGAATTTATGTAGTTGTAAAGATAATTTATTATGACTAAACCTGCATTGTAACTTTCAAAACGTTATCTTAAAAATTTAATTGTCTTACTGAATTCAGTCACATTTTCCTATTCTGTAACACCAGAAGAATTCTCGTTACAGTATTCGAGATAAAGTTAAAATATTATCGTACGGTATCGAGGCGGGTTGCATCCAGCGCGAATAAATGTACTAATACATTTTGAGAACAACAGTTCAATTTCCCCACTGTAGATTTGGACGTATCGTCTCAGGGATGCGAAGAAATGCAACGAATTGTTTCTTTGATTTATCTGTTTGTGAATTGAATAGTTGGAATTATTCGGTGGGAGGTGGGAATTAGAATTCTTTGATGGTTTTTAGAGATTTTTTAAAGACACTTGCAAAAGTAGTCGTTAATTTAGGCAGGTGATGAATTATTAAGGCACATTTACATAAGTACTTATTTTGAGATTTTCACGATGTCCTGCGTTGTTTTATTACATAAAAATTGTGTACGTGATTTTAAAATAGAACTTTAATTGTAATAATGTTGCTTTTGATGTCAACTCAGTCTATTGCAGTCCACTGCTGGATTTGAAATAGAAAACGTAATTTATTTATTGCAAAATGTACACACAGTTACAGGCTTTGTTTTACAATTAATGAGTACATGACCCCGTTGAGGCGCGGAAAGATAACTTAAAACCAGAATATTGTATCTGTAACATTATCAATTAGAACATTATTAAATAATAATATAATTCTTGACTTAAAGTAAACTTTTCACATTAAGTCAAGAATTTTATTATATTATTAAATATTATATTAAATTGTATTGTATTATTATTTTACCATTATATTTTTATCATTACATTTATAGTATTATCTATATTTTCGGGGTCTTTCAGATTCGGCGGAGAAAATATAGTTATAAAACCTTCATTTCACAGTAATTTCTATCAAGTTCTGATGTTATGAAAATGTTGTTCCAATTACGAAGCTTTGAATTGAGCTACAATAATTTAATAGTAGTAATCAACGAGTTCATGGAACTAGTTTTGAAAACCGAAACATACCAACTACCGATAATTTGCTAGAATTGACAAGTATGTTGTACCCCTTCATATTCAAGCCATGATTGACGTGACGTCATGTTCCAATATAATATTAATATTTCACGAATCAATGTTTGTGAAGAGTGAGTAGGCTCAGTATAATTTTTCGGTTGAGTCATCTTTTGTTATGTTAGAATAAGTGTCTATACGCGTATCCTATGCTCATAGACGTCAAAAGAGGAGAATTAAACATGGTTGCAAGGACTCTCATAAAATATCCTACTTAAAATTTCGTTGTCTTTATCCTGTCGGTTTCGGCAGAGGCTAAAGTCGTTGTGTTTCGTGGTTAGTTAGTCAGTCCAAAGTACCTATTAAGGTAGACAACTGGGCTGTTTAGAGTACACCGGACAAATATACTCGTGTAATTCATCTCAACTACGTAGAAATTAGTACTTATCTGTAAAAACTGAAAGCGAAACACTACAAGCGGTTGTGCCGTACCAAAACCTAAAACAAAACAGACTTACACTTACAATTCAAACTGTAAAATTTAAATTCTTGAAACAATAGAATTCCTTTTCTCCCCTGAAGATACCCGGGCACCCCTACCCGGTATTTAACCGGATATATCCTGTGAATGTTACGTCTCGTGGCCGATATTAGAATGTCCGGGACGGTTTTAAAGATCAGCCTTCGAGGATACTGGATTTTATTTAGATGGTTGCGTTACATGCTGGCTTTGTGCCTTGCTCTTTTTATTTATATATTTCTTTGCTTGTTTCAAGATGCATATTGAAGGAAATCGAGTGTTCAAGGATGTCTTTTACTGTTCTACAACAGCGTTGTTGTTTATTTTATAATTTATTTCTTTTGTAGTCTGTATCTCTGCCTTAGATTCTTTTTCATTTATTGCATCACAAATAGGTCGAGGGGTCGATAATTCATTGTTACATTTTATTATAATAACCTTGGTCTCCCTTTAGTAAAGTCCTATTAAAACAATACTGAAGTTTGCTGGACTTAGGCCTCATTCTTGGCTCTCAAACCGTAATGACTTTGAAATATAAATACTGTTGGAGTAACCCTGTGTCGCTGCATGTCTGTCGTAGGTACGATGGAAAGCCTAAACAGTATCTATTTCACAATCAACATGTTTTATGCTCATAGAGTACTCATTATTTGCAGATTAATTGGAATTGTAATTATACAGGAGGAGGAATGTTATGGTTTGGTTTATATTTAGTATCAAATCGTAACACTCCTTAGTATTCACACTCTCACACCCCCATTTTCACATTTACACACCTTCATAGTCATAGTCACATTCACACACCCTCATACTCACATTCACACACCCCTACTCTCACTCACACATTTGCATGCTTCTTGTCTAGTTTTAATTTTCTCTTTTTATTTTAAATCACCTGTTTTTAACACTTGAAACAAGTAATTTTATGTTAATATTTTAAGTTTTGGAAGAGCGGAGTCTCCTAACACAGGCTTTTTAGCTTATAAGGAGACTCCAATCACTAGTTGTTAAATTTACTTGTATAAACAAATAAAACATTTTTCATTTTTTTTTGTTCATTTTCAAATCGTACGTTTTGTTTCGTACACACGGCTACACATCAAGCTTTACATTTCCAGTTTTTACTGACCTCTCATTATGAGTAAATCCTATACGATGCGAGATCAGCTTATACTGGATTTGTATAGCTTGATCTGTAGCCGTGCGTACCGTAATCGTCGATTGAGTTCTTAAAATGTGTACTCTAAGTAGTGTTTACATTTTCTCGTCTTGATTTTGAAACAACTATTTTTGAAGATAACGTTTTTAACAAAAAAACTTGGACTGGTTTTGATCAAGAAATTACAAGTTTTTGATTCTTCATTTTTTTACTTTACTAAAGAGATTTTTGTTGCATCGTTGTGTAAACAGAAACTTCAGGGCAAAGGCCTCTTCTCATACAGAGAAAGCAGGAGCATTGATTATCACGTTTGCTCATGATGGGTTGGCGATTTCAGACTTATATTAACTACTAGCTTATGCCCGCGGCTTCGCCCGCGTACATGTCAGAAAATATCGACGAACGTGCTACCGGGATTTAAAGTACCCTGATGTGTTAATCCAGGAAAACAATGTCTTCTGGCACTGCTTATATAGTATCCGAGAAGCGGCGCGATGATTGATATATGATTGCTGGAGGGTAAAATATCCTAAAACCTAACAATAATAGTAACGGAATTAATGTTAACGGAAGGGAAAATTACAAACTTGCATGCCAACTTTAAAGTGAAAATATAAACCCTCTTTATTCCCTATCCCGTAGTAATTTCAAAAAAATAGTTAACTAAATAATTATAGGTTAGTAAAGTTATTTTTCTTTGAAAGACTAAAGTGTCTTTGGCGATGGTGAAAGTCGGGCTGAGCGATGATGAGTTAGTAAGTATTTCTAACCCCCTAGGGGATTATTTTCCAAAAAAGCCAAAACACGTCGTTCGTAATTCTAAACAAAACGCTTAGGTACCATTATTTTTTCCTTACAAACTTTTAATTCCCTATTTTCCCCCCTTAGAGGAAGATTTTCCAAAATTTGCCGAAACACGTAATTTTTAACTAGAATGGTAAATACCAATTTTCGTGGTTTAAACTACAAAAATGACGATTTTCCATGCAAAATTTCATCCCCTATTCTACTTCCTCAGGGATTGAATTTTGAAAAATCTTTCCTTATTCCTTATCTACATTATAAAGGGAACCTATGTGAAAAATTTCAGCTTTCTAAGCTCAGGTGTTTGGGCTGGATGTTGATGAGTCAGTCAGTCAGTCAGGACTTTTCTTTTTATTTATATATAGATGATGATAATGGTGATACGATGTTTTATTTCACCGATGCCAGTAATGTCCAAGATAAACTCAGAAACTACATAATATGATTTGAAAAAGTCACATTGGTACTTGCCCGGATTTGAAACCACATCGCAACCATCCAGCATATTAGATGATACAGATGAATACAAAACTGTACTTTAATCCACTTTCAAGCTGCATTCACCCCTATAATATAAAACCTTAATACATCAAGCACCAGACGCCATCCCACCGGTCCTACAAATTAAATCTAATCAAAAAACATCCATCTCATTTTATGATGGTAGTAAAACTGTGAAATCCGAGCCATTGGAACTAAAAAGACGTAAAATGGCGTCCGAATCCGCTGATACGAGTACGGGATTAGGATGCGATGTTGCAGGAATCAGGTGGAGTGGACTCGTTTTGGGGTCAGCAGAGATGTCTCTAAAAGGAGTATTTGAACAAATAAAAGCTGTGACTGTGATTGTGTGATTTGCATAAGTATAACATTGTAGCGATATTTCACCGATTCAGATTCAATCGTATTGTTTACAATATGTCCATTGGTTTCTTAAAAACTTCAGGTATCTATGTATTATGAGGAAAGAGTGTCTTTTTGTTTAGATAGGAACTCTCTCAAGTATCACTCATCTTCTATAATTTGTCTTCAAAACCTCGAGAAACTGTCTAAAAATTAAGCCTGCATTGAACTCCCCACACACGTATTATCGAAAATAAGGGTTCTAAGCCCTCCCACCGCTGCCGCCGCCGCCATGCGTTCAGATGATACGGGCTTAAATCGATGCCTAGGTGCAGGTAAACTTGAGCCGATTCCCCAGCCAAGCTAGGTCACAATCCTACAGGTTACCTTTCAGACTTTTACTTAAAAATATTTTCGGCATTCTTTCTGTTCTAGATGGTTTTATATCTACGAATCTATTTGGAAGAGATGGGATTTCTAATTTGGAGTTGTAATTTGATAGTTGGGTTTATGATGTATCGTGGTGTGTCTCATTTCATTGTTGGTCCAGCCTTTTTGGTGTATGAGAGTGACAAGTAAATGTTGTGAGTTTTTATATTTAGCTGTGGATTTTGTCATAGTAAAGTTTTTTTTGTCAGAGTTATTTCGTGAGGTGAAAAAAGAAAATAGTAAGAAAAATGCTTTTTGGTATATAAACACGTGACCTGAATTAGGATGCTAGTAGTTTCAGTATAGAAAGTAGGTATTCTACCGGTAAAATATACCGGTTTTTGAACTTTACGATGTAATAATGACCTTGATGGGTATACGTGACTGTTGAGGTGTTGCAGTTAAAATGTCAGATCGGTCACTTTCGCAATAAAAAAATACCAAATGGGTCCATTTATCAGAAAAATGTTTCGAATCATTTTAGTGGTTTAGCGTTAGGGAATACCCACCAATTATCGGTTTCGGGACGGGACGCGGGATTATCCCGTATAAAAGTACTTTAGTCATCATCATCTTCCTGCCCCTATCCCATATTACTTGGGGTCGGCGCAACACGTTTTCTTCTTCCATTCTCCCCTGTCAACCGTCACGCTATCATTCACTCCCTTCTCTTTCATATCATTCCTCACACAATCCATCCATCTTTTCTTTGGCCTTCCTCTGCCTCTCCATCCATCAACATCTATATTCATCACTCTTTTAGTCACATGCGTTTCGTCTCTCCTCATTACATGCCCATACCAAGACAAACGATTTCCTTGCAACTTTTCTGTCACTGGCGCCACTTTCAAACTTCCTCTTATATACTCATTTCTCACTTTATCCATTCTTGTCACTCCACACATCCATCTCAACATTCTCATCTCCGCTGCATGCAATTTTTTTTCATCCGTCTTCTTCACTGTCCAGCATTCCGATCCATAAAGTACGACAGGCCTTATCACGGACTTGTAAATTTTCCCCTTCAACTTGAGGGGCATCCGTGGGTCGCAAGTTGTTCCTGTAACCTGTCGCCATTTCATCCATCCTGCGTTGATCCGGTGCGTTATGTCTCGGTCTACTTCGCCATCCCCTTGGACAAGCGACCCGAGGTACCGAAAGTCGGAGCAAATCGGTAAGGGCGTTCCGGCAAGAGATATGGGCACAGGACCGGAGAGTCCGCCAAAATCACAAAACAAATACTCTGTTTTGGTCCGACTTACTTACTTACTACTTATAAAAGTACTTTAGTACGCTATCTAAAAGTCATACGCAATTTTTCTGATTGTCAAATATTCAAAACTATCGTGTTATTGATTGATACTTGTTTGTTAATTTGATATGATAGTGATTTTCTAGGATGACATTATGAATTTGTGAGTTGGCATGGAATAATATACTTCTAGGTATTACGCAGTTTTGGTAGGAGTCGGAAATAGGTATCTCTAAGGCCCAAACATAAGGTCATTTGTAATAGATATTGATTGAGCTACTGCTACAGACTGTGTGTCATTTATATGTATCTCCATAATAACGTAGTTACTTCACTAGGTTTACTGAAACAAGCATAATACCTTTCTTTTTTCTTTTTTTTTATCTGACGAGCTAAATAGAGAGCAGTTTAAAAAACTTCGTAACATGGATGAAGTAACTGGCACGTTTGCTAATTAGCGCTTTTGAAGCAAAGTGGACCGAATTTGAGCTCGGAACTTCATTCATATATGGGCCAGTTGAAGTTTTTCTTGAAACATTTTTTTCTGGACCGTAATGAATCATGGCTACCAATTACGATTTAAAATGTCGCTTTGTTCAACTGAATGGGCTCTGTTTAAAAATGGCTGTCTTAGGTTAGGGTGGGTTACACCAAGGGCTAGGTTATCGTTTCCGTCAAAGTTAAATTGACCATAGAATGACTACTTGCTGTTGCGCCGTCATGTCAAATGTCAAAGATAAAGTTCGGAGCCCGACATGACATTCGGCGCGTCTGACAGAAGTGACAGATATTTAACAATAACTTTAACCAGCGAAGCGTGGGCAGTTAAAGTTACAGTTAAAGTTATGACGTCAGCTAACAAATTGTCAACTGGAAAACTGGGGAAAACTGAAAGTGCATTTTTTTTTTTGGAATTGTGTATGAATTATTGAATTTTTGACAGGACAACGTTTGTCGGGTCAGCTAGTTATAAATAATTATGGGTCAATAAATTATAATCCAGTGTACAATGTGTATCTACTTGTAGTTCCGTAGCATGACCTGAATATTTCTTTGATATGTTCTGCATAAAGAGGCAGTACCATTCACCGTTTTTCACACTTTACTCTTTCTTGCCATCATTCCAGTCTGAATAGTAGGTAAATGGTGAAAAGACAATACAAACAGACTAGTTTTTAATATGCAGTTTTATTTTCTACACAAAATGGGTTTTAAATGTCTGAGGACACAATTAAAAGGTGACTGACAGCATTTTTTTTTTTAAACAAGAATGTATTTAAATTAATGCTTTTTTCCAGTACGATACGAGTATTAATAAGACATCATGCTTAATTATTAAGTCGTGCAAAAATTGAGATTGTCCTTGCATCATAATAGTCAAATAGCCTCGAAATAAAATTTTCAATCCATAACTTCCACATCGAGCCCAAAGCACCAAATTATAAATTCCTCACAACGGCTGCCACAAACAGAATCAAACCCTATTCTATTGAATTGGAAAGCTGTCATTCCCGGCGCGGACTGAAACACTCCACTTCAATTGTTCCCGGTTTTTCTCGATGTTAGCTTCTTGAAGGCGTATTTCTCCATTTTCGCATGTAAAACAAAAATTTCCCGCATTTTCGTTTGGGTTCGCACCGAGTTGCTGGCGGTGACGGGATTTCAGTAGGGTGGCCATAGTGCAAGGATTTGAGAGAGATCTGAAATAATTCAGGTAAAAACTTAAAAAAAACAATTGATACTAAGCATGCTGAGTTCCATCTCTTATTTTTAATTTAAGTGATATTCGTAGACTTGCTTTGGAATCTAAAGAATTTAGAACGCATAAATTAGTTTAAATTACGACCATATAATTTAAAACTTTATTGCCATAGGCAATCAAGCACAAAAAATTTTTTCGCAATTAAATCACGGATATACAAAACAAAAAGTTAAAAAAAAAACAACAGTTTAAGTATGTCATCTATTATGCACACGCGATTAGAGAAACAACATAATTGTTAAAATGTTTTACAAGAAACACAATAAACTGATTCCAAACGCCACTATTAGGCTCGAAGCCAAAGAATTTTCACTAGAGGCAGTCTGAACAATTTATTTTCTTCTCGTATTGTTTTATGAGTTATTAATAATGGTGGAACGACTCTATAATTATGGGTCGTTCCGTTAAAAGCTTAATGAATTTGCGAGATTTCTGTTTTTATTGCTCAAATTAAGTGTTATCCCACTTCCCTGGGAATAAAAGAAACGAGGCGTGTTGGAGATGTTGTTTTTTTCTTACTTTCGGAGGCAAATGATGGACATATATTTTGTGGGTGATAGCTCGAAAATTGGGTTCTATTTTTACTATATTGCAGTGGTAAATTGCTACTGCTTTTAGTTCTATACTTAAAGTTTGTGTTATAGTAATCTGAATAGCGTGAATACATTGATTAATACATCTGGTGACTTGTTTGTAGCTGGTTCAAACTATTTTGAACCGGGTCAGGGTTCGAATGTTCAACATACCGATTTCAAAAGTCAAATAAGCAGCCAAATAGTTTATTGTTTGTGTGAGCATTGTTTTTATTTTTGTAAAACATTGGCGTGGTCTTGTTAACTGTCTTATGGAGCGGTTGGCAACTCCTTAAAAGACTAAATAAAAATCGTCAACTCTTGGAATTGTTCACATAAGACGTTATCCTCAGAACTCCCAGTCTCATAGCCGCCCTAGAATCGCCGGCGAATAGTTTCGCGTCTGTCAGCCGCGTTTGAAGGGGATTTATTATTTTTATTATTGTTTCGCACAACGACTCAGGCTGCCTTATTTCTCTCCTTAAGTTATGACCGGCAAAAATAGAGAGAATTACCCGACGTACGGCGTTATTAAACCTTTTTACTTCATCCTTGGCTTTTGTTGTTCCTGCAGTGCTGGAATTTATAAAGAAAGGTGATAAAGCTCGGGATTTGACGCAATTTTGTTTATTTGCGTGAAGATTGGTGGTTCGGGCTTGTGTTTTGGGATAATTTCGGGAGCGGTGAAGCGGCTTATTCGTATATAGGCAGCGGTAAAACAATTGGAATGATTATTGAAATTGTACTACGTGCGGAGTGATTTGAAAAAAAAAACGGTATAAATAAGTCTGTTGTCGAAATGTTTTTTTGATGGACATTATGGGACTAAAGTAAAGGTCAGGTAATATATACCTGTCATAATAACAAGTATATTATTTGAATGCAATTAAAATAGTACTCTGGAGTTTGCTACGTTTCTATTTCCACATGATATCCTAACTAATATTATAAATGCGAAAGTGAATTTGTTTGTTACGCTTTCACGCTAAAACGGCTTAACGGATTTAGATAAAACTTGGCACATAGGTAGACCATGACCTGGTTTAGGACATAAAATACTTTTCGTTTCGGTAGTACCTACGTTCCCATGGGATAATTTCCGAAGCTAGAAAGCTAGCGAAATTATAAAACAAACTTAAATAAAAACTTTTTTACAAAAAAAATACAACTGACTTCCAAAAACAACACTACAAAGTGAAAAATAACTTTAATTTTGGAAGTCGGTGTCTAGTTAAGTGTATTTTCGTTTTTGCCACCGACTTCCGAAATTAAAGTTATTTTTCACTTTGTAGTGTTGTTTTTGGAAGTCGGTTGTATTTTTTTTGTAAAAAAGTTTTTATTTTTCACTTTTTAGTTGTGGAACCTACCCCACACAAATTCGAATACCACTACCTGCAAAACAAACTAGAACATCATCCATATAAAAGTGGGGAAAAAATACGTATTATTGAAGCTAACTCAAAAACTACCAAAGCAAAGTTAATCAATTTTATATGGGACCAACTGTGATATATACCCTCTCGAATAAAACAAAAACAATTCAAATCGGTCCAGCCATCTTCAAGTAATCGGGGAACATACAATCAAAATCAATCTGCCTAGCCTTTTCCCAACTATGTTGGGGTCGGCTTCCAGTCTAACCGGATGCAGCTGAATACCATTATTTTACATGGAGCGACTGCCTATCTGACCTCCACAACCCAGTAACTGGGTAATACGATACCCCTTGGTAAGACTGGTTGTCAGACTTTCGGGCTTCTGACGACCCGTAACGACTGTCAAAGATCCACGAAAAACAACCGGGACCAACGGCTTAACGTGCTTTCCGAGGCACGGAGGAGTCTCGGTATGTAAAGATGGTCACCCATCCACTGACCAACCCCGGCAAGCGTAGCTTAACCTGATGGATCGACCCGTGCGGCTGTTATTGCTTAGCCACGAGCTCCTCCGGGGAATCGGGGAACATACATAAAAAAAAAATAAAAAAAAAGGTTCCGACGAATTGATAACCTCCTCCTTTTTGAAGTTGGTTAAAACTTGTCTGAAAGGGAATCTACCTTTCCTTACCCTTCCTTTCTTCATCATTCTCCTGCCCTTATCCCAATCTATTTGGGGTCGGCGCAACATGTCCTTTTTTTCCATACTTCTCTATTATTCGTCATCTCGGTAGTCACCCCCTTTCTAGCCATGTCATCTTTCACACAATCCATCCATCGTTTCTTTGGTCTTCCCCTACTCTTATAGCCATAGCCCTTACCCTTCCTTTCTTATTTACCTTTATAAAGATTTATTATTTATTTATTATTAAAGGAACCGTGAAAAGAAAAGGTTTTTAATTCTCAACAACTTTATACACAGTTAACCACGACCACATCCAGTTATCCAGACATTATAATTATTTCTATTTACACGATACCTACACTTATTAATTTAAAAAAGATGTCCATATTTCAAAATTTGCTCTTACTGGAAAATTCCATCGTAGCTACCAATTTTAGCGTGACTTAATACTTGAAGTCTAACCTTAGAGCAAGTTGCCGACCAAACTCGGAAGCGACTTTATTAAAATTCAAACTAACTGAAACTTATTATTAGCCTTTGTAATTTTAACGTCTTTTCGGACTTTTTTGTAAAATTGTAACTTTCAAGTAAGTTGTTTTGATAGTTGAGCTATATTTTTTTTAAACTGGTGAACGGGAGGTCGCGGAATGGATATGTTTTAGTGTTTTATTTAGTACAGGAACATTCACTTTTGTGCATAATTCATATCGTCGTCAGTGATAGTATATAAAAGGATTGGTTTGGCCACCGTTTTGTCCAAGGGGATGGCGAAGTAGACCGAGACTTATTGCACCGGATCAACTCAGGATAGATGAAATGGCGACAGGTTACAGGAACAACTTGTGACCCACGGATGCCCATCAGGTTAAAGGGGAAAATTTACAAGTCCGTGATAAGGCCTGTCGTACTTTATGGATCGGTATGCTGGGCAGTGAAGAAGACGGATGAAAAAAAATTGCATGCAGCGGAGATGAGAATGTTGAGATGGATCGTCACTCCACGAGTGACGAGAATGGATAAAGTAAGAAATGAGTATATAAGAGGAAGTTTGAAAGTGGCGCCAGTGACAGAAAAGTTGAAAGGGAATCGTTTGTCTTGGTATGGGCATGTAATGAGGAGAGACGAAACGCATGTGACTAAAAGAATGAATATACATGTTGATGGATGGAGAGGCAGAGGAAGGCCAAAGAAAAGATGGATGGATTGTGTGAGGAATGATATGAAAGAGAAGGGAGTGAATGATAGCGTGACGGTTGACAGGGGAGAATGGAAGAGGAAAACGTGTTGCGCCGACCCCAAGTAATATGGGATAAGGGTAGGAAGATGATGATGTTTGGCCACCGTTTTGATGAAATCATCCGTCTCTTGCCTCAGATTTACGTGAATTTTTCTAATTTCTAAGCTTACTAATTTCTACTTAAAAATTTCGCTTCGTTGTAAATTGTTTCAAATCTACAAAAATAAACCTTATTGAAAATGTTATAAAGGTCTTACCATCTCGTTCCTAGACGAAAAAATATTCTACCTCCGTCTCAAATTCTTTCATTTTTCGCAAATACGAGTACTTGATAGTTTCATAGCTACAACTAGTGAGTAAGCTGTAGTGGCACAAAGTCAAGTGACTCGTCGCTGTGCAGGATCGCATAGTTGTGTGTAAGCAGAGGGAAGATGAGAAAAAAAGCTAGTCTTAAACTTCGCATTTGAGCTGCGGGTTCCGTGTGGCTGTATTTAGTCTATTGTCATTGGTTGGTTGCATTTCTTTGTTGGTATTGTTTCAAATGAATTAGATCTCATGTAGAAAAGTTCAGGTGAGGGTACCTAGTTTATTGTTGTTCTCAAAGTTACTATCAGAAAACTCGGGGAAATTCAGAACCGTACTTGAAAATCTAGTAGAAGAGAACTCAGGTTTTATGGTTATAGATTATTTTATGAATGACTAGCGACCCGGCCCTGCTTCGCACGGTTTTTACGACTTGACAAAACATGAAGGTTTCTATATTATATATAAGTTAAATGTTAATGTATTATACATATAAATCTTTCGGAATAAATTTTCTAAATGATAGTGAAAATCGCATTAAAATCCGTTGCGTAGTTCAGAAAAACAACGCGGTCACATAGACAGACTCGAAAAGTGACTTTATTTTATAATAAGTATAGATTTGTTTAAAATTCTGTCAACCCGATAATTCGAAATCTGAGAAAAACCTTACAATAAATTAAAATCCGAGACAGCGCACGGACCCCTAAAAATGGTCCGGTACATAATTGAAAATACCTAAAATAACCGGCGTGCGACGAGATACCTTAGTGATAACTTGATGCTAACAATTTAGATAATTTTCCTTTAATAATAATTCGTTGTCACAAAGATTCCTATTAGATTCTTTCTGAGAAGCTCTCGAGGTTGTATCGATCTGATTTCTATTGATTTTTAGCCAAGGTTGAAACATGTAAGGTACTTTCAATTATAACGATATTTGCATGGCAGGTTTTGCGTTGGAAATTATAGAGGTAAGATGAAATTGACTGAATTGGAAAATGGGTTACTCTGAAATTTAAACCATTGTTTGTTAATATTTAAAAGCTGCTTGTAAAACTAATGAAGATCTTTGAGAGAGTTGTTTTGTGCCGCTTCTAGATGCCATGTTGGTTTTCGGGTCAATTCAACCCGATTTATTAAAGTGAATGGCCAATCTTCAATACACACACTGGCATATTATCGTCAAATCTCCCACAAATTCGTTCTGGTCCGAATCAACACTACAAAATTCCTGTGGGCGAAGTCTGCTATTTTATATGATTGATAATATATACTTCTCATTTATAGATAACGCCATTACCATTGTGTCAAAATTTCGCAAACCCCTAAATTTGTAACGGCGCGGCGTGTAAGTGGTCAAAAGAAATGTCAAAATAATAGGAGATCAAGTTTACCAAACAATACATTTTTTGAATGAAAACTTACACTCGTAAGTGGGTACGCTTTCGGAAAACCATAATGACGCCTTTAAATTAATGATTAACAGAGCTGTAAAAATCACCATTTACGTTGTCAATGATCGGCCGTCCTGACACAATTACATTAGCAGCTCCAGCAATGGACATCGTACACTCAGTAAGCTAAACAGCTCCGCTCTAAATCAAATAGCTCAAGACTCTCAAATAGAAAAGCATTGCAAATATATTCGAGCCACGAAACAAGCGATCGTTCAGGGGACCGTTCGTCGCGTAATTTTGCTTTATGGCGTCATCTCGCGTAATCCCGCTGCGAATTTTACGCGTCGTTTGCGCGAATCAGTGTCGAGTTCGCGTTGTACGTAATGTTACGTGAGATTAATAATTTTCTAGTTTTACGTGGTGATAAGTGGTAATTGCTTTTGATCTCCGTTTATTTGTTTGCTGATTTTTTTCAATTTGTCTAGTAATACTACTTATCTGTTGTTAGCAAGGAAATGTGTAGAAAATAACCCCAAGTCTCTTTCTAGAAAAGACTCAACACGATTTCATGCTTTTATGCACCTCAACGGTTACTCAAAAAGACCTCGACCTAAATCTCTTAATGAAAAATTATTATAGACTGGATAAAGATCTTGTACTAAACTAACTAACTAACAATAACAATATAATAACCAACCCTTTTTTTTCCGTGGGGAAATCCTCATGGATGCCCTCCGTCTGGGAACAACGGAGGGTTATGTCGGACTTCTATCGACTAAAACTCCACTGTTCCTTCTAGCACCATGAGTCGGGGGCCTGGGAGATACTTGTACATTCACCGCACCCCAAATAATAACCTACCCTAACTGAAACTATTAGGTCTTTACCTATGAAATTGCCGTTCTGCAGTACTGGCCATTTCAAATCAAAATAATTTTTGTTTGGCTAAGAATTCTAATTTCAAATTAATTTTATTTTAAAAACATGGATTTCTTTTTCCAAAAGTAGTCATTTGTTTATTGATTAGTGTTACATTTTCATCGCATTTTAATCTTTTTCGTCATCATGGATACGTTAAAAATTCGAGTAATTATGGAATATGAGTACCGTCGTGGCAGCAACGCGGCACAAGCGGCACGCAACATCAACGACGTTTACGGAGATAACACTACAAACCAACGCACCACTTGTTATTGGTTTGCTCGCTTCCGTTCCGGAAATTTCGACCTGAAAAATGAACCTCGCGGTCGTCCGAAGACTTTGGTCGACAATGACGAATTAAAGGCGATTGTGGAAGCTGATGATACACAATCTACGGCTGAATTAGCAGCAGCTTTCGACGTTAGCGTCAAAACAATATTGGTCCATTTGCGTCAAATTGGCAAGGTAAAAAAGCTTGACAAATGGGTGCCCCACGAACTCAATGATCGCCAGCGCGAAGTACGCGTCGAGACGTGCCTTGCACTGCTCAACAGACACACAAATGAAGGAATTTTTAACCGCATTGTTACCTGCGATAAAAAATGGATTCTGTTTGATAACCGCAAGCGCTCAGCAAGTTGGTTGGATCCTGGTTCAGCACCTAAACAATGCCCTAAACGAAAACTTACCCCTAGAAAAGTGATGGTCACTGTTTGGTGGTCTAGCGCCGGTGTGATTCATCACAGCTTCTTACCAAACGGGGTGAGCATTACTTCAGATGTGTACTGTGAAGAACTGAACACAATGATGGAGAAGCTGGCACATCTCCAACCAGCATTGGTCAATCGCTCGTCTCCGCTGCTCCTGCACGACAACGCGCGATCTCATACTGCACAGCAGACGGTCTCCAAGTTGCAAGAACTGGGGTTGGAAGCTCTCCGTCATCCGCCCTACTCATCAGACCTTGCGCCTACAGACTACTACTTTTTCCAGAATTTGGATAACTTCTTGGCGGGAAAAAAATTCAATACCCGAGAGGCAGTACAAAATGCATTTGAAGAATTTGTTGCCTCCCGTCCAGCTGATTTCTTTAAGAAGGGCATCAATAAACTGCCACTGCGTTGGCAAAGATGCATTGATTGCATGGGTGATTACTTCGATTAATACAAATAAAAAATGCATGAAAAAAATTCGTTTAAATTTTTTCATACAAAACGGCAATTTCATAGGTAAAGACCTATTATTAAGAAACTAAAACATGGCGTCGAAAAATTCCTCCTTAACGCAGTCGATTGGTAATGTATCCAAGAGACTGGCAGAATTGCCACGTTGCATGGCAATGCTTTGCCTCTGGTCAAGGTAAAAGCCAGCCCTTGGGTCATGGGAAAATTGAAAAAATTTTTTAAATTTTTTTCGTTTCCGGGTGTTAGAATAAATAAATGGAGTGTAAAAAGATCGATTATAAATGTGCACTGGCACTGGTCAACTCTGAAGAAAAAACAGCTTGAAAAATTCAGGACTAGGACATTTTTCATAAAGTGTCTTCATGTTTAAACCCTGCCAACTTTCTCCACCATCATTGTCAAGAACGTCACCAAGATTTAAATATGAGAAGATGTTAAACAGTATGACAGCACAATAAACTCACAATGTAAACAGATTACAATAGTGGTATAAATACAGACATAGTTTCTCACTGTCCTTCGCACTGGTTCAATGTACGATACTGGCTTGCTACCGCGAGGTCTAAACTAGGAGATAAAGCGGGTGTAGAGCAATATTAATAGGTCGGGGAATTGTTTTTTTCATATTTTATTAATACAAAGTCTGTACTGTTTGTATCTGGCTGCTTGATACCATAAATAGATGACTTTTGAAAAAAGAAAAATAAAAAGTAAAAACGATTTCCCGCCATTTTTCTATTGTTTTTTATTCCGCCAAAATGAGTGAACCTACAACAGAAGCCACGAAAAAAATTTGTGACGTTTATGGACTTATCGCAGTGTCAGTAAGAGTAGAAAAAAGTTGATTCAAGCGTTTTCAGTCCGGGAATTTTGATGTTAAAGATGTAGCTCGCTCTGGGCGCACCTGTAGTGCTATTCTGTAAATATCTCACCGTGAAAACATGAGTGAAGTGATAGTAAAGTGAGCTGTCAATAGTGTCAACCCCTAGCATCAGGTGGGATGACGGCTCACTTCACGCTAACTTCACCTGAGTTATCACGGTGAGATGTTTACAGAATAGCACTACTGGTCGCCATGTTACGGATAAAGTCGATGTCTTTTTGAAAATGTGGAGCCAGATTGATGAAGAATTTAGATGAAGATGTTAGTAGTTACAACATAGCTGAAAAGTTAGGGCTTGACCACAAAACAATATTGTTTTAACCCATTTTGTAAATGGTATATATAGACAGGGTTATTGGTAAAAGATCAGCTACCTCGGAATCATTGTACTAATCATTATGATTAACTTTTACTATGGGAACGAACCTGAAACCGAAAGAAAAATGAGCTGCTCCCTACATTTTGAAGACTTTGATGTTGATAAATGCACTGAACAGCTGATTTTTTTTCGCGGTTTCAGGTTTGTCCCATAGTAAAAGTTGTTCATAATGATAAGTACAATGACCCCTTAAGAGGTTGCTGGTGTTTTATCAATAACCCTGTATATTATAATCAAAAGAATGTAAATACCCGTAAACTATGAAAAAAAAAATGTCTTGAATTTGTGTATAAAATACGAAGGTTGTTTGATGTCAATAATACCTAGGTCCCACTTACAGTCGTAGGACTGTAAGTAGGACCTAGGTACTATTGCCATAAACCATAAAGTTCTTTTACTAAGTACCATGTAGATGGTACTTAGTAAAAGAACTTTATGGCTTAAATTGATACCTGAGGTTATCGCAATGAGTACAGTCAGTCAATCAGTTTAGAGTACTAGAAAGTAGATATACATAATCATAGTTCTTTTGTCTATTTGGTGTGTTGTTTTCTGAGACTTGGGTTCGAGATTATTGTCCTACATTTCCAAAAAAAATCTGCTGTAGGCATAGGAACTCCGATAAGTGTTCAATTCGAAACTTATGTTTGAGAAGTAAGTTTCGAAACCCTTCTCTGGTTAGTTTTCCGGCAATCCTACCAGTTTCCAAGCTTCAAACTGCGAGATGGCTCTCTGGTCTTTTGAATCTTCATAAAATTTTATTTAATTGAACATTTTATTTTCATCATCTGCTACTTCTTTCTTTCCAGCTTCACCTTCTGCCTTGCCCCAAACCCTGAGATAGCTACAACGATAGTGAGTTATCTGGATCGGGTGCCAAGGTGCGCACTACCAGACTAGTCGACGACGCACGATAACACTGTTTTTATTTCGGGAACTAAACATTGACACGGGATTCCCGCGTGTGTGCGTGTTTGATCAGCAGGACGGAGACTGATAGATACGTACTACATGTGGCTTGTGTTTCAAACGCGTGTTAAGATGTAATTTGGGAAGAGACCCAGATTACGTCGTTTCAATCGTTACCTTGTGCCCTTCTAGATACTTAGCTATCTCGTTAATTTATTTTATACTAGCGACCCGCCCCGGCTTCGCACGGGCTCGATCTACTAATTATATGATCAAAAATTTATAATACTACTACCTACTTCTTATCAAAAATTATACAGTAATTTATCTTACTGATCAGTAAGATCACCGTGTCAACGGGCCTTAAAATAATTAAAAAAACAAAAATGGTCTATTGTTTATGGTCTCACTACCAGTGAACGCAAATAAAATTTTATTTTCCTCCACTGCCCACTACTTATTATGTTGAACTGGATAAATGAAAATAAATTATGAATCCTTCTCAGTACAGTTTGGACGTCCAAATACTTAATTATTAATGCTTTAGCTTGAGCCACCAGCACCACAGAACAGTTTGTCATCAAAGACGTACTCGTATGTAATGTAGATGATCGTAATAGCCGAGGAAGGGTTCGAAGACCGCAGCGTCAAACAATAATTTATTTTGCTGCGCGTAATTTTAATTCTGTGATGTTTTTGAAAGTTTGCATTTAAATGATATGATGTCAAGGCATATTTTAATCATAATAAAATGCCCAATTTAAGTAAACTATTTTATCGGATACCGGTCAAAATAGCTTCGGAAATAACAATATTTTTTTTATGAAATTCTTAAAGATAAAAATGGTTACTGTGGATAATCCTTAGAAGATAGACATATGCCATCGCAGACTTTTCTGTTGAACATTTTAAGGTGTACAAACCTGTAAAATATTAATTTTATGTATCTCTTACCATTTAGTCAGCGCACGCCGTGTAAGTGCTCAAAAATGCGTATTTTTCACTTCAGAAAATGGCAAATTTTAGTACTACGTGTATGTTTAATTATACATGAATAATATTGTGATACCTACAAACTGTAAATATAAACCTAAAATAATTATTAATCAACCTAAATGAGTCCTGTTAGGTTATACATATGTATATGTATGTACTTTCCAACATATTGGAAGAGATGTAAAGGAAATAGATGCCAACAGGAAAAAACACCGGCCAAATGCGTGTGGGACTTCACACAATTAGGGATCCGTACCAAATCTGATTTATCAATATTGGTATTTGTTAGTTAATTATATATAATTTTTTCATTCCAAAGAATCAGCTTCGAGGTAATTATTGTCTGACACCAGAAGACCTAGAACAGAATTTTATATAGGTAGGATTATCCCTAGATTGGTTATTATTCAACGAGAATTATTCTTTCTGAGAAAGAATGAATTATGATTGTAGAAACGGAGATTGGACGAGAGATGGAAATAGATATTTTAAGATTAGAAAAAGAAAAATGGTTGTAAATAACCAAAATGTCATTCTCATAAAAGGGTTGCTTTTTGATGGTAATGGATGTGTGGGACTTTGGATAATATACTAGCTTTTTTTTTCTGTCGAGATCGACATGGAGACGACAAAAAATGGTTGATGAAGCTGACAATGACTCCTAATCTTAATTTTATTGTTGTATCTTCATTGTACATTATTTCCCAACCATACAAATTATTGTCATCAACTAATCATTAATATGATTTACAATTATGTTAACATATATTTATTCACATTTGGCATGCTGTTATAGCCATATTTATGTAAAGATATCTGCGTTTTCAGCCGAGTTGATAGCTGCTCTAAGGTCAATACCGAGAGCATTTTCTGCTGTGGAGAGTTCTGCCGATTCAAGCTTAGTCGTATATTCCGACTTGTATGTGTCAATCAGCGATTTCACAACTGAGACGCTCTTTGGAGCTCGAATCCACCCTGCATATCGTTTCAGGGACATTTCACCATTAAGCTGAATCAATAGCTCTTTTGCCACATATGCTATGGAGCTGTATAACGTAGACCGTGCCGCACCTAATGACTTATTGAATCCGTAGTAAGGATTTCCTGCGACTGCTGTCAAAGCGGTTTTGTAGTTCACTAACTCCCCTCCAGTAAGTGCATCTAGTCTTTCCCATGGGAAATCAGGGTACTTTTTCATTGCCCGTCCCACAGTGACAAAAGCTGTTAGGCCTGAATTCGTGGCTTGGGTCAGTGTTAATCTTACCCTTAATGCAATCTCAGGCAAGTCGGCTAACCATGTCTCTAGTACTGTCTTTGCATTAGCTGCTGTTATACTTGTGCCGTAGTACTTGTACACTAATGAGATTACCTCTGCCTTAAGATTGGCAGTAATCTGCATGTCGTCATTTAGTCCGCGTTCTACTTTATTTATGCAGTCGTCAGACACATTCCCGCGCTTAGCAACAGCTATAAACACTGTCGTGAATAACTCGACTGGCTTTAGATGTTGATCGCTGTTGGACTCAGCCACGAGAAATGCAGCATAATACTTGGAGTGTGTCTCCATGGCTTGTTCAGGTGTTGCATTATCTGCAACTGCCACCCAGTCATGTTCCTGTTCATCAGTACTTAGTCCATTATAGACTTCAATGAAATGAGCCAATGTTTTCCCTCGTGTTAGAGGTGTTTCAGTTCTCATGTAGTAGATCAGACACTGTCTTACAATGGCATTGGCAGCGTCTTGATCCAAAAAGTACTCATTAGGCAGCACAGGTGCAACTAACTCCCCCACTGTCACTGCAAGTATATGGTCCATTCCCGGCATCGGGTTATCAAGGATGTGGTACCTAGCATATGTTATTAGTAGAGCTAACTTACTATTGTCAGCTACCTCTATTACGTCCTTATCGATGTTTAAAGACATATGTCTTGTGACTAATTGTTTCACAAGTGGGTCTTCTTTAAATGTAGCAGCAATAGCCTCTCTGGTATCTACCCATCCTCTCCTATGAATCTATCAAGCAAGATCTAATTGAACAAGTATATAAGGACTGAGTGACTGACTAATATTATCACATATTACCAATTTTTTTCGACTAAATCCATTAAAGAAATGAGATACTTTTTAGGGTTCCGTACCCGAAGGGTTCAAACGGAGCCCTATTGCTATCACTCGCGTGTCGTCTATCACACAGGTTTTGCAGGAAAGCGGTTGGAGCTACAGTCTTGAAATTGTCGCAATATAAGCATCTTGTTGATCCAAAGCCATACAAATTGTCAAAAAATATTTTGATATGTTTTTAAGGGGGGCTCCCATAAAGCTAAAGGGGAGTACGAAAAATTAATTTTAACCTACCCTTTTGGGTAGAGTATCGTTGTTTAGAGCTCGTTGAGTAGATTAATATCGTATTTTTTGTTTTAAAAAATATTGGAAACAAAGGAATGAGAAGCCACCAAAATCAGCTTTTTTTAACAAAATTTTGCTCTGACGAATTTTTTAACTTCCCATTGACCTATGAACTTGAAATTTGATAATAATGTTTACTATTACGTATATTATTCTTTTAGATATAATATTATATGTAGCTACCTAACTCTTGTTGAAAATGATTCGGTGTTAGACTGCATTGTGATAATATTTATAGAACCGATTTGTGTCTACTGGATGGATATTCATTATATCTTCTGATGAAGATTATTCATCATCATCATCATTCATTCATCATCAGGCCTCCTCCTTTTTGTGCCATACTTCCCTTCATTCATTTTATCTTGCTTTTGTGTAAAGAGTGTTTTACTTTGTTTTACATACATTACATAGTACTCATCTAATACTGAGGAGTGACTTTTCCAACCTTTTAAAACCGTGGTGCGCTGATGGAAAAAATGGCAGAGTATAGTTTCATTTACATTTTGAAACTCCTTTAACTTGTAATGTTTGTAAAGCCATTTTCTAGATCACTGCGAAATTATTATCAGTATGCAAATGGAACAAATTCTCCTATCAAACTGGTTCAGGCCGGCCTGTATCTGTCGCAAACCGGTTGTGTTTATACAAATGTAGATGTGAAAAATTGTATGTTGGTGAATAACAATTTATAATTAGTATTTGCACAGGTGTTAGTGCAGTCAGCGCAACGTTAAGCTTTAATTAAATAGTTCTTTTATCCTACTTCTATTGTTTGTTGTTTTTCAAACGTTGTGTTGTTTTCCGTTTTGCTTTAATAAATTGATTTAGCGCATCGGCAAGATTAATATGTCCTTCCGCTTTTCCCTTTAGTTATGCCATTTGTAAATTGGCCTTTTTAGGTCAATCTTATCTTAGATTAAGATTAACCTAAGAGAAGATTTGACCTAAAAAGGCCAATTATACCCTGGCTTATACCCTGGATTAACACATAGGCTACTTTTTATCCTGGTTTGCGCGGGTAAAACCGCGGGGCGTAGCCAGTGATGATATAAAATCGTCTTTCATGTATTATGAAATTGTGTCATTAATTTTGTGCAAGGAGAGGAGCTTGTGGCTAAGCAATAACAGCCGCACGGGTCGATCCATCAGGTTAAGCTACGCATGCCGGGGTTTGGTCCGTGGATGGGTGACCATCTTTACATACCGAGACTCAACTGTGCCTCGGAAAGCACGTTAAATGCGGCTGTCATTTGTGGATCTTTGACAGTCGTTACTAGTAGTTAGATGCCCGAAAGTCTGACAACCAGTCTTACCAAGGGGTATCGTATTACCCAGTTACTGGGTTGTGGAGGTCAGATAAAATACTACTGAGCTCCATGTAAAAAATATCGTTACTGGCCAGTGGCATGCACATTACAGAGTTTGTTATCAGGTATTCGAGGCCAATAATATTTGCTACACTGGCGTATATTTGGCTATCTATAGTAACTTGCATCTTACTAACATCACAAGTAATAATATCAAAGTTATCATGGAATCTCCAACATCTATATTCTGAAATAACTTCTTGTTTATCGGTCTCCTGTCCAGGTATTGTAACCATTGCCTCTTCTTCAACAACGTTACGCGATTATCATTTATTCTCTTCGTCTTCCCACACATTCTTGCCGCTTTTCTCTAAATCCCAATTTACAGACTCATATGTGCAAATGAAATAATTCAATGGTGTTGCGGAATCCGGGTCAGTTAATTGACAAAGTGACCACGTTCAGGGTCTGAAGGGTCGTACCCTCACTATCCCTGGACAATAGGTTTGTGAAGGAACACCTGGTTCGATATATAAATTGAATGCTGTTAACTGGAATTAGTGCTAAAGGAGATTGGCATATGGGGTACAGTGGCTTGGGTTCTAATATACAGGTAAATTAACTTTATTTATCTTGTAACGCCATTTTTTAACTGATAAAACACTGTTAAACCTAATGAGTATGCAGGAAAAAATGGACAAAACTAAAAAATGTAACATGATTTTCATATTGCATAAGTATTATGTCTATCACACTAATAAAGGCGAAAGTTTGTGTGTGTTTATTTGTATGTTTGTGACTTCTTCACACTCAAACAGCTGGACCGATGTGGATGTAATTTGGTATGTGGATAGCTTACACCCTGGATTAACACATAGGCTACTTTTTATCCTGGTCTGCGTGGGTGAAACCGCGGGGTGCAGCTGGTGATGATATAAAATCGTCTTTCATATATTATAAAATTGTGTCATTAATGTTTGTGCGACTAGACATCAGCTCAAAATTGTGTGGATAATAATTATTTGTGTGACTAGACATCAGCTAAAAATCGTTAATGTTTATGCGACTAGACATCCTCTGAACATATCGCTCTTCTATTTTATTCTCCTTGGTTGTTCTCACAAAACACGTCCTCCATACGCTTTATGATTTAATATTTTATTTTCTAAAGTTGAAAGCTAATGAAAAGCTGTATTCATTGAACATTTTGTATACCTACCGTTATCGTGGTTTTATTTATTTATTTAATACTTTAAGCACACAAATGTACAAAGGCGGACTTAATGCCTTAGGCATAGGTGCCATAGGTTTTCTTGCAAATATTAAGCGTGTATTCCCGCTGTCCCCGGTAAAGGGGACATCGACAGTTTATTTATTTCCTTACCGTTGTCTCCCTTATGTACATACCGGCAAAGGGGACAACAACGAGACGTTTTCTAATTCCTTACCTTAGTTAAGATTTCACGTACCGTTGCGGTCCACTAGAAATTTTTATTTCTTTTCTAAACGTGATTAACTTACCGTGTCAAGCATAAAACTAAAATTAAAGGATATTTTGTAAATAATAGATTTTAATTTAAAATATAGAAACCAATAAGAAATGTTACATGTTATAAATAGTAGCTTTATATTGTTAAGTTTTATTATAATCGTTAAAACGGAAAAAAGCGGCCACTATTTTCCGTTTTAACGATTATAATAAAACTTAACAAAAAGCTACTATTTGTAATAATAATAACGTATAGTCTTGTGGAGAAAAATAATTATTCCGGCTTATTTTCTGCATTTTCATTCTAAAATAAAAGAAATAGCCAAACAAACGATGGGAGCGCCACTGCCCGGTCGTCGGTCGTCGGTACTCTCTTAACATCTTTCACGTCATTAAAAATAGTCTTATCAACACTAAAAGTTTAATTTCTGTAGCGGTAGAGGGAATTTTTTTGCTTTCAAATTTAGAGATTGTATTTACCTGGTCGAGCCCAACGTCGATATCTGAAAGTGTGACGTTAAAAACTATTGGGATGGCAGGTACATCCGATGTGACGATTTTTTTCTTGCAATCTTCCATGTAACAGTCGAGCAGGTTTTTATTCAAATCCGGTGTACATGAGTGGGAACTCTCCTATAAAATATGACTTTCCTATTACAAGAAATTAATAAAATCTATCTATACAAATAAATAAAATTGAAGTGTGTTTGTAATGTCAAAATAACAGCTTTTTACTAAATACACATGAATGTATAATACGGTACTCCTAACAAAAACAGTTTTTAAAATTTTTGTATGTCTATCTGTCTGTTTGTTCCGGCGAATCTTCGAAACAGCTTGACTGATTTTGATGGGACTTTCACTCCACTGGATGTTATAAGGAGTAACTTAGGCTAATTTTATTTTGGAAAATTTTTTTGCATGCAAAAATTTTACAGGTTTTATTTGATTGATATGATAAAAAATGTACTACTCTCTATTATGGCGCTCTCACTTATAATTTTAACGCAACGGGGACAGCGGACATACTTTGAAAAGTATATAACATGTATGCATGTATGTACCCTATAACGTCACCAACACCCCAGAGGCAAATATGATAATTTATTTTACGTAGACACTTTGTATCTCATTTTAAGTGAACTGTTATTTAAGTTCTTATGAGAATAAAATTCTTTAAACCTATAAACGAGGACAGCGTACGGGGACAACGGGAAGTAATTTTAATTAATTATAAAATTCCCTTTGTCCCCTTTAATGGGGACACGGTTAACGGGAACAACAGGAATACACGATATTAAGGTATTCAATTGTATAATCCTGGCCGCTACTATACAAAAAAAAAACAACTTTTCTGTCACTTAACACTGTTTGTTTGTTTCTCGCAGATTTTCCCTCTTTTTCCTTTGCCCTGTAGTGGGACAACATAATGCTAAAAATAAAATAAAGAACAATGTTGCCTACTTAGCTGTAAACAAGGATATTTCCATTATCAATGACTTAAAACGATTACAGGCGTTATCATGATGAATTTATGACGTTTAGTTTTCCCTTCATTGAAGCACAGAAGTATTATAAGGGAAATAAACTATAATTCAGAAAAAAAAAATCCCTGGAGTGAAGAACATTGTGTTTCCGTCCAATCGTAGGTATCAGTTTTGTAGTAACATCGTTCGATACTGAAGTTGGTCTTAAGTTTTTTAAATATAAATAAATAAATCATTTATTTCAGATATTCAAATAAATCATATATTCATCGAATACGCTACACGATTACATCCAAATTTGTTAGTATTACGAGCTTACAAACGAGTGTTAGTAATAATTAATAATTGATTGATAAAATTATAACAATAATAATTTAATTAAATAATATAAAATAATAATAACAGTTTTATTTCATCCCATTCAATTAAACAGTAAGTGACCGGTCCGGGTGGACTCCCCGATGATGGTGACAAATCACTATACGACTGCGTGCAGCCGTATCCAACGAGCCAGCATCGGACAGTCCCACCGGTCCGCCAGCGCACGCAGGATGGTGTTGGGACTGTCGCGCGTGCGGCGCATGATCGAAGCGCACCGTTTGCGCATGATGGCAGCAAAGCCATCTGTATCAGCCGCCGCGAACATCGCGGACACACTACAGTGCTGCGGCTTAAGGTGGATATTAATATTTTCTGACTATAAAAGTCATAGGTACATCAGTTATGTTTTCCGTTTAACGCCAAGTGTCCGTTTACTGAATTCAGATTTTTTCTGAAACCATTTTTACGATACATTACATCAGCATAGTGATAGAGAAACTAGATAATAGCTCAAGATTTTCGTATACTTAAACCACACGAGACTATCTGAAATCATTTCAAACAGAACTCTGTTAAAAACCTTACCATCAAACGAATTTTATAGCTCATTAAAAACATTGCATAGGGAAAGAAAACATGGACCACTTGTGCACCTCATAAATAACTGGCCTAAAACAATCCACTACAAAGTGACCACGGACGCTGGAGTGTATCGGCACAATATTTGTGTAGTTTCGTCTTAATCCCAGGGTCTGACGCGAGCGATAAATATTTATTGCCACTAAACGTGAAAAGGTGGAAGGCATAAGCGGGAGCGGATTGCGCGGGTTCTAAATCAAATGATAAGTTATATTTATTTCTGTAAAGTGATTTAAAAAAAAAATACTTTCACATGTCAAAAGTAAATTGTGTTTTAAAACTAGATGGGTTTGGTGTTTCTTAACCCACTACTCTTAAGAAGAAAGACCGGAACAAACTAAGAGATCACATTCTCTTTTAAAATCCAGACATAGTCTTGGTCAGGCCATATGAGGACCATGCAGATTAGTGTCTGAGATGGTATTTTGAGGAAACAACCACAAAGATTTGAGTAGACCTGTAGTGCACATATTAATAAATAATCGTGCAGCTCAACTAAGAACTTAAGGAGCTCAACGGCTAAGACTTGGAACGAACACAAGTTAAACGCAGGCGATTAAATTAGGATTATAATTTAGTAGAGACACAGTATGGCATTCAAATGTCCAGTACGTAGCATAGAAGAGCAGTGTTGTCATCAATGTCATCTTCAAATCACAGTTCTTAAAAATTACATTTTGAAAAATTAATTATTAAAAATCAATTATATTTTGTACGGAATAATGACCTAAAATGTGAATGAAGTATTGACGGCGAACTGACAGCGAGATAATGGCATCAGACTGAACTCGAAAGGAGGTTTTAAACTACGGACGGTGACGTTAGTTTGAACAAGCTATTTATTTTATACCGGCTGAAAATCATAACAATAATAATTTGCCCTTAGTGCATAAAAGATCTGAGCGTCAGCTGCTCTAGTAGTGCGGAAGGCCAAAGTTAAGGCATGGTGTGGTTAGAGCGTTGCAAGCAGCCTTCATTATATATTTTTTTTTTTTGTATTTGCATACATGTAGATGTATCCCTGGTAATTAATACCAATTGTATTCATATTCATATTCATTTATTCATGAAATATAAGCTTAACAGTTTACACCAAATCGCTTATATCTATACTAATTCTACAAAATTACATTAAACATTTTAATTAAAACTTCTTCGACTAACTAATTAACAATAGAGTAGAGTAGTAATAAAAATTGTATAATAGAGAATCGTAAAAATAGAGTAACATAAATATCGTATTATTAAGAGTATCATGATATTTAAGCCAAATTCAACATGTACGTCAAGAATATAACTGAAAAGCTTCCAACTTGTACCAAAAATAAAGATATAAAATCTATTTGTGCGGTACCCGTTGATTTGTCTGTAGATTGTACAGTAATTGTAAGACCCCTTCCACCGATGTTATCAGCATAATGGAGAACATTTGTTGAGCTTTCCAAGATGCCTGATTGACTAAGTTCTATTAATTGTACTCCGGAATGGTACCACAATTGTTTGAACCGCAACGTTTCTTGATAATTGAATATTTAATTTTAAATGGCGATGGTTTCAAGGCGATTTAGTTGTCTTTATCTTCCGTGAGGCTTCAATGGGAATTGATAAAGTGTATTGATTGTATTTTGCATTAGAGGAAAGTAGCTTTAGTAGTTTATTGTTACTATCAGCAGCGTTATCGTCTAATATTAGGTATAGGCTTCGCGTTTCTACATCAGAAAGTCATACTAAATTATCCCGGAAAACTGTGGTCTTCAATGTAGCGTCAAATGTAAATAATTCAACACGTTTTCATTTAAGAGCATTTAAATATCAGCTATCCTCATATAATCTCTTTAACTAAACTAAATATGCCTGTGCTAGGAGTGGGTTCACTAGTTCAATGCGATTCACATTGAACTCACGACCTTTAGCAGTCAATGCCTTAGCCGCTGTGTTATTGTCACTTAAAATTATTGATATTCCATTAGTACAAATTGCAGTAATTTAGACATTAATGTCCCGTTTAGTTATTACCTTTATTGTAATACAAGCAGTTGATAGATTCTAACTTTTGTTTGGTGCGTGAAAAGAGAAAATTTGTTTTTGAATACTATAGAAACACAGGGTTCCGTACCCAAAAGGTGCCAACTAGACCCTATTTACTAAGGCTCCGCTGTCCGTTCGTCTGTCACAGGGCTGTATCTTTTGGAACCGTCATAGGTAGGCACTTGAAATTTTTACTGAGTCTGTACTACTATCAAATCAAATCAAATCAAATTTTATTAAATCGGACAACAAACGATCCGTAGTGTTAGTAATATCGTATAGCTAGTGTTAGTAGGGGTTTGTGTGTAGTGTTAGTAGTGCTAGTGGTAGTAGTGTTTGAATAACTCAATTGCTGGCTTATTCCCCATGAACCAATCAACGTTTTGTCGTAGCACCGCAGCAACAGCCCCCATACTATGAGTAGTTGATGGATTATCTCCCTTGAATTGTGCTGAGTCCTCCTCCTTTTCCACCCGATCGCTCTCTTCGACCATTCGAATTCCGGCCCCTCTTTTATCTAGTTCTCTCGCAGCGTCGAGTGCCTTATGATCCATTTTTAAGGCTGTTTAATTAGATAAAATGTAGTGTTAAAGTGGTACGGGAATCCTTCGTGTATGAGTCCGACTCACCGCTTTTTTATCATAATCTGTAGCTTTTATTTTTCTATTGCATTTCACCTTTGAGATCTCTTTACTTAAAACTACATAGTATTTTGTTATTAATTTATAGTACTTTTATGTTTTTTTATCTGGATTGGTATCTTTAAGGAGGGAGAGGAAGCGGCAGAAGTATCCTGAAGGTTTTTGCGGAGATGTTAGAAGGTTCTACAGTGAATGCATAGGTTTATCAAGCTGCATGTCAGACATGGGCCTTGATAAAACTTCCTGTGATTGTATTTGTTTTGTTATACTAACATAGTTTTTACGTAATTTGTAATACTAACACGCTAAGGGTCTTCAAAGCCTGAAAGTTTGTTTATTATTTATTTATTAACTAACTAACTGACCTGACAGGCGTTGCCCAATCCAAATTTCAATAGTTCACACAAAAATCTAATGAAAAGAGGACCTTCAGTTTTTTCCTGAAAATTTTCCTGAAATTTTTTACCAATTTATTATTCTATAAAACCTTATTCGGACTATGTGGAACATTTTAATATAAAAAATAGCCAAATCAGTCCAGCCGTTCTCGAGTGATGCGCTTACCAACGCAACGAACATTACAAATCAGTCCAGCCGTTCTCGAGTGATGCGCTTACCAACGCAACGAACATTACAAATCAGTCCAGCCGTTCTCGAGTGATGCTCTTACCAACGCAACGAACAGTACAAATCAGTCCAGCCGTTCTCGCGTGATGCGCTTACCAACGCAACGAACAGTACAAATCAGTCCAGCCGTTCTCGAGTGATGCTCTTACCAACGCAACGAACAGTACAAATCAGTCCAGCCGTTCTCGAGTGATGCGCTTACCAACGCAACGAACAGTACAAATCAGTCCAGCCGTTCTCGAGTGATGCGCTTACCAACGCAATGAACAGTACAAATCAGTCCAGCCGTTCTCGAGTGATGCTCTTACCAACGCAACGAACAGTACAAATCAGTCCAGCCGTTCTCGAGTGATGCTCTTACCAACGCAACAAACAGTACAAATCAGTCCAGCCGTTCTCGATTGATGCGCTTACCAACGCAACGAACAGTACAAATCAGTCCAGCCGTTCTCGAGTGATGCTCTTACCAACGCAACAAACAGTACAAATCAGTTCAGCCGTTCTCGAGTGATGCGCTTACCAACGCAACGAACATTACAAATCAGTCCAGCCGTTCTCGAGTGATGCTCTTACCAACGCAACGAACAGTACAAATCAGTCCAGCCGTTCTCGCGTGATGCGCTTACCAACGCAACGAACAGTACAAATCAGTCCAGCCGTTCTCGAGTGATGCTCTTACCAACGCAACGAACAGTACAAATCAGTCCAGCCGTTCTCGAGTGATGCGCTTACCAACGCAACGAACAGTACAAATCAGTCCAGCCGTTCTCGAGTGATGCGCTTACCAACGCAACGAACAGTACAAATCAGTCCAGCCGTTCTCGAGTGATGCTCTTCCCAACGCAACGAACAGTACAAATCAGTCCAGCCGTTCTCGAGTGATGCTCTTACCAACGCAACAAACAGTACAAATCAGTCCAGCCGTTCTCGATTGATGCGCTTACCAACGCAACGAACAGTACAAATCAGTCCAGCCGTTCTCGAGTGATGCTCTTACCAACGCAACAAACAGTACAAATCAGTTCAGCCGTTCTCGATTGATGCGCTTACCAACGCAACGAACAGTACAAATCAGTCCAGCCGTTTTCGAGAGATGCTCTTACCAACGCAACGAACAGTACAAATCAGTCCAGCCGTTCTCGAGTGATGATGCGCTTACCAACGCAACGAACAGTATTTTATTTTCGCAGGATTCTAGTAATAACATGTCATCGGTGTTTAACTTTCAAATAAATACGCACTCTTTTACTTCCCTCAGTATGAAGGTTTAGATAACAGTATCTAACTACGCATACAAATTAAAAAATAAACATACATTGTTATCTTATCGAAACAATATCAGTTCAATAATTATTGTTTGTCGAGTCTCCAAGATTAAAAGTCTGACATTGATCTGTACCTTTATTTATAAGTTCTATAACCCTAACGGTTGATTATATTTGATCGGTTGGTCAATATTTGTTTAGTTTTGTAGTAATATAATATTCATATTTTTATCGTTTAGCTTAGATTAGAATTCGCTTTCTTATGCCCGGTTTCTGAGGAATTCTTAAACGGAGTTTAAACTCTCAATGGTTATTGATTCGACAATATTATCTATTTAAGCGAATTCCTTCCTTAAGCCTGGTTTTAGATGTCCTCAGATAAATCCTCGTTAGTAATTCAGTCGACTTTTAAGCTAAATTATTCCATTACGAAGTGTTCAGAAACACGATATCGAACCAGTAATCATTGTCCAATGGATAAACTCCGGGCATTATCCGTGAATGTTGGGAAATGCGATACAAGTATTAAATATTGTACCTGTGTTTAGTATTCCTTAGAATTTTAGGCTTCAAGGTATTTTTTTTTACATCTACAGAATTATTTAATAACATTGTCATTTGTCTGTCTGTCTTAAAGCTCCATTTATATGGTACAAGTGTATTGCGTGTGGCATACCATAAAATTGAAGTGCAATTAATTGGCACCCTCTAAAAAACACGTACAATTAAGTCGCATGTGATTTTATTGACTGGCAAAACTTCATTCATTTATTTTGTATGCCCTTTTATGGATTCACACGCGTGTAAACACTTGCATGCGATTCTTAAATGGCAATAACATTGAACGTGCTTTATGGCATGCGATTATTGCTCTTGAACGTTTCAGAAACTAGCACCGTGTAAACGGAGTTTAAGGTGTGGCGGCATCTACATCGCCACATGCGAACTACGTATTACACTAACGTCACGCAAAATCCTGCATCGCGCAATCAGAGTTTACCGTGCGACTAGCATACAGCATTAATAAAACGCTCCGACATCAATCGTCGGACAGTTGCCCACCAGACACGACACCCGTCTGGTCGGAGGATCCTCCCTTTTCTATGGAGGATGAGTGAACTTTACACCCTGTTCCTCATGCCTCTATAAAGGGACAGTAGAAAGAGATTATAAGTAAGATGAAAGCAAATAAACAAAATTACGATTCTTAAAAATAATTTCCTGTTTTATTTAGGGATCGTCGTCTATCAGAAACATCAAAACATGCCATGGTTGACAGGTGTGTCAACCTACGAATAAAATACAGAAAACACAAAACAGCTTTTCAGAATAATTTCTCGGAATAAATATATGTACCAATCTTCACAAATCACCATTTCATAGAACAACTGAAAACGGATAATCATAGCGACATACTGCTTCCGTCTGCTACTGTATTCAATTCTAAACTTTATTTTGAAGCTGGCAAAGTTGACATTTGAACAACTAAACTTAAAATTGGATTTTAAAAAATCTAACACTTTCTAAGAAAGATCTACCATACTCTCGCTGATGTTTTAATGATATTATATGATTATGGTTTCTTGTTAAATCTATTATAGTTTTATGTTTCAGTTATTGTATGAAATTAAAGGAGGATTGGAGTCTTGTGGTTTATCTATGAATAGATCTACGTGTAGGATGTCGCAATAGGGCAATATTTTGTTTTGAACTTGGATGTGGCAGATTTTCTTTTCTCCGCAAGTGTAGTTCCATACTTTAAAGTAGCCTTTTTTCTTTCTATAGCATTATCTTTCTATACTCTAGGTGGCAACATAAAGCGATCCGATTGGCAATTTTGGTAAATTTTGGTTCAGCTACATTTTCACACAATTTCTTGTCATTATAACATAAAACACCCGCATCCTGAAAGGTTAGTTAAAACAAAAATTAACAGACTGTTAAACTTGCTGTGATTGACTAACTAAAATAACAATCAGCCAATCAAATCACAAACAATCACCGGGTGTAACAGTTGCGTTATATTCCATCCAAAGCTCTAAACGCTAAAAAGATTCTGCAAACTCTTCACGGTATCCTTAATCGAGATCTTTAGCAGAATAAACACCTATCGGCTATATCAACAGCCTGTCTATAAGAGCTACTTTCGTAGCGCGTAGCCGTAACCGACCTCCTCCCGCCGGTGACTTTCGTTTGTTTTTCTTCCCCCGAGTCCATTGTCGCAGGTGGCGATACCCGCACTCTACAGGACGTAGGAAGATGGTTCAATATTTAATTTGTGTTATCCAAGTTTAAAATGTTAATACGAAATTAAATAATTACTTAGTCCAAACTTTTACTAATATTATAAATTCGAAAGTAACTCTGTCTGTTACCTCTTCACGCCTTAGCGGCTAAACAGATTTCGACAAAATCTAGCAAATATACCTGTGTGCTAGATTTTGAAATCTGTTTCTGTCCATGACCTGGGTTTAGGACATAGGATATTTTTACACAAAAAAAAAAAATAATAAATTTATTGCACAAACAAAAATCACATTGCACTGCATGCATTCAGTTGACATAATCCAATATAAGTTTAACCTATGAGTACAATAATTTTACACTCTATCCCTTAAACTAGGTCTGGCCTGTATCTTAAGAGATAGGGTTCAGCCATTGTGTAGGACTAAATTACACACACACACAGTACCGGAGTAGCACAAGTACGTCCCTGTGGGATAGTGTTCAAGTTCCACGCGGGTTAAACCGCGGGTTAGAAGCCCTATACAACTTAATCTTAAGACACTACATTGTACTATTTGGTTTTTGTGTACTAAATTAAAATTTGTTATTATTATACTATACTCGTAACACTTTGTTTTAGAACGTCTTAACATTGATTTTTAATTAGGTACCATCAGGGCATTATGTTACTTATGACGTTCATATTTCTTGTGACGAAAAATTATAATAACCTTACAAGATAGCCAATTCGCAGGTTTAAATATAAATAATATTTTGTTAGTTTCCCAGCTAAACGCAACCTAAACACATTAATCTCTCAAACCTTTAAACCCAGGTCATCTGAGATAAATCAGCCCACAATCAAAAAAACATCACTCTGTATACAAACATTACTAGAGCGGGCACCAAACCAACGCCTGGACGCAATTAGCAGGTACATTGAAATCGCATTATTGGACGCCGCGCGAAAAGGATCAGCCTGTAGATGTTTTTTTTTGTGAAAAAGAACTAAGTAAAGGTTTTAGTACGGAAAACTTTGAGTTTGTAGTCAGGACATCTGATGGTTCGTCATCTTCACGGTTTTTAGGGCCAATTAGGGATGTTCCTTTCGGTTTGCTGTGGTATTCATTTGGGTTAGCAGTATTTTACTTTAAAACATCTTTCGTCTTTTACTTGACATCTCCCACAAAATGTGCGCTTTTATAATTTGTAACATGACGATTATTATCGTGGACGTCGACGTTCATAAAATGTATAGAAATACGTGCGCGGTATACCTACCGTTATCGTGGACGGAAATTTAAAAGCGTCTTCATATATTTCCATAATATATAATAATAATAATAACATTTTACTTCCCTGTGTTATCGTGATGCACGTGACATGGACGTGGATGTCGACGATAATATCGCGTCACGTTAGAAATTATAAAAGCGCACAATCTGTCCATGTTTTAGTATAGTGAAAATAGAAATGATTTACATCAGTCATGTTTTAAAACCGTGTCTCTTTTTCTTCATTATTAATATAGTGAAAATAGAAATGATTTACAACATCAGTTATGTTTTAAAACCGCGTCTCTTCTTCGTCATCATTAGCATAGTGAAAAAAGAAATGATTTACAACTGCAGTCATGTTTTAAAACCGTGTCTCTTCTTCGTAACCATTAGTATAGTGAAAACAGATATGACTTACAACATCAGACATGTTTTAAACCAGGTCTCTTCTTCATTATTGTTTCTCTTTTTAATCTGTTCCATTTTTTTAAGGTATGACAAAAGCATATTTTTCCAAAATTCTATGACGTCGATAATGTACAATACCTTCACAATCACTGTTAAAACCGTGGCCAATCAATCAAAATCAATCCGCCTAGACTTTTTCTAACTAAGTTGGGGTCGGCTTCCAGTCTAGCCGGATGCAGCTGAATACCAAAACCGTGGCCATTTAAAAAATTATTAACTAGTATTAAAGTAGAAAACTTTTTAGCCCAAAGTTCAATTAGCTTACACTGAAATTTGATTGCAAAGTTTCATCATGACGAAGTTTTAAGGGGCTTAGCAGCAAGTTCTTGAACAGATTCGCTTAGTATCGATTCAGGTAGAACTCTGCCTAGACTCATTGATTTTAGTGGGTAATAGATTTTTATGGCTTCTTTTATGTCAATCTAGGGAGTACTAAACGGGTAAGTCGTTAGACTGGCTATTGAGGATTGTGAGTTTGACCTCCACCCGCTGCATTTATTGATCTATAACATACATTGAGCTTGGAACTTTAATATTAAGCTTGGAACGGTGATAAAAATCTTTGAGTACTCATATTTGATTCAAAATAATATTTCATACAATTCTAATAAATATTTTTTCCGATTCTACCTGACTGCTGGTCAGCATACACGGTCAGATCCTGCATCCATTAATTAAAGAAAGAAAGAAAGAAAAATATTTTATTTGGGACACGCACAGGAAATACAGTTAAGAAGGAGCATAAATAAAAGTAACAAAATAAACATTAAAAACAAAAAAAAAAAGAGCTGTGCGAGGCCAAAAAGGCTCCTATCTCTGCATAAAGCTGCGATATTTAAAAAATAAATACCGTTACGCTGTGGTATTCTGATAGGGCCCTGTGTGATGCCACGGACACACAATAAGACTGATTGTGATTGTACAAAATCTTTCTCGATTTTTAGTAATTTACAAGAAGAAATAAAAGTAGTCTGCTCACATTTGGAACGTTACAAAGTTACGCTGTAGAAATGCTATCGGCAAAGACATCAAACAAAACGTACCTCTCTAAATCAATTGGAAATACAAGTTGTCAATTCAGTACCTTACAATAAAGACCTTACTTCTTCCTGACGCGTTTAATATTCCACTTATACCTTAAATTGTCTCGTTTTCAAGATATATCTGTTGCAGACCTACCTATTGTACCCTGAGGACATACAACTGGCCGTGCACACATAGGCTATTATTTAGAAATTGACATACAGTTGATTTAGAACCTTATTCCGAAGCTGATATGACTCAAAATCCATTTCACGAAAAAATCTTTCAGAAGCATTTCGCTCTGCATTCGAAATCCAACTTGGCTTCAATTCATATAAGGTTCAGATTCGGTGGTTCGAAGCGTGGGTTGCACCGTTTCATTTTACCACGGTTATCGACATTGGATAAAGGGCTGGCCATTAATCGTACTAAGATAATATCAGTTCAGTAATCGCAGATTGCTAAACGCTCTGTTAGTCTGCCCGTGCGGTGTCGATGGCCCTTAGTATATAATACTTAAGATGATACATTTCGACTTACCGGATTTCGGGTAAGCAAAAAATCAATTTGGTTTTGTACCTTTTAGTTTCTATATTTATGGAACTGGATTTAAGGAAAATGTTTATGAGTTAAGACAATTACGTAATATTGTACGTTCTTGTCCCATTTTCACCGAAAATGAAGCAATATTGGAATGTATATGAACAGTTTCAGCTTATTGTTTAAGCTTAGCTGTTCACCCTTCTAATATTAGTACAAAATGCCTTCCCAGAAGATCATTATTATGACGCCGTTTCTGAAGTATTCTTAATTCGGAATTTATCTATTCCACAGTGCGTTTGGTTTATCTCGACACATTGCATTTCTGAAAACTCAGTCATAAAAAGAATGCTTAAAGTTATGTGTATCGAATCGTTAGCTATTAACCACCTTATTCATAAGAAACTAAAACGTTCTAATAACCAATTTTAGTTAAAAGTGTGTTTTGTAAATTTTTTTCGAATTATGATTTGGAGTATGAAAGAAGAAGACAAGACACTCATCTGCCTAATTTTTTCCCGACTATGTTGGGGTCAGCTTCCAGTCTAACCGGATGCAGCTGAATACTAGTATTTTATTTAAAGCGACTGCCTATTTGACCTCCACAACCCATAATCAGAATTATGAAGTTTATTTGTGAAACATAGGTATACAATAGGTCCTGCATATAAAATAGTACTTACACTGTTTTGTCTTGAGACATACAAATATTTTAACATGCAAAGTAAACATGCTTCAAAAAAAAAAGTCATTCAACTCTTAAAATGTCGATTGCACACCATGTGTGCAGATCTATAACAATAACAAAAACAAAATAAAAAGAAATATTCTACTATTCATAAAAAAATACAGATGTTATTTTTTTTTTAAACGCAGCATTAATAATTTTAGCTCTTTATCGCTTAAAAACTCGTCTGTTGTATACAGTTACTGGGTAATAATACCTACGATACCCCTTGGTAAGACTGGTTGTCAGACTTTCGGGCTTCTGACGACCTGTTACGACTGTCAAAGATCCACGAATGACAGGCTGGACCAACGGCTTAACGTGCTTTCCGAGGCACGGAGGGGTCTCGTGTAAAGATGGTCACCCATCCACGGACCGACCGTGGCAAGCGTAGCTTAACCTGATCGATCGACCGGTACGGCTGTTATTACTTAGCCACGAGCCCCTCAAAAAGACAAAACACTATTTTAACTAAAATAGATTTGAAGAGTGTTTTAGTTTTTTATGAATAAGGGGGTTAGAGTATTCAACTGCATCCGGTTAGACTGGAAGCCGACCCCAACATGGTTAGGAAAAGGCTAGGCAGATTGAAGTGGGTTAGAGTTTATCAGGACCTCAAAACTGTACAAGTCGAGTCATTTTTGAAGATGACTAAGATCAAGCGAGATTTCCAGCCTATTGCGTCTCATTTTTCACCCTATATGGCCAAACGACATCAGCCAATTAGCTATAAATATACTCATACATAATTAGCATATAACCTTATTTATAACACGTTTATCAACAAGTGGAAACGGTTCAACATCTCAAACAGGTCGTGACTTGCTCGGGACATGCTCCAGCCTGTCTATCCGTATGTCCCGCCCAATCTCCGTAACCTTGAATTGTGGAGAACGTTCGTTTCTTATGTAACTAGCTTTTATATCTCAGTCTGCCTACATAGGAGTTGGTTACTTTATTTTGAACTGATTTTCATCTTTTTTTTTTTTTGTTGAAATCACGTCCTCGACAACCACAAGTCAGTGGGTTATATTTTATCAAACAAAATCTGGCTTTTTTAGTATCAAATTCAAATTTAAACTCAAAGCATTTATTTCAATTAAATCATTTACAGATACTTTTGAATCGTCAATGATCGGTCCGTCAGAAATATGAAGCTAGTTGCCCGTTCCAAAGCGTAGTAGGTACATAGGAGATGAACGGGCAAGACACTGCACGGACACTTAATAATTAGCTTACGGAAACTAAGATTGGACTGCTACTTAATGACTGAAGATGATGATGATTATAACCCCCACTTAACTCGAGTTATTCCAATTTACGAACCACACTCGAGCCCATACTACCTCGGTTTTTATCTCGCTCGCACGATACTGCTCGCGGACTGAGTGAGAGCGACAATGAATGCGCTACTGGGCGCCGATAGTTTAGGTAATCGCTTTTTACGGTGAAATAATGGTAGGTAAGTAATTTGAACAATATAAACAACATAAGACCTGCTTTATAGTTAGTTCAGTTAGGATGCAAAGTTTCGCGATCTAATTTGAAGTATTTTTTAAATACCAGCAGTTTATAGTTCGGTATGGAGGTAACTTTGGATTTTTTTTCTATCGATAAAATTTTATGGAATCGTGTTTTCGTCAAACATAGTACTTATTTATTTGAAAATTAATGCTGTAGTATTTTTGACATAACGGAGGATCATGCTAAGCCTTTTGATGTAGCATAGGGTCTTGAATACCACACAGAGCCTGCTCTGATTTACATCAGGCAAACAAGTGAGTAGGTATATGACCAATTTTATAAAAAACTTTTTTACAAAAAAATACAACCGACTTCCAAAAACAACACTACAAAGTGAAAAATAACTTTAATTTCGGAAGTCGGTGGCAAAAAACGAAAATACATTTAACTAGACACCGACTTCCGAAATTAAAGTTATTTTTCACTTTGTAGTGTTTGTTGTTTTTGGAAGTCGGTTGTATTTTTTTGTAAAAAAGTTTTTATTTTTTACTTTTTAGTTGTAGTAGCTACCCCACACAAATTCTAATACCACTACCTGCAAAACAAACTAGAACATCATCCATATAAAAGTGGGGAAAAAATACGTATTATTGAAGCTAACTCAAAAACTACCGAAACAAAGTTAATCAATTTTATATGGGACCAACTGTGATGTATACACCCTTTCGAATAAAACAAAAAAAATCCAAATCGGTTTAGCCATCTTCGAGTAATCGGGGAACATACATAAAAAAAAAAAATAAAAAAAGGTTCCGACGAACTGAGAACCTCCTCCTTTTTGAAGTCGGTTAAAAAAGAATTCTAACTATTTTAATGCAGCAGTTTTTCCTTATAGACTTCGTTGAGCAGTTAAATTCCGGCATCATACGATGCATTTTTGCCTTTGATGACACATGCATCACTGTTGCCTCATTATGTTAGGTACGTTCGATATGCGGATAATTTGATCATCATATTAGTAACGATTTGTTTTTTTTTTTCACCCGTATCACCGCGAGCTGTGGGAGTTCAAGTCGTGCTATAGAGTTTTGCCAATAAGATTAATATTGGTAGCAACACTGACTGCTAGAGTGCGATGGACTTAGCTTCACCAGCACTGAAGTTTTTTTCCTGCAACTCATTTATCTCTCTAAAAGATTTCTTGAATCCTCAAACAATTTTTTTAATTAAATAAAATCTTAGTTAACTTTCTAAAAGTTAAGAGAAATGAAATGAAATGAAATTGTTTATTCTGTAAGCAGGATATCAGAATCAATTTTACACGTAGGTATTATTAAAAAAAAAAAATAAGCTAGTTGAAGTTGATATTTTCTATCTGACTACCCAGAGAAGAAATGGCAACAAACTCAGGGGTCAGTCTTCGTCAGATCATGTGAGGACCACGTAGATCCATGTCTGAAATGGTGTTTTGAGGAAAGAGCCACACAGATTGAGTGAACCTATCCAGTCAGTGCAAGTATTTGTCAACAATCGTGTAGCTCAACTCAGGATTTATGGAGCTCAACAACTCGACGAACAATAAATACCAAAGAAAGGACATTTGGGTAGGTCGAATAGTAGCAAGTAGGAGCTTTATCCAAGTTTTTTTTTTTTTTAACAACTGCAGTGCTTTGTTACATAGGTAAAGTTAGTGCATTGATCGGTAAATTAATTAAGACTGATCTCATAAAAATATAGAGCAATAATTGACTACAATTTTTCAAGCAGTCAAATAAACTTATCCTACTTCGAACGAATCTCCCACATTTTTATTCCATAACCTTTATAATATTAAATAACACGCCTCAACATTGTAATTTTCCCTACGTCAATGCATTAGCATAAAAATCCTTGCACAAAAATATTTAACACAAGCGTTATTGTGCATCCAGCTAGGTATCCTGCAGGTACCTGGCACAATAAGAGCACTAGATGCGCCACCAATTAACGTTATGTTGGACTGACAGACGGAAAAAACATTATCTGATTTTAGTAAAGGACTGGATGTACCACGATTCTGATTTAATCAAAAATTATTTCTATGGCAGTAAGTGCACCTTTTTTGTTAAGGTTTTTTGTTTAATTCTGTGACGAATATTCATGTTGATAAGTGGGTTATTTAATAATGCAGCTTAAATACCATTTTTTTTCCTTCGTCTGTAATTGGTTTTTTTTTATTGGTCATAAGTCATAAGCATAACCAACAAGAGTTTGTAGGCAATTAAAAATTAGTTGTTTTTGTAGGCGAATGCTGATATTTGACATAGGACACATGACAGCTAACAGCTTTCAAACTATAACTAGCAAGCTATAACAACTGAGACGGTTGTACATAGATTCTCTGGTTTCATAAAGTCAACCTCGTCTATTCAATGTTTTATGTTTCATGAATTCAAGTATATTTTCTCACTGTTCAAATTTTTTTACGCCTCGATGCAAAACGAAGCGTACTCCCAAATAATATTCCGTTTTGTGGTCCGTCGAATTGTGTGAAAACTGCTACTGACATGAATGCCATCTTCACAAAAACCATAGAATAATGTTGAAGATTGCAAGGTACTTACAATTTACAAAAGCCCAATTTTGACAAAAATTGCTCCAGTTCTTACTAACACTGTAACATTTACTTTTGTTTCTTTTTAACATTGTCTGCAATAGACTTATGACATAATAATAAGCCGAATAAACCTATTTTATTTCATCTTTCTTTTCTATTTGCTCAATGAAGCCACATCTAGTACATTTAAGTCCGTGCGACTCTCGACCACGTAGGCTCGAGCGGCAAAGACCTGAGGCCAAGGACACGAGTTCGATGCTCGGTGAATAACATCATGTTCACTGCACCCAGCGAACGGTGATGCATTGAAAAATCACTTGGATTGTTTACAGCACTGAAATGAGGTTTTATTTCAATATTATTTAACGTTTTTTTTTCATTTATTTGATGGTGAGTAGTCGGTAATTGGTTTTATTGTATTCTTTTTACTGGAAATGTTGCTTACAATTAAGGTTTTTGATATTTTATTTCTCTTTAATGGCATTTTTTTTCATTTCGGTTGATAGGTACGTAGATGCACTAATATTCCTTTAGCGTAGTGCTAAATATAATGTTGCTTAATAAGGAATATATGTGACAGAACAAAACTGAATTTTTATTATATTTCAGATACTAATAATATTACATTTCATGCCGATTTCGGCTACGGTGACTGTTTTTGTGTCCGACTTATTATTACGTCTTAAGTAACATATACTTTTAATCAATAAAATACATGAAAGAGTATTTACAAAGTATACATTATGTGGTTCGTCATATTCCTATACATCTGCAACTTTGTACTAAATACTATAAGATACGAGTAGGACTGGGTTCAAATCAATATTATAGGTAAGGTTCGAACTTGTAACGTTACACTCGCGAGCCTAAAGCTTAGTTGTTGAGCTATTGTTGACATTCATTGCTATGCAGGAGATACCTATACATTCTACTTTCTTTGGTTTTATTGCAATTCAGGCGAATGTTTCTACAAACTAAGCTATTAGATACTTTAAAAAAAAATATACTAAAAAATTTGTAAGGTACCTACTAAATCTATTTGCTTTAATCCCTCCCAAGTAAAGTCGTTTATAATGACTGGTACAGATTTCAAAGGATCGGATTTTGACCTTTCGGTTGGTCAAAGACCGAAGTGCATCTATATTAATGAGTTTTATAGTTATTCAAGGCTGTCCATACTTACTGATTCTCGGTATTTTGTCTTGTGGTGAAGACTTGTTTTACTTACTTTTGAGTGCGGTTGCTGAACGTGGGGTCATAGGTTCAATATATGCCTAAGTCGGGCAGTGTTGTTGTGTTTATCAATAGGTTTTTTTTTAAATAGACTGGAGTCCGGATTTGTGCTGTATATCAGGCTTGTTCCCTATCACAATATGGGATTTAAAGATTTCGGTGATATGTGGGTGTACTACCATTACACCGCTACCGCTGCACCGCTTCGGGAAGTACAGGCGAGGCGTGATGCTTTATAAATTACTAGCTGCGCCCCACGGTTTCACCCGTGTAGACCAGGATAAAAAGTAGCCTATGCCTATCCAGGGTATAAGCTATCTACATACCAAATTTCATCCAAATCGGTCCAGCCGTTTGAGCATGAAGAAGTAACAAACATACAAACACACAACGCTCTCACAAACTTGCGCCTTTATAATATTAATGTGATGTATTTGTGCTGATTCGTTTTTACTCGAGTCTCAAATCTCTAACTAGGACTTATTCGCTAGAATACATTAAAAAATGTGTATTTAATGTGTCCGTTTCTGTGGGATATTTTTTTATGGTTTTGAATTTAGAAAGCTACTTTTTAAGTTTAGCCGATTTCGAGTACATTAAACTAATTGGAATTTTCTAAGGATGTCTCCACCCATACTCCAGTAAGCTTCTACACTAATTTACGGGCACACCGGGTCGTCGCACCGCCTATAGAGGGCCTTCCCACGCCGTGTCTGGGCTGCATGTCTGCTCCTAAACGACCGAAATCGAGCGCTCGCCGCAGCTTCGGCGAAGTTCGGCTCTCGACCGAACTTCGTGTCATATTCGTAAAGGCTTTTAATGGGTGATGTTGCATTGGAAAAATAATCTGAGCACGCTATGTATCTGAAGCTTTTAAGAATACAAAAGAAGGACACTAGAAGTGTTTATAGACTCAAAGTTCTCTACTGACAGTATTAAGTCGGTTTGACAGCTCCAATGGCGCAATGATTAGCACTTGGCTTCTGCGTGTTCGCGGTCACAGGTTCTTCAATTCATATATATTATTATGTACGGTCGGCAAATCGTTCCCGTACAGATTCTTTTTTGCATTTTATGCGGATATTTTTATAATCACCCTTCGTCGGCTTAATTTGTTAACCTGCCAAGTCCATTTTTCCATAGTTTACAGGATTAATAAAAAACCGACTATTAGATTTTACTAGCAATCGAAATTCTGAAAATCCTGTTTAAAAGCATAATATTAATTAACTAACAGCACATCTTACACACATATCAGGAAAATTAGGAAAACAAAAATGTATAGCCAGCTTTGCTTATGGCAGGTTAACGAATTAGGCCGACGCGACGCCTTGACGGCCCATTGCCGGTAATCTTAACCATAAACACCAGTCTTGCTTGAATTCTCAAAGTTATTCCAGGAATCGAACCCGGAACATTACCCTCCACAATCAAACTTGCTACTACTGCCATAATATTTTAATAAACACAAACCCGCTAATTTGCAAGCTACGGCAGAGCGCCACTTATTTCATAATTAACATTAAACGCTTCCTTATAGGTAAGAGGAACCGACAAGTGATATAAAACTACTGCAGGATGTTGAACCACGTAATTACCTCAAAACTAATATTAGTGGCAGTTTTATGATGTAAATAGAGATGCTGTCAGGAGTGACGCTTTAGGTTTGTATGAGCAAGAGGTTGAACACAACAACGACTAACTAACGGGCTATCAAGACTCTTTTTCTCAGGAACGCGTGGTTTCACAATTAAATTAATATAAAATACGTAGGTCTACGGTCCCTTGAAGCTGTAAAAAATCAAGCTTCTAAGTCAACGCAATAACAAATGCGACATATTTTGATACTCGCAAATAAATCAAAACACTTCCTGTTGACCTAAAATCATGAAATTTGGCAAAAAGCAAGGTCTCCAAGGTCAAGGTCGTCAAGCGCAACGCAAGTAAAGGAAAAATTAAATGAAAATAAATATTTGTTTATTAATGGCAACTAGGCCCAATTGTTAGCAACATTGTCAACATTGTTCTTAAAAAGTATTGTTAGTAACACAAATATAAACAAAAAGAAAAAAAAACTGTAGGGTTAGCTGCGGGGACTTCTGACCAGCATCTCCACAGCGTACGACAACCAAGGTGCGTCGCACTTTTCAATGAACATACTTAATTAAAAGTACCTACGAAAATCGTTAATTTGTAATTTTATCATATTTGTATGTTTTATCAAAACAACATGTCTTTGTTTTTAATAAAAATAAATAAATAAAATCAATTTATTTCGGACAATTTAGCCCATAACAAAATTATACTATGTCAGATTTGTTAGTAACAAAGGTCTTAATAACTATGTTAGCTAGTATACTATATTAATACGTTTTAATTCAATACTAATAATAATTTCATGTAATATGCAACTCTAGAAACCTCCCCAGCACACTACTGGTCTCAGGTCTCTCTGCAATCATCCTCAGAATTCCGTTACCGCTGCCCCGAATTCGGCGTATTAGAGAAAATGACTTTTTGCGCATTACTGCAAAAAAGTCATCTACCCTCGCATCAGCAAACATGCCCGAGGCGCTGCTACTAGTGGTCGTCGCCCATTGGTCAAAATTCGACCATATTCATTTTATAGTTTCAATAGTTTCACTCGTGTGACAGTGACAAACAGCACCCTAATTGCGTAACACTATCGATCGGAATCTGAATCATTTTCAATCAAACTCAAACTCAAAGCATTTATTTCAAATAAACCAATTACAGGCACTTTGAATTGTCAATGGGTCGGTCAGTCAGAAAGATGAAGCTAGTTGCCCATTCCAAAGCGTAGTAGATCCCTATGGAGAAGAACGGGCAAGAAACTCCACGGACACTCTTTTAAATCGTAATATTTTTATAAAATATTGGTTACATCGTTAAAGTTGAAAATATACATGTGAAGAAAGACGTGCACGTTAAAAAGCGTCCGTAATAAAAAGATAAAAACTAAAACAACTAAATTAAATATTAAAATTAAAAATAAGCCATGGCAGCTAAGAGACGACCAGTCCCAACTGACGGCGCCCGTTCACGAACATGACGCATGGATCAGCACCAATTAGCTCAACCATTTTGAAGGGAACTTAATGATCCAACACACACGCCACCACCAGCGAGACATTTGAGTGAGCATGACATACTCTCAACCGCCAGGGCACACTCAAGTCAGTGAAAGACGTACCCAGTAAAAGGTAGCTTAATAGTAGCTACATAGTGCTCACACAATCAAATTGCTAATCCATATGAATTAGCAATTTGAGACAAATTTTTCGAACATATGAAGCAATATTGTTTCGAAAAATTTGTCTTCTCAACACCGTAAATAACGCAACGAATTTGTTGAACTGTGAAAATGAAACGATTCCGATTGATAGTGTTTTACGCAATTAGGGTGCAGAATGACATGACACAATGTAAAAAAAATAACTGTAAATCAAAGAAGCCACATTTACGAGTACGTGTGTCAAACATTACACACATGGTAGTGTGTGTAATGTTTTTTTATTAATTTAATTTGTTACTAATGCTTAGAAAAACATTAGCTTTCTGCACTCCTTCTCCATATTAAAAACTTTAACGTGCCAAATTTCAATTTAAAAAAAAAAACATTCTTCACCGTCCGCGTAAATGATTCATGAAATTAAAAAAATATTATACAGGGTTATACTTGTAATTCGACATCATACGTCATAGTACGTCCTTGCAGAACGACATAGTAGGTTAAATTGCAACAAATTAAGCCACCAAATGTTCTACCGAAATTCAGTATATTTTTTGTAATTTTTGTCTGAGAAAAATATAAATTAGGAAAAATAAAATGTTTAATTAATGATCTTTGCCAAATTTTCAGGCATTTTTCAACTTTTAATTATTAACAAAGTAGCGCCGTAAATTATTTTTGAATTGTATTTTTCAAAAATAAACTAAAACTCTAACTAAATATATTAACCTCTCTCCCTAACCGTAAGTGATGGTGAGGTCGACGATACTAATGAAATTATCTTTTCAAAACATAACATAGGCATACATAGGCATAGGCTTGGCATATGGACACACTTACAAAAAAAAAAACTAAGCATTTAAGAAATAGAGCACAGTTGGATGACGACGGTGGATGCTTTCCTCGAAGTTATTCGCATTGTTGTGTACAAGTCATTACATCGTAAAATCAATTAGTTATGCGAATATAATGATTATGATCAGTTGATTTATTACGGGAGGTTGATTTCATCGATTGATTTCATACCTGCGTCACTATAATAGTTTAATCACGAATAAATTAAATTATGGACGGCAGTAAAAAAGATTCAAGTCATTGTATGTACGAGTATGTTGGTATAATTACCTACTCGGTGTTAATAATACTTGTGACTTCTTATGTTTATCATCAAGAGAGTCCTTTGGTTTAGGTGTGCTAAGGATCCTGGAGACTCTGAAGAGTTGTCAAAATTATGTAGGTATTGTAAGGATTGATGCTTGATCAAGCCTCGATAATATAATACTGGCTGACATTCAATCATTCAAATATGGAATATCTTCGATAGGGATGACAGAGAGAATCTGGTCAGAGCTCGGCAAAGAACTAATTTTAGTAGGAGTGTTTTATAATTTGATCTGAGCTTAAAATACAGCGAGCTTCAGCCCCATTTAAATAGAGTCCCACTTGTATTATTTAATAGTTCAGTTAATCTCCTATTGTGAAGTTCGAGGCTTCACGGTATCTACCAAGACAGCCCAGTAGGTAAGTGGTAATCGACCGTGCACGAGACGCTTTACTATCCGATATTTTACAGTGAAATAGGATCACATGTCATCACCACAGTTGATGCGATTAAAACCAAAAGCTGTATGTTATACAACTGCCATGCAATCCCAACATTTAACAGTAAAAAATCGTATCATTTAACGCCGTGCGAATGTGGACTAACAGATTAGGCTCGTTAGCAGTAAGAAAAATACATTATGAATTTTATTATGTAAACGTTGTGAGCTAAAAGTATCAAAATTCAACTTAGCTTTGTAAATGATTTTAGATTAATTTATACTTTTGAAAAATAATTACGTAAACCTAAAGCCATTGGTCACGAACATTGAACGCCGATCAGACACCTCGCAGTCATGTCACTTTGACAAAATGCCATTGTATCGGGGTTCCCACTTCAAGATATTTTCCCCTTAATTTAAAACGAAATAGTTACATTTTGATAATCGAGCGTCCCTTCTTCTTGCGTTTTAGATACTTAGATCACTGTCATCACTTCTTTATTTTGAAATTGCAAATAATCGATTTAATACAACAATAATAATCGACGATATCGATTTTTTTTAGATTCGTTAATTAGTAAAAAAAAAACCTACAAATAAATAATCGATTATTTGAATCGCTATCGAACATCATAGAGAAAATCCAAAAGCAGACGGTGGAAACACTGATTATTTGTTTTTACTTTTTCGACTGCAGACAATCTGTCACAGATTTGACGTCTAGGGCGAAGTTCACCGACTTTTAAAACGGCTGTTTAGTTAATCAGTTCTTTCTTTAGGAAATTTGACAAAACCAACTGTTTAAATACCTAACCGGTGGTTTGAATGCTGGTGGAACACAGGCCTATAAAGGTCATAACCACATATCAACTCGTCACCATATCAACTCGAGCCGTGCAGTATTCTTTGTATGAAACTCTACTGCAACTCACAGTAATCAGAATCGTAACGTAATCGCCTCGCCTCAGGACAAGGCCACGAACCGCGGCGATACGGTGACGATCCCTGTCCGAGTTGATATGTGTACCTATTATGACCTTAAGGATGATGACATCAGTCAAGCTGCCATTACTGTGTGCCCCGTTTTGACTACGAAAATTAAATTGAGTTACATTATTTAGATGAAATGTTCATGTTTTCAGGAAAATAGACCACTAGGAATATTTTTAATTGGTGTCCTAAAAACTGTTAACTAGCCTTTTGTATTAATTTTCAGCTTAGCTACCTCCTTGGTCAGGGTTTTGATCATGCGTATAATGTTCTGCTCTGCTGTGGTTTGATACTGTTATGCTGAGGGTGGTTCTCGGTATGAGCACAACGCTATTTTCAATCGCAGGTTCACTACTTTCATAGTTCCAGAGAATGCTAGAAGAAACTCAATGTACTATCGATTATTCTTATTTTAATAGACCGAATGTCATAAAAATTGTGATGTTGCCAGCTACAGAACCAGAGTCCGCCTTATCCACGTTATACAATCCAAAATACAATTAATGCATAACTATCCAAAAAAAACAACATTTATTCCATTTTTTTTTTCTAAGTCTCTTAGAAAAAAAAAGTAGAATGTGTCGTTTTGTTTAAGTTTGACCACCGGATGACCAATGCCATACATGAAGGCCTTACCATGAATGACCTTTGAAGCTGTTAGTAAAATATTTTTTTTATCCAAGTTTCTATACTTTCAAAAAAGGATTGTTAGATTAACATAATACCACCCACGCAAAAAGAGGGGTACAAAAAGTCGCCAATAACTCACTTTCAACGATTCTTAAAACATCTTTATATTATACACCCACACTCAAGTTAAACTTTGTATATTACTTAACAGTATATATTGTAACATTATTTTCATAAACGTATTAATGCTAACGGTAGATAATGATGACTGGGTTCAGTTGGAGTAAGGGTTATGATGCACTAGGGTGTAAAATAAAAGGTTCTTAGTCAAAATGTACCACGGTCCAGTTGATATCTTATAAAAATATTCAAATTCAAGTATATTTAGTAGCTTTTGAGGCCGTTAATATAACTGACTGTGTGTAAGTGTAGTATGTACACCTGTGCCTAAGTCTTCGACGAATGCAGTCGGGATAGAGGCAACACCCAAAATAGCCCTAGTGCTTTTTTATTTTGGGGTTGACCCTGGTGACTAGGATGACAGCAGCTTTTTTTATAATATAAACCCAAATAGGACTCTAGTGTAACATAATGTTACGAGCTGGGGTTCGGGATAAATAAATGTATGCCAGTTTACACCAAAAACACACTGTATTTAAATAATCACGAAAACAGTAATCAGAAAGTTTAAGCAAAATCACTTATAATCACTTGTAGCTCACTGTTAGTTCACTGTTGGTTCACTGTATCGCATTCCTAGCTGAACTGCCATACACCGCTGGCAACCCTCTATTTATATTTATATGACGAATGTAAGCTTCTCGAAAGTTCGAGGCCATAATTCGAGAACATTCTAGTACTTACAGGAATGATCTAGAATGCTGCAAAACGACACAACCATCTAGAACATTCTGGAAGTGTTTAGAATGTTCTAGAAACGTTTGTCATGAATCGACGTATCGTGTAGTTCTGCTACTCGATAACAGATGGCGTTAGCGTCTACGTAACAATAACATAACACTGTTCGCTACAAGGTTCTACTGTTTGACGACGAATCGAATGCAACCGTTATCAAAAACACTATAGAAAGCTTACGCTCTAGTAGATCAGCGGCCTTACCTTCAGCCTACGCTCTTATTATGAATTATTAAAGGTCTACCACTTTGAGGCTGTATTAGGTCGATCGTTACCTCTGCTGATTGCATGAATGCCTCGGATTATTACAACTTGCATAATTATTGTCTCTTCGCTGCGCATAAATACTGTATACCTTGAAGTTGTAATTGTTTTTGAGTTGAATTAGAACACGAACGTGCATGTCGATTCTCACTCACTTTACTAGTGGATTATTTGTTGAAATGGAATACTGTTCATGAGATTTTACTGTGGATTGAGATTTAGGTTGGAATCGGGTAATTACAAATCGTGGCTTTGTAGAGTAATCCCATTTGTTTTGGCAGGTTTAAGAGACTTTTTTCGGTATGTTTACGCTACATTCGCTTGTATCATTCAGTAACTAACCTTTGACCCCGCGTCCTAACCAGAAGCGATAGTAGCGCGAGTCATCGATATGATCGTTTGTATGTTGACGTACAAACGCGACTTGATTAATGAGCGCGGCTATGTCATAGTCATCTAAAACCGCGCGACAATCGCTATAGGTTAGGAGGCGGCCTAATTTATTGATTATAGCAAGTATTGATCAGTGATAAAGGTGCCATTGTCCATTGAAAATATGTTATTTACCATTTGTTACGTAAAAATACGCAAAACGTACTATTTAGGAAAAACAAACTAACAATTTACCACCAATTTGCACGCACATTTTCACAAATATTTACCCATGTTTTGGCGAACGATCACAACAAAAATTACCATTATTTTTAGTACTAAAATTTGTAAACTTCGCCGACAAACGAATGGGTATCAGTATGTGAAATAAAAAACACCGCAGAGGAGAGATTTATGCGACCAATATTCCGGGGGATGCAACTCGGGGTGGTTTAAAAATGTATTAGAAAACTTGTATGATTTATTGTTATTGTATTAGGTATGTTTTTGAGTTTGTGTCGGTATCGTTTTAGGGTTTAAACGTGGGAGGAGAGAGTAAGAAGGGACAGTAAGAGTGAACGATTATTTCTTTCGGACTTTTAAAATCTTTTACAGTATCCATTGGTTAGAAATTAGGTAAGTCCACCTGTCTTTTCTTGTTACTCATAATTATTAGTATTTCGCTATATTCTTAACTTGTTAGTCTATCTATGACATACCTCGGGACCCTGGGGTACCGGACTTTTGAAAGGCGTACGAGGGGCCGAAGCCAACTTGCACAAGCCCCTTAGACAATTTTAAATGATGAGGAGGTACCAACCGATGATTAATTATCCCTGCATGCACAATGCAAGTGCATCCAAGGAACCCCCCTTGGCGCAGGACTATTGCAGAACTTGGAAACAAAACATATTGGGCTTATGAGTTTGGGTGGCTATAGTGGGTTGGATATCTTGAACTATGGAAGAACTACGTTCCCTGCTTGACCAATGTTACTTAATATATACAGATAAAATGGCAGGGGGTGACTTGCACACTCAATAATGGGCCCCCGGAAACGGTCGCTAGCACATAGTGACGTATGCAAAGGGGGCAACATGTCCTGAGGTGCTTGAGGAGTGGAGAGGTGTTCCACGGCTATCAGGACAATCGCGGAAATACAGTCAGGATCCCTACCTGCATCTTACTGGAATACTTCCTTCCACCGAGCACGTTTGCTCTTGCGAATCTCCACTCAAGCTAGCCAATTAAGCCCAGAAAGAGGTGGGAGTTCTGTTCCTCGTCAGTATTCACTCCAGCCGGCTAATAAAGGCAAGCCAGAGGTGAGGACAAGACTTCTCCAGGGAGATAGGGTCCGTGGGGTCACCACTGCCCAACAGCTTGCCACATGCCGCCCTGCGGGTTCATGTATCTCTCTCTGTGTTTTCTCCCTCTCTCTCTGTGTCCGTAATGATTGAGGTGCCACATTTCGTATCATAATGGAATTAAATCCTTATTTAGTAGTAAATTTAAAAAAATTGTAGGCTCGATCACGGTGCCATAGCTTAGAACAAAAGTAAGGGTAACATAACCGGCCAGTTTAGGTAGGCTTCTGCTTTTGGAGGTACACTACTCCATTCAATAGATTTTTAATTTACTCATGTAATAATATCAAAAGTTAAACTTACTTATTGATATATGGCGCTGTTCTCAAATTGTTCATGGGTTTAGTTTAAACATTATGATCCATTTTACTCAGATTACATTAAAATAACAACAATTTATATTTACAAATAAAAAAATTAAGGAGTTGAGACATCTTTTAAATTAATTGTGTTAACTTAGAACGTTTGTTTATATGTATAAAATCATCCAATAACGCAACGCTAATTTTTGAAACTGTTTTCAATTGAAGTGGAAAAAAAGGATCGCAACTCGCGTAACGTAAATGTCAAATTTGTTGTTAAAAAAATTATTCCGTTGAGCCAGTTTTTCTCTTTTCGAGCGAATGGATGCGCTTCGTTATATTCTGTATTTCGTGGATTTTTCTTGACTTGGATTCTGCTTCTAAACATTGACGGAAAAGTATTGGATACCGACGACATCGCTTTATGTGATTGACCCGTCAAGAAAATCTGGACTGTTTACTTGTTTGTGAAACGCAGTGATACCTATTGTGTTTTGTTGTTTATAAACATGAACGCGAGCAATTAATTTATTCATATATAATCGGTGCAAAGATACAAATAAATTATTATGTTGATTACGTAAAGATCTCTCTCCGTAAAGAACTCCTGAATTTTGTATTCTACATCATAATGTAGAATACAAAATTCAGGAGTTGTTTTCATATATTGTAAATAAAGATTGAATTAAAGTGTTTGGCAGTGTATCTAATGTTTTATTAATAGGAAAATAGGACAGGGCCTACTGCTGGTCTGCAGAATAGATTTGAAGCTAGCTATACCTATAAACCTATAGGCTTCATGGATTGTTGTTTTTACTTGTTGATAGAGGGCGCTATGAAATGTTCGAGTGACGTCTCTATCCTCCTATATACAAATGTACTCTGTGGGCTCGATCCTCAATTTTGTAGTAGGTACCTATAATACTTACTTCAAAAGTTATATGAACATAAAGGTGGCACCACAATCTAAATGTTTGAATTGAGTAACCACGTCAGAACTAAGAATATCATGGATGAATATTGAATAATGTTATCATTAGCAGTCTCGTATACAAATCAGAAAATGTGCGCTACCACCACAGAAAAGATGTAGAATTTTGGAAATAATAAAAACACGGTATGTTTTACATTGTCAGGACAGGCACTATAATCAGATTGACTAAAAGATGGAATAGGTACTAAAATGTTTGAAAAGACGTCCCAGATAATACACTACTATTTTTTAATTAGTACAAAAAAAAATGGGGCTCTATCCGTACCCGTTACTGATCATATTTGTGTAGTCAAAATTCAAAAAAATGAAATTCCAAAATTGTCCACGAAAATTTGTCATAATTGGTAAATTCATATATTTCATAATTGAATCAATCATTCATAACAATTGCAACTAGAAAATACTACGCGCAGTGCTTTTCCATGATTAATGAATAACTACTATGTAGCCTGTACAATATTTCCATAAACCGAGTGACATTTTGGGATATAAACAAACGCTAATAACTTTGCTGTTTATGAATATTATTTATTGGGACTTTACATATATAATTACAAGACCTTCTCTAATAAGCCCTTTAAGTATTTGTACTAATTAAAAATTAGTGGTGTATAAGTTAACCGGGAATTATTCAGAGGTGGCGAGATCAATTGCTCGTATTTATGCTGGGAGAATTTGGATTCTAGAGTCAAACCACTGTTTAATTGTGTCTTAAATAAGTTTATTCTAGTATTCGGAAATATTCTTATATATTCGTACTGTAATCGGTCGTGAGGTTCGTTCAAGACGCCTATTTGCTACTTCATTTTGTCGAACTAACTCAGGCGTTCGCTGGCCGTTACATCGTTTGGTTGACACCTATAATAAACAGTTTTGCTCTACTGATATTATGTTTCTCAGCAAAGCTGTATTTAAGAGTGAAATTATGACTATTTTAAGAGATCATAGGCCTAATATATAGTTAATAAGTAATATAAGTGCTTTTTTAACTTGCTCTGCAAACAGCTAGCTATTCTGTATGGTAATCTGTGGATAACGTCTTGAGTAGTGTTTGTTACTTTTATTGCAAGTTATATATTGTATGCCTACTGTGTAATATACTGCTGTTTGTTATTCCTATCAAATAAAATAAAATAAAAATAAATAAAGTATTCCGGACTATGTGTTATTACCTTTTATTACAAGACTATTCACCCCACAATCAAGAACTTCCTTACCCACCATCTGTTGAGTCAAACAACAATTAACATGAAATATTAACATACAAGTAACCATATAATATAGAAGCGCATATTATAATCAAATAGAAAACAATAGAGGTGTTGTGAGGTTTTTTATTGCAGGTTATTAACCCCAGGTCGACTGACAGTAACCTCTGTGACGTTAGTCAGTCGGTGTAAACGTTTATCGTTCATGTACATTTGTTGGGTTTTTAGAACATTTGAAAAAAATGCCCAAATAATATTGTGTGAAATTATTGTCATTAATCCAGGCTGAAATTGAGATCTTTTTAAGAATAAACATAATCATACTTCGTCCAACCAGGGTCAGGTTACAAACATGTCACATTTTCTCGACAAGTTCTGCATAATAAAGTAAAAGACGTATGAAACTTGTAAAATGTTGAATTGTCGCCTGTCAGCTGTCGTCTGTCGGTTTTGTTGATTTTATTTTTATAATATTTGCTTGACAGCAATGATCCACAGGTTAGTGGTTAGGTACAGACAACAGCACATCATGATTTTAAACCTTAAAATGTTGTCGGTTATGTTCATAATTGAATGAGAAAATTTGACAGTTTGTAGTATTTTGACCTGCTGCTGTGTATACAAACAACTACAAAGAAATACTTTATTTAATTTACCTAAATTTTAAATAGGCCCTGCACTCTAATTGCGTAACACTATTAATCGAAATCTGAATCATTTTGAAACAAATTTCTAATCCATTGCATCATACGACGTTCGAAAAATTTGTTCATAATTATATTGTTATTACTGTCAAAATGAAACGGATTCCGATTGATAGTGTTTTACGCAATTGCCCCGATGGTTGTCGAACCTAGGACCCCATACTTGGCAGTCACCCTTGCGACCACTGAATCAACGAGTAGTTTGCTTATTCAAACTTAGTCGATAAGCAAATTCCTTGTTGCTGCAACTACGCAGTTTGCCAAACATTTTGGGCTCGCCACAATTGGGTAAAAAGAAATGGAGCTTACCCAACTGTCAGATATGTCTGTTCACATGCACTGCAGTAGATCTGGCCTATAGATTAGGACTGGGTGTGTATTGTGTGTAAGCAATCATAAAGATCATAGCAATTAGTAATTGCGAAGGCGTAGGTACTGTATACCTACCTACCTAGAGCTATATACCTAGGTATTATAAATCAGAAGATCGCTCATGACTTTTATTGTACAGAAATTAAATGGTTTTATGATTGTTCTTTTAAACTTTGCAATGGCAGCAATAACTGGATAGAATAAATAAAAAGTTCTATTTTAATATCATTGCTCCCGAATACAGTAGTTTTGTTTGTCAAAGTCATGTAAAATATACGGCAGTGCCCATGCTAAGATACATAATAACTGCTATGCCTAACTATTAATGAAGATTGAAATGATTTTGCCTCAAAGTTAGCCAACGTTCGCACGGACGTAAAAATATCGCGGCGGGACTTTATCGGGCACTGGACTTTCAACTCTCGGTGTTGAGCCGAGCTTCGAGAATTCAAGCTAACAACAACAGATTACATCCCAGCGCGTCGAAAAAACACACTGTTGGATTTTCAACTCTCGACACTGAGCAGAGCGTTGAAAATCCAGTGCGCAAAAAAAAATCGCAGCGATATTTTTACGTACGTGCGTACGTCGGCTTTTAAAACCAGTCCGTGACAATTTATTTTCATCAAAAACATAACTCAATCTCTTTCCAGTAAAGAAGTCCAAAAATCAACGCCAATTATAACAAGAATTAGTGATGACACACACTTCAATAAATTATCGTTATCGATACTCCGCACGCTCGGGGACAACGTATCGACAGCCGACAGCAACACGAATACAATTTGTAAGATAAAATAATGTTTTGGGTTGCGAAACGTTGCGTCACGAACCGACCGAGAAGCATGATTAAACTTGCAAAAGCAAAATACAGCCGAGTAAAGGTTAGTCGGAGGTTAGTGGTGGGATACGATATCGATGAAATTAATATTGAATTAGCATACCTAAATTCCTGTTATTTTCCCGGAGTTAGCTTTGCTGACTTTCAATTACTGCTGTAGTTAGAATGACGGGTACTTTAATTAAAGTGTGCAAGCTTGTTTTGTGTTCGATATTTTATTGCTTGTATCAAAATTGTTGTTAGACGCTTGGCTTATTTGTCGTGAAAGTTTTATTACATATATTAATTAATTCTTACAGTTTAACAGTAAAATCAAGCGACAAACCTCAATTATTTATGACTATTAATTTTCATGTACAGCCAGCAGGTCAAGCCACCCGAAACTGTCAAATTTTCCCAATCAACCTTGAACCTAATGCTTTAGCAAGAAAGATGAAAATCTATTAAAGAAATTTGGCAGATTGTAGTAGCTTGATGTGCTGGCGTCTGTACATATTTTGTTATTGATTCTGTCATTATCAGTAATGGAAGAGGGAGGTATTCTGTTACAGACATTTATTATTTTGTTATCAACAGGTTTTACAAATACATTTAAAAGAAGGCCTCTAAAATGTATTTGTAAAACCTGTTGATTACGAAATAAATAAACTTGTTATTATTAACTTATTAATAATCGTCGCTCTCACTTACATATTTTTTTTAACTTTTTTTTTTAGTTAACCTACACTTTCCTGTAACTTAAATAAATATATTCAAATGTAGAAAATGTGTACCAAAGTATTTTATTTTCACACATTTTCCGGATTTTCCGGTTTTTCCAAATGCTAAATTATTGTTTCACACAATCTTTATCTATCTAAACTCTATCGACAACACTGTTTATCAATTTGCCCCATCACTAAAATGGCACGGTACCGATCATTGTCAATGGGTTCGTGATCAAAATATACGTATCCGCTTATTATCTTAATAATTTTGTATACAATCTCGAGCGACTGACTCATTTTTAGCCAGCCAAGGTTTTATGCCAAACGATCTGTTTTTAACTAGGCAGTGGTTGTTTTATGGTGTGATTTTTTATGGGGAGTCGTAACATTTACTATTGATGGTTATGATGGCATGTTTCGTAAGGAGTGCTTTTTAATGTGTGGTCGATTCGTTGTACAGTAAAAGGTACTTAACCTAGCTTCTTTGAACGTGTCATGTGTGTGGGGTCTGGTCTGATGAATTCTTTATGCGCGTGTAAGTAGTAGCTCTGTTGTTTCCCCTGATTGTTACATATGCTAGGTACTGTTCAGAATTTTCAACTTTCCTATATAATTCGATAGATCGGTTTTTAAGTAGGTGTCAGTGTTCATTTTGTTTTATTTCAAGTTTCGTATAGCAGCTTTTTTATCATTGGTCTTAAACTCTTTGGTTTTGGAAGTACTGTGCCAATATCATAAGGACCTGTCCTTCATGACGATTAAAATTGTCATGTTCTAAAAAATATTTTTTCTCGTTTAATTTTGTTGGGTAATCGTGGTCGGAAGAAAGTGGACATTCGTGATACCATTTGGCAATCATATCGTCCAAGGCTTTCCGTAATTGTGGTTGACACTAACCCGGACACATTCAACTACTCCTGAAGGATTTTCCACAGATCTTAATGTGGATTCTTTCTGTACCTCCAGAAAGTGAATGGGGGTTGAAAAAAAGTGTTTTGTCATGAAAATAATTTTCAATTACTTATTTATCTATAAAAAAAAAATCGAAAGTAACTCTGTCTGTTTGTATGTATGTTACCTGTTCACGCCTTAAGCACAGAACGGATTTCAATAAAATTTGGCAAGGAGTTATAAGGCATTTTGGAGAAGGACATAGGCTACTTTTTGTCTCAAAAATAATCCAATAGGGGCTGATATAGGGGATGAAAGTTTGTATGGGAAACCTATCTTTTTTTAATATAGGAATATGAAAATTTAAATGTTATGCTTTTAGTAAGAAATAAAGATTCGCAAGTTTAACCGTTTTTGTGAAATCATTCCCCATGGGAATTAAATAGGCGATGATTTTAAAATGCACATTTAATATTGTAATTTACTTTTACCACTTGCAAATGACGCCATTTTCTGAATCGCGATGTTAGGTTGCGTGGGATAATTTCCGATCTCCACGCAGACGGTGCCACGGGCAAAATTAGTTTTACTATAAATTATGAGATCCGACATTCATTGCGACAGAACGGTGACAGCTGGCTCAAGCATCTGAAACAAAGAGAGCATACGAACACGGTACGCGGTCAGGTTGTTGCTTCCCTCTGTTACCCCATAATATGCGTACATGATATTTTGACCATCGTATGCACACTACCGCCTGGAGCTGGAACCCAATCAGAGGCCAGTGGGCTTTGAGGTACTAAACGAATGGTTTAGGACCTCGAAGCCCACCGGCTTTTTCTTCTAATACCTAATATTCTTAAACTCTTCTCTATGCATCACGTCTAATGTTAAAACTCAAAATCAAAAGTCATTTATTCAAAAAAAGGCAGAGTATAGGCTTAAGAGAGTAAGGCTTTTTGAACGTCAAAATTACATAAGACAGTCCCCCAAAAACGCTCGTATTTCACCACTTCTAGTGCTTTAGCTGGGAAGAAGTGGCGCAACAAACTGCCCAGCAGCACAGCTGGTCTGTTCAGTTAGATAGTAATATGCAAAGTAATTGACATACACAAAATTATCATTATTTTATTGTTATTGATGTCGAAAGATGAAACTGACATTGAATAATCCGAACGCGATACGTGTCGTGTGCTATTCGTCATTGAAGACTTCCGTGGGGTATCTTCGAAGTTCATGATTAGTTGACAACGTAACTACGTATATTATACAGCTAGGTATACTGCCTTTAACTTTGTCTATATTAGCATAGCATGCACCTAACTGTTCGCTTTTAGCAGGATTGGAATAGAGTCTTCAATTCGTTACAAAACAGAGCAGATTGATTTATTATTTTTAGGGCTAATTTGACCAAAGTCGGATAGCTTTTATCCGTAGAGTAAAATTGATGACTGACAGTTTTTGTATGGAGAAACTGTCAAAAATTCAAAATTTATTGCTGGATAAAAAAGTTTGGTCAAATTCCCCCTTAATTACGTAAGGTTGTGTTCTTCCATTAATCCAATATTACCGTAATTTGCATCATCTATTTTTGTGTTCTCGATATTTTACAAATAATGTTATTCTGTTTTGTAGTTACGACTAAATTAATTAATCATCATTGACTCTAATAAATTACGGAGACTTCATCCTGCAAATATTGGATATACCACAGTTGGTACTTTGCTTTTTGCGTTAGGATTTTCGTTATGTCATTAACTCATTATTTTAAAATGTCTTTGATATATCTTGGGACCCCGGGGTCCCGGACCTTTGGAAGGCGTACGAGGGGCCGAAGCCAACTCGCAGAGGCCTCTTAGACAATTTTAAATTATGAGGAGGCACCAACTGACGATTATCCCTGTATGCACTATGCAAGTGCACTCAAAGACAACCCCTGGTTGGTGCAGGACTATTGCAGAACATGGAAACAAAACATATTGGGCTATGCGTTTTGGTGGCTGTGGACTGGTTACCTAGAACTATGGAAACGCTATGGGCCCCTGCCTGACTAATGTTTTGTATACAGTACACAGATAAAATGGCAAGGGATGACTTGCCCACTCAATAATGGGCCCCTGAAAACTCATTAACTCATTATTATTACCTGCTTAAATTTATCCAATGTCACCATATTTATTCCTTTGCCCTTGTTAACCTTGTTACCATTTTCGTAAAATAACTAGTAAATAAATTCTAATTGCACAATTATGTGCAATTTGAATTTATTTGAACGTGAATCCACACTGATAACGTCAATCTTCTATTATCACAAGGATCTTAATCCTTTTCCTATCTAACATTTCACCTTTAAATAAACAGTGTTTCAAATTACGTCGATGATGAAATTGTACTCCAATCAGTTAATTTGGATACGATATGTCAGCATTGATTGATTTCAAATCTTCTATCAATACATTGCTCGTTCTATTCTTGTAACTTTGAGACATTTATGATAAAAATGCGCAATGGATACAGAACTATTATAAAGACTTGTTGCTTTATTTGTGCGTAGTGTACGTACCTGTCCCGACTTGTCGAGCCGGGACAACTCACGCATAACCAATGACCTCGGATACAGAGGCGTGTCCACTTAAATGTTTTAAAACACGTTAAGTGTGAATCATTGTTATGCTAATTTTATATCCACATTAATTTACGATTTGCCCGCAAAATCTGCTGCGGTAAGTGCTACAGTGCGTAATTAAATATAAGTTCAAGTTAAATTACGAATGAAAAGTGTTTTATCTGTTCATTCTGCTATTCATTTTTATGTCTGTCATTTTTGCTTTCAAAATGTGAAAAAATATTGTATATTTTTTATTACATTTTTGATCTTTGTTGTATGTGTGTGCCTTGTTCATGACATTTGCCTCGTTTCTTTGGCTTTTTGCTGAAATTGTTTTAATGGACTTAACAATCTAGCGTAAAAATGGTTTTCATGGGATCTAAAGGCCAATTCTTGAACTTAAAAAACGTTCAAATTCAAGTCACATCTCATCTTAACGACAGTCAATGTCAGAACTTGTCAAAAATATAGGTATATTAGACGTTTTTTGACAGATTGAGACTGATATTAGAATGTTAACGATCTTAAAAATATGGAATTCCTTTATTTATCATCTGAGTATTTTCCATTTTTATTTATATTTTATTTTTATTTTTTTTGTATTTTATTACAATTGCTACTAATCTACGGTTGTATTTTATTTCATATGAATCTAGTATTAAACATAATTTATTATTGTTTTCCGACACCATGGAAATGTTTTATCCACACAGGTTTTTCAATAAATAAATAAACAAACGGATGCAGTGCGAGATTAATATTTAAATGGCAAGTAAATCACTGACCAACACCTCATTATAACTGTCCAAGTAAATTATACCTACAAGCGTCAGTACAGTACTCGTAATTTAACTGTCATTATTGCGGAAATGACACCTAATGATACATACAGAAGTAATAAATTGAACTTTCGTCTTAACACTATAAACCGTCCAACATCATTGGCGCACTGACTCATCGATGCCCGTTACCAATGACTAAGAATTAATTAAATCTGTAGGAACCGATAATGCAACACACACCAAAGGAAATTCAACCATAAAAATTACACAAAAAGAATCAAAGTTGATTCATAAATATCTACCGTTACCATCTCACGAGGGATCGGAGAAAATCGCGCCAATTTAGGATTTTGTTTTAGTTGTAACTGTGGTTTTAAATTATTTTGATGAGGTCCCGGGTTCGATAGTCGGGCCTAAAACCTGTGTTTATGTAAAGGAAATTAATTTTAAAAGGTTTTTTGTCAAAGGTAATTTTGGTATGGTCACGATTTAAAATAACGTTTTTGCGAATTGCCTCTTAGTGCGTTGTTGGGTTGGTCGCGCTTGTTGTAAGGATACCTAGATTGTTATCATAACATTATTAAGTATGCATTTCTTGTATCAATCAATCATAAAACACTGGTAATATGATATCGAAATCCTCGTTTTCGATGCTCTGAATCAGAAACAGCTTATGATAGATACTTTATTTTTAAGTATTAATTTTTTCAACGCTGAACGTAGCTCTAGTTTTCTTTAGAATTTGCTACACAGATACCAAAAAATCTAGCTATATTTTCGTCATAGCCATAGATATATGAAAGAAGGAGATATGCCCGGTAGTTGAAAATGTATCAGAACCCGATGTCGCTAGGTTGGCCCCACCACCGCGCCACTACTACACATGTAGTTCAATAAAAGCAATAGATACAAAGTCGCGCACACACTTGCAATTCATAAATCAGAACATACTACACAATCAATTATAAACCTTAACTCGTCACACACAGCGTGCATTTACCATGCACCGTACAACTTACTCACACAAAAACATCTGTCGCTATTATTGTGTTGTGCAAAAAGCAATTTATTTTACATATACGCTAGTGATTGACTAAAACGGAAAGTTATCGATACTTCCATTTATTACTGTACAAGAAAAATTTGGGGTCCTGAAAATAAAATAAAAAATGATATGTCCAGAAAGTATTATACATTTTAAATTAAAAAAAAATGTATATTAAAAAAAAAACACGAATCAATAAATTAAAACAATCCGGTTAAGTTGGTTTAGGCTGTGAAACCATAGGAATTGTTGAACCCTGTTATGTTGTGTTTACTCACTGACCTGTAAAGTGGAGGTATTTGTTCAGTACTTGATGTACTCTTAATTTTGGGATTGCCCATTCAAAAAGCCTGCGAGTTTTCTTTAGAGGCTGGAACATTTCTGCCTTAAAGTGAATTGAGCATATGGTGCTATATTTTGTTGGGAACCAGTTAGGTGGCCTTACTGTGGCATCAATCCATTCTTATTTTGTATTTGTATCTTTTGGGAAGCTAAAAAGGTACTATAAGAACTTATTTATCATTTACATAATAAGTATCTTAAGCTATAGTCTATAGTCTAGGAACTAGTTGGCCGCTGAGACAGGGGTGAGGCGGCGGTTCGCAACGCACGTACTGAGTAATGCGCCCTTGCTCCTCCATCCCACCGCTCACATACCTAAGGCGTGGTCTATACTTCTTAACCTCACGATGAGTAAGCAGGTAGCAGGCAACAGGCGAATAGGCTTTTGTTGTTAAAAAAAAAACCCTTAGTTAAGAAATAGTTAAATATATGAAAACAAACACATACCATACTCATGCATAACAAATAAATAGCATGAATATGTTGACTTATTTTAAGCTAAAATCACTAATATTTTATCTGAACCATACCGATTACTACAACGCATTTGAATCTTGTGGTGCATAGTTAAAGACTTTAGCGGAAGTAAAATACCAAAACCAAAAAAAAGTAAGGAAATAGCACGAAGATGCGATAATTTAAACCCAAAAACACTCCACCTAAACATTAATAAACTTACTTTACGACCGTTGGTTATGCATTTCTCTACTAGGTACGCTGTAAAATAATCAAAAACAGTAAAAAAGATTATTTTACATTCTCAAAGGTTTCCCAACCGTACTTAAACGTCATCTTTTCAAGTGTTCCAACCGGGCTAAAACGGTTGACAAATTGAAAAATAAACTATAATAGCAATATAATATTCGTTGGGCAATCGACATTATTATCGATAGCCTACTTTAGTGGATCTTAACCTCATCACTATCTCGCCGCAAGACACAGCGGCTGTACTATGCGACGCTCCGCGTAAATAAAGTATCGTTTTGTTATTTTTACATTGCTTGTCCAGTCGCTTAGCGACATACTTAAGGTAGTGGTTAAGTAGCAATGTATTTGCTGCAAAAATAGTACAGCCGCTGCGATATTTGAAAACAAAAATAACGTAGTAAAAGCAAGAAATATTTTACGATTTGTTGTTTTTTATGATTTTAAAGATAAATACAGTAAAATACTTTTACTTACATATGGTAAGTGATCCCGTGAGATACGAAGTTTTTAATATCACTTCGGTTTTTGCAGGAAACCACTGAACAACACGGCATTTTTATAATTTATCGTGACCATGGTCGAAAGCGTACTAGTTCGCGGAGACGGCCATTTGGCGAGTAAAGGCACAGCGTGCGCATAACGCGTGGACACAGGCACGCCCGCATGCCACTTCTCCTGTTTTTTATATTTCTATGGTCATAGCTAATGACATCATTGCATCACATTCAAAAATATCGAGGACATGATTGCATTCTATTACAACTTATTGCTTCCTCAAGGAGACATTCCGATTCCTGACTAATTATCAGACAACGCGGTCGATAAGATAACTAATAGATACTTGCCGATCGACAGAAGTACCTAACGATGCAGAAGTGGACGCAGTGACGTCATTCGATATGTGTTATCTCATCTCGGGGCAATTGTAAGTAGGATTGGTAGACATTATGGCGATGGTTTAATCAGTACGTATCTTAAGGCGTAGTTCCGTGTTGAGGATAGAAGATTTCATACATAAATAGAATTTTGTCGTTTTCTTTGGTGTCGATATGATCTTTAAGAGAAAATAGCTAATCGCATGTTAAAAAGATTAGCCAGTATGATTAATTCTTACTATTAGTTATACTTTATTATTTTCAGTTTGTTCCTTTATTACTACCAAATAACTAATTAAATTGGCCAATGGGATTGGGATTATTGTAAGTTTACCCAGGGAACTCAACGAGTTCTAACACCTCATATGAAAATGACCATGTCTTCGGTAGGTATTTTGTATTTATTTTCAGGATAACAATCAGTTATATCCGGAGCACCTTAGGCAAAATGTGTTGGTTGCTCCCTGACATCATTGTCGAGGTGAGTTTTTTTTATTCTGGTTCTCTGATTGGCTTATTAAATTTCCTATCGAAATGGCGTGTTTAAAAAAAATTAAATTATTTTTTTATGTCAAAAATATTGAAACAAAAAGATAAAAAAGCAAAATTTTATTGTTTTTTTGCCTTTAAAAACACAGTTCATTGAGTAAATGCTCGGAACTCTAATTGTCTCATGGTAAGAAATTGAAATATATAATATGAAAGATGACATATTCCGAAACCAATTCCACGTGTTGTTATGGATAAAGTTATTGCCTTTAATGTTTGTTGCTCAGATAATCTGGCCAGTGCGTCCTCCTCGTATGACCCTACCCAGAGATTTTTACGGATATCATCACAAAGATTTTGGACAGTTGTTTCGCCCTTATTCTTGCGCATAGTACCAACGCGGTTTCTTTGGTAGGTTCGTCTTCCCCTTGATTGACAGCCTCGACCGCCGCCACGGTGGCTTGTAGAAGCATCGTTATCAGAAAAGTTCTCCATCTCACTAGAGATTGGTGGGTCTGCAAATAGGATCCCAAAAAAAAACTGATGACATGGTCATACTGATCAAACCCTCTATAAATTAATAAAGATATAAAAAAAAAATCTATAAAACTCTATTAATATTGACTTTAAGGTTATTTTCAAAGAAAGTAAACTATATATAACTGTTTGGTGACGCATCGTCGCGAACAAAAACATAACTAACTCACGACTCGGTAAGTTATATGGCGGACCCTCCGCTACTTGCGCTAGCGTGCGCCAGATAGGGTCTCGTCGTCGACGCTTATTTATTTTTTTTTTTTTTGGAAGGGCATCTCGTACTGTGACCATGAGAGGTCTCGACTACTTAACCGGACTTTCCTGTAGGTGCCTTTAAGCGAGCTCAAAAGCCTCCAGCCAGGGGCATAATATACTAACTAAACTTAAACTTAAACTAAAACTTATAAAACTTAAAACTTATAAACTTAAACTTATAAACTAAACGACTGCGCACTAAGGGCACCCCCTGTGGGGTACGGACCTCGGCTTAGGGAGTCGTTATCATTGACAATAGATAAACAAGGCAAAGCAATAGGCTGGATCAGGTTAGGGGAATTATTATTATCAGGGGAGTTTAAAGCTACAGGCTCAGCTACGCCACCAGCTGGCTCGATTAAACCGATCAAGGGACATGAATTTACATTTACATTTACGTTAGATGGTCTTAAACGCGGTGGGCCTCGGCGGCGAGGCCGGAATGTAGATTTGTGTTTGTGTTTATAGACGGTGCTAGTTTCCCTACTACTTTCCTGGAGGAAGGTGATAGGGTCATCGGGTTCAGTGAGGGCATGTCGCGGACGGCGGATACTACTGATTCTACTGGGGAAATAGCTAGCGGACTCGACAACCAAGGGGTTGCGATGTTTCACGGCGGAATCAAAGAAACGCTTGGAAAGGCGTTTCAAGTACTGACGGATGGTCGGGACTTTAAGATCTAAGTGAAGGTTTTCGTTCCGAACGAACCAAGGGGCTCCCGTTACCTTTCGGAGGAAACGGTTCTGAAGGGTCTGCATCCTATGGATGATGCGGGGCTTTGCGTGCGCAGAGACTGGGCCCGCATAGGTCATGACAGGTCGAATACGTGCTCTGAAAATGTTAATTGGCTATCGAGCGTCACACCTAAATATTTGGCTCGCTTCTCCCAAGGGATCTGCTAGCCAAACATGGTGATCGGCCGAGGCGGGGCGGGGACCCGATTACGCCGTCTCGTAAAGAGAATGGCTTGGCTTTTATCGGGATTGACTTCGATTCTCCACTTTCGAAACTACTTGCCGAGGGCATCGACTGCGGTTTGGAGAGTGCGAGCGATCGAGTCAGGGCGAATTCCCTTGGAGAAAATGGCCGTATCGTCTGCGAACAGCGCCAACTGCGCCTTTTTACTCTTTGGGATATCGCTGGTGCTTCGGGATATCGCTGGCGCGCCGATGCTTAGGAAACACTAAACTTTATATAACTGTTTGGTGACGCATCGTCGCGAACATCTACCATGTTTAAGGTAAATAGTAATTACTTAGAAAATTTTAAGTATTCTCATTACTAAGAGATGAAGAGGAAAACTTAAATGAAATATCAATATACGAGTATCTGTATAAAGTTCAATTTCTTATAAACTTAGATTAGCAAGAAAAAAAGCCTACGTGATGATACAGGCATTGCATGTCTTAGTTTTGATTGATCTTTTGAACCTTATTATCGTGTGTTGAGTATGTAACCTGATTCTTACCACAGTAGTACATCTTTATAGAAAACGGCCGAAACGACGACTTCGAAAGCTCAGTGTACTATGGGCCAAAGTTCCGCATGATCACCTCAAAGGCGATAATCGCATGCACGTCTCACGACTCGATCGCACAATGTTCGTTTGTCACTAGCTGCGCTCTCACAGGAATATTTTCTTAAGTGAGCATGCTTAAGTTTTGTCCATACTACGTAGGCAATAGTACGAGTGCGTGGTAGTTACGCACGGACGGTCCTGGATTTATCTACTGAGCGGCCGTAGGTAATTAATTCAAGGTCACTGCCAAGACGTACTACTGTAACTTTATTATTCTGTGTTGTTCATAGAAATATAAAAAACAGGAGAAGTGGCATGGAGGCGTGTCTGTGTCCACGCGTTATGCGCACGCTGTGCCTTTACTCGCCAAATGGCCGTTTCCGCGAACTAGTACGCTTTCGACCGTGGTCACGATAAATTATAAAAATGCCGTGTTGTTCAGTGGTTTGCTGCAAAAACCGAAGTGATAATAAAAACTTCGTATCTCACGGAATCACTTACCATATGTAAGTAAAAGTATTTTACTGTATTTATCTTTAAAATCATAAAAAACAACAAATCGTAAAATATTTCTTTCTTTTACTACGTTATTTTTGTTTTCAAATATCGCAGCGGTTGTACTATTTTTGCAGCAAATACATTGCTCCTTAACCACTGTCTTAAGTATGTCGCTAAGCGACTGGACAAGCAATGTAAAAATAACAAAACGATACTTCATTTACGCGGAGCGTCGCATAGTACAGCCGCTGTGTCTTACGGCGAGATAGTGATGAGGTTAAGATCCACTAAAGTAGGCTATCGATAATAATGTCGATTGCCCAACGAATATTATATTGCTATTATAGTTTATTTTTCAATTTGTCAACCGTTTTAGCCCTATTGGAACACTTGAAATGATGACGTTTAAGTACGGTTGGAAACCCTTTGAGAATGTAAAATAATCTTTTTTACTGTTTTTGATTATTTTACCTAGTTGAGAAATGCATAACCAACGGTCGTAAAGTAAGTTTTTTTTTTTTTTTTTTTTTAGTTAGTTTAGTTTTTTGGAGTGTTTTTGGGTTTAAATTATCGCATCTTCGTGCTATTTCCTTACTTTTTTTGGTTTTGGTATTTTACTTCCGCTAAAGTCTTTAACTATGCACCACAAGATTCGAATGCGTTGTAGTAATCGGTATGGTTCAGATAAAATATTAGTGATTTTTGCTTAAAATAAGTCAACATATTCATGCTATTTATTTGTTATGCATGAGTATGGCATGTGTTTGTTTTCATATATTTAACTATTTCTTAACTAAGGGTTTTTTTTTAATAACAAAAGCCTATTCGCCTGTTGCCTGCTACCTGCTTACTCATCGTGAGGTTAAGAAGTATAGACCGCGCGGAACTAGTTGACCGCGCCGGTATGTGAGCGGTGGGATGGAGGAGCGGGGGCGCATTACTCAGTACGTGCGTTGCGAACCGCCGCCTCACCCCTGTCTCAGCGGTCAACTAGTTCCTAGACTATAGACTATAGCTTAAGATACTTATTATGTAAATGATAAATAAGTTCTTATAGTACCTTTTTAGCTTCCCAAAAGATACAAATACAAAAAAAGAATGGATTGATGCCACAGGAAGGCCACCTAACTGGTTCCCAACAAATTATAGCACCATATGCTCAATTTACTTTAAGAAAACTCGAGCCTCTAAAGCAAACAGGCTTTTTGAATGGGCAATCCCAAAATTAAGAGTACCTACGTCAAGTACTGAACAAATACCTCCACTTTACAGGTCAGTCAGTAAACACATCATAACAGGGTTCAACAATTCCTATGGTTTCACAGCCTAAACCAACTTAACCGGATTGTTTTAATTTATCGATTCGTGTTTTTTTTTAATATACATTTTTTTTTAATTTAAAATATATAATACTTTCTGGACATATCATTTTTTATTTTATTTTCAGGACCCCAAATTTTTCTTGTACTAATAAATGGAAGTATCGATAACTTTCCGATTTAGTCAATCACTAGCGTATATGTAAAATAAATTGCTTTTTGCACAACACAATAATAGCGCCAGATGTTTTTGTGTGAGTAAGTTGTACGGTGCATGGTAAATGCACGCTGTGTGTGACGAGTTAAGGTTTATAATTGATTGTGTAGTATGTTCTGATTTATGAATTGCAAGTGTGTGCGCGACTTTGTATCTATTGCTTTTATTGAACTACATGTGTAGTAGTGGCGCGGTGGTGGGGCCAACCTAGCGACATCGGGTTCTGATACATTTTCAACTACCGGGCATATCTCCTTCTTTCATATATCTATGGTGTTGTTACTATCGTGTTCTGTGAGTAGATGAGCTAACTTTATTGCCGGGGATACATGAGGCTAGTGTTCCAAGCTAGCATAGCATAATACTTAATAGCCTCGCTGGTCTAGTGCTCGCAAACGCTACTGCTGAGCATATGATGTCCTGGGTTCGATTCTCGGGTCGGGCAGTGTTTTGAGGTTTTTCTACCTGAAATTTCTCAGTAGCAGCCCGGAGTCTGCATTTGTGCCCGGGTGATGGCAATAGGATCGCCCTCTATTATTTGGGTCTATAACTAGCGAAAGGTTGTACTATAAGTGCAGCTCTGCCTAACCCTTCAAGAAATACAAGCGTGATGATAATGTCTGTTCAATGCCGCCCATGGGCACCTAGAGACTGGCGGCTTTGTTCGTCGCCAAGGAAGGCCACAATCTCGGGTCACAACTGAAAGGCAGGATCGATTCATCGTGACGACCAGCTTGAGAAATCGTCACCTTACCTCCATTGAGATACAAAACCAACTTCGCGACTTCCACGGAGTATCTGTGAGCGCTCGAACTGTTCGGAGAAGGTTAAAAGAACGCGATATGGTACCTCACAAGCCAGCTAATGGCCCCAAACTAACGCGAGCCCACCGAACAGCGCGCCTTCATTTCGCACGCAGTCATTTAAATTGGACACAGCAAGATTGGAGCCGTGTACTCTTTTCTGATGAGTCTAAAATTGTGTTACATGGCAATGATGGAAGGAAGAAGGTCTACCGACGTAAGGGAGAGCGTTTCACACAATGCTGCTTTGAAGAGAGGGTTGCTTATGGCGGTGGCTCATGGACTGTCTGGGGCGGTATATCCGCGAGCGGCAAAACTCAACTTGAGGTTGTTACAGGACCACGGCTGCCAACATTAAATGCTGAAAGGTACATTCGTGAGTGATTAGAACCTCACGTGATACCATACGTGGACTATGTGGGCCCAAATTTCCTTTTTATGCATGATAATGCAAGAGCCCATGCGGCCGGCATCGTCAGGGAATATCTTCGGGATGTGAACATCACAGTTATGGACTGGCCAGCCAGAAGCCCAGACATGAACCCCATTGAGCACATGTGGGACGAGCTAAAAAGACGTGTTAGGGCTCGTCAGCCAGTTGCCCAGACGATGCAGGAGTTGAAAACTGCCATAGAAGAGGAATGGGAGATGATCCCTCAAAATTTCATAGAGCGGTTGATAAACTCTATGCCTAATCGTATGAGAGCTGTGGTAGATGCCCATGGAGGCAACACGCGTTATTAAATTAAACCTTTATTTGATAAAACATGTTTTTTATTCAAAAATCAATTGCCTTTAACAAGGCGCATATCCGACTTGTTAGGCGTAGCTCCATGTCGTATGGTATTCTGAATTCAAATTTAAAACAATACGATCGAAAAAGATGGTAAAATCTATCAGGTTTAAAACTGCATCAACAGTTTTTGTTCAATCTAGCAATCATATTTCGGTAGGGGCCATCGAAACCTAAACTCTAAGGTGGGCCAATAGATGTGTGCAGAAGTGTAGTTCAATACTAAACATTATGTGAGAACATAAAAATAATAATTAAAACCTACCTTTTTACCCGATTACGGCAAAGCCAAAAGGAAGGGTTATGATTTTAGCAGTCTATGTATGTATGTAAGTATGTATTTACGTGTGTTCCACCGTAGCGCCTAAATTACTTAACCGATTTTAATGAATCAGGTATCAATAGATTCGTAATAATGATCCAGGTGACATAGGCTATTTAAATTCTCCCTAAATTTAATATGGTGGACTTCACACGTAAATTTCTGACCACGAAAAAAATTCAATTGATATAATAATGACATGTTTGATGTCAAAAGAAAGGTCTTGACAAGCACATTACAAATATGTATATATGTCATATTGTTGAAGTAAATAAATATGTTTAAATTGTTAAAAATAAATAAAAGTGGAGGTAAATTACATTTATTTAATTGGTTACAGACCGACCGCGGCGAGCGCTATTTTTCAGTAGTCGGGTTGTTTGAACTTACTTTTTATTATTTCATTTATGTTGCCATCAAAATTATACTCCTCAATATCCTGCACTTAAATATTTTATCAAAGCCGGGAAATATCGAATCTGACGTAATATTATATCTTTACACGTGTTTGTTTTTTTTATTAAAGATAAATATTAAATGCCTACGTGACGCTACCGGCATTGCACATTGTTTATAGGTTTTATATATATTTTTCTTGACTTTTTGCCATGTTAGGTACTATACAGTAAATAAACGCGCTCGTGGATAAAAAATAACAGACACATGGGTCGACCGAAGGTTAAGCTACGCTTGCCGAGGTCGGTCCGTGGATAGGTAACCATTCATGACTTCTCTCTACCACGGAAAGTACGTTAAATAAATCATTGGTTCCGGCTGCCATTTGTAGATCTTTGACAGTTGTTACGGGTAGTCAGATGCCCGAAAGTCTGACAACCAGTCTTACAACGGGTATCGTATTACCCAGTACCTGGGTTGTGGAGGTCAGGTAGGCAGTTGCTCCATGTAAAATACTGGTATTCAGCTGTATTTATGGTTAGACAGGAAGCCGACCCCAACATAGTTGGGAAAAGGGTAAAAAACCGGCCAAGTGCGAGTCGGACTCGCGCACGAAGGGTTCCGTACCATTATCTATAAAAACAATATGAATATCGAGCAAAAACGAGCAAAAAAATCACGTTTGTTGTAGGGGATACAAAATATTTATTTTATTCTGGTTTTTAGTATTTGTTGTTATAGCGGCAACAGAAATACATCATCTGTGAAAATTTTAACTGTCTAACTATCACGGTTCATGAGATACAGCCTGGTGACAGACGGACAGACAGACGGACGGACAGCGGAGTCTTAGTAATAGGGTCCCATTTTACCCTTTGGATACGGAACGCTAAAAAATTACAGCCAAAAGGGTAGCCTGGGCAAATGATGACTATAGAGTGAATAATTAATTATTGGCTGAACACATTTGTATGTTTAGGATTTAGTATTACTTTCTTTTAGGATTTCAAGGCAGGTATTCGTATGGTAATCTAATTAGCGAATTATTGCTTTTTCTAAAAAATATTGTTGATATTTTAATGATAGATCAGATACCTACCTTTCATATATCTATGCCTACATTATTGCCAGCACTTGGTATCACCACATGATCTCAAAAATCCAAAATACCGATAAGTATCAAGATTTAAAAAAAATGTTTTAGAGTAGATAATCTAAAACACTTTTGTTTTATTCTTGAAGACAAACACCAAGAAGTAAAAGAAGAAGAAAAGAGAGAAAAAACATAACCATTCCTTGGCAGTCGGGTAAAAACAGGAAGGGAAGATGGACGAAGATTCCGACACGAATCATATAGCTATCACGTCTTGTGCTACGTAGTACATTGTACAAGGTTTGTATACCTAATGCAGAAGCACTTATGTACATTTATATTTAAAACAACATAAGACATACCTACCTATTTTATCACTTAAGGACAGTCACAATACAGACGTAACAATTCGACGTCAGTGAATTCCGCATTTCATTGTCGCTGACAACTGGTTCTCTCACCCTATTAAGATCAACCACGTCACATCCCACGTGGGGTCAAATCACCAATTATGCCAAGTATCCGAAACCTACGTGACTAAAATCTTGTAGTCATCTATAAACATACAAAATAAAGTCGCTTTTCGTATAGATCTGTCTGTGTGGCCGCGTTGTTGTTTTCACTATCATTTAGAGAATTTATTCCGGAAGGTTAAATATAATAGGTTGGGGAAAAAGTTTCTTCTCATTTTTGAAGAAAATTCAAAACATTTTTTAATATACATTATTTACATTTATCTAAAGTATGTAGGTACCATTTTGTTCGATACCTTTTTGCCATCTCGTAGGTAGGGACATGATCCCATTGCTATAGAAATTTTGGGACTTCTGATCAAAATACCGCGACAAGTGGTTTTGGCAGTCCTCTCGTGATGTTAACCTGACACTGCCTAAAGAATTCCGAAGAGACCGAAACAGGTGGAAATCTGAAGGTGCAAGTACAGGACTATACGGGGGATGCATTAGCACCTCCCAGCCAAACTCTCTTAATTTTTGCTGAGTGGCTAAAGATGTGTGAGGTCTAGCGTTATCATGATGAAAAACCACACCCCTTCTGTCGATTAATTCCGGCCGCTTTTTCTCAACTTCTTGCTTTAATCTCATCAGTTGTTCGCAGTAGAGTTCAGAATCGATGGTCCTGCCTGGTGGTAACAGCTCATAATGAATAATGCCCTTCCGATCCCACCACACACACAGCATCACCTTGTTGCGAGTTAACCCGGGTTTCGCCACAGTCTGTGAAGCCTGTCTGTGAAAAAAAAAAAAATACATATTTGAATGGGTACCATTAAAAATGGTGTTGTAGCTGACACTATAATTAAGCTAAGGACATAATTAAAACTACTTAAGTGCCAGCTACAACATCATTTTTAATGGTACCCATTGAAATATGTATTTTTTTATTATTTGGAATTAAATGTCAAATTTTGGGTAAATATCGAAAAACTCTTAAAATTCAAATATCTCGAAAACTATTGAATTTCAGCCATACATATGGGGGGTTCAATTTGTTGCATTTTGGCCCCCTTATCAGCCCCTGACGGATATACGTCGAATTACCAATAACCCTGTATAATACATGAATATTTAACTTATGTATAATATTAGAAACCTTTATGTATTGTCGAGTCGTAAAAAACGTGCGAAGCAGGGCCGGCTCGCTAGTAATAAAATATACAAATCTGCGGTTATGTAAAATAAGTAACTATGTTGGTATTATAGGTGTGCCTTAATGTAATTTATATATTGCACCTGTTTAAACAAGAATCTAATAAATATTTTACGCATTATCTGTACTTAGAATTTATTGTATTTGTTTCGTTATGATTCAGCTGCTGACTTCCGTTTGTAACTACTTGTTTTTAACTACCTAGTGTTATTAGGTCCTCATAATTTAATGCTCATTGCTTTGTAACCGACTACAGCAAAAAGCAAAATTTCAATAAAAAAAGATTTGACAATACCTACTCAGATACTTAAACCAGGTTTTTTTTTTCCTTTTATTAAGTATCACTGGTGGTGATCTAGCCAATTCGCTAATAAGTTTACAATATGGAATGCAATAAATGAATATGAATAACTTAAACTGCTAAGTAAGTAAGTGGAGATTTACTGAACTACTAAATAATACGAGAGGGACTCTATTTAAATGGGCCCTCTGTATTTAAAGCTCAGATCAAATATCAAAATAACACTCCTACTAAATTAGTTCTATGCCGAGCCCTGACCAGATTCTATATGTCATCCTATCGGAAGACATGACAGAAGATATTCCATATTTGAATGATTGAATGTCAGCCAGTATTATATTAACGAGGCTCGATCAAAGCATCAATGCTTTACAGTACGTACCTTAAAATTAACAAATTGTCCAATAACGTCTTTCTTATTCACTTTATGTTAAGAAGAAGACAATTCAGAATACATTGTATGCGCTTACAAAGTCTTTGAAGTCCTCTACCCATCCATTGTTTTGCAATAAGTTGATTGATTGATTGACAATCTCCGATACCCTTTACTGCTCCGCCGAACCTAACCTAAAAAGCTAAAAGACGTGAAGGTACGCGAACTGGGATCACTTGCAAAAACGTTGTAACTCATAATACAATACGTGGGATGGTTAGGCTCCAGGACTATCAGATCTCTATTGAAATTAGTGGTATCTTAGGATCAGTCGAGCCCAAATCATTGAACCTAAGAAAATGGGGCAAAAGGACTTTGTTTATGTACTTGCATAAACAATGCAGGAGACCTTTATAGGCGACGCGACGATTATTGAGCAGTATGTTTTAAAATCCGTGTTCACGATAGCTAAATTGAAGCAATGATAATGGTGCTGATTTTTAACCGACTTCTAAAAAAGGAGGAGGTTCTCAATTCGGATGTTTGTATTTTTTTTTTTTTATGTTTGTTCGCGCATAACTCCGACGCTTGCCAACCGATTTGAAAAAATATTTTTTTGTTGGAAAGGGTATACTTTCCAAATGGTCCCATTTTTGTCAAAATCCAGTTCTGATGATGGGATCCTAGAGAAATCGAAGGAACTCTTCAAATATTATAGGCACACCTATAGCGATTTGGGTATTTTTTATAGTAGCTCGTGCATTTGCTCTCGGAAAGCACCACTGGGTGAAGTGGAACTGATGATGAAGACCACAGATGGCTACCGGAACTACTCAATGGTAAATATTTCACGGGTTGCGATTCGATTACTTTAATATGGTTGCTAAGCAATTTCCGCTCGTCACACAATGCGTGTGGTGAGTGGTTGTTGAGGAGTTCTCCTGGTTCTTACCAGCAGAACTCCTCAACAATTAACGTCCCAGCATCGGGAAAAGCAATATTTTGTAACATGTGATGAGCAATTGACATTAGACTGTTGTAACTTATACAAATTAGAAACAGACCCACTAAAAAGTGAAAAATAAAAACTTTTTTACAAAAAAATACAACCGACTTCCAAAAACAACACTACAAAGTGAAAAATAACTTTAATTTCGGAAGTCGGTGGCAAAAACGAAAATACATTTAATCAGACACCGACTTCCGAAATTAAAGTTATTTTTCACTTTGTAGTGTTTTTTTTGGAAGTCGGTTGTATTTTTTTGTAAAAAAGTTTTTTCTTGTTCAATAACTAAACTAAAATTAAAGAATCGCTATCTTTTACTAACAGGCAGCGCAAAAGGACTGCTATAGGTACCTATGAACTAAGTTAGAGATTTCAAACTAGTTTACGCCTTGCGGCTACACCATGTCTTTAGTCGAAATTATTTTTACGTGTCGTCTAAATTTGTATGGAAATATTAGTTCAAGTAAATTTGACAGCTCTAATCTACATCCGTCTCTTTCTTGTTATAATAAAGAGAAAAAAATAGCAATAACCTAAATCAAGTTTAGTTTGTGCACAATAGAATGGGCACCAATATCCTATTTAACAAAATAAAAGCATGTGTCATTAGGAGTGTGTTAAGTCTCGTATTCGGTAAACAAAAGTTGTGTTCATATGTTTTTTTTGTTTCTAAAAACATGTTGCTGGGCTATATTACACACAGGATGTGTGTGCGAAATATTTCTAGCAACATAATATCATGTTTTCTATGTTGTGCAGCTCTTTTTCCTACTATTACGCGTCTTTACGTAAGTAGGCTACAGGTCCATAGGTGTCCACGACATGAAGTGTAGGTATTAATTAAAGTACGTATATTAAAATGTGTTAAATGTTGATAGGTCACGGTCGTTTAAAGGAAAACCGATTGAAATCCTTGGAGAGTTTCAATGAAAATGTTCACAAAAACTGTACAAAAATATGATAAGTAATAAAATTTCGTAGAAGTTACAATGAAGTCATTGTGAGTTTAAATATTTAAATCTTGTTTGTATTTAATAATATAAATGTTTCCGAGAAATATGTGATAAACCTCACGTACATGATGAGCAGTTGGTTTTTGGGGTTTTTACCCATTTTTCTAGTGCTTACGAAGGGTATGAGGTATAGTCCTTGTTTTAACTTTAGCTTCGGAAAGTAAAACCGCATTTGAAATGAATCAGCGTAAGTACACCAATATCCTCACAAACTACTGAAAATTTACAAGCTACGCAATTTGTACCTCTATTTGACTATATGTACTCGTAGATAGATCAAAATCGTAACAAGTCGGAAAGCCCTGAATTGAGGTGTCAACAGCTAAAAAACACCAAGTGCTGGGCATGGGCTGGGCCTCCCTATGATTTTTTTACTCCTAAAGGAGCCTTAACAAAAGTGGTATGTGGATCAATAGCGATATGGTCAGATATTTGTGTTGGGATCCGGATACCGTACCCTGTGCAAAGAGGCATCAAAATCTGACCAAGAAATTAAAAAAAATACCTAGTCTCCTTTGAATAACCCATTTACATTTTGAGAATAGTACCTTTTTCTGTTTTTTTTTGTGGATAGGAAATCATCAAATGACTTATTCCGCTCTGGGCGGAGCGGGAGGGCGTGTCAGACTTTTACTGACTAAAACCCACCCGTGTTTCTTCAGTTGCCTGTGCCAGGGCCACGGTATCTCTTTCGAACAACCCGCGACACCGTACAGTACCTTTTGTCTGCTATTTCGTCTTCGTACACGTCTCTTTTGCTATGCTTATTTTTATTTGTTCTTTTTAAACTGGAACAATCTAAAGATTAAGAAGTTCTTTCAATATTCTCAACTGCCTCTAAGACAAGGAAGTCTTACACGCAGTTGGGAAAGTTGAAAGAAAAATTGTTAACCTGATATAATAACGGGAGCACTGATAAGTTGTGCCCTTAATACGTTTCTGACCAACTCCAAAGTCAATCCATCACTGCGTCTGTGACTTATCCATGTAGTTTGAAGGCCTGTAGACCTGTAACACAAACTCAAACTCAAAGCATTTATTTCAAATAAACCAATTACAGGCACTTTTGAATTGTCAAGGGGTCGGTTAGTCAGAGATGAAGCTAGGCGCTAGCACAGGTATTCCTAGTACAGGCTCCAGTCTCCACAACATCAATGTATTTTCGTAAACACAAATTATATTTTTATTAAGTTTTCATTATGTGGTGGAGAAAATAAACTTTTTTTTTTAATCTTTTCTAATCTTGATGATCTTCTTTCGACTCTTATTGAATCTCCCTGTGAACAAATTTAATATTTCGTTGAACTTCTTTCGGCGGGTTCATTGTTAGAAAAGGCCTTTCTCATAGTGCACTTTTACAATAACTTATATCTCACTCTCTCTCTCTCTCTCTTATCTCTCTTATCTTTATACTTATTTTTTTTTCTTCAGTGACTGCCTCGTTGGTCTAGTCCTCGCAACCACTACTGCTAAGTAGAAGGTCCTGAGTTCGAATCACAGGTCAGACCAAGTGTTATTAGGTTTTTCCATCTGGAATTCTTCAGTAGCAGCCCGGAATTTGCGTATTCGTGCCTGGTTGATGACAATAGGCTGCCCCCCTATTACATGGGACTTCAAAATAACAGGAAAAATGTGGGTGTACTCTTCCTAACCCTTCGGGATATAGGTGTGATATTATGCATGTATATCGTCAGTCTTTTTGCTAACTGCCGATACAATAAAACTCTATGCAATTACCTTCCACAACATCAATTATAGCACCGCAAATATTAACGTCAACCCGTTTATGTGTCAAGGGTAGATAGAATCAGAGGCAAACAATAAGGCTGTGCCATTAGGACGAGGCACGCCTCTACGTATTGTCGGCTAATGATTTGCATTATCTGTGGTTACTGGTTACTGGCTTGTTAGTCGTTTAGTATAACAGTAATTTAGTTACTGTTTTTTAGATTGGTAGAAAAAATATCGTAAATAAAATAATAAAAAAATATGAAACAACATCAATACTGCTTCTCTTACACTTTACAATTAATAAGGCGTTAGAATATTTAAAAGATTTGTAAAAGTAGGTATTCAAACAATTAATCATGCTTTGAAGCACCTGGCTTAATTTTGAGGATGTCTTGAGGGGATCTATGGCAATTGCTGATTCACCGTCAATCTCTCGCACGAGTATGGTAGCATGCTTGACCCACACGAATTTAAACTTATTTTTGCTGGCAGCTTCTCGGCTTGCTCGAAACAACTGCTAATTTCTTAATGTCAGGTGTTCATTCAGATAGATCGGTTGTGCTATTCTGGATATTCCAAGTTGATCGGTTTTTAAACCCTTTGCTAGTTGAAATGCACTCAGGAGATTATCTCTTAGTATACGCGAACTAAGCTTAACAATAATATTTTTTGGCTTATTGTTTTGTCTTTGTGCATGCGGTACACGGTGAATGGCAATAATGTCTTTTTGGGTTAGTGATCAATTTATTTTCGCACTAATGGTCTCCATAAGAGTAATCAAATTTTCAGCACGCTTTTCCGGGATGTTACATAATTTAAGGTTGCATTGTCGAGCGTGTTGTTCGAGTGCATTGATTTTTGCTTCCAATTTTATTATTGTATTATTAAGAACCTCTGTACTCGTAGACTGCCTACTGATTGAATCGAGCTGTTTCTTTAAGTCGTCTTGCTGACCTGATGTAAACTGAAGCGATTCTTACAGGGAAGCACCATCTTGCATTAAAGCGTCATGCTTATTATCTAGCGCAGTAACATGCAATTCTAATTTTACGTGCTCAGACCTCACAGAATTTATCTCACTTTTTGTGTCAGTTGTAACTTGAGTAACTGTGGCCAGATCAGTCTTGATGGACGTAATATCATCAGATATTTTTGACATGCCGGCATCGAAACAGCCTCGTAACTCGTCTAATTTCTTGTTCATAACTTGGATGAGGTCATAAATAGCGTTTCTTATTTCAGATTTCGGCTCTTTTCTCTTTCTTTGCGAAACATTCGTTTCCGTTTGGGAGACACTTGTCAGATTTGGGGAGGACGAAGATGTGGTGGGAGATCGGATCATCATTTATGAAATGCAATCGAGATATTAATAAACGAATAATAATATAGACAAGAGTAATTTTATTGTGCCCTGTACACCTACGTAGCCAGTAAATACGTTTCGCCAATAGTGGTCAAGAATTTCGCGCGGCAATTCTTACCAATCTTTGGTCTCGCGGCCACGGGCGCGGCCAGCCGCCTCGACACACGACGAGTCGCGAGTTCAAACCTCAGTCAAACAGTTGACTTTTTCGAAATTTCCAAAGCTTGTTCTTCAACTGTAATTCCATATCAAGCCCACGACTCATCAGTAAGGACGAGAGGGATGAAGCTATGCAGTTTCAAAGATGGCGTCAGCTGCGTATGGGTACCTCCACAAGACAGTAAGAGAGGTACCGATTCTTCAACCACAAACGAAAGTACTCAATTTATAATACTTAGGAAATAAATTACAAAAACAGTCGGCACAGGTCCACTCGCAATGCAGTTCACTGGACGAAATGGATATATAGTTTGACTTCTTGACGCAGAGATGTTTCCCTCTCGGAATTCAGGATCGAAAGCAGCCCAGTTATGATTTGCTGTAGGTTCTTTCCCCCTGAACCAGTGACCCTACGTTTTTCGATATGCTCGAAGAAATCCTCCCCGTAAGGCTGTATATGAGGTCCACTAAAGCAGGGAAGACAGCTAACTTGGTTATAGACTCCTGACAATAATCCCGTTTGATTGGCACAAGACATCTTCGCGTACATCCTTTGCTTTGGCGGTTTGAGTGCCACAATTCCCCCTGATGTCATATTCCTGAAGGATGCCCCCATCTGCTCTCTAGTGTACCAGTTACCTGTCATGGTGATCTGACTGAGTATACCCAGGTCTTCTTTGTATGTCCCGAAAATACTGTGATAAAGTATTTGGGAGGCTACTTTTGCTGTCATGTTCCCTTGCATTAAACCAATCCTTCTCTGCACACACCTTGTATAAGTACCAGCCACCCGATCCAGTAGTGTTGTCGAACTTTAAAAACTTGATTTGGTCCTCTCTTGATAAGTCTTCTAGCGCAGCGTACAATAAGTTGATGGGGAAACACATCCTCGTAGCCTGACGCGAGGTGGTTTTATCATCAGTATTTCCGCTAGAAGACTCACTAGGGTGGACAGTTCAAAAGACATTTTAGCGTTCTTAGTAATTTCTATTATGTCATCTATCGAGGGGATGTGAGACATAGCTTTTTTCACTGCAGCTGCGTACTTGCCGCGATATATTTCCCTCTATTCTCTATATATCATATATTAATATACCAATCTGTTTTCTTGATGTCGTATTCAAGAAAAAAACACTGAATACTGTACTTTCTTTGTCTTTGTTAATGTTAGGGCACTGGTTTTTGTAATGTCCAACTTGTTTACACTTGTAACATCTAATCGTTTTGACAGGTTTGTCAGATTTCGAAATTGACGTTTTTGACTTTGACATTTCTGCAGTGTTGCTACCTTGCTTCTGTTTCCGCTGCTGCCAACTTTTACATAAAAACGCACTTTCGTTTGACGTACTGCCAACCTCGGCACTCATAACCAACAATTTCGATTTAATGACGTCGGTACTAACCACCGTTAGTACCGACGTCATCAAATCGAAATTGTCATCCAACAATTTCTTTTTGGCTTTTTGTTTTGTCTTTGTGCATGCGGTACACGGTAAATGGCAATAATGTCTTTTTGGGTTAGTGATCAATTTATTTTCGTACTGATGGTCTCCATAAGAGTAATCAAATTTTCAGCACGCTTTTCCGGGATGTTACATAATTTAAGGTTGCATTGTCGAGCGTGTTGTTCGAGTGCATCGATTTTTGCTTCCAATTTTATTATTGTATTATTAAGAACCTCTGTACTCGTAGACTGCCTACTGATTGAATCGAGCTGTTTCTTTAAGTCGTCTTGCTGACCTGATGTAAACTGAAGCGATTCTTGCAGGGAAGCAACATCTTGCATTAAAGCGTCATGCTTATTATCTAGCGCAGTAACATGCAATTCTAATTTTACGTGCTCAGACCTCACAGAATTTATCTCACTTTTTGTGTCAGTTGTAACTTGAGTAACTGTGGCCAGATCAGTCTTGATGGACGTAATATCATCAGATATTTTTGACATGCCGGCATCGAAACAGCCTCGTAACTCGTCTAATTTCTTGTTCATAACTTGGGTGAGGTCATAAATAGCGTTTCTTATTTCAGTTTTCGGCTCTTTTCTCTTTCTTTGCGAAACATTCGTTTCCGTTTGGGAGACACTTGTCAGATTTGGGGAGGACGAAGATGTGGTGGGAGATCGGATCATCATTTATGAAATGCAATCGAGATATTAATAAACGAATAATAATATAGACAAGAGGAATTTTATTGTGCCCTGTACACCTACGTAGCCAGTAAATACGTTTCGCCAATAGTGGTCAAGAATTTCGCGCGGCAATTCTTACCAATCTTTGGTCTCGCGGCCACGGGCGCGGCCAGCCGCCTCGACACACTACGAGTCACGAGTTCAAACCTCAGTCAAACAGTTGACTTTTTCGAAATTTCCAAAGCTTGTTCTTCAACTGTAATTCCATATCAAGCCCACGACTCACCAGTAAGGACGAGAGGGATGAAGCTATGCAGTTTCAAAGATGGCGTCAGCTGCGTATGGGCACCTCCACAAGACAGTAAGAGAGGTACCGATTCTTCAACCACAAACGAAAGTACTCAATTTATAATACTTAGGAAATAAATTACAAAAACAGTCGGCATAGGTCCACTCGCAATGCAGTTCACTGGACGAAATGGATATATAGTTTGACTTCTTGACGCACAGATGTTTCCCTCTCGGAATTCAGGATCGAAAGCAGCCCAGTTATGATTTGCTGTAGGTTCTTTCCCCCTGAACCAGTGACCCTACGTTTTTCGATATGCTCGAAGAAATCCTCCCCGTAAGGCTGTATATGAGGTCCACTAAAGCAGGGAAGACAGCTAACTTGGTTATAGACTCCTGACAATAATCCCGTTTGATTGGCACAAGACATCTTCGCGTACATCCTTTGCTTTGGCGGTTTGAGTGCCACAATTCCCCCTGATGTCATATTCCTGAAGGATGCCCCCATCTGCTCTCTAGTGTACCAGTTACCTGTCATGGTGATCTGACTGAGTATACCCAGGTCTTCTTTGTATGTCCCGAAAATACTGTGATAAAGTATTTGGGAGGCTACTTTTGCTGTCATGTTCCCTTGCATTAAACCAATCCTTCTCTGCACACACCTTGTATAAGTACCAGCCACCCGATCCAGTAGTGTTGTCGAACTTTAAAAACTTGATTTGGTCCTCTCTTGATAAGTCTTCTAGCGCAGCGTACAATAAGTTGATGGGGAAACACATCCTCGTAGCCTGACGCGAGGTGGTTTTATCATCAGTATTTCCGCTAGAAGACTCACTAGGGTGGACAGTTCAAAAGACATTTTAACGTTCTTAGTAATTTCTATTATGTCATCTATCGAGGGGATGTGAGACATAGCTTTTTTCACTGCAGCTGCGTACTTGCCGCGATATATTTCCCTCTATTCTCTATATATCATATATCAATATACCAATCTGTTTTCTTGATGTCGTATTCAAGAAGAAAACACTGAATACTGTACTTTCTTTGTCTTTGTTAATGTTAGGGCACTGGTTTTTGTAATGTCCAACTTGTTTACACTTGTAACATCTAATCGTTTTGACAGGTTTGTCAGATTTCGAAATTGACGTTTTTGACTTTGACATTTCTGCAGTGTTGCTACCTTGCTTCTGTTTCCGCTGCTGCCAACTTTTACATAAAAACGCACTTTCGTTTGACGTACTGCCAACCTCGGCACTCATAACCAACAATTTCGATTTAATGACGTCGGTACTAACCACCGTTAGTACCGACGTCATCAAATCGAAATTGTCATCCAACAATTTCTTTTTGGCTTTTTGTTTTGTCTTTGTGCATGCGGTACACGGTAAATGGCAATAATGTCTTTTTGGGTTAGTGATCAATTTATTTTCGCACTGATGGTCTCCATAAGAGTAATCAAATTTTCAGCACGCTTTTCCGGGATGTTACATAATTTAAGGTTGCATTGTCGAGCGTGTTGTTCGAGTGCATCGATTTTTGCTTCCAATTTTATTATTGTATTATCAAGAACCTCTGTACTCGTAGACTGCCTACTGATTGAATCGAGCTGTTTCTTTAAGTCGTCTTGCTGACCTGATGTAAACTGAAGCGATTCTTGCAGGGAAGCAACATCTTGCATTAAAGCGTCATGCTTATTATCTAGCGCAGTAACATGCAATTCTAATTTTACGTGCTCAGACCTCACAGAATTTATCTCACTTTTTGTGTCAGTTGTAACTTGAGTAACTGTGGCCAGATCAGTCTTGATGGACGTAATATCATCAGATATTTTTGACATGCCGGCATCGAAACAGCCTCGTAACTCGTCTAATTTCTTGTTCATAACTTGGGTGAGGTCATAAATAGCGTTTCTTATTTCAGATTTCGGCTCTTTTCTCTTTCTTTGCGAAACATTCGTTTCCGTTTGGGAGACACTTGTCAGATTTGGGGAGGACGAAGATGTGGTGGGAGATCGGATCATCATTTATGAAATGCAATCGAGATATTAATAAACGAATAATAATATAGACAAGAGGAATTTTATTGTGCCCTGTACACCTACGTAGCCAGTAAATACGTTTCGCCAATAGTGGTCAAGAATTTCGCGCGGCAATTCTTACCAATCTTTGGTCTCGCGGCCACGGGCGCGGCCAGCCGCCTCGACACACTACGAGTCACGAGTTCAAACCTCAGTCAAACAGTTGACTTTTTCGAAATTTCCAAAGCTTGTTCTTCAACTGTAATTCCATATCAAGCCCACGACTCACCAGTAAGGACGAGAGGGATGAAGCTATGCAGTTTCAAAGATGGCGTCAGCTGCGTATGGGCACCTCCACAAGACAGTAAGAGAGGTACCGATTCTTCAACCACAAACGAAAGTACTCAATTTATAATACTTAGGAAATAAATTACAAAAACAGTCGGCACAGGTCCACTCGCAATGCAGTTCACTGGACGAAATGGATATATAGTTTGACTTCTTGACGCAGAGATGTTTCCCTCTCGGAATTCAGGATCGAAAGCAGCCCAGTTATGATTTGCTGTAGGTTCTTTCCCCCTGAACCAGTGACCCTACGTTTTTCGATATGCTCGAAGAAATCCTCCCCGTAAGGCTGTATATGAGGTCCACTAAAGCAGGGAAGACAGCTAACTTGGTTATAGACTCCTGACAATAATCCCGTTTGATTGGCACAAGACATCTTCGCGTACATCCTTTGCTTTGGCGGTTTGAGTGCCACAATTCCCCCTGATGTCATATTCCTGAAGGATGCCCCCATCTGCTCTCTAGTGTACCAGTTACCTGTCATGGTGATCTGACTGAGTATACCCAGGTCTTCTTTGTATGTCCCGAAAATACTGTGATAAAGTATTTGGGAGGCTACTTTTGCTGTCATGTTCCCTTGCATTAAACCAATCCTTCTCTGCACACACCTTGTATAAGTACCAGCCACCCGATCCAGTAGTGTTGTCGAACTTTAAAAACTTGATTTGGTCCTCTTTTGATAAGTCTTCTAGCGCAGCGTACAATAAGTTGATGGGGAAACACATCCTCGTAGCCTGACGCGAGGTGGTTTTATCATCAGTATTTCCGCTAGAAGACTCACTAGGGTGGACAGTTCAAACGACATTTTAACGTTCTTAGTAATTTCTATTATGTCATCTATCGAGGGGATGTGAGACATAGCTTTTTTCACTGCAGCTGCGTACTTGCCGCGATATATTTCCCTCTATTCTCTATATATCATATATCAATATACCAATCTGTTTTCTTGATGTCGTATTCAAGAAAAAAACACTGAATACTGTACTTTCTTTGTCTTTGTTAATGTTAGGGCACTGGTTTTTGTAATGTCCAACTTGTTTACACTTGTAACATCTAATCGTTTTGACAGGTTTGTCAGATTTCGAAATTGACGTTTTTGACTTTGACATTTCTGCAGTGTTGCTACCTTGCTTCTGTTTCCGCTGCTGCCAACTTTTACATAAAAACGCACTTTCGTTTGACGTACTGCCAACCTCGGCACTCATAACCAACAATTTCGATTTAATGACGTCGGTACTAACCACCGTTAGTACCGACGTCATCAAATCGAAATTGTCATCCAACAATTTCTTTTTGGCTTTTTGTTTTGTCTTTGTGCATGCGGTACACGGTAAATGGCAATAATGTCTTTTTGGGTTAGTGATCAATTTATTTTCGCACTGATGGTCTCCATAAGAGTAATCAAATTTTCAGCACGCTTTTCCGGGATGTTACATAATTTAAGGTTGCATTGTCGAGCGTGTTGTTCGAGTGCATCGATTTTTGCTTCCAATTTTATTATTGTATTATTAAGAACCTCTGTACTCGTAGACTGCCTACTGATTGAATCGAGCTGTTTCTTTAAGTCGTCTTGCTGACCTGATGTAAACTGAAGCGATTCTTGCAGGGAAGCAACATCTTGCATTAAAGCGTCATGCTTATTATCTAGCGCAGTAACATGCAATTCTAATTTTACGTGCTCAGACCTCACAGAATTTATCTCACTTTTTGTGTCAGTTGTAACTTGAGTAACTGTGGCCAGATCAGTCTTGATGGACGTAATATCATCAGATATTTTTGACATGCCGGCATCGAAACAGCCTCGTTACTCGTCTAATTTCTTGTTCATAACTTGGGTGAGGTCATAAATAGCGTTTCTTATTTCAGATTTCGGCTCTTTTCTCTTTCTTTGCGAAACATTCGTTTCCGTTTGGGAGACACTTGTCAGATTTGGGGAGGACGAAGATGTGGTGGGAGATCGGATCATCATTTATGAAATGCAATCGAGATATTAATAAACGAATAATAATATAGACAAGAGGAATTTTATTGTGCCCTGTACACCTACGTAGCCAGTAAATACGTTTCGCCAATAGTGGTCAAGAATTTCGCGCGGCAATTCTTACCAATCTTTGGTCTCGCGGCCACGGGCGCGGCCAGCCGCCTCGACACACTACGAGTCACGAGTTCAAACCTCAGTCAAACAGTTGACTTTTTCGAAATTTCCAAAGCTTGTTCTTCAACTGTAATTCCATATCAAGCCCACGACTCACCAGTAAGGACGAGAGGGATGAAGCTATGCAGTTTCAAAGATGGCGTCAGCTGCGTATGGGCACCTCCACAAGACAGTAAGAGAGGTACCGATTCTTCAACCACAAACGAAAGTACTCAATTTATAATACTTAGGAAATAAATTACAAAAACAGTCGGCACAGGTCCACTCGCAATGCAGTTCACTGGACGAAATGGATATATAGTTTGACTTCTTGACGCAGAGATGTTTCCCTCTCGGAATTCAGGATCGAAAGCAGCCCAGTTATGATTTGCTGTAGGTTCTTTCCCCCTGAACCAGTGACCCTACGTTTTTCGATATGCTCGAAGAAATCCTCCCCGTAAGGCTGTATATGAGGTCCACTAAAGCAGGGAAGACAGCTAACTTGGTTATAGACTCCTGACAATAATCCCGTTTGATTGGCACAAGACATCTTCGCGTACATCCTTTGCTTTGGCGGTTTGAGTGCCACAATTCCCCCTGATGTCATATTCCTGAAGGATGCCCCCATCTGCTCTCTAGTGTACCAGTTACCTGTCATGGTGATCTGACTGAGTATACCCAGGTCTTCTTTGTATGTCCCGAAAATACTGTGATAAAGTATTTGGGAGGCTACTTTTGCTGTCATGTTCCCTTGCATTAAACCAATCCTTCTCTGCACACACCTTGTATAAGTACCAGCCACCCGATCCAGTAGTGTTGTCGAACTTTAAAAACTTGATTTGGTCCTCTCTTGATAAGTCTTCTAGCGCAGCGTACAATAAGTTGATGGGGAAACACGTCCTCGTAGCCTGACGCGAGGTGGTTTTATCATCAGTATTTCCGCTAGAAGACTCACTAGGGTGGACAGTTCAAAAGACATTTTAACGTTCTTAGTAATTTCTATTATGTCATCTATCGAGGGGATGTGAGACATAGCTTTTTTCACTGCAGCTGCGTACTTGCCGCGATATATTTCCCTCTATTCTCTATATATCATATATCAATATACCAATCTGTTTTCTTGATGTCGTATTCAAGAAGAAAACACTGAATACTGTACTTTCTTTGTCTTTGTTAATGTTAGGGCACTGGTTTTTGTAATGTCCAACTTGTTTACACTTGTAACATCTAATCGTTTTGACAGGTTTGTCAGATTTCGAAATTGAGGTTTTTGACTTTGACATTTCTGCAGTGTTGCTACCTTGCTTCTTTTTCCGCTGCTGCCAACTTTTACATAAAAACGCACTTTCGTTTGACGTACTGCCAACCTCGGCACTCATAACCAACAATTTCTTTTTGGCTTTTTGTTTTGTCTTTGTGCATGCGGTACACGGTAAATGGCAATAATGTCTTTTTGGGTTAGTGATCAATTTATTTTCGCACTGATGGTCTCCATAAGAGTAATCAAATTTTCAGCACGCTTTTCCGGGATGTTACATAATTTAAGGTTGCATTGTCGAGCGTGTTGTTCGAGTGCATCGATTTTTGCTTCCAATTTTATTATTGTATTATTAAGAACCTCTGTACTCGTAGACTGCCTACTGATTGAATCGAGCTGTTTCTTTAAGTCGTCTTGCTGACCTGATGTAAACTGAAGCGATTCTTGCAGGGAAGCAACATCTTGCATTAAAGCGTCATGCTTATTATCTAGCGCAGTAACATGCAATTCTAATTTTACGTGCTCAGACCTCACAGAATTTATCTCACTTTTTGTGTCAGTTGTAACTTGAGTAACTGTGGCCAGATCAGTCTTGATGGACGTAATATCATCAGATATTTTTGACATGCCGGCATCGAAACAGCCTCGTAACTCGTCTAATTTCTTGTTCATAACTTGGGTGAGGTCATAAATAGCGTTTCTTATTTCAGATTTCGGCTCTTTTCTCTTTCTTTGCGAAACATTCGTTTCCGTTTGGGAGACACTTGTCAGATTTGGGGAGGACGAAGATGTGGTGGGAGATCGGATCATCATTTATGAAATGCAATCGAGATAAACGAATAATAATATAGACAAGAGGAATTTTATTGTGCCCTGTACACCTACGTAGCCAGTAAATACGTTTCGCCAATAGTGGTCAAGAATTTCGCGCGGCAATTCTTACCAATCTTTGGTCTCGCGGCCACGGGCGCGGCCAGCCGCCTCGACACACTACGAGTCACGAGTTCAAACCTCAGTCAAACAGTTGACTTTTTCGAAATTTCCAAAGCTTGTTCTTCAACTGTAATTCCATATCAAGCCCACGACTCACCAGTAAGGACGAGAGGGATGAAGCTATGCAGTTTCAAAGATGGCGTCAGCTGCGTATGGGCACCTCCACAAGACAGTAAGAGAGGTACCGATTCTTCAACCACAAACGAAAGTACTCAATTTATAATACTTAGGAAATAAATTACAAAAACAGTCGGCACAGGTCCACTCGCAATGCAGTTCACTGGACGAAATGGATATATAGTTTGACTTCTTGACGCAGAGATGTTTCCCTCTCGGAATTCAGGATCGAAAGCAGCCCAGTTATGATTTGCTGTAGGTTCTTTCCCCCTGAACCAGTGACCCTACGTTTTTCGATATGCTCGAAGAAATCCTCCCCGTAAGGCTGTATATGAGGTCCACTAAAGCAGGGAAGACAGCTAACTTGGTTATAGACTCCTGACAATAATCCCGTTTGATTGGCACAAGACATCTTCGCGTACATCCTTTGCTTTGGCGGTTTGAGTGCCACAATTCCCCCTGATGTCATATTCCTGAAGGATGCCCCCATCTGCTCTCTAGTGTACCAGTTACCTGTCATGGTGATCTGACTGAGTATACCCAGGTCTTCTTTGTATGTCCCGAAAATACTGTGATAAAGTATTTGGGAGGCTACTTTTGCTGTCATGTTCCCTTGCATTAAACCAATCCTTCTCTGCACACACCTTGTATAAGTACCAGCCACCCGATCCAGTAGTGTTGTCGAACTTTAAAAACTTGATTTGGTCCTCTCTTGATAAGTCTTCTAGCGCAGCGTACAATAAGTTGATGGGGAAACACATCCTCGTAGCCTGACGCGAGGTGGTTTTATCATCAGTATTTCCGCTAGAAGACTCACTAGGGTGGACAGTTCAAAAGACATTTTAACGTTCTTAGTAATTTCTATTATGTCATCTATCGAGGGGATGTGAGACATAGCTTTTTTCACTGCAGCTGCGTACTTGCCGCGATATATTTCCCTCTATTCTCTATATATCATATATCAATATACCAATCTGTTTTCTTGATGTCGTATTCAAGAAGAAAACACTGAATACTGTACTTTCTTTGTCTTTGTTAATGTTAGGGCACTGGTTTTTGTAATGTCCAACTTGTTTACACTTGTAACATCTAATCGTTTTGACAGGTTTGTCAGATTTCGAAATTGACGTTTTTGACTTTGACATTTCTGCAGTGTTGCTACCTTGCTTCTGTTTCCGCTGCTGCCAACTTTTACATAAAAACGCACTTTCGTTTGACGTACTGCCAACCTCGGCACTCATAACCAACAATTTCGATTTAATGACGTCGGTACTAACCACCGTTAGTACCGACGTCATCAAATCGAAATTGTCATCCAACAATTTCTTTTTGGCTTTTTGTTTTGTCTTTGTGCATGCGGTACACGGTAAATGGCAATAATGTCTTTTTGGGTTAGTGATCAATTTATTTTCGCACTGATGGTCTCCATAAGAGTAATCAAATTTTCAGCACGCTTTTCCGGGATGTTACATAATTTAAGGTTGCATTGTCGAGCGTGTTGTTCGAGTGCATCGATTTTTGCTTCCAATTTTATTATTGTATTATTAAGAACCTCTGTACTCGTAGACTGCCTACTGATTGAATCGAGCTGTTTCTTTAAGTCGTCTTGCTGACCTGATGTAAACTGAAGCGATTCTTGCAGGGAAGCAACATCTTGCATTAAAGCGTCATGCTTATTATCTAGCGCAGTAACATGCAATTCTAATTTTACGTGCTCAGACCTCACAGAATTTATCTCACTTTTTGTGTCAGTTGTAACTTGAGTAACTGTGGCCAGATCAGTCTTGATGGACGTAATATCATCAGATATTTTTGACATGCCGGCATCGAAACAGCCTCGTAACTCGTCTAATTTCTTGTTCATAACTTGGGTGAGGTCATAAATAGCGTTTCTTATTTCAGATTTCGGCTCTTTTCTCTTTCTTTGCGAAACATTCGTTTCCGTTTGGGAGACACTTGTCAGATTTGGGGAGGACGAAGATGTGGTGGGAGATCGGATCATCATTTATGAAATGCAATCGAGATATTAATAAACGAATAATAATATAGACAAGAGGAATTTTATTGTGCCCTGTACACCTACGTAGCCAGTAAATACGTTTCGCCAATAGTGGTCAAGAATTTCGCGCGGCAATTCTTACCAATCTTTGGTCTCGCGGCCACGGGCGCGGCCAGCCGCCTCGACACACGACGAGTCGCGAGTTCAAACCTCAGTCAAACAGTTGACTTTTTCGAAATTTCCAAAGCTTGTTCTTCAACTGTAATTCCATATCAAGCCCACGACTCATCAGTAAGGACGAGAGGGATGAAGCTATGCAGTTTCAAAGATGGCGTCAGCTGCGTATGGGTACCTCCACAAGACAGTAAGAGAGGTACCGATTCTTCAACCACAAACGAAAGTACTCAATTTATAATACTTAGGAAATAAATTACAAAAACAGTCGGCACAGGTCCACTCGCAATGCAGTTCACTGGACGAAATGGATATATAGTTTGACTTCTTGACGCAGAGATGTTTCCCTCTCGGAATTCAGGATCGAAAGCAGCCCAGTTATGATTTGCTGTAGGTTCTTTCCCCCTGAACCAGTGACCCTACGTTTTTCGATATGCTCGAAGAAATCCTCCCCGTAAGGCTGTATATGAGGTCCACTAAAGCAGGGAAGACAGCTAACTTGGTTATAGACTCCTGACAATAATCCCGTTTGATTGGCACAAGACATCTTCGCGTACATCCTTTGCTTTGGCGGTTTGAGTGCCACAATTCCCCCTGATGTCATATTCCTGAAGGATGCCCCCATCTGCTCTCTAGTGTACCAGTTACCTGTCATGGTGATCTGACTGAGTATACCCAGGTCTTCTTTGTATGTCCCGAAAATACTGTGATAAAGTATTTGGGAGGCTACTTTTGCTGTCATGTTCCCTTGCATTAAACCAATCCTTCTCTGCACACACCTTGTATAAGTACCAGCCACCCGATCCAGTAGTGTTGTCGAACTTTAAAAACTTGATTTGGTCCTCTCTTGATAAGTCTTCTAGCGCAGCGTACAATAAGTTGATGGGGAAACACATCCTCGTAGCCTGACGCGAGGTGGTTTTATCATCAGTATTTCCGCTAGAAGACTCACTAGGGTGGACAGTTCAAAAGACATTTTAGCGTTCTTAGTAATTTCTATTATGTCATCTATCGAGGGGATGTGAGACATAGCTTTTTTCACTGCAGCTGCGTACTTGCCGCGATATATTTCCCTCTATTCTCTATATATCATATATTAATATACCAATCTGTTTTCTTGATGTCGTATTCAAGAAAAAAACACTGAATACTGTACTTTCTTTGTCTTTGTTAATGTTAGGGCACTGGTTTTTGTAATGTCCAACTTGTTTACACTTGTAACATCTAATCGTTTTGACAGGTTTGTCAGATTTCGAAATTGACGTTTTTGACTTTGACATTTCTGCAGTGTTGCTACCTTGCTTCTGTTTCCGCTGCTGCCAACTTTTACATAAAAACGCACTTTCGTTTGACGTACTGCCAACCTCGGCACTCATAACCAACAATTTCGATTTAATGACGTCGGTACTAACCACCGTTAGTACCGACGTCATCAAATCGAAATTGTCATCCAACAATTTCTTTTTGGCTTTTTGTTTTGTCTTTGTGCATGCGGTACACGGTAAATGGCAATAATGTCTTTTTGGGTTAGTGATCAATTTATTTTCGTACTGATGGTCTCCATAAGAGTAATCAAATTTTCAGCACGCTTTTCCGGGATGTTACATAATTTAAGGTTGCATTGTCGAGCGTGTTGTTCGAGTGCATCGATTTTTGCTTCCAATTTTATTATTGTATTATTAAGAACCTCTGTACTCGTAGACTGCCTACTGATTGAATCGAGCTGTTTCTTTAAGTCGTCTTGCTGACCTGATGTAAACTGAAGCGATTCTTGCAGGGAAGCAACATCTTGCATTAAAGCGTCATGCTTATTATCTAGCGCAGTAACATGCAATTCTAATTTTACGTGCTCAGACCTCACAGAATTTATCTCACTTTTTGTGTCAGTTGTAACTTGAGTAACTGTGGCCAGATCAGTCTTGATGGACGTAATATCATCAGATATTTTTGACATGCCGGCATCGAAACAGCCTCGTAACTCGTCTAATTTCTTGTTCATAACTTGGGTGAGGTCATAAATAGCGTTTCTTATTTCAGTTTTCGGCTCTTTTCTCTTTCTTTGCGAAACATTCGTTTCCGTTTGGGAGACACTTGTCAGATTTGGGGAGGACGAAGATGTGGTGGGAGATCGGATCATCATTTATGAAATGCAATCGAGATATTAATAAACGAATAATAATATAGACAAGAGGAATTTTATTGTGCCCTGTACACCTACGTAGCCAGTAAATACGTTTCGCCAATAGTGGTCAAGAATTTCGCGCGGCAATTCTTACCAATCTTTGGTCTCGCGGCCACGGGCGCGGCCAGCCGCCTCGACACACTACGAGTCACGAGTTCAAACCTCAGTCAAACAGTTGACTTTTTCGAAATTTCCAAAGCTTGTTCTTCAACTGTAATTCCATATCAAGCCCACGACTCACCAGTAAGGACGAGAGGGATGAAGCTATGCAGTTTCAAAGATGGCGTCAGCTGCGTATGGGCACCTCCACAAGACAGTAAGAGAGGTACCGATTCTTCAACCACAAACGAAAGTACTCAATTTATAATACTTAGGAAATAAATTACAAAAACAGTCGGCATAGGTCCACTCGCAATGCAGTTCACTGGACGAAATGGATATATAGTTTGACTTCTTGACGCACAGATGTTTCCCTCTCGGAATTCAGGATCGAAAGCAGCCCAGTTATGATTTGCTGTAGGTTCTTTCCCCCTGAACCAGTGACCCTACGTTTTTCGATATGCTCGAAGAAATCCTCCCCGTAAGGCTGTATATGAGGTCCACTAAAGCAGGGAAGACAGCTAACTTGGTTATAGACTCCTGACAATAATCCCGTTTGATTGGCACAAGACATCTTCGCGTACATCCTTTGCTTTGGCGGTTTGAGTGCCACAATTCCCCCTGATGTCATATTCCTGAAGGATGCCCCCATCTGCTCTCTAGTGTACCAGTTACCTGTCATGGTGATCTGACTGAGTATACCCAGGTCTTCTTTGTATGTCCCGAAAATACTGTGATAAAGTATTTGGGAGGCTACTTTTGCTGTCATGTTCCCTTGCATTAAACCAATCCTTCTCTGCACACACCTTGTATAAGTACCAGCCACCCGATCCAGTAGTGTTGTCGAACTTTAAAAACTTGATTTGGTCCTCTCTTGATAAGTCTTCTAGCGCAGCGTACAATAAGTTGATGGGGAAACACATCCTCGTAGCCTGACGCGAGGTGGTTTTATCATCAGTATTTCCGCTAGAAGACTCACTAGGGTGGACAGTTCAAAAGACATTTTAACGTTCTTAGTAATTTCTATTATGTCATCTATCGAGGGGATGTGAGACATAGCTTTTTTCACTGCAGCTGCGTACTTGCCGCGATATATTTCCCTCTATTCTCTATATATCATATATCAATATACCAATCTGTTTTCTTGATGTCGTATTCAAGAAGAAAACACTGAATACTGTACTTTCTTTGTCTTTGTTAATGTTAGGGCACTGGTTTTTGTAATGTCCAACTTGTTTACACTTGTAACATCTAATCGTTTTGACAGGTTTGTCAGATTTCGAAATTGAGGTTTTTGACTTTGACATTTCTGCAGTGTTGCTACCTTGCTTCTTTTTCCGCTGCTGCCAACTTTTACATAAAAACGCACTTTCGTTTGACGTACTGCCAACCTCGGCACTCATAACCAACAATTTCGATTTAATGACGTCGGTACTAACCACCGTTAGTACCGACGTCATCAAATCGAAATTGTCATCCAACAATTTCTTTTTGGCTTTTTGTTTTGTCTTTGTGCATGCGGTACACGGTAAATGGCAATAATGTCTTTTTGGGTTAGTGATCAATTTATTTTCGCACTGATGGTCTCCATAAGAGTAATCAAATTTTCAGCACGCTTTTCCGGGATGTTACATAATTTAAGGTTGCATTGTCGAGCGTGTTGTTCGAGTGCATCGATTTTTGCTTCCAATTTTATTATTGTATTATTAAGAACCTCTGTACTCGTAGACTGCCTACTGATTGAATCGAGCTGTTTCTTTAAGTCGTCTTGCTGACCTGATGTAAACTGAAGCGATTCTTGCAGGGAAGCAACATCTTGCATTAAAGCGTCATGCTTATTATCTAGCGCAGTAACATGCAATTCTAATTTTACGTGCTCAGACCTCACAGAATTTATCTCACTTTTTGTGTCAGTTGTAACTTGAGTAACTGTGGCCAGATCAGTCTTGATGGACGTAATATCATCAGATATTTTTGACATGCCGGCATCGAAACAGCCTCGTAACTCGTCTAATTTCTTGTTCATAACTTGGGTGAGGTCATAAATAGCGTTTCTTATTTCAGATTTCGGCTCTTTTCTCTTTCTTTGCGAAACATTCGTTTCCGTTTGGGAGACACTTGTCAGATTTGGGGAGGACGAAGATGTGGTGGGAGATCGGATCATCATTTATGAAATGCAATCGAGATATTAATAAACGAATAATAATATAGACAAGAGGAATTTTATTGTGCCCTGTACACCTACGTAGCCAGTAAATACGTTTCGCCAATAGTGGTCAAGAATTTCGCGCGGCAATTCTTACCAATCTTTGGTCTCGCGGCCACGGGCGCGGCCAGCCGCCTCGACACACTACGAGTCACGAGTTCAAACCTCAGTCAAACAGTTGACTTTTTCGAAATTTCCAAAGCTTGTTCTTCAACTGTAATTCCATATCAAGCCCACGACTCACCAGTAAGGACGAGAGGGATGAAGCTATGCAGTTTCAAAGATGGCGTCAGCTGCGTATGGGCACCTCCACAAGACAGTAAGAGAGGTACCGATTCTTCAACCACAAACGAAAGTACTCAATTTATAATACTTAGGAAATAAATTACAAAAACAGTCGGCACAGGTCCACTCGCAATGCAGTTCACTGGACGAAATGGATATATAGTTTGACTTCTTGACGCAGAGATGTTTCCCTCTCGGAATTCAGGATCGAAAGCAGCCCAGTTATGATTTGCTGTAGGTTCTTTCCCCCTGAACCAGTGACCCTACGTTTTTCGATATGCTCGAAGAAATCCTCCCCGTAAGGCTGTATATGAGGTCCACTAAAGCAGGGAAGACAGCTAACTTGGTTATAGACTCCTGACAATAATCCCGTTTGATTGGCACAAGACATCTTCGCGTACATCCTTTGCTTTGGCGGTTTGAGTGCCACAATTCCCCCTGATGTCATATTCCTGAAGGATGCCCCCATCTGCTCTCTAGTGTACCAGTTACCTGTCATGGTGATCTGACTGAGTATACCCAGGTCTTCTTTGTATGTCCCGAAAATACTGTGATAAAGTATTTGGGAGGCTACTTTTGCTGTCATGTTCCCTTGCATTAAACCAATCCTTCTCTGCACACACCTTGTATAAGTACCAGCCACCCGATCCAGTAGTGTTGTCGAACTTTAAAAACTTGATTTGGTCCTCTTTTGATAAGTCTTCTAGCGCAGCGTACAATAAGTTGATGGGGAAACACATCCTCGTAGCCTGACGCGAGGTGGTTTTATCATCAGTATTTCCGCTAGAAGACTCACTAGGGTGGACAGTTCAAAAGACATTTTAACGTTCTTAGTAATTTCTATTATGTCATCTATCGAGGGGATGTGAGACATAGCTTTTTTCACTGCAGCTGCGTACTTGCCGCGATATATTTCCCTCTATTCTCTATATATCATATATCAATATACCAATCTGTTTTCTTGATGTCGTATTCAAGAAAAAAACACTGAATACTGTACTTTCTTTGTCTTTGTTAATGTTAGGGCACTGGTTTTTGTAATGTCCAACTTGTTTACACTTGTAACATCTAATCGTTTTGACAGGTTTGTCAGATTTCGAAATTGACGTTTTTGACTTTGACATTTCTGCAGTGTTGCTACCTTGCTTCTGTTTCCGCTGCTGCCAACTTTTACATAAAAACGCACTTTCGTTTGACGTACTGCCAACCTCGGCACTCATAACCAACAATTTCGATTTAATGACGTCGGTACTAACCACCGTTAGTACCGACGTCATCAAATCGAAATTGTCATCCAACAATTTCTTTTTGGCTTTTTGTTTTGTCTTTGTGCATGCGGTACACGGTAAATGGCAATAATGTCTTTTTGGGTTAGTGATCAATTTATTTTCGCACTGATGGTCTCCATAAGAGTAATCAAATTTTCAGCACGCTTTTCCGGGATGTTACATAATTTAAGGTTGCATTGTCGAGCGTGTTGTTCGAGTGCATCGATTTTTGCTTCCAATTTTATTATTGTATTATTAAGAACCTCTGTACTCGTAGACTGCCTACTGATTGAATCGAGCTGTTTCTTTAAGTCGTCTTGCTGACCTGATGTAAACTGAAGCGATTCTTGCAGGGAAGCAACATCTTGCATTAAAGCGTCATGCTTATTATCTAGCGCAGTAACATGCAATTCTAATTTTACGTGCTCAGACCTCACAGAATTTATCTCACTTTTTGTGTCAGTTGTAACTTGAGTAACTGTGGCCAGATCAGTCTTGATGGACGTAATATCATCAGATATTTTTGACATGCCGGCATCGAAACAGCCTCGTTACTCGTCTAATTTCTTGTTCATAACTTGGGTGAGGTCATAAATAGCGTTTCTTATTTCAGATTTCGGCTCTTTTCTCTTTCTTTGCGAAACATTCGTTTCCGTTTGGGAGACACTTGTCAGATTTGGGGAGGACGAAGATGTGGTGGGAGATCGGATCATCATTTATGAAATGCAATCGAGATATTAATAAACGAATAATAATATAGACAAGAGGAATTTTATTGTGCCCTGTACACCTACGTAGCCAGTAAATACGTTTCGCCAATAGTGGTCAAGAATTTCGCGCGGCAATTCTTACCAATCTTTGGTCTCGCGGCCACGGGCGCGGCCAGCCGCCTCGACACACTACGAGTCACGAGTTCAAACCTCAGTCAAACAGTTGACTTTTTCGAAATTTCCAAAGCTTGTTCTTCAACTGTAATTCCATATCAAGCCCACGACTCACCAGTAAGGACGAGAGGGATGAAGCTATGCAGTTTCAAAGATGGCGTCAGCTGCGTATGGGCACCTCCACAAGACAGTAAGAGAGGTACCGATTCTTCAACCACAAACGAAAGTACTCAATTTATAATACTTAGGAAATAAATTACAAAAACAGTCGGCACAGGTCCACTCGCAATGCAGTTCACTGGACGAAATGGATATATAGTTTGACTTCTTGACGCAGAGATGTTTCCCTCTCGGAATTCAGGATCGAAAGCAGCCCAGTTATGATTTGCTGTAGGTTCTTTCCCCCTGAACCAGTGACCCTACGTTTTTCGATATGCTCGAAGAAATCCTCCCCGTAAGGCTGTATATGAGGTCCACTAAAGCAGGGAAGACAGCTAACTTGGTTATAGACTCCTGACAATAATCCCGTTTGATTGGCACAAGACATCTTCGCGTACATCCTTTGCTTTGGCGGTTTGAGTGCCACAATTCCCCCTGATGTCATATTCCTGAAGGATGCCCCCATCTGCTCTCTAGTGTACCAGTTACCTGTCATGGTGATCTGACTGAGTATACCCAGGTCTTCTTTGTATGTCCCGAAAATACTGTGATAAAGTATTTGGGAGGCTACTTTTGCTGTCATGTTCCCTTGCATTAAACCAATCCTTCTCTGCACACACCTTGTATAAGTACCAGCCACCCGATCCAGTAGTGTTGTCGAACTTTAAAAACTTGATTTGGTCCTCTCTTGATAAGTCTTCTAGCGCAGCGTACAATAAGTTGATGGGGAAACACGTCCTCGTAGCCTGACGCGAGGTGGTTTTATCATCAGTATTTCCGCTAGAAGACTCACTAGGGTGGACAGTTCAAAAGACATTTTAACGTTCTTAGTAATTTCTATTATGTCATCTATCGAGGGGATGTGAGACATAGCTTTTTTCACTGCAGCTGCGTACTTGCCGCGATATATTTCCCTCTATTCTCTATATATCATATATCAATATACCAATCTGTTTTCTTGATGTCGTATTCAAGAAGAAAACACTGAATACTGTACTTTCTTTGTCTTTGTTAATGTTAGGGCACTGGTTTTTGTAATGTCCAACTTGTTTACACTTGTAACATCTAATCGTTTTGACAGGTTTGTCAGATTTCGAAATTGACGTTTTTGACTTTGACATTTCTGCAGTGTTGCTACCTTGCTTCTGTTTCCGCTGCTGCCAACTTTTACATAAAAACGCACTTTCGTTTGACGTACTGCCAACCTCGGCACTCATAACCAACAATTTCGATTTAATGACGTCGGTACTAACCACCGTTAGTACCGACGTCATCAAATCGAAATTGTCATCCAACAATTTCTTTTTGGCTTTTTGTTTTGTCTTTGTGCATGCGGTACACGGTAAATGGCAATAATGTCTTTTTGGGTTAGTGATCAATTTATTTTCGCACTGATGGTCTCCATAAGAGTAATCAAATTTTCAGCACGCTTTTCCGGGATGTTACATAATTTAAGGTTGCATTGTCGAGCGTGTTGTTCGAGTGCATCGATTTTTGCTTCCAATTTTATTATTGTATTATTAAGAACCTCTGTACTCGTAGACTGCCTACTGATTGAATCGAGCTGTTTCTTTAAGTCGTCTTGCTGACCTGATGTAAACTGAAGCGATTCTTGCAGGGAAGCAACATCTTGCATTAAAGCGTCATGCTTATTATCTAGCGCAGTAACATGCAATTCTAATTTTACGTGCTCAGACCTCACAGAATTTATCTCACTTTTTGTGTCAGTTGTAACTTGAGTAACTGTGGCCAGATCAGTCTTGATGGACGTAATATCATCAGATATTTTTGACATGCCGGCATCGAAACAGCCTCGTAACTCGTCTAATTTCTTGTTCATAACTTGGGTGAGGTCATAAATAGCGTTTCTTATTTCAGATTTCGGCTCTTTTCTCTTTCTTTGCGAAACATTCGTTTCCGTTTGGGAGACACTTGTCAGATTTGGGGAGGACGAAGATGTGGTGGGAGATCGGATCATCATTTATGAAATGCAATCGAGATATTAATAAACGAATAATAATATAGACAAGAGGAATTTTATTGTGCCCTGTACACCTACGTAGCCAGTAAATACGTTTCGCCAATAGTGGTCAAGAATTTCGCGCGGCAATTCTTACCAATCTTTGGTCTCGCGGCCACGGGCGCGGCCAGCCGCCTCGACACACTACGAGTCACGAGTTCAAACCTCAGTCAAACAGTTGACTTTTTCGAAATTTCCAAAGCTTGTTCTTCAACTGTAATTCCATATCAAGCCCACGACTCACCAGTAAGGACGAGAGGGATGAAGCTATGCAGTTTCAAAGATGGCGTCAGCTGCGTATGGGCACCTCCACAAGACAGTAAGAGAGGTACCGATTCTTCAACCACAAACGAAAGTACTCAATTTATAATACTTAGGAAATAAATTACAAAAACAGTCGGCACAGGTCCACTCGCAATGCAGTTCACTGGACGAAATGGATATATAGTTTGACTTCTTGACGCAGAGATGTTTCCCTCTCGGAATTCAGGATCGAAAGCAGCCCAGTTATGATTTGCTGTAGGTTCTTTCCCCCTGAACCAGTGACCCTACGTTTTTCGATATGCTCGAAGAAATCCTCCCCGTAAGGCTGTATATGAGGTCCACTAAAGCAGGGAAGACAGCTAACTTGGTTATAGACTCCTGACAATAATCCCGTTTGATTGGCACAAGACATCTTCGCGTACATCCTTTGCTTTGGCGGTTTGAGTGCCACAATTCCCCCTGATGTCATTTTCCTGAAGGATGCCCCCATCTGCTCTCTAGTGTACCAGTTACCTGTCATGGTGATCTGACTGAGTATACCCAGGTCTTCTTTGTATGTCCCGAAAATACTGTGATAAAGTATTTGGGAGGCTACTTTTGCTGTCATGTTCCCTTGCATTAAACCAATCCTTCTCTGCACACACCTTGTATAAGTACCAGCCACCCGATCCAGTAGTGTTGTCGAACTTTAAAAACTTGATTTGGTCCTCTTTTGATAAGTCTTCTAGCGCAGCGTACAATAAGTTGATGGGGAAACACATCCTCGTAGCCTGACGCGAGGTGGTTTTATCATCAGTATTTCCGCTAGAAGACTCACTAGGGTGGACAGTTCAAAAGACATTTTAACGTTCTTAGTAATTTCTATTATGTCATCTATCGAGGGGATGTGAGACATAGCTTTTTTCACTGCAGCTGCGTACTTGCCGCGATATATTTCCCTCTATTCTCTATATATCATATATCAATATACCAATCTGTTTTCTTGATGTCGTATTCAAGAAAAAAACACTGAATACTGTACTTTCTTTGTCTTTGTTAATGTTAGGGCACTGGTTTTTGTAATGTCCAACTTGTTTACACTTGTAACATCTAATCGTTTTGACAGGTTTGTCAGATTTCGAAATTGACGTTTTTGACTTTGACATTTCTGCAGTGTTGCTACCTTGCTTCTGTTTCCGCTGCTGCCAACTTTTACATAAAAACGCACTTTCGTTTGACGTACTGCCAACCTCGGCACTCATAACCAACAATTTCGATTTAATGACGTCGGTACTAACCACCGTTAGTACCGACGTCATCAAATCGAAATTGTCATCCAACAATTTCTTTTTGGCTTTTTGTTTTGTCTTTGTGCATGCGGTACACGGTAAATGGCAATAATGTCTTTTTGGGTTAGTGATCAATTTATTTTCGCACTGATGGTCTCCATAAGAGTAATCAAATTTTCAGCACGCTTTTCCGGGATGTTACATAATTTAAGGTTGCATTGTCGAGCGTGTTGTTCGAGTGCATCGATTTTTGCTTCCAATTTTATTATTGTATTATTAAGAACCTCTGTACTCGTAGACTGCCTACTGATTGAATCGAGCTGTTTCTTTAAGTCGTCTTGCTGACCTGATGTAAACTGAAGCGATTCTTGCAGGGAAGCAACATCTTGCATTAAAGCGTCATGCTTATTATCTAGCGCAGTAACATGCAATTCTAATTTTACGTGCTCAGACCTCACAGAATTTATTTCACTTTTTGTGTCAGTTGTAACTTGAGTAACTGTGGCCAGATCAGTCTTGATGGACGTAATATCATCAGATATTTTTGACATGCCGGCATCGAAACAGCCTCGTAACTCGTCTAATTTCTTGTTCATAACTTGGGTGAGGTCATAAATAGCGTTTCTTATTTCAGATTTCGGCTCTTTTCTCTTTCTTTGCGAAACATTCGTTTCCGTTTGGGAGACACTTGTCAGATTTGGGGAGGACGAAGATGTGGTGGGAGATCGGATCATCATTTATGAAATGCAATCGAGATATTAATAAACGAATAATAATATAGACAAGAGGAATTTTATTGTGCCCTGTACACCTACGTAGCCAGTAAATACGTTTCGCCAATAGTGGTCAAGAATTTCGCGCGGCAATTCTTACCAATCTTTGGTCTCGCGGCCACGGGCGCGGCCAGCCGCCTCGACACACTACGAGTCACGAGTTCAAACCTCAGTCAAACAGTTGACTTTTTCGAAATTTCCAAAGCTTGTTCTTCAACTGTAATTCCATATCAAGCCCACGACTCACCAGTAAGGACGAGAGGGATGAAGCTATGCAGTTTCAAAGATGGCGTCAGCTGCGTATGGGCACCTCCACAAGACAGTAAGAGAGGTACCGATTCTTCAACCACAAACGAAAGTACTCAATTTATAATACTTAGGAAATAAATTACAAAAACAGTCGGCACAGGTCCACTCGCAATGCAGTTCACTGGACGAAATGGATATATAGTTTGACTTCTTGACGCAGAGATGTTTCCCTCTCGGAATTCAGGATCGAAAGCAGCCCAGTTATGATTTGCTGTAGGTTCTTTCCCCCTGAACCAGTGACCCTACGTTTTTCGATATGCTCGAAGAAATCCTCCCCGTAAGGCTGTATATGAGGTCCACTAAAGCAGGGAAGACAGCTAACTTGGTTATAGACTCCTGACAATAATCCCGTTTGATTGGCACAAGACATCTTCGCGTACATCCTTTGCTTTGGCGGTTTGAGTGCCACAATTCCCCCTGATGTCATATTCCTGAAGGATGCCCCCATCTGCTCTCTAGTGTACCAGTTACCTGTCATGGTGATCTGACTGAGTATACCCAGGTCTTCTTTGTATGTCCCGAAAATACTGTGATAAAGTATTTGGGAGGCTACTTTTGCTGTCATGTTCCCTTGCATTAAACCAATCCTTCTCTGCACACACCTTGTATAAGTACCAGCCACCCGATCCAGTAGTGTTGTCGAACTTTAAAAACTTGATTTGGTCCTCTCTTGATAAGTCTTCTAGCGCAGCGTACAATAAGTTGATGGGGAAACACATCCTCGTAGCCTGACGCGAGGTGGTTTTATCATCAGTATTTCCGCTAGAAGACTCACTAGGGTGGACAGTTCAAAAGACATTTTAACGTTCTTAGTAATTTCTATTATGTCATCTATCGAGGGGATGTGAGACATAGCTTTTTTCACTGCAGCTGCGTACTTGCCGCGATATATTTCCCTCTATTCTCTATATATCATATATCAATATACCAATCTGTTTTCTTGATGTCGTATTCAAGAAGAAAACACTGAATACTGTACTTTCTTTGTCTTTGTTAATGTTAGGGCACTGGTTTTTGTAATGTCCAACTTGTTTACACTTGTAACATCTAATCGTTTTGACAGGTTTGTCAGATTTCGAAATTGACGTTTTTGACTTTGACATTTCTGCAGTGTTGCTACCTTGCTTCTTTTTCCGCTGCTGCCAACTTTTACATAAAAACGCACTTTCGTTTGACGTACTGCCAACCTCGGCACTCATAACCAACAATTTCGATTTAATGACGTCGGTACTAACCACCGTTAGTACCGACGTCATCAAATCGAAATTGTCATCCAACAATTTCTTTTTGGCTTTTTGTTTTGTCTTTGTGCATGCGGTACACGGTAAATGGCAATAATGTCTTTTTGGGTTAGTGATCAATTTATTTTCGCACTGATGGTCTCCATAAGAGTAATCAAATTTTCAGCACGCTTTTCCGGGATGTTACATAATTTAAGGTTGCATTGTCGAGCGTGTTGTTCGAGTGCATCGATTTTTGCTTCCAATTTTATTATTGTATTATTAAGAACCTCTGTACTCGTAGACTGCCTACTGATTGAATCGAGCTGTTTCTTTAAGTCGTCTTGCTGACCTGATGTAAACTGAAGCGATTCTTGCAGGGAAGCAACATCTTGCATTAAAGCGTCATGCTTATTATCTAGCGCAGTAACATGCAATTCTAATTTTACGTGCTCAGACCTCACAGAATTTATCTCACTTTTTGTGTCAGTTGTAACTTGAGTAACTGTGGCCAGATCAGTCTTGATGGACGTAATATCATCAGATATTTTTGACATGCCGGCATCGAAACAGCCTCGTAACTCGTCTAATTTCTTGTTCATAACTTGGGTGAGGTCATAAATAGCGTTTCTTATTTCAGATTTCGGCTCTTTTCTCTTTCTTTGCGAAACATTCGTTTCCGTTTGGGAGACACTTGTCAGATTTGGGGAGGACGAAGATGTGGTGGGAGATCGGATCATCATTTATGAAATGCAATCGAGATATTAATAAACGAATAATAATATAGACAAGAGGAATTTTATTGTGCCCTGTACACCTACGTAGCCAGTAAATACGTTTCGCCAATAGTGGTCAAGAATTTCGCGCGGCAATTCTTACCAATCTTTGGTCTCGCGGCCACGGGCGCGGCCAGCCGCCTCGACACACTACGAGTCACGAGTTCAAACCTCAGTCAAACAGTTGACTTTTTCGAAATTTCCAAAGCTTGTTCTTCAACTGTAATTCCATATCAAGCCCACGACTCACCAGTAAGGACGAGAGGGATGAAGCTATGCAGTTTCAAAGATGGCGTCAGCTGCGTATGGGCACCTCCACAAGACAGTAAGAGAGGTACCGATTCTTCAACCACAAACGAAAGTACTCAATTTATAATACTTAGGAAATAAATTACAAAAACAGTCGGCACAGGTCCACTCGCAATGCAGTTCACTGGACGAAATGGATATATAGTTTGACTTCTTGACGCAGAGATGTTTCCCTCTCGGAATTCAGGATCGAAAGCAGCCCAGTTATGATTTGCTGTAGGTTCTTTCCCCCTGAACCAGTGACCCTACGTTTTTCGATATGCTCGAAGAAATCCTCCCCGTAAGGCTGTATATGAGGTCCACTAAAGCAGGGAAGACAGCTAACTTGGTTATAGACTCCTGACAATAATCCCGTTTGATTGGCACAAGACATCTTCGCGTACATCCTTTGCTTTGGCGGTTTGAGTGCCACAATTCCCCCTGATGTCATATTCCTGAAGGATGCCCCCATCTGCTCTCTAGTGTACCAGTTACCTGTCATGGTGATCTGACTGAGTATACCCAGGTCTTCTTTGTATGTCCCGAAAATACTGTGATAAAGTATTTGGGAGGCTACTTTTGCTGTCATGTTCCCTTGCATTAAACCAATCCTTCTCTGCACACACCTTGTATAAGTACCAGCCACCCGATCCAGTAGTGTTGTCGAACTTTAAAAACTTGATTTGGTCCTCTCTTGATAAGTCTTCTAGCGCAGCGTACAATAAGTTGATGGGGAAACACATCCTCGTAGCCTGACGCGAGGTGGTTTTATCATCAGTATTTCCGCTAGAAGACTCACTAGGGTGGACAGTTCAAAAGACATTTTAACGTTCTTAGTAATTTCTATTATGTCATCTATCGAGGGGATGTGAGACATAGCTTTTTTCACTGCAGCTGCGTACTTGCCGCGATATATTTCCCTCTATTCTCTATATATCATATATCAATATACCAATCTGTTTTCTTGATGTCGTATTCAAGAAGAAAACACTGAATACTGTACTTTCTTTGTCTTTGTTAATGTTAGGGCACTGGTTTTTGTAATGTCCAACTTGTTTACACTTGTAACATCTAATCGTTTTGACAGGTTTGTCAGATTTCGAAATTGAGGTTTTTGACTTTGACATTTCTGCAGTGTTGCTACCTTGCTTCTTTTTCCGCTGCTGCCAACTTTTACATAAAAACGCACTTTCGTTTGACGTACTGCCAACCTCGGCACTCATAACCAACAATTTCGATTTAATGACGTCGGTACTAACCACCGTTAGTACCGACGTCATCAAATCGAAATTGTCATCCAACAATTTCTTTTTGGCTTTTTGTTTTGTCTTTGTGCATGCGGTACACGGTAAATGGCAATAATGTCTTTTTGGGTTAGTGATCAATTTATTTTCGCACTGATGGTCTCCATAAGAGTAATCAAATTTTCAGCACGCTTTTCCGGGATGTTACATAATTTAAGGTTGCATTGTCGAGCGTGTTGTTCGAGTGCATCGATTTTTGCTTCCAATTTTATTATTGTATTATTAAGAACCTCTGTACTCGTAGACTGCCTACTGATTGAATCGAGCTGTTTCTTTAAGTCGTCTTGCTGACCTGATGTAAACTGAAGCGATTCTTGCAGGGAAGCAACATCTTGCATTAAAGCGTCATGCTTATTATCTAGCGCAGTAACATGCAATTCTAATTTTACGTGCTCAGACCTCACAGAATTTATCTCACTTTTTGTGTCAGTTGTAACTTGAGTAACTGTGGCCAGATCAGTCTTGATGGACGTAATATCATCAGATATTTTTGACATGCCGGCATCGAAACAGCCTCGTAACTCGTCTAATTTCTTGTTCATAACTTGGGTGAGGTCATAAATAGCGTTTCTTATTTCAGATTTCGGCTCTTTTCTCTTTCTTTGCGAAACATTCGTTTCCGTTTGGGAGACACTTGTCAGATTTGGGGAGGACGAAGATGTGGTGGGAGATCGGATCATCATTTATGAAATGCAATCGAGATATTAATAAACGAATAATAATATAGACAAGAGGAATTTTATTGTGCCCTGTACACCTACGTAGCCAGTAAATACGTTTCGCCAATAGTGGTCAAGAATTTCGCGCGGCAATTCTTACCAATCTTTGGTCTCGCGGCCACGGGCGCGGCCAGCCGCCTCGACACACTACGAGTCACGAGTTCAAACCTCAGTCAAACAGTTGACTTTTTCGAAATTTCCAAAGCTTGTTCTTCAACTGTAATTCCATATCAAGCCCACGACTCACCAGTAAGGACGAGAGGGATGAAGCTATGCAGTTTCAAAGATGGCGTCAGCTGCGTATGGGCACCTCCACAAGACAGTAAGAGAGGTACCGATTCTTCAACCACAAACGAAAGTACTCAATTTATAATACTTAGGAAATAAATTACAAAAACAGTCGGCACAGGTCCACTCGCAATGCAGTTCACTGGACGAAATGGATATATAGTTTGACTTCTTGACGCAGAGATGTTTCCCTCTCGGAATTCAGGATCGAAAGCAGCCCAGTTATGATTTGCTGTAGGTTCTTTCCCCCTGAACCAGTGACCCTACGTTTTTCGATATGCTCGAAGAAATCCTCCCCGTAAGGCTGTATATGAGGTCCACTAAAGCAGGGAAGACAGCTAACTTGGTTATAGACTCCTGACAATAATCCCGTTTGATTGGCACAAGACATCTTCGCGTACATCCTTTGCTTTGGCGGTTTGAGTGCCACAATTCCCCCTGATGTCATATTCCTGAAGGATGCCCCCATCTGCTCTCTAGTGTACCAGTTACCTGTCATGGTGATCTGACTGAGTATACCCAGGTCTTCTTTGTATGTCCCGAAAATACTGTGATAAAGTATTTGGGAGGCTACTTTTGCTGTCATGTTCCCTTGCATTAAACCAATCCTTCTCTGCACACACCTTGTATAAGTACCAGCCACCCGATCCAGTAGTGTTGTCGAACTTTAAAAACTTGATTTGGTCCTCTTTTGATAAGTCTTCTAGCGCAGCGTACAATAAGTTGATGGGGAAACACATCCTCGTAGCCTGACGCGAGGTGGTTTTATCATCAGTATTTCCGCTAGAAGACTCACTAGGGTGGACAGTTCAAAAGACATTTTAACGTTCTTAGTAATTTCTATTATGTCATCTATCGAGGGGATATGAGACATAGCTTTTTTCACTGCAGCTGCGTACTTGCCGCGATATATTTCCCTCTATTCTCTATATATCATATATCAATATACCAATCTGTTTTCTTGATGTCGTATTCAAGAAAAAAACACTGAATACTGTACTTTCTTTGTCTTTGTTAATGTTAGGGCACTGGTTTTTGTAATGTCCAACTTGTTTACACTTGTAACATCTAATCGTTTTGACAGGTTTGTCAGATTTCGAAATTGACGTTTTTGACTTTGACATTTCTGCAGTGTTGCTACCTTGCTTCTTTTTCCGCTGCTGCCAACTTTTACATAAAAACGCACTTTCGTTTGACGTACTGCCAACCTCGGCACTCATAACCAACAATTTCGATTTAATGACGTCGGTACTAACCACCGTTAGTACCGACGTCATCAAATCGAAATTGTTGGATGCAATAGAACATTCTGGCATGGTGATGCCAGAATGTTCTATTGCCATGATCATGGGGGAAATTTTTTCCGTTAATCCAGCCAGTAACAAACATCCAACCCACACATCAGTTATTTGGAAACCACATCGTAATTTATGCGCCGTATCTACAATTTGAGTTACATAAGTAGTCATAGATTTACTGTCTTCCAATCGAATTGAAATCAAATGCCGCAGCAAACTGATCTTCCTTTGAAATCCTGAATCATCAAAGAGTGATTTCAGACGCTGCCCCACGTCCTGGACTGTTTTCTCCTTCTTAATGTGCATGTAAAGCGACGAATCTACTGTCATCACTAATTTTGCTTTCGCCTTTAGTGCTTCGAAATCTAAAACAGCGGTTGCTTCTTGCTGTTTATCGATGTCCACACCTTCTAATATAAGAAAATTCTGTGCTGCAAAAGCCCATTGGTCATAATTTTCACGGCCTTTAAGCTTTGGTACGTTGACAATGTAGCTGTTACCATTGTTCAAAAACACGTTGATGCGACAAACTATTCTGCACTCGCAATGTTTTTAATCTGAACAATTCTAGTCCGATCTTTAACGCACACACTATAAACTTCGAAACTTTTAGTTTTTATTGATTTTGTTAACGATAATTCACTTTTAAGCACGAAATAAGGGGCCCATAACCTATTAAAACACGATCAGTAGTTTTCAATAGACTAACTTTATTCTATCTAGAACACAATATGTTTATTTTTTAATACATAAACAATACCATACACAGGAATGCAGTCATGGGTCCAAGGCCTTGGACGATTGACGACCTTCTTTCCGGCGGGAAACTGCTGCCCTCCAAAAGGATGTGGTGCGCACCTGTGAGACCTTACATCTCTGCGTCAAGAAGTCTAACTATACCTACTGATTGAGTCGGGGTCTTTGTGCTGACGATACCAACCTATGTTTTGGAATTATCAGGCCTCAGAGCTGACGAGGCCTGACATCTGGCCTAGCGTGGTGCCGTACTTCAAAGTTTCCTTTTTAAGCGACTGCAGCGAAGCCCAAAAGGAGGGTTATGTGTTACTAAAAATCTGAGAGTGTGTTAGGTAGGGAGGTGTTTTTTTTAATATAATTTGTATTTTTTATCTTATTTTCCTAAATTATATTTTGTTTACGTGTCTATTCCCCTTTTATTTCATTAGGTTAGTAGATTCGTTACAGTAGGTATCTTGTTCATTAATCTTTACGACAAGTTGTTATTATTTTAATTAACCAATCACAAAATTTACTTATGGGATTTGACAGCAAACCAGAAACTTGACCATGCTTCCAACAAACGAGTTTCTATCTTGCAATTTGGGATCGCTTTCGTTTTGACAGTTTAACAGAATTGAATGAAATGGATCAGAACAATGAACATCTTTGAACTGACAAAAACAAACGGTGTTGTTGGATATGATCTACTATATGTACAAACTACTAGGCATATATTAATATGCCATTAAGTATTTCGGTCGTATTTTTAAATACAGCTTATTCACGGCTATTGTATTAATTCATAAAAACAATTAATTGTGACTTCAATTACTTTCTTTAAATCCCCGACGGAAACAGAGGGGTGTTATAAGTTTAACATATTTATCTGTGTATCTGTCTGTGGCATCGTAGCTGCCAAAGGATCATGGGCAAAAATATATGAAGCCTGGTACTCGGTCCAATAGCCATAATATATATATCATTGGAAAGGTCTTTTTACAAGGATTAATGATAACCGAGTCGCTTGTCTCCATTTGCTGTCGGAACGGAGTTATTTTGTGTTAAGTATTTTTTTTTTTGTTTTTGTTTCATTTTGTTAAGATAATGGTGATATTATATAATTTTCTTCTATAGAATCCTGTGTTTGTTGATTAATAGATACTAAAATGAATAAACACTCAGGAATAAAAAAAAAATTGAAAAAGTAAGAAACGTTATTTATTTTTTTAAACATTATTATCAACAATAATGACATCGTTGAGGAACGCTGCAGGAGCAGTGAAGCCTACATGTCTGGCATATCCTAGATACCAAACGATTGAAACTATATGAGCACAAGTGCCGATTGTTCGTCGTCCGGTCAAACACGTGCAGTAATAATTGCATAAAATGTTATGGATATTGGTTTCGTTTTCATTAACATTGTTTTTTACTAATACATAACAATAATAAGTTCTTGACCGTACGTGACGCGACTGTATGCGTCCGCGTAAAAGCCAGGCATCTTCGTTTATACCATATTCATTTAAATCTTGGAGTGCGCTTTCTCTATATACTTGTAGAATGTATAGTCCATTTGATAAATGCTCGCTGCAGTAGGATCGGGCTAGCTTCAGTTGATAGGTGCCCAATGAAAGTAAAATAATCTGTTCTTCCGTCAGTAGTGGGAAGTTCTGTATTTCGTGACTTTCTATTCTTTGAAAATCCGCTCTTCGGTTATTCAAATGTTTTCTTTCAACATAATCATAAAGTAGATTCGGGGAATCTATTTTCTCCCTGATTATGTTTAGGAAGGCCTCTGCGTGAATGTTGTCATCGATGGGTATGTGGAAGTTATTAAACATAGCTGCGGCGATTTTAAAATCAATGAACATTTTTGGTAGTGTTTTATTAAAATATTTTTGCCGCAAAAGCTTGAAATCTCGTTTGAACCTCCCGTTCACCACTTTCACTACCCACCGGCATAGTGTAACTGATCGAGCTTCATTACCTTGCTCAGTAGTTAGCTGTGTCTCCCATCTGTCTTTAGATGGTGGAACGTAGGATTCATATCCCCATGCTTCGATAGCATCTAAGCTGTCCCGGAAGCCGCGATCTAATATGAAGACATCGTTCGGTTGAAGAAAGCAATGCAATGGGTTTTCTCCATCATTCATTATATCGCTCATGATGTTCGCATCAGTCTTAGTGGCAGCGTATGGTCCCAAAACATCGATTATATAGCCATTGGAACACACAATTAAAAACGGCTTCAGCAAGTTCTGGAACTTATGCAGGCTATAAGATAGACGCTGGAACAAAAAGTTCGAGCTTTTATTGATATATATATAAGTCCCATCGCATATAACGATAGCTTTATTGTTTTCTTCATTGCCAAATAACCCTCTTGGTATAGTGAGGTTCTTTTCTAAAACGTCGTTTCTATTCATATGGTCCACTCCCAAGTGTAATATTACATATTCATTCATGAGGCATTCGCGCACAATAGTTAGTAAACGTTCCAGCTTTCTTCGTGACATATTAAATAACGTCGCTAGTCTTTCATCTGAGTCTCCGGTACGTAGTTTCGTCAGATATATGCCTAACGCAGTTCGAGGCTCCTTGCACCTCCCACTTAGTGAGGGTGTTTGTTCTAATATGGAATCAAACTGTTCGCATTTGCGTCCTGTCCAAAAGTACATATCCTCGTTGCTTAAAGCACCTCTTGTGTTGAAATCTAGCCTAGGTCCACGATTTAAAGCCATTCTCAACATGTCACAAACGTCGCTAAACTGTTGCGCATTGAAGTTATGTGTGACATTGCAGAATTGAGGCAGCTCTTCCCAAGCATTGCTCTCAAGGTGTTGTCCACATACTCTAGCACCGTCAGGAATATATAACTTATATTCACAGAAAATGTGAATCTTGATCGTCTCTGGTATTCGATGGCGGGTTGCGTTTTGGCAAGTGTTAAAGATACAATGCCCTGGAGTGTTTGGAGCTCGAGTGTAGTCTGGAACCTGAAGCTCTCGTACATTCTGTTCTACTTCTGGTATGACAGGTGGTCTTCCTACAACGTTGTCAGTTCTCTGCCAACATCGGTGACACACACGTCGTGTGTTGTCGAACTCTACCTGAAAATGGTAGAATACGATCTTGCTGATGTTATGTTGTATTTTTATGAAAACATTTAAAACAATGCGGTATGTAGGTGTTCAGGTCTAAAGTCATGGCATACTTGTATTGTTTTCATATTTTAAGTAATGCAAGTAAAAATATATCTTATGTATAGCCGATGTGACGGCTTAGTGAATAGATAACAATAGCAAACACACAATAGGTGGTCAGAGAAGTGTTTTAATAAGAAGAACTATAAACGTGCGAACTGAGTCATAAAAGGATTAAAGGATTGTGAGAAAGCTGCACAAGTCATTACTGATATAAAGGGATGCCCATGGAGAAAAGAATAAAGCGGAGATGCCGCAAGGCCTAATCTCCTTAGAAACAAGCGTCGCCTGAATGCGGGTGAGAGGGGGACGAGGTACGGCGATGGCTACGCCCCACGATGGAAATCCCGCCCATTTTTTGTAACGCCATCTACCGGTGAAAGGAATTATTACAGTGAAACTGAACTAGCTATTTTTATTTTAGTTCGTCTACTGGCCACCATGGCGTAACACATCACGACACATTGTTTTAGAACATTCTACGGGTATTAATATGGCGGGACCACATTATTTATTACCCAACTGCGGGTGAGACCCAAAAGGTGGGCAATGTGTTCCCTGTTTGAATTTTTTTTAAAAATATAGTGTCATGTGGAGTATCGGGTATACAACATTAGTTTTTGTTTACCCTAAACCCGAAAAGGGGTCATTGTACTCATCATTTTGAACAATTTTTTCTATGGGACCAAGCTTGAAATCGCGAAAAAAAAATCAGCTGTTCAGTACATTTTGACGAGTTTGATGTAGATAACTGTACTGAACAGCTGATTTTTTTTTCGCGATTTTAAGCTTGATCCCATTGAAAAAATTGTACCCCTTTTCGGGTTTAGGGTAAACAAAAACTAAAGTTTGTTTAGGTAGGTAGGTAATCAAATCAAAAAATTGTTAACATAATCAATCTTTATTGGACAATGCTTATTATTGGCTACTAAACAACACAGTTTTATTTAACAGCGTTAAGGCGCGAAAAACAAGACGGGATTCCAATGTGCTCAAGGGGAAAGCAATTTCCTCTAAAGGAATCCTTTAACTCCGTGTTAATAAGAGTTTTTTTGTACGCCGCCTGAAACTGTCGCGCCGTAGGGTTATTGTTTGTCCTTCCATGTACTCTAATATTGCCAAAGAATAATTCAAGGTGATCCTGGCTAAACTTATACAAGGGCAAATAAATAAGTTCCTTTTTTTCTTGTACAAACCTATTGCGCTGTCTATACAAACAATGATGCCATTGAAACCAGTTTTTTTTCTTGACAGAATAATTTTTTGAGAACATGTTGCTAAATGCAAGATGTAATTTTTAGAAAATATTAAAAATGTTAACGTTTTGGAAAAATTGCCTTCAAATAGTGCTTTTTGGTTCCGTATTATTTTAAAATTTTCGAATTTAGTATGTCAAACAAGTCGTTGATTAATTTTAAAAATAAAATTGTTCCAAAAGCTTCTTTGAAATAATTACGCCTTTCTCGGCAAGATTCTAAGGCTTTGGCAATACTTGTACTAAAAAGTTGACTTGCCAATTTAACTTTCATATTTTCCCGGTGAAAGTTGATATGTCTATCCGTTAGTTTGTTTCCAAAATTTAGTTTCTTTTTTCTGTAAAAAAAAAAACAAATAAATTATACCCTAAGACCCTATTTTATTTTTCGAATGTATTATGTTCATGTGAAGATAATACATTCCAAAAATAAAATAGGGTCTTGCTGGCATGAGGCCCACATTTTTATTTGTCAGTTAGGACCGATAACTTACCGTTAGATGGCGCACTTTTCTTATTTTAAATTGTTCTTGTTTCATGTATCAAGGTATGTAATTTATCTATAAAATAATTTATAACAAGCTAAACAAACTTAAGCAAGTTATTTGAGCCGAAAATTGATCATCGTATTATGCTTAATTGTGATAAAAACACGGAGTTGTCAAGAGTGGTTATATTGCATCTCTTCGACGACAGATGTCTCTAGCTACTAGGAAACGAGAAAATGTGTTTTAAAATGAAAATATACATTTAGGGACTTACACGTGAAATGTTATGCCATCAATATGTTTCAGTTTTGATCCTGAACAATTTTTGCATCCAACAACAGCGCACTTCATTATAAAAACAATATAACAAATATAAAACCATTAAAATACAACGGACCCGCACGCGATGACGATTCACTCGAAACTAAGATTTGTGTCCCCGCCCACCTGTGACGTCTTGACCTTATTGAAGGCGCACGACCTAATTGCCTTGCGGCATCTCCGCTTCTTTCTCTACTCCGTGGGGATGCCGCTCGGAAGCAGGTAGCTAGTACTGCACGTGTTTTTTTTTTCTATGAAGCGAACACCCTTAGCTACGGACCATACAGCCGCGCTACATAGAAAATAAACACGTGCAGTTGGTAGTTTGCAGCTCGGTTCGGAAACGCACTTTTACACACAACACTAGAGTAGTTCAATAAGACCTGTAAGTGTGAGCAAGAGGTCCGATTAAAATGATTTAGGGCTCAATTCGCACGTTTGTAATAGCTCAGGTATAAAAATATAACAGACAATAATAATATAAACAAACCGCTTCTAAAAAGAAAAACTGAAGCTGGTGAAGTTCGAAATAGTTTAATGAAGTATGTACTAACCTCCAAAATGGCATGTTCTCGTATGTAAGCCACAAACTCGGGGTGCATTCTTGGAAGATCATCAGTTAAAACATGCTGTTGGTATCTAGCATGATGTAGGCCTCGCCGACACATCACACAGTTGCGATTTTCTTCCATAACGATGTTCCAAATCGATAAGCACTACAATAGTCCACAACACTAGCCAAGATAAACGTTTGTAGCGGGTAACAATGTCCAAAAGGGGCGCCGGGGTCAGTGATGAAAACGGTATAACAAAGTACTAGGTAGAATAAACAGCTGCGGAACGTCGTTTCACGCACAGAACGATACAACGACTAGTGAATGTCGCGGCACAAAAGGCTGTCCACTGGCACAGCGCACCACCTACCCCACCCCGCGGCTGGTTCCCTATCCCCGAGGTCTATAGTCACCGTTGTAACAAAAAACAGAAATGTTAAAGATAATACTACTTTTTTATGTAAAAAAACATATTTTCAAAAGTGTTCACCATTATCATATCATATCACGATATAATGCATGAATAGTAACACAATAGACGTATAAAAAAAAGAAGGACTCCGCGCCACGCATATCGAAAGTGAAGCACCGTACCGATCTATGTGTGCGTGATATGAGTACCTGCAAAGACGCCGTCGCTTGTGTCACGTAATGGCGTCCGGTTGGCATACTATGATGTAAATGTGTGCGTGAGGCGTGTTTGTACAAACGGTCCTGGCATACTTACTGTGCTTCACTTTCGATATGCGTGGCGCGGAGTCCTCCTTTTTTTATGAGTCTATGAGTAACACAATACATTTCTCGTTTTAAATAATGTTGTTTTACATTGTTTTTTTCGTATTTCAACCATGATAGGTATGTAATATTATCGTACTTGCAATTATGATATTAACTAAAACTGGAACTTTGGGGGCTTGCCGTGGTTTTCAGACAAGGATTTGGGACATGTCGCCATAGTAAATATTTTTCCTGATTAAAAGACCTATCCAATGACACCACAATGATTGCTATTGGAGCGAGTACCAAAATGCCCATTCTCCTTTATTTTGTTTGAAAGGTGACTTGATTGAGAGCGTTCTTAGCTATGGTTCAAGAAAATCTATTCAGCCGTTTGAAGATTATCAGCTCTTTTCTAGTTGATGAATGGATGTGAGCATCTTCCACAGGACTGACCGAGTTGAAATTGGTGAATACCAAAACACTGCTTTGAAGCGTTACCAAAATGATCTCTAAAACTCATTGTATATCTTTATCTATACTAAACCGCATCTTTGCAAGAAAAATGCAATTTTATAGGAATCGATATACAGGGTGTTAGGGACAGCCCTCCGCAGATTGATGGGGGGTGAATTCAGTATATCATACTAAGATGACCGGTACATGAAATTAATTCAGGTACGTTATGGGAATCTAATAAACCCGATTTGTTTTATTACCTCACACGCAATGTATCGTTACCGTGGCAAAACGCACGTAGCGAGCCTTCCGCGCCATTTCACGCGTCGTTCGTTAGAGTATTTCAACATCCATTGCTGATTTTTTGATTTTAGCTGTTTTATTTACATAAATGGAGTGCTGCGCACAGAGAATGTAATTTTACACTGAAATAAAGGAATAGTACCTAACTGAAAAAGCGATAAAAAAAAAATAATTCCTGAGCAATTATCCGGTGGAATATGATTCAAAATAAGGAGCTGAATGCACCCTGTTAGTTTGTGGAGGGCTGTCCCTACACCCTGTATATAATTAATTATATAGTTTGACAAGTAAATTAATGTGTATTTACGTTAAATGAGTTATCTAATAAACTTTTAAAAAATACACAAAACGATTCTACAATCGCATATTAAAATATCGAGTAATAATAAAAAACACCTTTTCCGAAATGTCACGTTTTTCTCGCAAAGAGGCGAAATAGTCTAATATTAATCTATATAACAACCCCCCTGCAATGTTCTTATGTTGTCAAAATATGCATTGCTTTGCTCACTAACCCTCTCAATTCTACATCCCAGAAACTACGTCTTTGCCCCATTTAGATCTGAGCGGCGCAATTATCTGGCGCTCAAACTGAACTACGAACGTACGTTAAAGTTTAACTGCATGTCTCATAAACTGCTTTAACAGAACTAGAGATACGATTGTTTAACTAATTACTTAACTATAGGTTTATCGATGCTTTTCAAGCTGTTGTTTTGAATTAGCAGCAGTGAGTTTCTTGAGGAAGAATTACAACTTTAAATACTTGGCATGAATTTGTTTGTATTTTAGCTTTATTCTCTGGATTCACTAGGTCAGGGTTAAATTTTAATTTAAAAAAAAAAATGGTATCAAACACCTGAAGAAAGAAAACCTTAGGATTAGTTAATGTTTATTGCAGATAGGTACGCACGGCTACAGATCAGGGTATACATTCCCAGTATAAGCTGAGCTGATCTCGCATTGTATAGGATTTTCTTACAGTGAGAGGTCAGTGTAAACTGGAAATGTATAGCTTGATGTGTAGCCGTGTGTACTTAGAACTTTAATGTTTCTCTTTTAAGACAAATAAAATTTTTAGCTACCGATGTTATTGATTTTCAAAGAAAAAAAAAATAATAATAGGTATATTTAACTACTGAAACGTTTTCATATGTCAACGGCGGTAGTGCATAGTCATAATTAGATCGTAAGCGATGCGCGGGAGTCGCCATTTTGTTCCACACAGAATACAATTCAAATGGAAGTACTTTTGACACTAATAATTCCGTGAAAATAAAGATTTTTGTCCGAAAACCATAAAGGTATCTCTTTTATATTACTGTAGCATGCGTAAGAGCGTAGATCTATGCGGTTACCATGTAGCTCATTCACATAAAGTGCCCAAAAAGTCAGGAGCAAGAGAGAAGAATGATCATAATGAAAAGGTTCTCAATTCGAATTTATTCTTTCTAGACATAATGCTAGGCTGAGATTCAGATGTCTTAAAACACATTTAAATATAAGTCCCTGATTACTGACACACGCCGCAACAATTAAGTATATTAGCAACGATCAGAAACACGTGTACCAACAACTTAGTTGAGAGCACATAATTATGATAATGATATTAGTGGGAACTTAATTTATACTCCGCGTGAAACAAGGGGGCATTATAAGTACATAATCAGCATGTAATAAGGTTCATTAAAATGTTCAATCTCTTTGGAGTTAAATGCGGTTGTTAATTGTGCCGTTTTTCTCTTGTTGATTGTTTGGGTCAGTTATCAATAAACTTTTGGTAGGTATGTTTTAAGGTGTTTTCCTACCTGTGAAGAAGCATAGGTATTGCCAACCTTGATGTAATAAAATGACAAGGAATTATTTTTGTTTTCTAAACCAGTGTTGCTAACTAACACTATGCAACTCCAAAAGATTTACGAAAATAACGCATTTACGAAATCAACTGAACAATTATTATTTGTGATTTATTCAAGTATTTAATGGAGCAGAAAAAACTTTTCTTAATCGATGCATGTTCTATTCTATTCTATTGTACCAATATTATTGCGCTGGAAATTGACAAACAAACACCAGTTTGTTGTGAACGAGGCAAAGGACAGCCCAGGCGGCTCTCCTGAAACTATACACGTCTTGATTTCCATAATTTATAGGTCCTCTATCAGGCGTTACTTTGCGGAAATCCATGACAGACATAAATTTATTAAAACTAAATCTTGAATTATCATAAGATTTTTTTTATAGGTATGTCCGTCCACCATCTCTAGGTTCTATTCTTTCACTACTTCTCTGCTATTTTAAGGGCTCCGCTCTCAATATTACTTAGGCAACGTAGCTAAATGGTCAGCCTAAAAACAAATGAACATACTATTGTCCTTTTCATAAAATTAATATAAAAAGGTCCAAATTATTAAAACCTACATTAGAGAGACCAGCTGTGAAAATATATTTTCGAACTGGATTTAGTTCAACCACAGAACATTACTCAGTAATAAAATGCAACCATGTCCGCAATGTGTCCCGCGATACATTTCCAGAGCGAGCGCAATTTTCAACAATATTTAGATTTGAATTATTTTTACTGCTTATATTAGTAAAATATGCTTGTTAACCTTTCGTATGCCGTAATTACAGAAACAATTAAAGAGCCATTGTGTAAATATTTCAAAATGGCTGGACGCACAAATTTAAAATTATCAAACACATTTACACGACATCATACACTAAAGATCTACTGAACTGAAGTCATGAAATCACACGTCTCGCGTGGATCTACGTTCGAATACGTAGGGTTAATACCGAGAGACGGTACGAGCGTTGGCAGACCATCAGCCAGGTGAGGATATCCTACACAAGGTCACGGTGAAGACCTGGATGAGACCACAGACCAGAAAAGCATGGCACAAAAGCTCCTTCCTTTGGCAGTCTTGTTGTATACACTGCTAAGTATATATAGAGTGAGGTGGAACAATGCTGCCAGTGATGATGACGATGATGAGTTAATAAGAAACGGCTTTGATGTTTTGTGATGCTACTGATTTTGCTGGACAATAATATACTACTTTCCCTGCGAAATATATTACTATACACCTAGATATCTGCTCGTCGTCCATTGTTGTAGCCGAAATAAAACTCAATATGCACTCTAGTTTTAATTAGATCGATTTAACAAACAATCAGAAATTGCACACACGAATCGAATGGAACTGGATTCCTATCGGAACGCGGCGAGGTCGAGACGAGGTTGGTAGAGCACGTCCGTTCAGTTTGGTGTCTAATCACGAAGTCCCCGTAAAGTACCGGAACCTTGAATGACAGCCGTCAACTGTCGCCGTTATTTTCCCCCGCAAACTCAAAATGACATTGACAGCTCGCACAGTGATACCAACCCCCGTTTCCGAACACACCCAAATCGGTACAACTTGACGTTCCGTTCAGAATCCACGACATATATAATTCATTATATTTGTCAGTTCAGACTCATCATCTGATTGATAAGCATCGAACTCAACGGTGTAAAAGGATTGTCCCTGCTGTAGCCATAAATTAACTAGCTAACTTAACCAAATGGTTAAAAATAGTACCTAACTAATGGTTGAATTTGTGTGCGTGTGGATTGAGTGCTCCTTTTTAAAAGTTAACTATATTTTATTAAATCAAAGAAGAATTTAGGAAATAATTGTGAAAACTTCATGGTGAAGATAAAAAAATTGTGAAACCTATGGTGAGAAAGTCGTAGTCAATTAACTAGAACACTCAATCTGCTAGTCTGAAAAAATACTAACTCGTGTCTCAACATATACTAGATATATGTTTAACATTTTTATGTGGAATAATTGTATTGAATTTGTGAAAACTATTCACAAATATTCAATTGATTATAACGGTTTATTAGGATTTTATAAAGGTTTATTTAGAACACTCAGGTGCAGACGAAGTGTTCCAAAACTCTCCAACATTGGCTAAATAAATTATTAATATTCTTACTCTATTTTACGAGTATAATTCGGACTCAATTTGTGCAACAAAAACCTTGACGTAAAACATAATAGTTAGAGAGTAAATAAAAAAAAATACTTTCTATTCAGCATCCCGTTTGAGTGTTCCATGTTGTAGCATTTATCTAAATAACCCGAACTTTAATACAAACGGCGGCCATATCAGAAATTGTGAAAATGTTTTTACTAAAGTTTAACGCGTTTTTTTTTTGTGAACGTTTATTTTAACAATAATCAACTTTATTATATGTTTAAGCGATAAAATTGTGTAGGGTGACCATGCATACATAAAATTAAAACAATTTTTTGTACTTATAATCTTTTATTACAAGACAAACTAGAAAAGTTGTAACAGTTATTATTACTCATGCTATAGTAGATATTGATTAGATTTCGGTGGGAGTAACATCTTTCTTTTCTAAATCTAAAAGACCGTAGGATAAAGAGTGTAAAATAATGTAAAATATAATAAAAATTAGGTAGGTAAAAATATAAAGATTACAAAAAATCTTCGATCAATAATAGCACTAGATAAAGGATCAGGAACAAAAATAAGTCGCTCAAGTGGCCACGTTTACACACACGTAAACATTTACATTTCTGACTACGAAATATAGAAATATTTAATGTAGATTATAAAAAATATCTAAAAACCACGTTCAACTAGTGCTTTTTTAAATAATGTAATGAGTGGCTTATGATCTGTTTCTACTGTGACTAACCTACCATATATGTATTGGTGGAATTTTGTGCAGGCAAATAGTATCGACGTCAGTTCTTTTTCAATTTGAGAGTAGTTTTGTTGACATTTTGTTAATGAGGCAGATGCATATGCTATTGGTTGCTTATCATGTAACAGAACAGCACCAAGAGCATGTTTTGAGGCATCCACAGACATTGTGATGTCTTTATTAGGGTCATAATATGAAAGTACTGGAGCACTGCTAATGAGTTTTTTAATTTGATTAAATTCTGCTTCATGTTTTTCTGTCCAAACCCATTCGGTTTGCTTTGACAAAAGTGTTCTCAAAAGACTGTTTTCTTTTAGACAAATTTGGTATGAAGGGACTGAGATAATTGACCATACCCATGAATCTTTGAAGGTCACATGTCACAAATTGCTTTGACTTTTGATTGGTCAACTTGAACACAATTCTGACTAAATATATGTCCTAAGTATTTGACTTCTGGGGCACATACTCGTATGACTGACTAGTCTTTATTGAATTTTAAGTTGATTTCACGAGCTCTGTCTAAGACTTTATGTAGGGCTTCATCATGTTCTTGAAGAGTTTTACCGTAGATGAAGAAGCCATCCATCATTATTTTAACATTTTTGATGTCATTGAATCTTTTTACCATTTCTCTATAGAATATTTCTGGTGCTGCTGAAATATTATAGAGAAGACGTGTGTACCTGTACCATAGGGTGTTATGAAAGTACATAGTTTCGATGTAGCGTCTGAGAGTCTTAACATCCAGAAACCTTTATTGACATCGAGTGTAGTGAAGAATCTGGCTCCAGAGAGGTCTGACTTTATCTCATATAGTGTGGGAAACTGGTATTGTGGTCTCATAATGGCTTGGTTAAGTTTGCGAGGGTCTATACAGAGTCGTAGTTTATCATTCTTTTTAGTAGTTAAGACAAGGGAACTTACCCATTCGGTAGGTTCTTCAACTGGGCATATAACATTACTTTTCACATGTTCGTCTAGCTCTGCTATAAGCCTGTATTTTAATTGAAATGGAACTCTCCGGCATGCGTGTATACTTGGAATTGCGTCTGACTTTAGTTTTAATTCGCAGCTAAAATCTTTCAGGCACCCTAAACCTTGAAACAAATCACTGTTAGCAGACAAAATTTACCACTGCTATTTATTTTGACATTATGTATCCTTTTGATCAAGTTGAGTGTGTTGCATGACTCCCTTCCTATTATATTTTGTGAATCTATATCTACTACATGGAACAAGATATTATAAGTGTGGCCTATATGACTTAGTGATAGAATACATTGACCTATAGTGGGTATTGACTGTCCACTGTAAGTAGTGAGTTTATGTGTACTTTTAGTGATCAAGTCAGGTGAAACACTCAATGTGTTAAATGTTTTACCCAACAAAACATTAGTGTCTGCTCCTGTGTCTACCAGAAAGTTAATGTTTACTAACAAATTTGCACGCCATGACTCAGATTGAAGACCCCATCCCATCCCATCCCATAAAAAGGGAGTTATCTGACTGGTTGGCATCCAGTTCAATGTTTTGTACCTGCCTGTTGCGACATACAACAGCGAAGTGGTTGAATTTTCCACATTTCTTGCACTTGACTCCATTGGCTGGACACTTGAATCGGTGTACTTGACCTGAGCGGTAGCACGTGTGATTGGGTACTGCTTGATGGCTTGGAATTGTTTGACTGTCTGGAGCTACTTGTCTGTGTGTAGCGGTTTGGTTGTCTGTAGCTGCTAGGCTGTTGTTATCTTCCCTATTGTCACTACTGCAGCTGCCTCGACGACACGGCGCATCACACTTTTGAGGAATGCTCTGCTTGGGCAGTGCAGCGTCGTGACCTCGTCGCGGCGATTGGTGCTGCGGACTCTCTCTCGCTTCTGGGCATAGTCCAGTCCATGGTCGGAGGTGAGAGCGCGTGGGACGCCGTCGCCTCCTTTTGCGAGGATGTGATGGTCGCGAAGGAGGTGGCGGAAAGGCAGAGGGAGGATACAACTTCCCTTCCAATCCGTAGCAGACGCACCGGGTGCCAGAGGGCGCGAAATGATCTCCAGCCGCCTTAGGGTGAGGCCTGCAGGCAAGAAACTGGGAGAGTTTGTTGCCTGAACAATGAAAGGCCCGAGATGGCGGCGCGCCGTGTTCCGCGCGCGCCTCTCTGGAAGGATTGCGGCCGTATAAGGCCGCTGAGGGTGACGGAGTCCGCATGAATTCATGCGGGCCGACACCTAGCCGGGGGAGCGTGACGAAATGCGCAAGCACTCCAGCACCCCGGCTAAAGGTAGCAGCAGAACACCGTGTGGTTTTAGTAAGTAAACGTCTATTGGTTAGTAGTAACTAACCAATAGAGACAGATATAGAAGCGGTATTACGTTGTATTAAGAAAGATTATTTACTGAATTTATAAGAATTTCGACTACGCTCCTAGACACATCTAGCTGTGCAGATGTCCGCTATTTTTAGTCGTTTGTATTTAGGAATGCAATTTGCGTAAAGAAATCATAAAATGTATCTAATAGGTACTATTATAATAATGAGTCGTTTATGTCCCACAACAGGGCAAAAGCCGCCTCCCTTTCTCCTCCTTCCACTTATCCGTATATATTGTTGTATTTGTATAATACTAAACATATGTCAATTATTTGCAATGATACAATACCTACACTAAGAAAATTCTACTTTAATCATAATTTTACCAATAACAATACATATAAAATTATGTATTTTTATCCTGAAACAGCTAATGTTATGCTACACACAAAAATATCTAACCAAACTACAACCAATACCTACCAGAAACTCATAAACAAGTACGCAATAAAGTGCAACTGCGCTCGCGCCGCTTCCAGTGCGTTCTCCCGCCATTTTCAGCTGCCATGTTTACCCGCGCGGTTCGTCGGCCGGGCGACGCACCAATGGCCTTCACCTCGGCCCCAAGGTCCCTTCCCGGAACAGACGCTGATGATTAATCATCGTCATGATCTGCATTCGGAATGTTTTGTAATATTTCAGGTTTTCCGAATTTGCGTTTCATAGAATCTTGTGGCGTGGCATCATGAGTGACTGTTTTATATTTTTTATAACTTGCTTTGCAGGAAAATAATGTTGTGTTGTATTTGTGTGTGGTCTCGGTTTTTATTCTATTATTACCAAGTTAGTTACTTGTGTATTAACACAAGTAACTCCAGGTGTAAGTACGAGTATATTTACCCGCTTGGTATATTAATACCAAGCGGGTAAATATACTTACACCTGGACCAGATCAAAGCACTTGCTTTCGTCAGTACATTATTATCATACTGCACAAATTATGACAACCTGTGGTATATCTGCAAAATGGTCCACTAATTATTTGAACCTTGGAAAAATACTCGTATATACCTAAGTACCTACACAGCGCTTTAAAAAAAAAAAAAATTTTATCACCGGTCATACTCTTTGTCAGGTTATTGAGTGTCTTCAAATCGAGTTTAAACTATAACCACAAAGTTTTCTCTGCTCGGATTGGCAATATCAAAAGATCTCAGTCAGCATCTGTGCCACAAGCTCAAGTCTCGATTCTAAAACATTGACACGTTCCTCCAAAACCAACACAAACTTCGTAAACAGACGTGACCAAACATATTCGATTTCAATCTCAAATACAAGTTACAGCCATGTAAATACTAAAGGCTTAACTCTACATAAATACTAGTACCTAGCCTAATTCTTAATATAGAAACTATTTAAACTGTAACGTAGCTTTAAATATAGCTGACCTTTTCAATAATTCCAAAATAAAACATTTTTGTACTAAAAAAAATAAAAAAGAAAAAGGGAAAAATAAATGAATGTGAAAATATTCTTACAACATACCTATTTGCAGTAGGTACAAGAAAACGGTATTATATAGTACAAAACATTTTTATAGGTATGACATGGACAATCACGTCAGGGTGACCAATTTGTCATCAGCACATGGCGTCAGCAATGGCATGAGAAATATAAAACTTGCGCCATAAAACTCATCACGAAGTTAGATTAGATTCAGGCACTACCTCACTGCATTGAATTAAAAATAATAAGAGCAATTTAATTGCCCACCGTCACACTTCAAGTTGGCGTAAAACCACGAACAATCGGGCACTCCTCCATAGTTACTGCGTATCATTGTGCCATGATTGGCAACAGTTGGCACAGCCAGTGACCTTGGCAGGTCCCTATAATCCATTCACCTTGACCTGGCCGGTGATCGCAAGGTCATTGTCACTTGGCAACCGATAAAGGTATAGCCAGGAAGCACCGCATGAAAATATACTTAGAACCTAATGCTGGGGCTACACCTGCGTCTTTTGTCACCAAGCAAAACAAATGCTTAATAATTATGTTTTGCTCGCTAAAAAGTAATCATACAAATAAATAAAGAAAGAAAGGAAAGTTGACGTGTAAAACTTCTGTTTTTTACTTATTAAAAAAATCGTTTATCATTTAGGATTATAAAAAAAGGTTATTTGCGCCTTATATGATGCAAAACAGTAAAAAAAATGGAGAAAATGCAACCCATCCACGCAAGATGGCTATCGCTCAGCAAAATGCTGCGGCTCATGTGTGAAACAGAGCCACAGCGCTGGTAACTTCGACCAGTGCACCATTATAAAGAACCATGATTTAAACAAAAATAAAAATAAGTAAATGAGAGAATAATTTTATCAACTTATATTTTATTTTTTTTATTTATATGAATAATATTTGTACCTAAAAAAATAATATATTTAAGATGGCAACATTCTATTTTGCTGCCTTCGACAAGCAAGGAAATAATAAATCTACGGTATGAGAATAGAAATTTTGACTTTTGAGCCTGGAATAGCACAAAGGTAACGAATGGTATTTTATTTTATTATAAAACAACAAACATTACTTACTAAGTATTAAGTAATAATAATTTGTATCATTAGAATTAGATCGAATCGTTAGAATATTCCCGTACTTACTGATTGTATTGCCCCACAATACAATCAGTAAGTACGGGAATATTCTATTCCATGTCATCTTTCCAATAAATTTAATATAAACGAGAAATAATTCTTGATGAGATTCAATGATTTCTGCAAATCATAGATTCAGATGAACAACAATTTAATTCGCGATCCAAAGATTATTATTATTGATTGTTAAATAAATAAACATAAACATGAGTTGTGCTTGTCTATGAATATTGGGCTTCTATTTATTTTATTTTTTTAACAAACGGCCTAAGCTTTACATTGGTTACGACTTTTGGGTACATCTTTTAATAAAAATAAACGCGTTGGTCAGCAGCGGTATAGTTATTCTTTGCTGTATAGCCACCCTTGCGATTAATTGGGACGCATTCCAATCTTTCGCTACGATAGCCGATAGTGGTCGGTCAAATTTCTGCGTGTATTGTTTTTTTTTTAATTTTTTTTATTGTGTCCTTGCGCGAATTTTTGCGATAATCCACACTGGTGTGGCCCCAGCATAAGCATAATCAGCCTATAACACCGTTCCCACTGCTGGGACACGCCTCCTCTTTGTGGCAGGGAGTGGACCATTATCCACCACGCACTGGTGGGTAGGTGGATGTCACATCATGTTTACGAATGTTTGGTCCTAGGACATCCGGTCTTCCCACGATGTTTTCAGTCACTGTTTTAAGAGCAGGGCCCCAATTTTGTATGATTTCCCGCTTATATCTTACCACGTACAAACCACGTCAATATCGTGTTTTGTAGAAATTTCTAAATAAGTAGGCGGCTTCGTTCATTGTATCATAGAGGATACGTTATTAGCAGATGTCTTGAATAGCTAAGGAATTGATGTGGTTTCGAAGTAACATTATTATATTGTGGCCATTGTAACCTTTTTAATTTAACGTACTTTCAGTCAGCTTTGATGATTAAGGATTCTTAGTCTCACCTTTGATGTGGTGTTTGGACACATCATACAATCCCTTGAAGAGAATGTGTTTCTTGTTCTTTCTCAGGATTGATAGAGTCAGAGCTCCAATGGAGACGTCAGACAGCCCATCTAGAGCTGCCTTGAGAGCCGGCTCGCTAAATCCTGTGGTGGATGTGTTGATGATTTTAGACCTCTTCCCACCCGGCTGTCGGCTATCAAAGTAAACTCCAGCCCGGAATGCCTTAATTATCTGGACATACTCTGAAGATTCATCCGTTGGGGATGATGGAGGAGTTGTCACCTTCGGGCCAGGGATTGCAAAGGGCCCTCTTGCTTCGGAGATTGTGCTGGTAGCCGGACCAGGGCTGAAGACTGTCATGATCCCTGATCTGTGTCCACAAGCTTTGAGGCTTGTACCCCCTGTCTTGTTGACCCAGACCAGCATTTTCCTAATCTCATTAAGTGTCCTATCACGAAGGTGTGAGTTCTTTATATGTGTGAGATCCATAGTGTGACATGAGTCATCCTCATATACTGAACTGACTGCATCATCTAGGCCTGCGGCAATCTTTTGCATGTCTCCAGTTATGTTGGACTCTGCTAAGGTGCCCTCTCTTGTCCCATCTTCTGGGTCTTCGTCAATATATGGGTCCCTATCATCCTCATCCTCTCCTTCGTCATCCTCTTTGTCTGCGGCTTGATAAGATGATACAGGGGGCCCTGTATACCAGTCGACATTGGCCTTGAGAGCAGCTAAGGCACTCCCCACGATCCCCATTTCCGTCTTTGGGGCCTGTGGGTTGGAGGTGGTTGGCACCTGTAAGTAAGGAAACGTTATGTCGTCATAGTGTATTAGGGCCCTGTCGTGATGATATAATTTACACAAAGTAAAGTTCCTGCCTGGGCTTGAACCCTCGGCCTACGACACGTAAGTCAGCACCACTGCACTGCACTTATGACACAAGATAATTTAACTTTAGCTTGCCTATCGTGCTTGGCTCGTGTAAAAGCTATGCTAATCTCAACTTAAGTTACAGTTCATGTTAATGGGTGAGATTCTGTGGAAAAGTGGAAAAAGAAGTTTCGAAGTCGGGATAGTTTATTATAGAGGAATATTTAAAAACTGGTAGAGAGCGAGTCGGACTCGTGCACCGGGGGTTCCGTACTATCATATAATGTAATTTTTGTTGATGATTTCTGAAAAAGTATGCTGTTTAGAGACATCCTTTTATTTTTCTGTAATCTTTATCACATAGAATTATTTCAGATTTTTCTCTATGCAAACTTTGAAGATAAGGGGAGGAACGGTATTTATTTTAATTTTTCATCAAAAGTCGAAAACTATGCAGCCTAAAAAAAAAGAAAAAAATGTTTGAGAATGTGCAAAGAGCGCTCTTTCATATGATACCCCACATGCCTTAATAGGCCCCACTTCAAAATTTCAAGACCCCTTTCAATCCTTGTTGCAAAAATAAAATTCTTTCGTATTTGAAAAATAGGTGCAAACGTCATCTAAAATTGTTCCAAATTTCAAATTGATAGCATTTGTAGTTCTTGAGATATCCAGCTGTGACAGACGGACAGACAGACTGAGTCGCACAATAAGGTTCTTTTTTACCATTTTGGTACGGAACCCTAAAAAGGAATTTCTAGGAAATTACTGTGTAAAAGTGCTTTAAGCAGTCCCGTACTATCTTTTGAGCAGGTTAGCCAGCACCTCTAAAGTTATGTCTTCTAAAACTGAAGAGGACACGTTCTTTTGTGCCTTTTCAAGTTTACCGCGTTCTTTAAGTTAATGTAATGATAATCGTTTTTACAATTTAGACTTTACGGATATGATTCAAGTCAAGCCGAAGGGTTTTGCCTATACTCCATCGGTTTAAGTATATTATAAAACACCAGCCTCAGCCGCTACGGCTGCCTATGCTTTGCTACAGCGGGCGGGGGTTGCTGTAGCAGCCAAAAGACTACGTGAAGTGTCCCAACTCGGTTGGTTTATATGTTATCGCACTATCGTAGAAATCTAATCAGTTTTTGCAAAAATATACTAAACAAAGTAGACGTTTCTAAATTATATTAAACGTGACTTATAGATTTTGAATATTATTATAGTAACTGAATATTATACCAATTGAATATTATTTCAAATGTTAATCATTATACCATAATAAAATTAGGTAAAATATCATTATATCATTTGATCGTTATAATAAAAAAATAATATATGTAATAAATGAAATAAGGTCTTATGATCATTAGAACTTTTGTTATTATTTCAAACGTTACAAACCCGTTCCCATGGGGCTAGGCAGAAACTATAGAACGCCAGCTGCCACGATCCTTACATACTACTTTTGCTTCGTGTACGTTAAATTCTTTAGTCTAAATGTTGGTGAAAGCCGCATCAAAATCCATCGCACAGTTTAGAAGTCCAACGCGGTCACACAGACTGTCATGAAAAGTGAGTTTAATTTATGATATGTACACAACATAGAAGACAAGAGTGACAAGTTTTGACAAGAAGAAAAAACAAAGGAATAAATAGACACTAAAACAAAAATGTTTCTATGACTTGTTGTGGAGATACACCTTTATTTAAAAACGTTGCTACGGAAACTAAGTATTAGATTTTGTTTCTGAAACATTTCAAGAATCCTATTTGAGTCTGATTAGCGTTAATTTATTCTATCAATCAGCGGATCTATGTTTGACTGATAAGCTTCTCAAGAACACTATAATCGTCGAATTAGAGGTCAATGATCCTCTGTACGCAATTGTTCTATTCAGTTACTTGTTGCCGAGTAACTTTCATATTTATAACGAATTTTTTCGACTGACATTGTGACGTTATCTATACTCGGGTTAACTCAGAGGTGAAGCTGTCGCATTTACCCGATAAACGTATTCGGAATATTGTTAGAAGCGATGAACCTAATGGGGCTTATTGGGCATAATTCCATACTGCTGCAAGTAATTTTTGGCTTAGGAATGTAACCCAAGAATGAAAATATTCAATGGTGATTGAGACCACTAAGTAGTTCATGTTACATTAAATGTATTGAAGTTAAATTAGTTAGCACATCAAAAATCAATTTGCCTAGTCTTTTCCCAACTATGTTGGGGTCGGCTTCCAGTCTAACCGGATGCAGCTGTATACTTACTTATTTGCTGTGTATTTTACATGGAGCGACTGCCTATCTGACTTCCACAGCCCTCTTACTGGGTAACAGGATATGTTTGTAAGACTTTCGGACTTCTGACAATTCGTAACGACTGTCAAAGATTCAATGAATGGCAGCTGGGACCAACGATTTAACGTGCTTTCCGAGGCACTGGTATGTTCACCCATCTACGGACCGACCGCGGCAAGCGTAGCTTAATCTGATCGATCTACCTGTGTGGCTGTTACGAGTATTACTTAGCTACGAGCTCCTCAATTAGATAGCACATGTTCAGGAGTTTTACAGCCGATCTATTCTGTAAAATCTCGCCTTGAAAACTTAGGTGAGGTGACGACCTTGGAGTGAGCTGTCATTGCACCTGATGAGATTTCATTGACTTAAGGTATGTTTAGAGAGGTACCAATTAGGTACGAAATATCCATGCATGTTTTATATCTAGCTTCTCAGTAATCTTGGTTACACAAAAATACACCCGCCAAGCTAACGTCAGAATGGCGGGGTATGAAACTATTGCAATAACTTGCGATCCCACGAGGTACTAATTATTTAACAAGTAGCACAATTTTGTACTAATTAGGTACTAATTTTTGAGACATATTTAGACTAATATATTTCTGAGAAATAACCCGCGAAAATTATATGTGTGAAGTTATTAAAGTTTCTCACTCAAAATACGACTGTAGTCTTCAGCGTGTTCGATCTGATCAAAGCCTGTATTGACAGCTCTCTTCAAGGAATGGATCGGCTGTATAACTAAATGATAATATTGTTTTTATTACTAGCAAAGTTCTGTGCACTTGAAGAGAAATTACCGTGAAGGACGAATAATTGTCATTCCTCACGTACTTTCTAAATAAAAACCCACTCGCCGTTTTCTTGGAAGAATTATCAACGACCCGCTTTTATGCAGGCGGATCTCGTTGACAAATTACTTTGAGAATTCTCTCTGAAGTTTCCTTTGATGTAATAATTTGTTCTAAAAATCAATTATCGAAGCATATCACAATCTTTTGTTTGAGCACTTGTGAAATGTTTTATGAATGTTTTTAGTCATGCGTTTTACATTGTTGGCTTTATGATATTAATCTTTTTCTCCTTTTAAGATTTTTTTTACGTAGTATTTAACTTGCTTTTCTGCAATGTAACTAAATTAGAAACTTGATTAATTTAAAGCTTTAAATCTAACCAAGCTCTAGGGATTGAATAAAAAAACTACGAATAGTAACTGCCAAAAACGAGCAAAAAGATAACCCATATTTTCTGCGTATTCTAACCCTACAAAAAATTAAAACACTGCCTGTTGACGTAATTTCTAAGCCCGTATATTTTTTTTTGCGATTCAAGTGTTAAAAATTGCGAAGCTTAAAACAACGGTGACTGATTGCATTAGTTGCGCCATTTTATTTAAAAAACTAGTTTATTTTTGACGTTGGTTGACTACATTTTTGAGATTTAGTGGTGTTGTGTTATATCTAAGATCGACTGCAGCATCTTCATCGAAGCATTAACAAAATGTTGTTTATTGAGGTACTTTTTATGCCCCCCAGGAGGCAACAAAGACTACAGTGTCTTTGTTGCCTCCTGGGGGGCTGCTTTGGGAGGATTATTTGGCTTTGACGAACCTATAATGATAAGAGTGTGAGTATCCAAATCCAGGTCTTCGGGAAAAGAAAGGCCATCCTCTGGAACAGTGTGTTTTCTCTCTAGCTGTTAGTATGCCTGGAGAACATGGTGCCTCTACATCGCTGCTGAAAAGGATCCTGGCTGCTGTCTGTATCCATCTTCAATTAATTGTAGTTTTCTAGCGAATCACTCATTTTGAAAGGCAATTTAAACAACTGTTACACATTGAGAGGTTGGGTCTGATCTGATCTTATTGCACTGCAGTTTCGGCGTGAAATTGAGATGTCTGCAAACATTTACGATTACTGAAAGATAAAAATAAATTATAATTATTTTTCTACCTCCAGGAAATAGTGTCTATGCAATTTGCAATAATGTTGATGGCATTCAAAATGCAACATTGTTTTTGACCTTACATTTAAAAATAGAGAAATTTTTGCATGTGGGGCGCGAATCTGGCCCAGACGATCTAAAATAGATTTTTTACACGTAATACTATTACCTTGTGATTATTCGGTCTGCTGACTTGAATATCCTCTCTGTGTTTAATTATATATCTTAATCAATCCATTGTTGTCAGCTTAGGATGAGATAGATAAAGGATTCTTTACTGCCGACATATTAATAACAAGTATTTCGGTTGGATTGTACGTAATCCTGTATTACGAGTACATCAGTATATTTCTGGTTATTATTTATCTCATTTGTCTTTGATATTTAGGCATTCCGCTCATGAAGGTGTGGTATTTCTAAGCCCGTATATTTTTTTTTGCGATTCAAGTGTTAAAAATTGCGAAGCTTAAAACAACGGTGACTGATTGCATTAGTTGCGCCATTTTATTTAAAAAACTAGTTTATTTTTGACGTTGGTTGACTACATTTTTGAGATTTAGTGGTGTTGTGTTATATCTAAGATCGACTGCAGCATCTTCATCGAAGCATTAACAAAATGTTGTTTATTGAGGTACTTTTTATGCCCCCCAGGAGGCAACAAAGACTACAGTGTCTTTGTTGCCTCCTGGGGGGCTGCTTTGGGAGGATTATTTGGCTTTGACGAACCTATAATGATAAGAGTGTGAGTATCCAAATCCAGGTCTTCGGGAAAAGAAAGGCCATCCTCTGGAACAGTGTGTTTTCTCTCTAGCTGTTAGTATGCCTGGAGAACATGGTGCCTCTACATCGCTGCTGAAAAGGATCCTGGCTGCTGTCTGTATCCATCTTCAATTAATTGTAGTTTTCTAGCGAATCACTCATTTTGAAAGGCAATTTAAACAACTGTTACACATTGAGAGGTTGGGTCTGATCTGATCTTATTGCACTGCAGTTTCGGCGTGAAATTGAGATGTCTGCAAACATTTACGATTACTGAAAGATAAAAATAAATTATAATTATTTTTCTACCTCCAGGAAATAGTGTCTATGCAATTTGCAATAATGTTGATGGCATTCAAAATGCAACATTGTTTTTGACCTTACATTTAAAAATAGAGAAATTTTTGCATGTGGGGCGCGAATCTGGCCCAGACGATCTAAAATAGATTTTTTACACGTAATACTATTACCTTGTGATTATTCGGTCTGCTGACTTGAATATCCTCTCTGTGTTTAATTATATATCTTAATCAATCCATTGTTGTCAGCTTAGGATGAGATAGATAAAGGATTCTTTACTGCCGACATATTAATAACAAGTATTTCGGTTGGATTGTACGTAATCCTGTATTACGAGTACATCAGTATATTTCTGGTTATTATTTATCTCATTTGTCTTTGATATTTAGGCATTCCGCTCATGAAGGTGTGGTATTTCTAGTTTGTTTCCTGACAAATCCCTTCGTGATTGATATTGTATAAAAGCGAGGAGCCGTGGCTAAACAATAACAGCCGCACGTATCGATTGAAGGTTAAGCTAAGTTTGCCGCGGTCTGTTTGTGGATGGCTGACCATCCATAACATATTATCAAGACTCCTCCTTGCCTCGGAAAACACGTTAAGACGTTGGTCCCGGCTGTCATATGTGTCATTTGTGTAGATCTTTGACAGTCGTTACGGGTAGTCAGAAGTCAGAAAGTTTGACGACCAGTCTTACCCAGGGGTGTCGTATTACCCAGTTACTGGGTTGCAGAGGTCAGGTAGGCAGTCGCTCCATGTAAAATACTGTTATTCTGCTGCATCTTGTAAGATCCGACCCTAATATATATAGTTGGGAAAGGGCTAGGCAGATTGATTGATTTTGATATGATATTAAGAATACTAGTATAGTATTTTTATTTCCTATATAGTAAATGTTAAAAATAATTATAAATAAAATAGAACGATGTAATTATTTGACTAAAAAAAGATAGTACTTTGATTTACATTTAATAAAATAATCTCAAAAATCTCTGGAAAAGCGACGTTGCCAGTCAGCGTTGGATGAATGCTCATACCCGAAGGCATTCGTGTGTGTTAGACCAACATTTCGTCAGTTATGTTTAAGTCCTTTATTGTATTAAGGTGTGAGCCTATTGCCATCTTCGGGGCTCAAATCTAGACCCCCTCGGCTCAGGCAGGGATGCCTCGAAGGTCTGTTGGTCGCAAGCAAAACTGCTGAGGGTTCGGTCTGGCAAAGTGTTACTGAGGTTTTCCAATAGGAATTGCTCACTAACAATTGCAATGCCTTTCATTTTGACAATTAGACAACATTCATTGCGTTATTTACGTTGCCAACTACACTAATTTTTCAAACATATATGCAATAAAGGATTATTTTAAAATCCTTCGGATTGTGAAAGTTATGTTGGAGTATTAATTCTATCAGTGTTATACATGTACATGCACGTCAGTGGCCATTTAGTATGCCTATATGATATATTAATAGGGGTTAAAGTATGAAATTGCCGTTTATTGTTTTAGGAACTTGGAATTGACATACAACCTTCGTGGTTTGAGATTTTTGAGTGAAACTTTTTTCACATGGTACCTATGAAGTTCTTCATTTAAAAAATGTGCAACATTCGATTATCAGTTGTTTTTTTTATTCAGCATAGACAAGAAAATTATTATTATGACTTACTTCGAAAATTCGAGTTGTTTTTGAATACGAGTTCCGACGCGGAACTAACGCGGTAGAAACAGCTCGCAATATCAAAGTTGCGTTTGGAGAAGGGACTGCTAATGAACGCACCGTGTGATTTTGGTTTAAACGCTTTGTGATGGAAACTTTGATTTGAAGAACGAACCACGTGGAAGACCACACAGGTGAATAACAATGAATTGAAAGAGATGGTGGAAGCCGATCCGAGCCAAACTACCCAGGAATTAGCGGCATGGTTTAACGTTACCTTACCAACAATATTGACTCACTTGCGTCAAATCAATAAAATAAAAAAATATGAGAAATGAGTGCCTCATGATTTCACTGATCTGCAGAAAGAAATGCGTGTTGAAACTTGTGTTGCCTTGTTGAATCGATACAGAAATGAAGGAATATTGGATCGAATTGTGACATGTGATGAAAAGTGGATTCTTTACGATAACCGTAAGCGAAAAATGCAATGGCTGACCCCAGGTCAAATGCCGCAACAGTGTCCTAAAGCAAAGCTTACAAATAAAAAGGTAATGGTAATTGTTTGGTGATCTCAGCATGGTGTTATTCACTATAGCTTTCTCCAATCTGGTCAAGCAATAACGGCTGATGTCTACAGTGCCGAACTCTGAAAAATGACAGCAAAACTAGCAGTGAAACAGCCCCGTCTCATGAATCGATCTTCACCATTATTGCTCCATGATAACGCGAGACCTCATACAGCACGAGAAACCGTTTTAACTCTACAGGAACTGTTATTAGAAACCATTCGTCACCCTCCGTATTCGCTAGACCTTGCTCCAACGGAGTACCATTTTTTTCGAGATTTGGACAATTGTCTACGTGATAAAAAGTTTTCTTCTCAGGAGGCAGTACAAAATGCTTTCACACAGTTTGTCGAATCTAGATCACGAGAGTTCTAACGCAAAGGCTTATATGTATACTAGCTGACCCGGCAAACGTTGTTTTGCCATATAAATATTTTTTAAGTTCACTAAGGGGTATGAAAAATAGATGTTAGCCGATTCTCAGACCTACTCAATATGCTCACAAAATTTCATGAGAATCGGTCAAGCCGTTTCGGAGGAGTACGGGAACGAACATTGTGACACGAGAAATTTTATATATAAGATTAATCTATGCTTATATGACCTTCCTATTAGATAGGAGCAATGTATATATCATAATAATGGTAATTATTTTAATTAAATAATATGTTACATTAAAAAAAAAACGAATTTCAATTTTTCAGTACAAATCGGCAATTTCATACTTTAACCCCTAATATTAATTAATGCAGAAGTTCTACAAACAACGCGGTAACACGCACATAGAATATCAAGATATTCAGTTCAGAATCTACTTGTACTAGTTGTAATATTCATGAAGAATGATTTAGGTAAAACAATTTTGATTTCAAGTTTATTCAATACCCTCTCGAATAAAACAAAAAAAAAAACCAAATCGGTCCAGCCATCTTCGAGTAATCGGGGAACATACATAAAAAAAAGGTTCGGACGAATTGAGAACCTCCTCCTTTTTGAAGTCGGTTAAAAATAAATTCGCTTTTCGTGTCGTGTCTGTGTGGCCGCGTTGTTCTTCTAAACTACGCAACGGATTTTGATGCAGTTTTCACTATCGTTTAGAGATTTTATTTCGCAAGGTTCATATGTATAATACCTACAATAATATTATATTTGAAACCTTAATATTTTGTCAAGTTGTAAAACCCGTGCGAAGTGGGGCCGGGTCGCTAGTAACGGAATAAATCAACTTCTCAAAAGACAACCAGCAAAAGAACATTCTATTTTTGTATCGCAAAGCAACATTTAGAAGCAACTGAGGTGAGAAGCAAGCTATCCAGAACTGTAAAAGAGAAATGAAAAAGCTGTCCCATATTTTAACTAAAAATTGAACGTACAATATCAGATAGACATTCCTTCAACAGATATTCCATCCAAATGTGTTGCAAAACACACACGTCAAAGTTGTATAAATTTCTATTCTTTTGTTTACTACGTTCCAAGTCTAAAAATACAGCTGATTATTCCCAGACACGGATTATTTTTAGATTCACCAAGAAATTAAGATCGGTTCTAGCCCGAAATAAAACGTGATGAGCGAAGGATAAATAAATTATCTGTATCAGTATAAAAGAAAAATTCTAAAAGGATCAGTTCAATGACTTTCAGTGCTGATTTCCTAAACAGTCCTGCTTCATATCAGCCCGTCAATCTTTATTTATTCGCTTTAGATATTCAAGTCAGCAGACCGAATAATCACAAGGTAATAGTATTACGTGTAAAAAATCTATTTTAGATCGTCTGGGCCAGATTCGCGCCCCACATGCAAAAATTTCTCTATTTTTAAATGTAAGGTCAAAAACAATGTTGCATTTTGAATGCCATCAACATTATTGCAAATTGCATAGACACTATTTCCTGGAGGTAGAAAAATAATTATAATTTATTTTTATCTTTCAGTAATCGTAAATGTTTGCAGACATCTCAATTTCACGCCGAAACTGCAGTGCAATAAGATCAGATCAGACCCAACCTCTCAATGTGTAACAGTTGTTTAAATTGCCTTTCAAAATGAGTGATTCGCTAGAAAACTACAATTAATTGAAGATGGATACAGACAGCAGCCAGGATCCTTTTCAGCAGCGATGTAGAGGCACCATGTTCTCCAGGCATACTAACAGCTAGAGAGAAAACACACTGTTCCAGAGGATGGCCTTTCTTTTCCCGAAGACCTGGATTTGGATACTCACACTCTTATCATTATAGGTTCGTCAAAGCCAAATAATCCTCCCAAAGCAGCCCCCCAGGAGGCAACAAAGACACTGTAGTCTTTGTTGCCTCCTGGGGGGCATAAAAAGTACCTCAATAAACAACATTTTGTTAATGCTTCGATGAAGATGCTGCAGTCGATCTTAGATATAACACAACACCACTAAATCTCAAAAATGTAGTCAACCAACGTCAAAAATAAACTAGTTTTTTAAATAAAATGGCGCAACTAATGCAATCAGTCACCGTTGTTTTAAGCTTCGCAATTTTTAACACTTGAATCGCAAAAAAAAATATACGGGCTTAGAAATTACGTCAACAGGCAGTGTTTTAATTTTTTGTAGGGTTAGAATACGCAGAAAATATGGGTTATCTTTTTGCTCGTTTTTGGCAGTTACTATTCGTAGTTTTTTTATTCAATCCCTAGAGCTTGGTTAGATTTAAAGCTTTAAATTAATCAAGTTTCTAATTTAGTTACATTGCAGAAAAGCAAGTTAAATACTACGTAAAAAAAATCTTAAAAGGAGAAAAAGATTAATATCATAAAGCCAACAATGTAAAACGCATGACTAAAAACATTCATAAAACATTTCACAAGTGCTCAAACAAAAGATTGTGATATGCTTCGATAATTGATTTTTAGAACAAATTATTACATCAAAGGAAACTTCAGAGAGAATTCTCAAAGTAATTTGTCAACGAGATCCGCCTGCATAAAAGCGGGTCGTTGATAATTCTTCCAAGAAAACGGCGAGTGGGTTTTTATTTAGAAAGTACGTGAGGAATGACAATTATTCGTCCTTCACGGTAATTTCTCTTCAAGTGCACAGAACTTTGCTAGTAAAACGGCTGGTACTAAGCAAATTATTTACTTGTCAACAATGATATTTTACTATAATATCATTGCTTGTCAAATAATGATTGTATTGCAGTAATTTGACATTGAGTAACATAACATAACCAATAACAGTATTAAGCCAAAATTAAGATTTGGGTGGTAATAAAGATAATTTGCATTATTTTGACGGAGTAGTAAATTGACATTGTCAATTAGTACTAATAAAATAAAAAAAAAGCAAATTAAAGTGTTTACTTATGCTTATAGCAAGTAGTAAACTGGCAATGGAGTTGGTACTATCAATTACATTTTAATTGTGCACAAAGTAGTAAACTGACAACGTCGGTTGGTACTAACAAGATACTATTACATTTTAACTGTGCACAAAGTAGTAAACTGACAACGTCAGTTGGTACTAACAAGATACTATTACATTTTAATTGTGCACAAAGTAGTAAACTGACAACGTCGGTTGGTACTAACAAGATACTATTACATTTTAACTGTGCACAAAGTAGTAAACTGACAACGTCAGTTGGTACTAACAAGATACTATTACATTTTAATTGTGCACAAAGTAGTAAACTGACAACGTCGGTTGGTACTAACAAGATACTATTACATTTTAACTGTACACAAAGTAGTAAACTGACAACGTCGGTTGGTACTAACAAGATACTATTACATTTTAACTGTGCACAAAGTAGTAAAGTGACAACGTCGGTTGGTACTAACAAGATACTATTACATTTTAACTGTGCACAAAGTAGTAAACTGACAACGTCGGTTGGTACTAACAAAATACTATTGTCACAGGTTGCCCAAAATGTCCCAAATACCACCTCTTGAAACATTTGATTGCGAAGGCGAGCCTATGTCTGTGGGTTTGCGTTGGGAAAAGTGGAAGCATGGGTTGGAAATTTTCCTAACAGCTACGGATGTGAGTGATCCAAAAAAGCGGCAGGCATAATCGGGAACTAAATATTACTCTGAAATTATTATTCATTTGATAATAATTTATACCGCTTATTGACTATTTACTTGATACTATTCTTTCATACCAGCAGCAGACAAAGTGTCTAGATAAATAGTAATTGTTATTGGTTTAGTATAATCAAATTACCTAAACTAGAAAATTAACATAAAAAGTTGGAACTTTTGAATCAATCACTAACAAATTATTATTATTATTCGTATTTGGTCTTGATAAGTCAGATAGTGTTACTGTGTGTTAAGTACGTACTTCGCTAACGAAGTAATGATCAGGTATAGCAGTGTTGGATTATTCCACTAGTGTTTATGAAGATGAAACTCTTGTTATTACTTTGTTAGATTTTAGTGCACAAAAAACGAAGTTTTAAGACTATGTTATTGTAAGTCCTTTGAGAGCAAAGTACTAATCAGTATGGTCGTGTTGGATTATTAACGATTGTTCGTATTTATGAAGAATAATTAATTTTAAGTAATTGAATAATTTATTGATATCTTATGACAGAACGTCAGTGTCACTCTGTCGGAATGAAAGATGACAGTGACGTTCGGAAACGTTCCATTTCAATAACATTTGAATAAACTTGATAAACGTAAATTAATGTTTCACGAATAGAATAATTAATGTTGTACTTATAATATAATATGATATTGATCCTATTGATCAAAACAAAGTCACAGAACGTCAGCTATCACTCTTGTCAGATTAAAGATGATAGTGACGTTCGGAAACGTTACATTTCAGTATTATTTTACTAAACGTAAATTAATTTATAATTTAATAGACAGATGTATTTTATATTCATTGTTTATATTGTGACTTAAAAGACTCTTATCACCAACAACTATTGTAGAGTTGTCGCACAATAGGCAAAGATGGTGGCTATTGATAATCAAGTTTAGACTTGATTATAATAACAATACTGTAAATGAATAAGTAATAATTAATATGATATTAATAATGTTTCTCATGAATTTACATTGCAATTACTATGTACCAAGTTTTTTCTAAATAACTTGTAACAATAGTCATGACCTGTGATTGACAGAAATAAATCATGACCTGTGATTGGTTGGAACTAATATAGTATCAGATCTTACTTCTAGATTATAAATAAACATTAACTATGTTCCTAAATGATCCCTTAATGTTTAAAACAGTTTCACAACATATGATTTGTTAATTAATACCTATTTTAAAAGTTATTTGGCAATTATGTATAAGCATCTGTGATTGGTCTAAAATAAGCGGCAAGAGGTGGGAATAGTTTGTAGTGTCAGTAATATTTAAAAAGTATAAAAGACGGGACTACCCCGAATTAGCGGGGAAAAAGGTGTTTGAAAAGGGATTCGACGCTTGGCTGCCGTTGCGAGCGGTTGTGTGCTGCCGCTCCCTCCCGCTGCCCCGGCTCGCTGAGTCATCGCTCCCCACCCGTCACTGCGCTGCGCTCTCGCGGCGCGCATCGTAGTCGCCCCGACTACGTCCGATCGTTCGACGAATTAATTATTTATTTAATTAATTCCTCGACTTACGATCACCAAAGAGTCTTTTTCAAGACTACTGTTTCTTAATAGTTATTGTCAAAACGTGTGTAGCTGCACTTTTGGCCCCTTACGGGTAAAATCCACAGTTTCGTGGTCCTCGGTGGAAACCTTACGGTGCCAACGTAGCCGAGTGGGGTGTTGACCCAACACACCCGCCGAACCCCTTCCGGGGGAGGCAGACAGTTGGACGGGTCCCAGTGTTAACCGGCCTTGGGGGATCTCCTAGTCGGCACTGGTGTACTGTTTTCCTTCCACAGCTTGCACCTAGTGTCTTTAGGGTGTGTCTACACCCTTCGCGCTAGTGGTAGTTAGGGCCCCGTCGCACAATAAGACTGGCGACGGGTTCTCAGCTAGGGCTCGCCAGTAGGGTCAGGCCTCCCTGTCGTCACCGGCAGGGAGGGTTAGGCACCCCCGGGCTGTCCCACCCGGGGTGTTAGGTGTTAGGACTGGTTAGGGTTTTACGTTTCTTTTGCCATGGCAGCGATGGCAAAGTCAGCTGCGTCGGTAAAGAGGTCCGTCCTTGAGGATATCCTTAAGGACCCGGACTCCTTTATTAACGCTCTGCTTTCCGTGCCCGACTTCCGAGCCAAAATCGGAGCAAAACTAGCTGAGTCTCAGCATAGCCCCCTCCCCCCCTCTCCCCCTGCCCCCGTCTCAGACATCGCTACTTTCAGCGATGCTCTTGAGCCCACCCCGCGTCTCCCCGTAGTGGAGGAATGCCTTTCCGAATCCGAGTCTATGGACGCGGAGGACATTCCCCCACAAATTCTATCTGATATGGAGTCGGAGCATTCTGCTCAGGACGCTCCCGCCTCCCCTTCTTCTTCTTCCGAGGATGACGGCTTTCAGCCGGTCCTAGGACAGAAGAAGAAGAGGAAGGCGAAACGCTCAGCCGCCTCCTCCTCCAAGGCAAAGAAGGGGAAGAATCTTTCTTCCCCCCCTACTTCCCCTTCTTCTCCTCCTACCCTTACCCCCCCCGTGACCTCCTCTGCCCCCCCCGTATCCAACCCGTCCTCCTCGCAGGAGGCGAAATCTGCCCCTAAAAAGTCGGCCCCCCCGCCCCCTGTTTACCTCCAGGACAAGGCGAAGTGGACCGACGTGTCGAAATGGTGCACAGATCATAAGATCGCGTACACCAACGCCCGCTCTACCCAACAGGGTATTAAAATCTCGATCCCTACATCGAGTGATTTTAGGGAATTAACGAAGCTTCTCAGGGCGAGAGGTGTGTCCTTTCACACCTACTCCCTACCTGAGGAGCGTCAGACTAGGGTCGTGATCCGTAGGATCCCCAAAGAAATCCCGGTAGAGGATATTAAAGCCGACCTTCAGTCGCAAAATATCCCCGTGGACGAGGTCCACCGGATGCATCGCTCCAGAGGGAAGGATGCTTACGACATGGTCCTCGTGGTCTGTTCCCCCTTTGAGGGGTACCACCCCATTTTTAAGGTTAGGACCATCTGTGGTCTCGTGGGTTTCGAGATAGAGAAGCCCAGAAAGAATGGCACCGTTGGTCAATGCCACCGGTGCCAACTCTATGGGCATTCGCAGCGGAACTGCTATGCGAGGCCCAGGTGCGTCAAGTGCCTGGGTGATCATGGCACTTCCGATTGTTCTCGTGATCGCACGGTATCCACGGAGCCACCCAGCTGTGTGCTGTGTGGTGAGGCTGGTCACCCAGCCAATTATCGGGGCTGTCCTAAAGCCCCAAAAAGTTCATCCGGAAAGCTGAACAAGCGTGCGGACGCTCGTCAGCAGAGGGAATGCCCTTCCGGTTTTAAAATCCCCTCATCTGAGTTGCCTACGCGGCTAAGTCCCCAGAGACCTAACCCGTGGTTTTCAGGTCTCCATCAGCAGGCTTTTCCTGCGTTGGTACCCACGCAACCACCCCCGGCTCTCATGGGACTTAGCATCCCTAAACCCCCCCTTGCCCCCCCCCCTAATCCTGCGCAGGCTCCTAAGGCAGCCGTCAATACCGCCGCTAAGGCTACCCCGCCTCTAGCCCCTATCACCACCCCGGTGGCCGGTCCCAGTCAGGTTGACTCGTTCAACATTATCACTGGGACCTTCCTTACTTTTTGCACCCCCCGTGCTATCCAGATGGCTAATGAGCTGACCGCCGCCACTAGCGCCGGCGATCTGCTCAGGATCCGAAATATCTATAATGCGTACCCGGAGATTACGCAAGCCCTTGTCTCCCTCTCCACTAAATCCAACCCGTAATGGATAGAGGAGTTATTGCAAGAGTTAAGCCCCGATCCCTTAAATTAGGGTTTTTTAACGCCAATGGCCTGAAAGGCCAACGCGATGAGGTCTCCGCTTTCCTCCGTGACCACGATTTAGATGTCCTCCTCGTACAGGAAACCTTTTTAAAACCCAGCCACCGTAATCCGTCAATTGCGAATTATCGCGTAATTCGCAATGATAGGACTCGGTGTCACAAGGGCGGTACCTTGATTTATTATAAGTCTACTCTATATTGCATCCCTTTGGATCCCCCCCCTCTCTCACGTTTGGAAGTGTCTGTCTGCCGCCTTGGCATGACAGGTCACCAGCCGATCACCTTGGTATCGGCTTACCTTCCCCCCATTTCTACTACAGAAAATTTTGAAATACTTAACGTTGACCTCGCGATCCTACTTGGCTTGAGTGATTCCGTAATTATTGCGGGTGATCTCAACGCCAAGCATTCCGCTTGGAATAGCAGCGCAACCAACACCAGAGGCAAACGCTTATTTGACCTTTGTTCCCTTTTAAATTTCGACGTCATTGCCCCAATGACTCCGACTCATTTCCCCGGTAACCTTGACCACCGCCCGGATGTACTTGATGTAGCGCTTCTAAAGAATGTCAATCTTCGATTGGACTCTATAGAAGCGATACATGAATTAAACTCTGACCACCGACCAGTCGTCGTTAAGCTGGTCTCCCGCCTTGGTCACTTTGACCCCACCCAACCTTTACCTACTAAAAAAGTGACGGATTGGAGGAAAGTAAGCGAGTGCCTGAAATCCTCCTCTTCCCCCCACTTAGATTCCATCCCCGACCAGTTTGACTCTATCGCTGACACGACGGCCGCGATCGACTCATTTACGGAACACGTACAATCTGTCCTGAACGATTGTTCAAGGGAAGTTCCTGTGATGGATGACCATCGCGGGAAGTTGCCGGACGATGTACGTGAGCTGTTAAATGAGAAGAACGCGGCGGTCCGTGCCTACAGCAGCTTTCCTTGTCGTGCGAACAAAGTCCACATGCGTTATTTACAGAAATCTGTAAAGACTCGTATGGAGGATCTGCGTTCCGCTAGCTGGGATAAGATGCTGAGCGATTTAGAGCCAAACCATCTTGCCTTCTGGCAGCTCCAGAAGAAACTCACGTCCCGAGGATTTACCTCTATGCCCCCTCTAGTCCGCCCCGATAACACCATCGCGTTTGACGATGTCGACAAGGCGGAATGCCTTGCTGACAGTCTCGAGGCGCAATGCACACCTAGCGCTCTACCGGTTGACCAAGCTCACCTCTCTGAGGTCGACGCGGAAGTCGAACGTAGAGCTTCCCTTCCTCCCGTTGAGGACCCTGATTGTCCCCTGCCCCCCGTCACGCCGGACGAGGTGCAGGAGATAATCAAGGGTCTAAAACCCCGCAAAGCCCCTGGTTCAGATGGACTCACCAATAGGGTGTTCCAACTGTTCCCAGCAAATTTAATTATGCTAATGACCATCATCTTCAATGGTGCCATGAGCAATAATATTTTCCCCCAAGCCTGGAAACAGGCCACCGTTATCGGTATACCTAAGCCCGGCAAGCCCAAGAGCGAGCCCACTAGTTACCGCCCCATTAGCTTGCTCAATGTTCTCGGCAAGATCTATGAGAGACTTATTTATAAGCGACTCAGGGATTATGCCGAGACAAAGGGCCTCATCCCGAACGAACAATATGGGTTCCGAACCCAGCACTCCTGTGTGCAACAGGTTCACCGTATCGTCGAACACATAAGCGCTAATTTTCAGCGCAGTTTGATGACGGGCGCGGTCTTTTTCGATATAGCGAAAGCGTTTGACAAAGTCTGGCACAACGGCTTAATTTATAAGCTGTACAAACTCGGAGTGCCTGACCGTCTCGTGCTCATCCTACGAGACTTTTTGTCGAACCGTACGTTTCGTTACCGTATTGAAGGGGCACTTTCTGCCCCCCACCCGATTCGCGCGGGGGTCCCACAGGGCTCCGTAATTTCTCCTCTTATTTTCACACTATTTACTAGCGACATCCCGAAAAGTAAAAAGGCTCAGTTGGCTCTGTTTGCAGACGATACGGCCATATACTGTTCGGGACGTGACCAAAACGTGATAGCTCGTAATCTCCAAACAGCAGTCGATACCCTCGGCTGCTGGTTCCGTCGGTGGAGAATCGAGGTCAATCCTGACAAGAGTCAAGCGGTTCTCTTTTTGAAACCGTATTTCTCACGTTCCATTCCCCGACCAATCACCATGTTTGGTAAGCCGATCCCTTGGGAGAAGCGAGCCAAATATCTGGGGGTGACTCTCGATCAACGCCTCTCCTTTGCGGAGCACATTAAGCTGGTACGTTCACGGGCCGCTTTTGCCCTCGGTAGATTACATTACGTTTTAAATGCACGCAGCAAACTATCTCTTAAGTGCAAATTGCGCATTTACACTGCGTGCATTCGTCCCATCATGACGTATGCGGGTTCGGTATTTGCACACGCCAAACCCCGCTATCTGCATCGGATGCAGACATTACAGAACCGTTTCCTCCGAAGGATAACGGGCGCCCCTTGGTTCGTTCGGAACGCGGACCTCCACCTTGACCTCAGGATCCCCACGATCCATCAATTTTTGAAGCGCGGCTCGAAGCGTTTCTTTGATGCCGCCGCGAAGCATCGCAACCCTTTGGTTGTCGAGGCCGCGCGTTATACCCCCTCTCAAATTAGTAAGACTCGCCGTCCGCGTCATATTCTCACCGACCCTGATGACCCCATAACCCTCCTTCAGGAGAGTAGCAAGGCCACCAGTACGGTTTATAAACGTAGACCACCCCGGAATACATTCCGACCTCGCCGCCGAGGTCGCAATCGTAACCGCCCCCCCCCCTATCCCCTACTCGGTGAAGCTGTGCCAGCTGGGGGCACAGCTGAGCCTGTAGCACTTGTCCCCCCCGTCATGATCCAGCCTGCCCCGTCTGGCTGTCATATTATTATTAGCGACGCTCAGTCGACTAATAATTTACCTTAGTTTTAGGCCTGGCCGGGGGCTTTAAGTTCGCTTAAAGAACCCACAGGAAACGCCCGGTTGAGCAGTCTCGACCCTTAGTGGTCAACTGCGAGATGCCATATATAAATAACTAACTAAATAACTAACTAAGAATTAGCGGGACTCGTTACGCTAGCTGTCGTACGGTAAAGACCCTCTGGTCTCTGCCGTAAATATAAAGCTGCTAAGGAGGTCCTCGCCACAAGGAGACGTACACTAACGTGGAAAACTCTAGCTGGTAAGCCAAAGCGAGCTGGAACGCCGTAAGGCGGAAGTTCTGGCTAAAATCATCCAAGTATTTTGGTTACAACTGTTAGACGGTACAGACAGACCATGAGTGGTGTCCCATGTCCGTAATTATTAAGTTGCTAAAAGTTATAATACGTCATTGGCTAAGCTAATGTAAAACATCACTCTGCATAGCAGAAGTTCTGTGTAAAATGGATTCTCTTGGATCTTGTGAAAGATCCAACTACAATGTTGAGTTGATTGATATTATATCTTGATTATTGTTGATAACTATGTTGTTCTGTATGTGTTATAATACGACTAATATTGCTCATGGTATTATGCAGTTCCTATCTATTGTTATAGTTGCTAACTTTGAGAAATGATCTATGATGATCTGATCTATATTTGTAGGTAATGTTATACCTAACAATGACTGATCCTGATGTACAAATGTATATACGTATGTATGTAAAATACTTTAAGTTCCCGTGTTCCCCCAACCGTTTGAAGATGAACACCACGTTAATCAAATTGTTCAACTTACTAGACCTTGTGCCATAGGGATGAACATTATAAAAGAAGTTTTCCTTCATGATAATGAGGGTAGCTCGTTCGTTCGTCAACACCGTTAATATTGAGTCCGTATATTTAATTCACTTAAAAAGTAAACAACGAGTTATTTATAGTGAAAACAACTATAAACACTATAGGAACCAGTAAACAGTGTGTGACAGTGTTGTCTAGTGGCCTATTACAACGTTTTGATCTAAAATCAATAAAATGAAAAAGTGACTTGTGTACCTACTTCAATCCAAAATCCAAGAAACAAAACTGTATGACAAGCAGTTATTTGTGCGGAACTACAATTCGAATTTAAAAACTTACGAGTGCGTTAATAATAATACTGGATCTATTCGTATAATTCATAATTGGTGGTGATAATAAAATTCGTTATAAATATACTGTGACAACGCATTAACTTAAACAAAATAATGGGTGGTCTACCTACATCCTAAAATAATAAATTTATAAACAGAAGAAAAATTATTGGCCGTGTTATGTACTTACTTGTCGAGGCGCGAGTTCGCATCTCACTAAGTGCTGTACTTTTTGGATTTATATAACATTCATTAGCAGCCTGAGACACGTTTTAAATAATTATAATACTGACGATATCGAAAGTAGGATGGAAGAAAACTCAAGACTGATGTTTAATAATGATGAGGTTCTCAGTAACAATGTTACGATTAGAAATAAATATAAGTCAGTTACTTCTAACAGTTCATTTGAATTATCAGAAAAAGAGGAAGAATATAGATCGCTTTGTTCGAGGTCCTCTTACGAGCTAAACCATAGCTATCCCGACTTATATTTAAAAACAAATGACGATGTGAAAGAACTGAAAAACAGAATATGTCAACTCGAAGAAAAGTTAATAATTGCAGAATCTGAAATAGAGAACTTGTTGTTAGAAAATAGTTCTCAAGCTAAAAAAATCACTGATTACAAACTAAAAATCGACAAATTGACCCATATATGTACAACTTCAACTTCAAAAAAATCCGAGACCAAAATAAAACGCAAAAGTCTTATTAGAACCAAGCTTGACTTTAAATATACACAACAAAGTCCTATTCAACAAACTGGTATAAATAATACGTCGAAAGATACAATAATAGGACCTAACGTGGTTCAAAATGATATACATACTTGTCTATGTGATGTACCACAGCGAGCAACACTAGAGGGCACCACCAATTTGAACGCTACGAGCTCAATGACACGACGAAATATAACTACAAAAAACGCTCACTTAAATAAGTTATGTATAATAAGTGACAATAATGTTAATGACATATTAGGGATTGCCGAAAACACCTTTCCAAATGACAAAATATTCCACTATTGTATGCCGAAGGCGGGTATAATGGAAATCCTTGCAACGATAGACATAAAACTTGTAAATTACACGCCTAATGATTATTGTATAATCTTCCTAGGGGAAAAAGACTTTTTAGTCTCCAAAAATTATGCTGAATTGGTGGATCATATAAAATGTAAACTTGAAAAGATATTGCATACAAATGTTATTGTATGTTGTCCTACTTTTAAATTAAAATGGAATACTAGTCTGTTTAATATGAGAATAGAAGCTTTTAATCGACTCTTGTACCTAAGTAATAAGATTTTTAAATTTGCGTACACTTTTGATACTAACAAACAACTAGAGTATTCATATGAAATGTTTTCCAAGTATACCGGCAAAGTTAATAATACAGCAATAGAAAATGTGTTCGGGAATTTGAAAAACTTTTTGGAGCTTTTTAGACTTTCAGATCATGAACATGTTTGTGGTTATAATAATTGTAATATGACGCAAACATTTCAAGATAGTGAAAAGTGTCGGTTGAAACCAGGTACAATTCCTTTTTACTTCAACAAAATGAACACAAACCAACTATCATCTAAAGTTGTAACTAATTGTAGCACAGTTTTTGACGACACTGATCTTTTTCGTGAATAATGGATCAAATAAAGTCTGTGAAAGTACCTTGATGCAGAAAACCAGCTGCCTAAGGATATTTCATCAAAATGTATGTGGAATAAGAAATAAAAAAACTGAGCTCGAATTATACATTGCAACCACGGGTATTCAGTTGGACTACCTGTGTATAACAGAACATTTCTTAAATCTACAATCTGCTCATGTATTTAACTTTTCCAATTATAATTTAGTTTCATACAACACAAGGACGAACAAAAAAAGGGGAGGTAGTCTTATTTTAGCAGATCTAAATAAAGAAAGTGAAAATATTGATTTTGTAGAAAAATTGTATAGATCAGATAGTTTTGAAATATGTGGGGTTAAAGATCTTGAAACAGGGTTACATCTTTGTTGTTGCTATAGAAGTCCTTATGATAAAAATTTTGAAAGTTTTATATCTAGTTTAGAAATATTGTTAGAACATTTTATTAACAAGAAGTGCATTGTATGTGGTGACTTTAATATTGACGTACTTGTAGATAGCAAGAAACATACTGAATTTTTAAGCATATTGACATCTTATAATTTTCGATACCTTATAAATACTCCTACTTTTATACGGAACAACGCATATTCATGTTTAGACAACATAATTACAAATCTCGCTGATGATGACATAGATCAGTGTTTCGTTGATCACAATGGCTTGGCAGATGGTCATGGTGGACTTTTCTGCAATGTATTTCTTGAAAAAATTAATAAGAAATCGAAAAACTCTGATCAAAGTATAATAATAAAAAAAAGAATATTTAATGATAAAAATAGCATGGCTTTCAAGAAAAGTATAAGTAATCAAAATTGGACTAATATGGGAATAAATAGTTTTATAAGCTGTCTTGGTAAAACATTCCAAGATTGTTACCGAAAGAAGTCAATTAGTATAAAGCCATATAAAAACAGATCAATACAGTGGATTACTAAAGGGGTTAAAGTTTCAAGTAAGATGAAAAGAGTACTATGCTCAGGTACAGTAAATAATGCCAGCCTTAAAAAGTATAAAAACAACTATGTTCGAATTTATAGAAGAGTTATTCAGCAAATTAAAAAAAAGGCCATAATAAATCAATTAAAAACCGCTACAAATATTACTAAACAGACGTGGAAACTTGTTAATGAAAGTACAAAGAAAACAACAAATAGGCAATGTAGAAATTTAATCCTAAAAGTGAACAATAAAGTGATAACTGATCCCCAGCAGATAGCAAATCAATTCATTGACAGTTTTGTGTTCAAATCGTCACTTGCTAGCAATGAAAAAGAAAGGGCAATGACTTTTCTATTAGACAGTACAAAAAGAGTCGAAAGTGACTTAACCTTCCATAAAACCACACCATCTGAAGTCACAAAGATTATTTGTAAAATGGCCAATAAAAAATCTTGTGGTTTTGATGACTTACCGATAACTATATTGAAGGAGAATATAGACTCTTTGGCATTCCCTCTTTCTGATTTTTTTAATAAATGTTTCGAAGAGTCGATCTTTCCAGATCAGTTGAAATTGGCTAAAGTAGTTCCAATATTCAAAAAAGGTATTAAGACTGATCCGAAAAATTACCGACCGATCACTTTTGCCAACCTTATCGAAAGTTTTCGAAAAAATAATTAAAACTAGGCTGATGGTACATTTAAATGTAAATAAAATCATTAACTTAAGACAATTTGGGTATCAGAAAGGCGTCGGTTGCTCAGATGCAATAAACACTCTGTTAAATGACATAATTAATAAATTAAATGACAAAATGAAAGTGGCTGGGCTTTTCGTTGACCTTAGCTCTGCTTTTGATACGATTGATTATGAATTACTACTAACTAAACTTGAATATTATGGTATCAGAGGCAAGTCCTTACAACTTTTAAGATCCTACTTACAAAATAGGCGAATGTTTGTTGAAATAAAAAGCATCGATGAAAGTAATCATGAAGTCATATACACCTCTAAAATTACAAATATAAAACGTGGTGTGCCCCAAGGCTCCATTTTAGGACCAATACTATTTATTATATTTACAAACGACTTACTTAACTTTATGCATTACGTTCAGCCTGATGTTAAACTTGTTGTTTTTGCAGATGATACAAATATAATAATTGGGGCGAATGACTTAAAAGAATTGACCAAAAATGTAAATAAAAGCCTACAAAATCTCTGCGATTGGTTTACAGCTAATAACCTTTTGCTAAATACAAGTAAGACTAATATAATTTTATTTAAGACTACAACTCGCAATAATGACAATTTAGATGTACAAATCAAAGGAGACAAAATTGAATTAGTGGACAAGGTCAAATTTTTAGGGATTAACATAGATGAGCATTTAAATTGGAAACAGGAGCTAGCTGCTATTGACTCATCGATTTCATCAGCATGCTATGCACTCAGGAGCCTAAGAGATATGTTGGATCTAATGCAACTTAAGGCTATATATTACGCGCTGGTAGAATCTAGATTACGATACAGCATAATGCTTTGGGGTAACAGCTACAGTTATAACTGTCAGAAAGCCTTTATTTTACAGAAACGTGCCATAAGGATTATAGTAAGGATCTCACAAAGAGACTCGTGTAGAGAGCACTTTAAAAAATTAGACATTTTAACAGTACCGAGTTTATATATATTAGTAATCCTAAATCACTTTGCTAAGTATATTCATGAGTATGAATCACAAGAGGAACGTAGGATAAGAGAAAGCACGAGAAGGAAGGAATTTAAACACAAAATGGCACCAAATTTTAATATAGCTAAGCATTGTTCCAGATACCAGGCAGTGGAGTTATTTAATAGGTTACCGACTGACTTAAAGTTATTAATTTATAGCTCTCACTCTTTCAAAATTAACTTAAAAGCCTTCTTGTTGGAAAAATGTTTATACTCGGTATCAGAATTTATGTCAAGTGATAAAAATAGTCACTATAAAAATAGCAGTAAACTTTAAATATTAAATTATTTTTGACCTAATACTGTTCTCATCACTGGGACCTTGATGAAGTTCTACACTAAATATTTTGACATTGAACATTTACCTGCTATTAATTTGACATTATATTTCTTTGTTGACATATTTTAAATTAATTGACTCATAATATACTAAGCATTTCACATCAATTTTAACTTAGACAATCAATTTTAGACTTCAATTTTAGACTTTTAAATGTATTGTTTCTGCATGTGATAATTTTATTTAATATGTAATTTTCAACACAATGTAAATTGTTCATGAAAAAATAAATGAAATGAAATGAAAATGAAATGATAACGAGATCCAACTTGTTAGAGAGGCTCTATCATCAAATAACTGGGATCCAGTGATAAATATTTATAGGATATTTCAAACCGAGCTTTGGACGCACGACGGCCTTTTGTTGAGAGGAAGTAAGATTGTTATACCTCTTAAATTACGTCAACAGTATTGAAGGCAGCACACGAAGGACATCCTGGCATTGGCGCTATGAAAGCGCGCTTACGGACCAAAGTTTGGTGGCCCAAAATAGATAGCGACGCTGAAAAACTGGTAAAAGGCTGGAAGGGTTGCACCTTGGTTTCTGCGCCGAATCCCCCAATGCCAATGAAACGTCATGAGCTGGCATCAAAGCCTTGGGTTGATTTTGCAATCGACTTTCTGGGTCCTTTGCCTAGCGGACATCACCTTTTTGTCATAGTAGACTACTATAGTAGATACAAAGAAATAAAATCAATGAAGTCGATTACATCTGTTAAAACAATTAAAATTTTCAAAGAAATATTCTCTAGGTTAGGAACGCCCCTCACCATTACCGCAGACAACGGCAGACAGTTTGTTAGTGAGGATTTCAAATCCTTTTGTCAGAACTTAGGAATACACATTTTTATACTACACCCTACTCCCCTCAACAAAACGGCGAAGTTGAACGACAAAATCGCGACATTCTAAAACGTCTCAGAATTAGCCAAAGCGAAAAGTCAAATTGGTATGATGACTTGTTACTATATCTCACGATGTACAATAGCACTCCTCACTCAACCACCGGTAAAACTCCGTCCGAGTTATTTTTCAGTAGACAGTTTAGGGACAAAATACCTTCGTTTACAGATTTAGAATCGCCGTCAATTTCCGGAATCAATGACAGAGACAAAATAATGAAAGAAAAAGGAAAGGAATATGCCAATGGGGCTATCCCCATTGGCATATTCCTTTCCTTTTTTTTTTTTTTTTTTTTTTTTCCTGCTTTCCTTTTCCTATGAAAAGGAAAGCAGGAGATGTAGATATAGGAATTGGAGAAAAGGTGTACGTCAAGAATATGGTAAAAGAAAACAAACTTTCTACAAACTTTAATCCAACAACACACACTGTTTTTAACTGTAATGGGCCGGAATATAATATAAGGAACGACGAGACAGGACAAGAATTGAGGAGAAACATCATTCATTTAAAAAGAATTGAAGGCCAATGGAAAGTACGTGAAGATAACAAAATTGATTCGGACAACATCAGTGATAGTAGTGTCGATAGTGAATTATAAATACTAACTACTCGAATTAAACTAAATCATGGGAAAAATGTATAGGCATATATTTTTGATTTTTGTATACCATTGCTGGTTTCTTTTAAAATACTATTTTGTAGTTGTACCCATTGAATTTGTTAAAAAGGGAAAGGTGTGATGATTAATGTATAAATAAATAAATGGTATAGTCGTGGACACGTGCGCGAGGTGGGGGACAGAAGCGAACGGACTGCCAAGCCGAGCGGACGTGCGGCGCGACTATTACGAAATAGCACTATAGTGTTTTATTACCTGCCAGTACATCTGATACTTACCCGAGGTGACAAGTGGACGTCACAATGCCATTCAATTTGATAGGGCAATTGATCAATAATAGGATAGAGCCACCTAGAACTGAATTTGAAAATAAAATTGGAGGTGTTGGTCCCATATAAAATTGATTAACTTTGCTTGGGTACTTTTTGAGTTAGCTTCAATAATACGTATTTTTTCCCCACTTTTATATGGATGATGTTCTAGTTTGTTTTGCACGTAGTGGTATTAAAATTTTTGTGGGGTAGGTACACAACTAAAAAGTGAAAAATAAAAACTTTTTGACAAAAAAATACAACCGACTTCCAAAAACAACACTACAAAGTGAAAAATAACTTTAATTTCGGAAGTCGGTGGCAAAAAACGAAAATACATTTAACTAGACACCGACTTCCGAAATTAAAGTTATTTTTCACTTTGTAGTGTTGTTTTTGGAAGTCGGTTGTATTTTTTTGTAAAGCTTTTATAATAAATAAAGATTGCCTGTTGCTTCTTCATGCAGTCTTATCTAAATTCGTAGCTCATACAAATATAGAATTTATTCAACACCTCCAATTTTATTTTCAAATTCAGTTCTAGGTGGCTCTATCCTATTATTGATCAATTGCCCTATCAAATTGAATGGCATTGTGACGTCCACTTGTCACCTCGGGTAAGTATCAGATGTACTGGCAGGTAATAAAACACTATAGTGCTATTTCGTAATAGTCGCGCCGCACGTCCGCTCGGCTTGGCAGTCCGTTCGCTTCTGTCCCCCACCTCGCGCACGTGTCCACGACTATACCATTTATTTATTTATACATTAATCATCACACCTTTCCCTTTTTAACAAATTCAATGGGTACAACTACAAAATAGTATTTTAAAAGAAACCAGCAATGGTATACAAAAATCAAAAATATATGCCTATACATTTTTCCCATGATTTAGTTTAATTCGAGTAGTTAGTATTTATAATTCACTATCGACACTACTATCACTGATGTTGTCCGAATCAATTTTGTTATCTTCACGTACTTTCCATTGGCCTTCAATTCTTTTTAAATGAATGATGTTTCTCCTCAATTCTTGTCCTGTCTCGTCGTTCCTTATATTATATTCCGGCCCATTACAGTTAAAAACAGTGTGTGTTGTTGGATTAAAGTTTGTAGAAAGTTTGTTTTCTTTTACCATATTCTTGACGTACACCTTTTCTCCAATTCCTATATCTACATCTCCTGCTTTCCTTTTCCTATCCCCATTGGCATATTCCTTTCCTTTTTCTTTCATTATTTTGTCTGTCATTGATTCCGGAAATTGACGGCGATTCTAAATCTGTAAACGAAGGTATTTTGTCCCTAAACTGTCTACTGAAAAATAACTCGGACGGAGTTTTACCGGTGGTTGAGTGAGGAGTGATATTGTACATCGTGAGATATAGTAACAAGTCATCATACCAATTTGACTTTTCGCTTTGGCTAATTCTGAGACGTTTTAGAATGTCGCGATTTTGTCGTTCAACTTCGCCGTTTTGTTGAGGGGAGTAGGGTGTAGTATAAAAATGTGTATTCCTAAGTTCTGACAAAAGGATTTGAAATCCTCACTAACAAACTGTCTGCCGTTGTCTGCGGTAATGGTGAGGGGCGTTCCTAACCTAGAGAATATTTCTTTGAAAATTTTAATTGTTTTAACAGATGTAATCGACTTCATTGATTTTATTTCTTTGTATCTACTATAGTAGTCTACTATGACAAAAAGGTGATGTCCGCTAGGCAAAGGACCCAGAAAGTCGATTGCAAAATCAACCCAAGGCTTTGATGCCAGCTCATGACGTTTCATTGGCATTGGGGGATTCGGCGCAGAAACCAAGGTGCAACCCTTCCAGCCTTTTACCAGTTTTTCAGCGTCGCTATCTATTTTGGGCCACCAAACTTTGGTCCGTAAGCGCGCTTTCATAGCGCCAATGCCAGGATGTCCTTCGTGTGCTGCCTTCAATACTGTTGACGTAATTTAAGAGGTATAACAATCTTACTTCCTCTCAACAAAAGGCCGTCGTGCGTCCAAAGCTCGGTTTGAAATATCCTATAAATATTTATCACTGGATCCCAGTTATTTGATGATAGAGCCTCTCTAACAAGTTGGATCTCGTTATCATGAAGGAAAACTTCTTTTATAATGTTCATCCCTATGGCACAAGGTCTAGTAAGTTGAACAATTTGATTAACGTGGTGTTCATCTTCAAACGGTTGGGGGAACACGGGAACTTAAAGTATTTTACATACATACGTATATACATTTGTACATCAGGATCAGTCATTGTTAGGTATAACATTACCTACAAATATAGATCAGATCATCATAGATCATTTCTCAAAGTTAGCAACTATAACAATAGATAGGAACTGCATAATACCATGAGCAATATTAGTCGTATTATAACACATACAGAACAACATAGTTATCAACAATAATCAAGATATAATATCAATCAACTCAACATTGTAGTTGGATCTTTCACAAGATCCAAGAGAATCCATTTTACACAGAACTTCTGCTATGCAGAGTGATGTTTTACATTAGCTTAGCCAATGACGTATTATAACTTTTAGCAACTTAATAATTACGGACATGGGACACCACTCATGGTCTGTCTGTACCGTCTAACAGTTGTAACCAAAATACTTGGATGATTTTAGCCAGAACTTCCGCCTTACGGCGTTCCAGCTCGCTTTGGCTTACCAGCTAGAGTTTTCCACGTTAGTGTACGTCTCCTTGTGGCGAGGACCTCCTTAGCAGCTTTATATTTACGGCAGAGACCAGAGGGTCTTTACCGTACGACAGCTAGCGTAACGAGTCCCGCTAATTCGGGGTAGTCCCGTCTTTTATACTTTTTAAATATTACTGACACTACAAACTATTCCCACCTCTTGCCGCTTATTTTAGACCAATCACAGATGCTTATACATAATTGCCAAATAACTTTTAAAATAGGTATTAATTAACAAATCATATGTTGTGAAACTGTTTTAAACATTAAGGGATCATTTAGGAACATAGTTAATGTTTATTTATAATCTAGAAGTAAGATCTGATACTATATTAGTTCCAACCAATCACAGGTCATGATTTATTTCTGTCAATCACAGGTCATGACTATTGTTACAAGTTATTTAGAAAAAACTTGGTACATAGTAATTGCAATGTAAATTCATGAGAAACATTATTAATATCATATTAATTATTACTTATTCATTTACAGTATTGTTATTATAATCAAGTCTAAACTTGATTATCAATAGCCACCATCTTTGCCTATTGTGCGACAACTCTACAATAGTTGTTGGTGATAAGAGTCTTTTAAGTCACAATATAAACAATGAATATAAAATACATCTGTCTATTAAATTATAAATTAATTTACGTTTAGTAAAATAATACTGAAATGTAACGTTTCCGAACGTCACTATCATCTTTAATCTGACAAGAGTGATAGCTGACGTTCTGTGACTTTGTTTTGATCAATAGGATCAATATCATATTATATTATAAGTACAACATTAATTATTCTATTCGTGAAACATTAATTTACGTTTATCAAGTTTATTCAAATGTTATTGAAATGGAACGTTTCCGAACGTCACTGTCATCTTTCATTCCGACAGAGTGACACTGACGTTCTGTCATAAGATATCAATAAATTATTCAATTACTTAAAATTAATTATTCTTCATAAATACGAACAATCGTTAATAATCCAACACGACCATACTGATTAGTACTTTGCTCTCAAAGGACTTACAATAACATAGTCTTAAAACTTCGTTTTTTGTGCACTAAAATCTAACAAAGTAATAACAAGAGTTTCATCTTCATAAACACTAGTGGAATAATCCAACACTGCTATACCTGATCATTACTTCGTTAGCGAAGTACGTGCTTAACACACAGTAACACTATCTGACTTATCAAGACCAAATACGAATAATAATAATAATTTGTTAGTGATTGATTCAAAAGTTCCAACTTTTTATGTTAATTTTCTAGTTTAGGTAATTTGATTATACTAAACCAATAACAATTACTATTTATCTAGACACTTTGTCTGCTGCTGGTATGAAAGAATAGTATCAAGTAAATAGTCAATAAGCGGTATAAATTATTATCAAATGAATAATAATTTCAGAGTAATATTTAGTTCCCGATTATGCCTGCCGCTTTTTTGGATCACTCACATCCGTAGCTGTTAGGAAAATTTCCAACCCATGCTTCCACTTTTCCCAACGCAAACCCACAGACATAGGCTCGCCTTCGCAATCAAATGTTTCAAGAGGTGGTATTTGGGACATTTTGGGCAACCTGTGACAATAGTATTTTGTTAGTACCAACCGACGTTGTCAGTTTACTACTTTGTGCACAGTTAAAATGTAATAGTATCTTGTTAGTACCAACCGACGTTGTCAGTTTACTACTTTGTGCACAGTTAAAATGTAATAGTATCTTGTTAGTACCAACCGACGTTGTCAGTTTACTACTTTGTGCACAATTAAAATGTAATAGTATCTTGTTAGTACCAACTGACGTTGTCAGTTTACTACTTTGTGCACAGTTAAAATGTAATAGTATCTTGTTAGTACCAACCGACGTTGTCAGTTTACTACTTTGTGCACAATTAAAATGTAATAGTATCTTGTTAGTACCAACTGACGTTGTCAGTTTACTACTTTGTGCACAGTTAAAATGTAATAGTATCTTGTTAGTACCAACCGACGTTGTCAGTTTACTACTTTGTGCACAATTAAAATGTAATTGATAGTACCAACTCCATTGCCAGTTTACTACTTGCTATAAGCATAAGTAAACACTTTAATTTGCTTTTTTTTATTTTATTAGTACTAATTGACATTGTCAATTTACTACTCCGTCAAAATAATGCAAATTATCTTTATTACCACCCAAATCTTAATTTTGGCTTAATACTGTTATTGGTTATGTTATGTTACTCAATGTCAAATTACTGCAATACAATCATTATTTGACAAGCAATGATATTATAGTAAAATATCATTGTTGACAAGTAAATAATTTGCTTAGTACCAGCCGTTGATCGCTTACTACTAAACCAAGAGGGTAGGAGTAGTTATCATAACATTTACATCATAACCAGGCAAGTAAGTACCCATCCCCTATCGAAACTAGCGCAAACCGTAGCAAAGAATGATAATATACCTATATTTCCGATATATAACAGTACGGAAGTCGCGAACTTAGCTTGTAATTTGCATGTGGTTACGTAATTTATTAAAACGGTGAGTATATCAGCGTAAAATTACTTTACAAGTGTCTACATTTAATCGCAGACTTTATTATGAACATAGGTAGATAACAACTCAGAACTAAGACTGAAAACTAAAAGACTTATTCGTTACGACGCATTGTCTCAATTATCGTGGGGTAGGTAAATATTACTATTATCAACTCGGAACGCTTTAAATACATTGTTCACAACGCAAGTGACACACATTCATAAAAGCGGAACGCTTAGATAAATTGGTTAGGTACTTACTTACTCACTAGTCCCTTTTACTTCTATTTTTTTTTTTTTTTTTTTTTTGTGTTCATTGTGGCACTTACCCGTAGACTCGTCGCCACGTGTGACGTCCACTTGTCACCTCGGGTAAGTATCAGATGTACTGGCAGGTAATAAAACACTATAGTGCTATTTCGTAATAGTCGCGCCGCACGTCCGCTCGGCTTGGCAGTCCGTTCGCTTCTGTCCCCCACCTCGCGCACGTGTCCACGACTATACCATTTATTTATTTATACATTAATCATCACAGGCATCATAATCTTTTATACATATATCGTATAGGAATCGGTTACACCCGAAAAACAAATAAATGTTAGGTTATTCGTTCAGTTTTTTTAGGACCTGACTTTTATTGGTCCCAAATATTTTTAGCTAATTGTGGGTCTGGTTCGAAAAGATTACGGCATAATAGCGGCTTGGTGCAAAAAAGAGCATGAATGAAGTTTAATTTTGATTCTTTGGTCACGGTTCAGTTCACTTAATTTAAAGGATCTTTAAACCAATACCTGTGTTAGGTACCCTTTTTTGCTAAAAGGTTTTTCTGGTTTGTCCTGATTATTGCTGCGGTTAATCTTTTTCTTATATACTTACTGGTGATGATTCATTATTAGGATACGAGACCCAATTTTTTTATTTAATTTTTCGTAAATAGATTGAAATTAGTGTCCCTTACCGTTTTGGATATGAGTCATGTGATTTCTAGTTCATTTAAGTTTTTGTTGTGCGTTTGATAATACATGATTTATGGGAGTGACTACCTATGTGGTGGGTGGCATACTGGCAGATACCTACTTACATGAAAGTGGTTTTGTGGTATTGATAGGTACTTTTTTATTTTCCATTTCCTTCTTTTTTCCAATATTTTGTTCCAAAAGTTTTTATTAAAAAAGTACTTTGTCAACACGATAATGCTTTGGTTATAGTTCTTACATTAGATTTAGAGTAGGTTCTTGATCTCATCATCAGCAAATTTTATACATGCTTTGTTGATGAAAATGTTCTATCACCTATTTTGTATTCGCATTCTTCTGTTTTCGTCTGCAGCTACTCATTTTACCCGATTATAAAGAAGCCCATGGATTCTATGGTACTCAAATTTTTGGTAAAGGATTATTTTGCGTATTTCATCTTATTTCCAACTTTTCACGTTATTTTTTATTTCTCAGCCTCTCAGTTATATTATACGTAAAATACGAATCTCTGCAATATTTTTCCCCATTGCATCGAGTGTTTACGTAGTACCAAGGCAACAGTTGAAGGTCAGAGTTCGACGCTCGTGGTCAATGATACTCGGTGGGCGAGACGTCTACGACGCTATACCTTAATGGGATTAGCAGTGTGTATGTCGATTGGAAATGTTTTAATACTTGTGTTGTACGTATGCCTTTTTTCAGGGTTTAGGTTCTTTTTGATAACTTTTGCTTTTCGTAGAGTTTGGTAATCTCGTTTTTTTCATAATCAATTTCTGGTTTTAGATTTTCTGAAACCTTGTATCCATGGGTACATTTTTCATGTAATTAAAAGTAGGTACATAATTATGTTTTTAATTTAACCCGAGACCGATGTCTAGGCTGTGTTGTATACCTCGTCAAAACAATTTTTATTAAGTACTTTTTGTAAACGGTGTTCGCATATAACATAGTTTTCATAGGGATTGTCTAAGTCTTAACATAGTCTTATCCTTTTGGCTATCATACAGTTAACTTCTTAAGTAATTTTAATGAGAAGTCCATAGCTTATCTATCAAAGTAAAGTAGTAAACAATTCTCCCAGACGTCTTTAACGACTTCTTGTATGATAAGCAGCTGCCTACAGCCTGTACGAGTATCAGTTGTTGTTACTTCACATGTCAACAACAAATTAGGTGATAATAAAGTCTTTTAAAGATGTTTATTATCACCTAATTTGTTTTTACTAATGATAGCTGCTTATCATTATTATAAGAACATTAAGATTGAACTGAATGCCGCGTTGGTCTAGTCGTTGCATAAAGTAACTATACTGACTGGTCCTGGGTTCAATGCGTAGGTCGGGCAAAGTGCTACCATCAGGAATTAGTAAGTTGTAGCAACCTGAAGTATGAATGGGTGCCCGGTTATTGGCATAGGGTCGTCTCCTATTAAGTCATCTGCCTAGCCTTTTCCCAACTATTTTGCGGTCGGTTTCCAGTCTGAATGGTCTCAGTATTTCGTCATGGAAGTAAAACATTACAAGCGAAACGTAGGTGTTTTATTCACCTCTGCCTACCTCTCTTCAAAGTTATTGAAACTTACTCGTTCTAGCAGTGGTTGAAAGCTAATTCTTACGCGAGGTCATGTTATGTTATCCCGCAATCCTGCTTACCCGCTGTCTGTACCAATATGATGCGTCATGTTGTAGCTACAATAGTATACTTTGATGCATCAGTAACGTTTCTATTAGCTCATCCGACCAAGATTAATGTTCGGGTTCGCAACAGTTCAACCGGGATTTGAACCCACGACCTTCTGACCGGGACTTGGCATTGTTAGTTTAGTAATAGTCTATTTATACTCGTACTTGGTCAAACAAATTGTTACTAAGAACTAACAACTTAGTAATTTTAATAGTTATAACTGCAATATAAACATTACATATACGCCTGCTTTTCCTCGAAGTGGTAGGCAGAGCTGTTGTATTAGTAGGGGAAACCGGAGTTGGCAGTCTCATACGTTCTTTTGAATTTTTAGTGCCCTATAAGTGTTAGTTTACAACTGAAGTTAATATATACACTTCTGGACACATCTATTGGCCCACCTTAGAGTTTAGGTTTCGATGGCCCCTACCGAAATATGATTGCTAGATTGAACAAAAACTGTTGATGCAGTTTTAAACCTGATACATTTTACCATGTTTTTCGATCGTATTGTTTTAAATTTGAATTCAGAATACCATACGACATGGAGCTACGCCTAACAAGTCGGATATGCGTCTTGTTAAAGGCAATTGATTTTTGAATAAAAAACATGTTTTATCAAATAAAGGTTTAATTTAATAACGCGTGTTGCCTCCATGGGCATCTACCACAGCTCTCATACGATTAGGCATAGAGTTTATCAACCGCTCTATGAAATTTTGAGGGATCATCTCCCATTCCTCTTCTATGGCAGTTTTCAACTCCTGCATCGTCTGGGCAACTGGCTGACGAGCCCTAACACGTCTTTTTAGCTCGTCCCACATGTGCTCAATGGGGTTCATGTCTGGGCTTCTGGCTGGCCAGTCCATAACTGTGATGTTCACATCCCGAAGATATTCCCTGACGATGCCGGCCGCATGGGCTCTTGCATTATCATGCATAAAAAGGAAATTTGGGCCCACATAGTCCGCGTATGGTATCATGTGAGGTTCTAAGCACTCACGAATGTACCTTTCAGCATTTAATGTTGGCAGCCGTGGTCCTGTAACAACCTCAAGTTGAGTTTTGCCGCACGCGGATATACCGCCCCAGACAGTCCATGAGCCACCGCCATAAGCAACCCTCTCTTCAAAGCAGCATTGTGCGAAACGCTCTCCCTTACGTCGGTAGACCTACTTCCTTCCATCATTGCCATGTAACACAATTTTAGACTCATCATAAAAGAGTACACGTCTCCAATCTTGCTGTGTCCAATTTAAATGACTGCGTGCGAAATGAAGGCGCGCTGTTCGGTGGGCTCGCGTTAGTTTGGGGCCATTAGCTGGCTTGTGTGGTACGATATCGCGTTCTTTTAACCTTCTCCAAACAGTTCGAGCGCTCACAGATACTCCGTGGAAGTCGCGAAGTTGGTTTTGTATCTCAATGGAGGTAAGGTGACGATTTCTCAAGCTGGTCGTCACGATGAATCGATCCTGCCTTTCAGTTGTGACCCGAGATCGTGGCCTTCCTTGGCGACGAACAAAGCCGCCAGTCTCTAGGTACCTCCGATAAACATTTCGGACCGCAGATCGACTTAAATTAAGTTGAGCACTCACGTTTCTTTGGCTGTGTCCGGCCTGAATAAGTGCCACAGCTTGGGCGGCGACTTCAGGTGAAGTATCCATAGATTATTGATAGAACCTCACCTTAATGTTAAGAATAAGTAATGTTTGTTGCAAAACCAAAGATATCAATCACTTTTTCAAGAATTAAATCCAAGTAAACCAATAAAACCAAGTTTTCTTAGTATTCGATTGTTTGATATCAACAAACAGGCTCCAAATTGTCTTTTGTTTCTTTAAATTCTGTGTTCGAAATTCAAAAAAAGACTATTGAATGAAATTGTGAATGTGCCAGGTTCAAAACTGCATAAAAACTTTTTGCTCGACCTAATATAAAATTTTAGCTAGGACCAAACGAAACTGAAAATACAAGGTGGGCCAAAAGATGTGTCCAGAAGTGTATATATATTTTTTATATATATTCTTGGTATAGCAATGACATTTATATTATATCAATGGAGAGTGTATCTAATATAAAAATAAATAAATAAATACTTTTGACTTTAACATTATCCATTGATGAAATATTACATTTTTGAGAAAAAGAAAAGTGTGATTTTTAACCCCGTATCAGGGGTGGTTGTCACTGTGTCTGGGGTAGGTAGTTTTATAGTACTTAAATCAAGGGGGAAATATTAAAAAAATCACTTATTTAAATAAAAATACTCAAGCTAACAATATTATGGCACAAAATCCATAACCTAGCTACTGATTGGGAGAAGACACTGGCTCCTGTAACACAGGTTACCTAGCGCAGGAGTCAGGGGTTCATTTTACTTGTGCACATGTTTTTTATGCTAGTTATGCTTGTTTCCCAGGTATGGGGGCGACCCCAACTAGGCGCAGTTGTAAGTACCTACTTATCCATCGGGGGCTTTAATATTAATAAGTGGATACCACTTCACCAGACAGAATTTTTAGAATTTTTATTTTTTTATTATAAAAGTTACGCAATGACATGTTTTATTTTTTTTTGTGTATTTCTTTATTCATATTAGTATTAATGTTCAGCTAGGTTCACACGTACGCATCGCTGTGAATAAAACTTACCTGAGTTATTAGGTCACACAGGGGGGACGTCATTGCGTCATTTCATAGGTAGTTGCTGAAAATCAGCGCCGCTGACAATAGGCTCGCCCGTCGTCACGGCATTTTGCTGAGCAACGACTTTTTCTTGCACAGATACGACGCACGGATTAATTTGTTCTTGTTGTTTTTGTTATAAAAGTATTATTTTTCTACTTTTGTTTTGGTGTTTGTTGCATGTTTAATTATGTTTGTTTTCAATCCTTAATGTCACAACGCAGAACAGAGGCAATGTGGAGTTGTAATCTGGAAATTGTCTTTGGTCTCATATCAATCAAATTTGAATATGAGGCTTTTGCTAACATTGCTTTTGAGTTTATTTTGTATTTTTTTTTTAATGTGCGTTTTATTTGTGCAGAATAAAAAAGTTTTCTTTCTTTTCTTTTTCTTTCTTCCTCAGAAGCTGTCGCTTGTACATTATTTTCATCTTTATTTTAGCCTTTCAATGTACAAAAAGACTTTCAAAATAAAAAAAAATAGCATGGATGAAAAAACGTAGGACATGTTCGCAATATATTAACGTGACATCTCTCACAACTTCCGCGTGACAAGCAGGCACTCAACATTTTCCTACATTCCAAAAATTTGTGTATTTCCGTGTACATAAAAAACTCGCTCAATTAACCTGTCGATGGTAACATGGCAAAAGTCCTGAAAATGACACGATGCACTAAAAACGTGATGTTTACGACTCATCTACGGTAACCGTCATTTTTGAACCGCAATGTACTATAACCCAGCAATTTATTTTCCACGAAAAACGGGAAATTGAGATTTTTATGTGAAGATATTTATAAAAAAATGTGTATTCGTTTGACGAACGTATTTGCCTTTTGCGGTTGAGTTAGGTAAGAACGCGAGCATATTTTGGGGTGAAATCTTGATAAGACGTCACTAATATTTCTTTGCTGAATCGGGAATGAAGGAGAAATGGGGATGGCTTGAAGGTAAACATTTTGATTCCTGATTGCGAAAATAGTACCTTTTTAGTGTTCATATTTCGTGGGTTGGAAAAACAACATTGTAATTTGAAGAAACAAGAAATGGTTATGGCATTGTTAGTGCCAAATTACTTCATAGATAGTTTTAAATTAGCTCGTATAGGCTTTGACCACTTTGATTCGTCAGATTCGTTTTTGTTTTGTGCTCACAATACATCCTGAGGTATTGACTTCACACCTCATCCGTTTCTATATTTTGAGATCCGAGTTTGTGACATAAAACCTACATAAATCAGATATACTATGTATGCTTATAAAACAAGTAGTTCCTTCCCAAATTATACGCAAAGGAAGCCGCTGGTAAACTTGATACCTCCACGCGTTCTTCAGAAAAATTGACAGACTGACAGACTTGAACATATTTTTTTATGTGATAGAATTACAAATTAACATATTTCGGACTTTTTCCTTTACTTGTGCTGTATGATTCTAGGATTACGGGAAGTACCCTAAAGGTTTGGATTTACTTGCGAGTATCAAAATATGTCGCACTAGCTTTTGCCCGCGGCTTCGCCCACGTGGTTCTCGGAACATATCCTACGGAAACCTCTCTGCAAAATTTCAGCTTTCTAGGTTCAAGGGTTTGGGCTGGGCATTGATGAGTCAGTCAGTCAGTCAATCAGGACTTCTCTTATTATTTATATAGATATAAATGGCCGTATTTTTTATTGCGTTGGCTTAGGGGCTTGATTTTCTAATAAATCCAAGGGTCCATAGATTTTCGTATTTGATATTAATTTCAAGCTGTTAGTAAAAGTTAGTCTCTGCATAAACATATCGCTATTTATACTAAAACCCTCCCAGTTTCACTCGCAAATAGCCACAGTTATTAGAAGCCGGTAAGTCTCTCCAACTTAGGACTTTACCAAATTACACGCGTTTAAAATTCAGGAGTTTTGCTCACTAATCTCTTACTAGTTCGCACCAACCGCGTCCGATGTACAAATATTTACAGGGACGACCCAGCTGAGGTCAATTTTCCAACTACTCGCAACTGAAAAATCATAAAAACCACTAGAATGGTGCAGTAAAACCAACGTTTTTTTGCCAAAGCCAGAGTTGAAATTCTAGTGACCGAGCACCACTCGTAAAATTGCAAACGGGTGCAATATAATCTACGACATCGAATTTTAAATTTAGATGGCTAAAGTTCAATTTGGATTGGTAGGATCGTAAAAATCTTTGCTAATCCAAAATGATGTAGGACAGTTAACCTTGCTAAGTGATTTTAAACTGTTTGCTGCTGTTTCAGGGTATGTTTTGCAGTGTTTTTCATGAGATACAAGTGCAGTGCACTTTGCCTGCGGTTCAGTGATGCACCTCAGAGCACGAGACTGATTTATGGTTATAATAAATATATGGGTGTTTAATGTTCAAGATTATCTATAGTGAGTAATAAAAGACGGTGTTTGTGTGTAAAATATATGCTAATGTGAATTTTATGTCTAAGATTATTTTGCTCGGAAGTTGGAAAAAATATGTGACATTGTCTTGGTTTGAATTTAAAGGAGGAACTGGCCTTCGAAACTTTAATTTTAGATACAGGGTCGCGGGACGCGGCTTCACTTAGCGGCGCACCAAGCTTTTTATACACACAAACATACGTTTTTATCCCATGTTAGAAGTATTAAAATCTAGAGAAATATATTGGTATTATTGGGTGAGGAATAGTGAGGATGTCTACACGATGGAAACATGATTTGATAAAATTTGCTCGATAGAATAAATTTGCAAGGTTACCTCTTTTCGAATATTTTTTTTTGTCTATTTCACTACTTTTTTTATAATAAGTAATTAGAAGAAAAAGACAGACAAAGGCAAAAGCTCGGTGCGCATTAAGGCCCGGTTCCTGAAGAATTCTTAAACGGGAGTTTAAACTCTTAGTAGGTAGTAGTTGTATTGATTCGACAAAATTATCTATTTAAGCAGAGCGTTGGCTCCGTACGGCTTTTCATAAAAACTTTCAAGACTTTTTTTATCGAAATGAATGAACTGATTTTAATGAAACTCCATATCATAAGCAGGATATTATATATAGATCTAAAAAGATAGTTAAGAACATTTTCGAAAAATAGTGTTGCAGCTAAATTCGACCGATTTTAAATATTCCATAGAAAAAGTGATTACCAATTACCTTTTTTTAAATAAAACATTTCGAAAATGTTCTTAACCAACTTTTTAGATGTATCCTGCTTATATTATGGGCACAAATCCAGACTCCAGACTGCTACTGACATTCCTGTTGGAAAAACCTAATAACACTTTGCTCGACCTAGGAATGGTATCCTTACTCCTTTCTGGAAATTTCCCTAATAAGAAAATTATTTCCCGATACCGACGTTATGTTTGGAAAACCATCTATATCAACTCTAATAAAATACATACGCCGTAATTTATATTGGCTGATGTACGTAAACAGAGTTTGTTTATTTTATTTAGCAATGGTTTACATTAGCAGTGCATGTGATTTCGAAATCACCTTGGGTGCAACGAGATGTGAGCATGTTTCGTTCAGACATTTTCTTAGTTCAGATATTTGGTTTCTGAATAAAATAACCATTTATTTATTACCGGTTGGTTATTATTTATAACCAACCGGTGAGTTTAGTTGTTGGTGATTCAGATTATGCGATGGGTGAATAGACGAAGTTGACTATAAAAGTAGAGCAAGGAAACGGTGGATGGACTCATAGGTATCTATTATATTCCCAAATTTTGCAGAATGGCTTATTGCGTGGGTTCGTTTGGGTATTCCCTGGGCTCGACTTATGGTAACCAGATATGTCACTAGTGTTGTGAGCTGAGATTAGAAATCAGATATTTTATTCGTTTCTTTAGAATTTGTTGAATTTTTGCATTCGACCAGTCCGCTGTTACGTGTCCCTACTATGTTTCCCATTAAAAAGATAATTTATGACGATGAATGGACTGTGTGAAAGATGATACCTATGGCTAGAAAGAGAGTGACTACAAAGATGATGACTAATAGAGAAATATGAAAGAAAAAGACATGTTGCGCCGACCTCAAATAAATTGGGATAAGGGCGGAAGAATGATGATGATGATGAATATGTAATTAAGTTAATTTCTTTGTGTGGGTGTCGTTAAGAGGGCCCTTCCCGGGCCGGGCCGTCTATCGTCAACGCGAGCATGGTAGAAAAACTTGTTGTTTCATCCAGCGCACGTGAGAACTACTAACGAGCAAGTGAGAGCGCGATAACATGGAACGAAAATTAGTGATCGGACTTGTTCCAGTAAATACGTGTTTTTGAGTAAGCTTTACAAGTTTGTGAAAAAAATGTTTGTCATTTAGAATCTCCATTACTTGTGCTTGGTTTCTACGAAGATGTTTTCTTTACTTTTACAATTTGTGAGTAGATACATTACGAACGGCCAAAGTTGAGGTAAAATTTGTGCAAAAAAGCTGATTTCTGGATGCTGAATTTGTTTCCCCAAATTTCAGTTTTTTGCTTTCGTAGAAACCTTGATAAAGTGCACAAGATACCTATTAGTTAAAAAATTTCAAAGAAACATGTGTTACAACGCCATAATCACGTACGAGCGTTTGTATGAAAAATATAAAGGGTTGGCCGCCCTTAAGCAGCTTTGGTAGATCTTACGAAAGGTTCTTTTTTTCTGAGAGGAGGCTTATAAATGTGTAAGTCTTCATATTGTTGTTTTTGACCTTTTTACAGGCTCTTATTGCAATGTTTTCTCTCCTGATGCTAAGCGATCACGGTCGACAATTAGTGCACGCTTATCAAGAAGTAACCTTTTAACTCGAGACTCCCAGGTAGGTAATAGCTAAGTATGTATAGTTGGAAGTAAATTAGTAAATGAAATCAATTAATATGTGGATAATTGATTTCGTTTGAGATAGGAAAAGGGCCTTCAATGTTCTAAATAGTTAAAAGGGTTATATAGCAGACGACTGATTCTTAGGCTAGAGATTGAGGACTGAAATACGTTAAGTAAAAACTTAGCAATCAATACCTTCGTCAGAGTACTTCGTAGGTGTTGAGAGCGAGAGCATCACTTATTTACACATGGTTTGAATAAAACCAGAGTTTTGACATCCTTCCTCCCAAGGAAGGACCAAGTCGTGAAAATACCCCAGGAATCGACCCGTATCAGCAGAGATAGGTATAAAAGTTATTTTCGCCACACATTTGCGCGAAAATGTTTTGTTTATATGTAAGAACGTCCGGGTCAAAAGCCGAGCTGTTATTATTGAATTATACCAAAATTTACGAACAGAGAATATTTATACTTTTATAGGTACTTGAAAAATGCTGGGAGGATTGCACTGGGAAGTTTGCGTATGTTTGGATTATGTGTGATGGGTGCCAAAGCATCAACTGCAGTTTTATGTAGAGTGCTTCTGATTCACGAGTGATTACTGCTTCCCGATAACTACTTATTTGAAAGTCTTCAAGTCTTGAATGAATTGGCTACTGCTAGGCATGCGAGCGACATCGTTGACTGCATCATCACTTACCATCAGCCACGGGTCACAAGTCTATCATACATACCATACATAAACTCACGCCGTCTTCCCATGTGGGTAGGCAGAAACTACATAATGCCACCTGCTTCGATCCTTACATACTCCTTTTGCCTCGTCTACGTTCATACATCAGGTCATACACGCGCACTGGTTGTGAGTACTACTCACCTGACCATTCTGAAGAACATAACCAATAATGTCACATCACTAATTATGTCTTCCTAGGCGTTCACTCCCATCAGCCTTGTAAATACTTTTTGTTAGTCGCCTTTCATTCAACATGACCAAACCGGTCATGTTGAGAGGCTCTAACTAAACATATCTTTTAAATTTTTGTCACTACATCTTATTTTAAACCGCACCGTTGCCTTATCACATCATTCCTCAGCCTGTCAATAATAGAAAAAAAAAAACAACTAAGTAAGTATTTTTATTTCCAAGATAATATTTACGTAAATTTAAATGTTAAAGCTAACAGCCTTAAAATAATAATACAAGTATATAAAAAAGGGAGGAAAAATCATACGGCATCAAAACATTCATCTGTATGACAAGTATTGATTTTTTTTACGTGGTTTTTGTTGGCTTTCTAGCATTGGGTTCGATTCTTTGATAAATAATGTGCATTTTTACAAAAACTTAGTATTGGTTTTCTCTGGAAACGAACCAAGACTCATTTGATCACTTTCATTCCCTGAACTATTCATTAAACTGAAACATTCATACGGTTTTTAATAGAATATAAAACACCCAATTCTGCAAACATGATACACAATTTTCCTCGTAATCTCCCATCTAAACTCGCGAGAATGAATACTACAAAAAATATAAAAAATGTCCGAGTATTTATCGTTTCCAGCGAGCCGAAATCTGTCCGTCCGTCTGACCGGAAGTTCGTCATTATCGGATGGATTCTTGCTCTCTGGTACGGAGCCAAGTTCACGGCTGTCCACGTAATTCTTAAAAAAACAGTACTTGTTTTTTTTTGGCAGATTCTTAGAAAAATCATCTAGCGTTTGTTTGATTTTTGTGTCTCATTTAACGCATAAACATGTTCATTAGTACTTGGGAGATGTTGCGGTACTTTTTCTGCACGTTATCCGGGTATATTGACATACTCGTAATCTCACAAGCAGCATCATCTTTAGCTATGTAATAGTTTATATCTAGCTACTGCTGACCAACATACTGTTTTATCTGACCTGCGGTCCTGCGGATATGTCTTGCAGCAGCTATGACCATTGAATAGTTTTGCTCTGAGCAAGAATCGAACTTGCTATTGCTCTGGATAAGACCAAAGTAAGCTTGTGTGTTTTACATACGATGCCTTTTGAAATTCGCAAAGATGTGACAACTAAAGTATTTGCAATATTTACATCAATACTGATCCGCTGCGTGCTCGGCCAGCATCCATATTACTCTCAACTAGCTTCCTTGTTACAATTACAGTAAGTACTGTAACAGATACTACTTTATTGCCTAATGATTAATACCTAGTAGGTAGTGTAGGGTAACTCATTCGATCTGCATGGCTAAATACTTGCCAGCGACAGTTGGATAGGTGCCCGATTATAATTGAGGAAAATACCTGAGCGGAATATGTATGTTGTACCTAAATACTATTATTGTGAAATTGTGGAGTGAAAAAATTACGTAATATTTTTGGCCCATTTAAGAATGGTACCTTTTTTATTAAGAGGAAATTTCACCAATGAAACTTATCTGATGTAAAACGCTTTCAAGTGTTGTCAGTGTCAATATTTCACAACAATGATGACACTGATAGCTCTTGCGTTTAGTTTCATTGGTGAAATTCGCCCTTAGTAATCTAGGTTATCTCGTCTAGTATCTCACCTTTGGAGCGCAAACATCGCCTTTTAGAAAGCGTCAAAAGTTCGCACTTGAGTTGCCAACGAAATAGGTGTCAAACTCACAGACCACATTATGAACGGCTAGTATTTAAACGGACATCAAAAATTACCAATTAGTTTTTCCCGACAGAATACAAACATCAAAAGTACTGTTTGCACATCAAAATTTCCATGTATAAATAAATTAAACTTAACGTCAGTTCGACGGAGCCCCGCTGCGCGGGGCTCCTATTTCTGTCTACAGGGTTTAAAGGAACCTAACCAAATCAAACCTCAGGGTGCCAAATAATTGTGCACGCCAAAATTGCGGCGATAAGTCGGTGTCTTTGACGAGTGGTTGGAGAGGCGCCACAGCGTCCTCACCTTCCGCCTGACGCAGGTCCTCACCGGACACGGTTGTTTCGGGAGGTTCCTGTTTCGGATAAGGCGGGAGGAAACGCCCAGGTGTCACCATTGTGTGGATCGCCCGAAGGACACGGTGGAGCATACAGTGGAGGTCTGCCCGGCTTGGGCGGAGCACCGCCGTGTTCTCACGGAGGCGATCGGCGGCGGCGATCTCTCGCGTCCAAACCTGGTCCAGGCCATGGTGCGGAGCGAGAGTGCATGGGAGGCCGTCACCTCCTTCTGCGAAGCAGTAATGCTCGCGAAGGAGGAAGCGGAACGCGTGAGGGAGAGGCAACAGCCGTGCCCTCGCGCCCCTAGCCGCCGTAGGAGACGCCCTGGGCGGCGGGAATCGATTGCCGATTCCCGGCCACCGTAGGCGCGGGCTTGCGGACGACGAGTAATGGGCAGCTCGCCGTCCGGTAAGGACCAGGCCCGGGTCGACGGCGCGTTGTCTTCCACGCGCGCCTCAAAGAGATGTCAGCAGTGACGGGGTCAATTGGGCCGATGCCGCCGGGGTCACGGGTAGTTCGAAAAAGATACCGTGGCCCTGGCACGGGCAACTGAAGGAACATGGGTGGGTTTTAGTCAGTAAAAGTCTGACACGCCCTCCCGCTCTGCCCAGAGCGGGAGAAGTCAGTTGATGAATTCCCATCCACAAAAAAAAAGGGTGCCCAATAATTATATTTTTTACAAGTTTTGATAGGTATTCAATTAGTCAATAGTGCAATAAGTAGTTTATTCGATGCGCATTTGTTGTTTTTGATGATCAGTTACTTTTTTGATATTATAATTAATATTTTTGTTGTGCTTTTGGACAATTATTATTTGTACAATTTTTGATGTTCAATTAGTAAATTAGTAGTGCAATCATTGATTTGGTGTACATGTAGATTACTAGATGTGATGTAAGAATATTTTTCTGGTGTGCGATTAATAATTTCCCATTAGGGACTCCATACTTCATTCCAAAACACATAGCGGACGCGAGCCGTGGCTACTGGACTAAAGTGGAACTTGGCTGGTCGCATCTGTCGCATGTCGGAGCAGCAATACGCAAAAACCTCCACTCATTGGATTCCAATTAGCAGGAAACGACTACGCGGCAGGCCCAGAAAGACATGGCGGGATGATCTGGACTCCTTCTTAAAGGATTGGTCCTCAATCGCAGATGACCGGGAAAAGTAGAAAGAGGAAAGCCTCTGCCCTCAGTGAGACAACGCATGCTTATAATAAATAATAAAAATCTAGTTTATGATTTTGAAAGACTATTTAATTCAATCTATTAACAAATCTGAGATCAAAACAAAAAGGATATGACCGTTGTTATTAAGGTCAACCAACCACAACAATGTTAAGAAGAATATTGATAGTACTGCTGATCTATTCTGTAAAATTTGCACCATGAAAGGTAAAGAGAGTTTGAAGTGAACTGTCAATCCCTAGCATCAAGCACCACAATCACACCGGCTGATCAATTGATAAGAGACTTCTTCTACTGCAGTATTTTATGCCAGAAACCAAGATGATTTTAATCTGTATTGTCCCACAGCTGCGCAAGGGTCTCTCTCACAGTTTTCTTCTCTTCCCTGTGTGTGTGTTGCCTTCTCTGGCCAATCTCCTAAGATGTTACTTGAGATAGATTTATCATCGTAACTGATCCTCAAATCCTGCTCTTTCTTACACTAAGACAAATTGTGATGCGACAAAAAACATAATAGTTATGACAATAATCCTCACTCTGCCATGTCGACTAGTCCATTTCAGTCCAAGTTTGATATATCTACTTTCTCAGTCGTAAAATAAATCATATTACAAAACAGGGCACCGGAATTAAATGTCATAAAGTTTATATGTATCCCTTTGTGACTCGAGTTTTGACTATATGTTCGTCAGTTATGGCAAGGAGAGATTGTAATAGGTTAAGTGTCTATGCTAGAAAATACGCGATAGTCTAGCGAGTCTAATCATAGAGTTCCGCTATTACCTATCTGGATTTGGAATAAGAATTATTTATTTGTAAAATCTGTGAAGTCAACAGAATTCCCATTCCAACTTTTTTAATACTTGGTAAGGTCCCATTCCTAATTTTACCATTATTTTACGTAAATAAGCGATGATACCATACAACACAGCAATTCATAGGAAAACAAATGATTGCGACAACTTCTAAACAGTTTATTTCGAATATTTACATATAAGATGACATTTTCAAATATAATTTTCCACTAATCACAGTTACTGCTTATCCGACCTTATTTAAAGAGCATGTTTGTACATTCGACGTACAAGAAACTTATCAAAATAATACAGCTGCCAAAATTGATAACAGTGCCATCTATCGATTTTACCCGAAACTAGAGCGAACCTTGACCGAGTAGTGGGGTCGTTAGCCTGTGACGCGTGACGCAATAACCTGAAAAGTGCGCAGGAGTCTACGATTGAATGTTTTGGCTGTAAAAATAATGGGCTGCGGTTGTGCTAATGATAACTTTGTCATATTTATTTGGTTGTCATTTTGTAATGAGTAATGAGGTTAGTGATTTTACTATCGATGTAAACAAGTTTGTTGTTAGATAACTCATTGTAATAATATTTGTATAGTCGTAGTCGGTATAATGTGTGTGCTGAAAATAAATCACCATTTCATTTATTTTTTCGTTCTTTTGATCTTTCTTTTCCATTTTATAAGAGTAGTTTTGGAGCTGTGATTGCCATTCCCGAAACTTTTAGCAATTTAGCTGCAGCTGAACTTAATTATTTCCATAAGTACACTATTATAATCGGATGAGGAGCTCGTGGCTAAGTAATAACAGCCGCACGGGTCGATCCATCAGGTTAAGCTACGCTTGCCGGGGTCGGTTCGTGGATGGGTGACCATCTTTACATACCGAGACTCCTCCGTGCCTCGGAAAGCACGTTAAGCCGTTGGTCCCGGCTGTCATTCGTGGATCTTTGACAGTCGTTAGTCAGAAGCCCGAAAGTCTGACAATCAGTCTTACCAAGGGGTATCATATTACCCAGTTAATGGGTTGTGGAGGTCAGATAGGCCGTCGCTCCATGTAAAATAATGGTATTCAGCTGCATCCGGTTAGACTGGAAGCCGACCCCAACATAGTTGGGAAAAGGCTAGGCAGATTGATTGATTGATTGACACTATTATAATCGAAACTGTTTCAAAAAATTTCATCCAGTTATGAAAAATGCTAAAGTGACCATATCTGTACACCCTAAGTCGACGTACGCACGGACTTAAAAATATCGCGGTGATTTTATTTCGCGCACTGGATTTTCAACTCTTGTTTCCAACTTAACAACAACAGAGTGTATTCTAGCGCGTCGAAAATCCAACAGTGTGTTTTTTCGACGCGCTAGAATGCACTCTGTTGTTGTTAAGTTGGATTCTCAACGCTCGGCTCAACAACGAGAGTTGAAAATCCAGTGCGTGATAAAATCCCGCCGCGATATTTTTACGTCCGTGCGAACGTCGGCTTACTGTTCACTGTTGGAACTAGTACGGTCAGCAGCAACTTTTTAACACTGTTATTCATATTTTTTGAAATATAATTAATAATTATTCGACACAAAGGTTTTCAGCATTTCATGTAACAGTCAAGAGAGTTGATTCTTCTTTTCAGCAATTTAATGTTGCCTTCTTTTGCGGACTGTAGTTCGTATAATACCTACGGTTAGCCGTGATCTAACTAAAGATTAGTACTAACTGTTATTGATACTGATGTTTAGAATTTAAATTGTTTACAATATTTATTAAGTTACCTATACTATCTATTGTAGCAACACATCTTCCTTAGTCGTATTTATTGGTAATTTATTATCTATCTTTAAAGAATATGGTATAATATATTTTAATGAATGGTAAAAAAACCATGGTAATCATAAAAATTATAATAAGATACAATAATCAATAAATTGAAAAAAAAAATAATAATTTCAAACAAACTAAACAATAAAATAATAACCAAAATTAGGATCACTCTATGCAAAGGACTCATGTCCATGTCCATGTTCTATGTCAGCTGGTAAAAAGTTGTTCACCTACACCTTTTTTTTTTCATTTGTCTATAACTAATGGTGAATACAAAAAAAGCTCTGACCCAGCTGTGAATAGCTTCATGAATGAATTTTTTGCAAAACCCCCAGAAAACAACTCGAGTGGCGTGACTTTTTTTTCTCGTTCGTTTTTATTTCATATCTGCGCTACAGGTTGCTCCAAGATGCTCTTTTAGAAAATTATAAATAAATCAATAATAATAACGTATAATGAAATTAAAATATCTTTAAAAAACGAAAACGCGGTACCGTATACGCGTCTCAAGTTAATGTCGTGATTGCAGCGGCACGTTGTGTATACGGGATATAATTTAAAACATGTGCCAAATCAAAATGGGAGAACAATCTCCCATTTTGAACTCATCGTTATGAACAACTTTTACTATGGGACCAAACCAGAAATCGCGAAATAAAAATCTGCTGTTCAGTACATTTATTTACATCAAACTCGTCAAAATGAACAACAACAACAACAGCAAAAAACAAAAAAATGCAGCAAATAAACAGCTGATTTTTTTTCGCGATTTCAGGTCCCATAGTAAAAGTTGTTCATAATGATGAGAGTACAATCTCCCATTTAAATTTGACACATTTTTTAAATTTCATCCCGTAGACATGATTTCAGTTCATCCCAGCGTCTCCTCCTGGGCCTACCGCTAAGTTATTTGCTGCTAGTTGTTTGCTGTTAGTTATTTGCTGTTATTTGCTTACTCTAGCTATTTGCCTAAAATAATCCCACTGCGTGTGTGTATAAATTTCTGATGGCCCAGACAAACTTCATTTCTCCATCAAAAGATGAGTATCTTTCGCAATAGTAAGTAAGTAGCTAATTCGATACCCCACAATCAGCATACGACCACCTACTCCATAATGATATGAAATGAGTGAAATCATTCAATTAGCGCAAATTTCTTTCGTTTGTGTCAATTCATATTGTATTGAGTGTAAGTATACTGCAGTCGGATAGGCCTCTCGTAATTACCGTGAAAATTATTCTTAGGCAACTTGAGGTACAGTTGCGAGCAGAAGTACTGAGTTTTTTTTTTATAGTTCATTTTTACTCCAGCTACTGTTGTGTTGTGGGTGGGTATATATAAACTCTATTTCTGTGGTTCTTGTGACTTTGACTTGGGTAAGGGGGTTACCTGAATATTTAATATTATACTTAATTTTTATACAATCGTTAGTATAGATGCATTTAATTTAATCACAGTAATTCAATGGAACTCACATCATTATATTGCAGAGACGTCATGAAGTCAACTGCTTTTCGACAACACACAATTTTATATTATTTACCTACTACTCGTCCTATTTTGCAAAACACCTAATGGCTACTAATATTTTCGCCGCCAACCGGATAAAAAAACAGAATTATCATGTGCGTACATCGCGTATTTTGTTAGATTTCTAAGAGTGTTCTTCCGTGCGGAAGCTGGGTTTTAATTAGTTTTAAGGAAGAACGCAGTAGTTCAAGTTCGTAGTCATTTATCAGATGTAGACTGGATGCGGAAAGCAGCACCTAGATGATATGCTTCATGCCATATTATTTCAGTATGATATGATAGCATTACTATTTAGAGGTTTAGGATATGAGGTGGGACGTGACGCTCAAGCATTATTGGTTTTCCAATGGACAACTCAGTATTGTCATCATGTCGTAGATCTGTGCCTGTTCTTACCGATATCTTTCAAGGGCAAACCCTAAACCTCAAGACTAGAAAATTTAATTTAATTTTCTCTCAAACTCACGGCCAATACCTTTTTTGATTTTTTAGTTGCTGAACACTTTTCCACCCATCTCTCCAACGAATCGTCCGTTCCTCTGACAGAATATATAAATTAGGCATAATGATAGTCATCAGCCTCTTCGTTCCTCGTTTACATCATTCTACAATCACATTACATACAATTTGTATGAAACCACTTTGGATAGTTAAATGACGAAATAAATTGTTCTCGTATTATATTGAAAAGAGTTGCGTATCTGAGATTGTTGTAACTGGAATAGGAAGGCTTTGAGTCGTTCTACCTACCTACCTACCTACAGCCAATTTTGCTCAAATTTACGTAGTATTTTTTGGTGCAGAAACCATAAGATCATTAACAACATCAATATTTCGGGGACATGACAAGGTTCATTATTGGAACAGTGCCACCATAATTCCAGTTTTATAAAGGGTAGGTAGACTGTTTTTTTCTGTTGTTAAACTGAGTTTTTTTTTTACTGAGATCAAACTGAAGTCGTTTTATCATGGACTTACTATTTGATTGCTATTATATATTAGGTATTTACAAATCTTCTTTAAACCAAAAAGTTCTCTAAGCCTTTATCTATAACCCTCTTTTTCCTGCCTTTTAGCCGTCAAAAAACCAATTTTATATTACAGACAACTACAAATACTGCTCACCGCTTCAAACAAACAATAAAACGGTCAGCGTAAACATTAAAAGCTAACTATTTGGCTAATTCGACTCAATCCATATTCAGCCATCGTATATCGTACACTGTAAAGACACATGGAATAGGGAATGGTAAATATTTGCTAAGAAACAATATTATTTTGTTTCGCTGCGGCTTCGGAGTCCGCCCAATTTGTAGTCGATATGGGTTCGATGTACATAGAGTAACAATCATAATTTGAACAGAACCGACTACGGTATTAACATTTTGATTTTTATTTGTCTAACTATGTAACCAATATCGGACATAATCCAATTTAATTCACCTATTTCTTTCATCATAACGAGCATAGAAGTATGCTTACATATAATAATTACTAAAATAAAAATAAAATATTTTAATTATAATTATTAAAGAAGAGTGAAAGAACACTATGTTTCCACTTCGTCATAGTTGTTAGTTATTTTAGTGATATTTATTTTAGAAGTATGTATGTATTTAAGTATATATTATATGTTTTATTTAATGAGTTAATTGTTGTTTTTTGGATTTTATGTATTTTATTTTCGCTTCTACTCATACACACGTTGTCTACATCTCTTTTTATCCTCTGTCCTATCGCAGGCATGCTGGAAGAGATTTCTTTTGAAATAAGCATCACTTTTGCACGTATTTTTCTGTTCCTTTCTGTTTGTCTGTTTATTTGAGTGTTTACATAAATGGTTAAATAAATAAAATAAATAGATTCTACATGCTGAAATAATGACACAGGTAACTCATACGTGATTAGTAATTGATTTATTGATGCATTTACTTCTACAGTAAGCACTGATTTATTTAAACATAGCATTAAACGTAGTTAAAAGATTTTATAATATTAAGTTTCAAACTATACTTAAAAGATTTACCTCAACCGTTATGGGATTATTAACTTTGAATGATTTTCACACTTCAAAACCTCTTATATTTCCAAGTTCTCTTAATATTGTGCAAAAAAGAGTAAAAGTTGAAACTCTTTGGCAGTTTAGACACTTTTGTGTCTTTTACATTAGAAGCTCGTGGCTAAGTAATAACAGCCGCACGAGTCGATCGAACAGGTTAAGCTACGCTTGTTGCGGTCGCGGTCTGTCCGTGGAAGGGAACCAGCACCAGGAACCAGCACCGTGAAAGCACGTTAAGCCGTTGGTCCCGGCTGTCACTCTTGGATCTTTGACAGTCTTACCACGGGGTATCGTATTACCCAGTAACTTGGGTGTGAAAGTCAGATAGGCAATCGCTTTATGTAAAATACTGGTATTCAGCTGCATCCGGTTAGACAAGAAGCCAAGAAGCCGACCCCAACATAGTTGGGAAAGGGCTAGGTAGATGATGATTACATTTATTTTTTACATTAACAAAATCTCCTCTTATCCCTTCCCAAATGTAGGCACAAAACGCGCTTCACCACGGCTTCTACATCTGTGTCACATAATCTTTGCCAATTTGTCAACAAGTCCGAGCACGTAGGCTGCCGACCGACCATGGTAAGCTCAGTTAGAGCGGTGCATAAAAACTAAGCTTTGCTTTGAACTTTGAAATTCAAATGTATTTCGATACGCCGATACGTCTGCCTGATGTATTTTGATAGCGTTTTTACGACATCACATTACATAGGGGTACCACTGGCTGTAGTATTAGCTGGGTTTGGAAGGCAGTGATCTTGTCCAGTAAAGAATCAAGGGGAAACATAAGATAATTGAACTTTGAGTCGAGTTTAAAACTAATCCCTACACGGATTTTAATCGAGTTTTTGGTTTTTTTTGAAGTGAAACCTTCTTTAAACTCGTTGAGCGATTTTAAGTCAAAACTTTATAAAACAAGTTCTGGTAGGGGGAAATCTTACGGGTTTGCGTTACCGCGACACCGCGACATTGCGAATAATAAGCATAGTTTTATTTACGTAGGCGCGTTGAACAACTTTTGGTAGGGGGCAAATCTTACGGGTTCGCGTCGCGACGCCGCGCATGCTATGCATAGTTTTAAAAATTATAAATTAATGCATCTTTGCCGAGTGTTAAACATTAAGTCTTAGTCATGAACGTTGTTATTATTTTACATGTCAAAATCAATTAAGAAATTTTTATAAATGGTCTTGCGTTTTTGTGTAGAACAATAGACAGACGATGAACAAAAAAAAAAAAGGTGTTGGTCAACGACTTTTAACAGCTGGTATAGAATAAATAGTTTCATTAATGAGTGTTTTCAATAGAGTATTTCTATTTTTGGTTATTATTTTATTAAGTATTTAGTTCGTTTGATATTTTTTTCAATTTACAAAAATTATGAAATTTTACTTACTCATATTATAATTAAATTCAATAAAAATAACACAAAAAAATGGCAGTAATTGGTAATCCCCATTACTGCCAATTTGTTATCTTCTTAAATTATATTTTTTGTGTTAGGAATGTAGGTATCTATATATCTATTTCAGTAAATCACATTCAAACTATGATACCCAACTGCTAAGCGTTCCCCACCTAGATTGAACAAAATTCATGCCCAGAAAATTTCTGCAATGCCAAAACCTTAGCTAAAGCATCAGCATTTATTCTCCCAATTCCTAGGTCTTCTTTTTATGACAGCTATATTCTGGCACGGAGAAGAATTTACGTCGGGATCGTAAAAAGGCATGAAATGAGTGGATTTTGCACGTACTTTGCCTTGCTCGTGAAATGCGTCCGATTATTCTGAGCACGCGCCGAATATGGGATAGTTTGCTGTGACATTGACTGCGTCAAATGCGAGATTTGAATCAATTTTCATTTTGAGATTTATCTAAGTGCTGGTTTTTGTTAAAGTTTTAGTCTGATGTGTCTGAAAAACTAAAAAAAAAACTAAATTTTATAATTTGACTAACACTGTCCAAGATAAAGGATTTTCCTAGTTTGAAGGGCAGGGGTCTTACTCAACTTACTTAGAACTTACTTAACTTAATTTATTCACAGTTGCATAAAAATACTAAATATTGTAATTCACATCGCTGAAAACTAGTAAAAACGGGTTCCTGTATTTAAATATAAAAGATAAAAATATGAAGTCAATAAAACAACAAATTAATGAATATAATTCATCCGTCACTCCACAAAAATATATCACACAGCATTTAAAAAAACAAAAAATAATACGTAAACAATTCAATAATTTTGGCAACAAAAAACAAGTCAAACCTAATGAGGTTTTTGCTTGAATTTCGCTAATGACAAACATTTTGTCATCGCCGTATCAAAACTGCATCAATAAAGACGAAAGTTATTCTCTTGAACATAAAAGTCAAAACTCTTTTCGTACAAAATTCTTGAGTAAACATCTTTGGCAGCATTGGGTTCATCAGATAAGTAGGTATGTTTTAGCAGACATGGCAAAATTCCCAAGTTTTCCTTCGCGGCCTCGTAAATTTTCATTACTATACTAAAATGAGAGAAAAAAGCATTTTTGGAGCGCACCGCGGCCTTATAAAATGTATCATTGTAATGCATAATTGAGATTAAGGATTTCTTAATGGATAAGGTCGAGCTTTTTAATAATCCATTTTTTTTTTTGCTCGTTTTGATAATAGTTTTCTGATTTTATCTAAACATTGATAGAAAAGGAATTAGGGGCTCGTAGCTAAATGATAATAACGTCACGAATCAGTCACAGCACGCTTGCCGCTATGCTTGTCGGGGTGGGTCCGTGGATGGGTGACCATCTTTATACACCAAGAGCCCTCCGTGCCTCGGAAAGCACGTAAAGCCAGGTCCCGGCTGTCATTCGTAGATGTTTCACAGTCGTTACGGGCGGTGAGAAGCCCAAAAGTCTGCAAGCAGTCTTACCAAGGGGTATCGTGTTATCCAGTAGGCAACTGGGTTGTGGAGGTCAGAAAGCCTGTGGATCCGAGTAAAATACTGGTATTCAACTGCATCCGATTAGACTGGAAACCTACAACCCCAACATAGTCGTAATTGGAAAAAAGCTAGGTAGATTGATTGATAGAAAAGGAACAGTCTGATGATGGTGGTAGCCATTTCAAGATTCTATTTGCACATATGATTTCGACTTTGACTTAATTTCGACTTAATCATTTGCTATACAAAGTTTGGTAAAAATGTTAAATCTGAAACGGCAATGAGTAACTTCGTTCATGATTGTTGAAAATCAACCAATATACATTAAACAAAATGTTTAATGATAGGTATAAGAGTAGGTACTTATATTTAAGCTGCTACAGAAAAATGGCGTCCTATTTTTATTTTCACGAATACAAAAGTCAGTCATTAAAGCATTTTAAATTAATAAAAGCGTCTTTCGTTTGGTACACAATCTGACCTGATTTACATAAACGAATTATGTGCTATAAACAGCGATCAAGAAAATATTTATTTTAAAACTTTTATTATTATCTTTTAAAGTGCTTAATATTTTGGCATTGCTATAGGTAATATTGACTTATGAGCGATATTCTTGTAAGGGAAGTGAATGAAATTAGTAAGAATAGTAACGAAATCAAAAACATTCAACAAAAATAATTGACAAAGCTTAGCTTAACAATTAAATTCTTTGATGGTGAATCATTGATATTAGATAGTGGTATCGGTTAGCGCTTCGGTATTATTTCATAATTATGAAAAAGCTAAATTAATTGAGCAGCCATACTACACACTGAAATTAAATTAAATAAATTAGGCGGTTTATTCTACTGAGACTCGGGAATAGTTCCTTAGAAATACGCCTGATATTGGTCTCGTTTTCTCGGAAAGCATCAACACTGAATGTACCTACTAGGTATTGGAACAATTTCGGTGACCCAGTTCATATTGACATTGACACAGTGGTCCAAATTTGGCTCCCTGTGGCACTCCAAGTGCGTAATACACTTACGGTAAATAACCTATATTTTCTCGTAGTCTATATATATATAAAAAACTTACTGACCGCCTAAAAAAAGACCAATTTATGAAACCCACTTGCGGAATTAAAACTATCATCAGACTTGATTAATCTTTTCCTAAATCTTCTTGTGTGAGTGGCAACATACTCGTAGTAAGCGTTCGAGTAGGTGTTTAAAATTTTAGATTTGGTGAGCCACACGCAGGCTGGAAATTAAAGAAAGAGAATCAGGAAAAATGAGGTTTAATCTCAACGATAGTTTATGGGAGACTGCAAAACAATATAAGAACACATATTTCAAATATAAAAACTATATTATTAAAACAATCGAGAGTTTTGATTAGACAACACAAGTTTTTAACAAAAACAGGCTTGACAGCGTTTACATTTGAGTAGTACTTAATTACGTTACAACGTCATGTTAAGATACAAATTGGCTAGACATTAGTTTGCTGTTATTGACTGAAAATCATTTTGTATGTTAATCTACGTATATGTTCATCTGTTTATCCCATTCCTTCTTTAAACCTGTTTGTAATTCTTTCTTGGTGGCATTCGCAAAATGGTCGACACAGTAACATTGAAGAGCAAAAAACTTGTGTAATTGTCACCCACGGAATTGCTATCGCAACTGTCCCCAAGCAAGGCCACCACCTAATTCACCAAGTTTATTTTGAATACAAATTTAGTCGTGCGCTAGTATTTGTGACCTTGAGCGTAGAATAACGTATATACATAAGAGAATAAACTGTCTCAGTATATCGTGGTTGGCCGTAGCGGACGCGTGATATGAATTCAGAGCATTTCTTCTGAGGTCAATGCTGCACGATTGGTTCCTTTAGGAATTCTGGCAATGGGCTGGAAAATGCGAATGGTTTCGTTGTGTTCGTTTAATCGATACTTGTAATGTTGAGTTCCTTATTTTTTGAATAGACTCCAACCTTGGTTCTATGACACCCCAGAAAAGAAGGGTTATATTTCGAAAGTCGATATTGTTATTCTTTTGTTTAACACCATAACCTAAGGTATCTGAATCTCCTATGCGGTACTCGTATCCTCCTGAGTGATAAGACTATTGCGGTTGCCAGTCCGCAACCACAATGAACAGGACTTGTTCGGCGTCCTCTAGGTGAGGACGTCTTTTAGTCCGGTAGCACCTTCTTAATTACCAAGTACTGCGATTCCAACTTTCGCTTAATGAAGAAATAGGATCTCAAAATAGTTTATTATACTAGCACTGCGTCTATGGTTTAAACTAAGTTTCTCTATGTTCGTGTTATGACAGCTGCATTTGTTTATTTAGTAGCAGAATAAAATGCAGTGCTGGAATCTGTTGAACTTCTTGGAAACTTGGTCTTGATAAATATCAGCACTGATTTTAGTACCTGAGCTCTCCAGTCGCACTAGCATGGGTACTCATTGGGTAATCCGGCCAACATTAATGTACCCAATCATTCATCATTTACTTCAAAGCCTATATTGCTAAGCTTGTGAGTAGCATTCATAATTCTACTCACGTAACCTTCAATGCCGTGACGTATTGATCATGTTTGGTAGCCCACAATTCCCCACGATACTATAAAATCACCTGATGATAATTATCACTGATCGGGGTTTTTTTAATTAGAAGTTGTCTTCATCGGAGATCACTTTATACTCTTCCTCACCGAGATCGAAGTGCTTAACAAATTAAATTTTCATTTCCGCCACCGCCGTCGAACTTAAAATACTACGTATTCTCAAAAGAATTTCAAAATAGTTTTAATGCATGACAAGGATCAGTAAACGTGTGAATAGTTCTACCACTGCAGTTGATACGAAGTAATTAGTTTCAATATTAATTAGACAGGTTATTGTTTACATACAAAACGGTAAGTATCTGCATCAAAACCCCACTGCTATTCACTTCATAAAATTCTACTCTGCAATTATCATTTTCAATCAGAAAATAACCCTCACAAAGCAACGTTCTACCACAACACAGCTAACGATGCCACAATAATAGTGTTATTCAATCCATCGTGTCACATAACTTATTCATCGCCATTTCGCATGGCAACGGACACGAAACCATGCTGTATGCTTTATTTACCCCTTCTTTATAACATTTGCAAACGCATTTTACCAGCCCTATCACGGTTAATAGCATCTATGTCGCTGGCATAAGGTTCAATTTGGAGTTTATCATCGTTGAGCCTCTAATAACCATCTATTTCCGCCGATAATTGCGACGGAGGCACATCAAGTGTGCGTTTTCCCTCGCTTGGTGAGCCAAGACATGTATTATATAGATTATAGTCCCCCTGTAATATACAGAAATTTCGCCCTTGCATATTTCATTTGTGTCTTGATTTTAGTTTTGTTAACTTTTGGGTTCGTGTTCCGGTTTCATATTTAAAGAGCTGAGACGTTTCGGGAGTTACTTACGTGAGTGATTAATTGTGGGTGATTTGATTTTTCATAATTAATTTACAGTCGTTTTGTGTTTTTGCGTCAGTGCATAATGATGTGCACACAAGAACACCCTAGATAATCATCGTCAAAAGACTGACTTGTATTCCGATCTCCTGTGGACATTTTGGTTTAGTAATATAATTTAATCTTATAATCCTGTACCTAAATCTTGCTTATCTATTAAAACTGATTCTATTTGTTCGATATAATCAAAGTTTGATTGTAGTTAAGCTTAAGGTAATTACAGTTCTGCCTTTAATTACCAAATTGGTTCACTTTCCAGAAAGATTTCTTTGCATTTCTTTCTTTCCAGTTATTGAAAATAGATCGGGGACAGATTGAATATTTAATAGTACCGACTGGTGGTATTTATTAGAATCGAGCGTTTTCGATGAGCCTAACAACTTAATTGTGATCTAAGGCTGCCGTTCAAGTTATGAGCTTGTAACTATTTAGTATTATGCGATGCCTTAGGCGACTGGTTTGGAGGAGGGTCACTCCAATGCGTTATTTTGAGCATCATAAACGTGACATCATAGGGTTTTATAAGGACAGCGTAATAGTGCAAAAAAATGCCAAGCTTCAACTTCTTTTTCAATTTTTCATTCTTTCACTTCTTAGTTATAGAAATAGTTGACATTGGCGTAAACACCAATAGACACTGTTGAGGTGTCAATAAAAAGTTGGATTTTAAACACGTATAAATATTATATTCAGCTAATCAATGTTAGTGCAACAGTAATTATTACAAACTGACGCATGACAGTTCGTACATTTCTTAAGAGTGTAAGGGTCTCAAACAAAAGACTTGATGACTTAGCATATTAAAACCTTCTTCCTAATGAATACTAATTACCACAGTTTTCCTTAGATGTTAGACCCCTTAATATGTACTCATTTACAAATAAAATGTAACGAAGTTTCTTCCACTTGCACCACAACAAGACGCAGCAATTAATGATCAGTAATTTCCAAGGCTGGCAATGCAATTTCGAACTTATTTATTGACAGGGCCTCTGATTGGTCCATTAAATTGATTATTATGTTTTATACATTAGATAAATAATACATTTTATTGTAGCACGTGGAGAATCGAGATTTGAAATATGTGATTGTTGACCTAAGTTTGAATCAATTAATTAAATTGAGGGTCAATTACGATTTGCCCAACTAACATGACGTGAGAAAATATTGAGTGGTTCTATGTGGAAGATTAACAGCAGTCTGTTTAAAAATTTTCTTTACGTGTCAAATAACTGTCGCTTTTTGAAATAATTTTTATTTTATTATAAATTCTTTTTGATTTCACGTGGAATCTTAATAAGTCTTGTATATGAGTTAGAATGGCTGCAATTAATTAAAACTTTGACTGTTTTCTATTTTTGTAGACAACTATTTTCTAATTGATTGTTCCACACATGCATTAAGCACTTTTTATTTTGTTCTGGTTCTCAATCCTACATGTGAGTGGTGACGCAGTATCCGAGTTCGTCGTTTAGTCCTTTCTCACTTCGTGAATGTACAATGTCATAATATATCTTCATCTTCATCCTAGTGTATTCTTGGCCCTTTGCCACCGTCCGTTTTACTGAGTATTGGGGAAGTCATATTTCTGGAGCATGTTGCCACCACTGTTTTAGGTAAATGCTATCATCAATAATTTCTTGGTATTATCAACACTTATGGTGTATGTTGGTAGCAATTAATTTTTTTGGTTGCTCGTTTTGTCGGTCTTTTGCCTCATATTTTTATTCTTGGTTTTAAATTAAACTCATGTCATTCAACATATCTTTATACGGAAACATACAGAGGCTATTAATTCGCTCTCTAATCTTTTCAACTTTGTTTTCTGTACTGACCTAACAAGAAGTCAGTACAGAAAAATAAGTGTTATGTTAATTATATCATAGCTATAGCCATAGCCTTTATTATTATTATTTACTTAATATTATTTATTATTATTTCCAATATGAACACATATGTTTAGTGGTATGCGTTTAGAGTCAGTGTTACTAAGACTTTTGTGCTTGTGAATATCATTTTGTTCTTTAGGACTTATTGTATAATGTTTTAGAATATGAATAATTAAACTCAGTGTAAAATGTTTGTAAGGGTAAGTTAGCCTAAGAACTTGTTACTTTTTATGGTTGTACACGATTAGAATAAGATCTTATTGTATGCACTTTGTAAAATTATGTTAATTAAAGACTTTTAAAATCAAATCAAATCAATATGAACACAAAAGTATTTAATTCATTTGGACACTGATGATAGATTTTTCGAGTAAATCAATCAATCTGCCTAGCCTTTTCCCAACTATGTTGGGGTCGGCTTCCAGTCTAACCGGATGCAGCTGAATACCAGTATTTCACATGGAGCGACTGCCTATCTGACCCCCACAACCCAGTAACTGGGTAATACGATACCCCTTGGTAAGACTGGTTGTCACACTTTCGGGCTTCTGACGACCCGTAACGACTGTCAAAGATCCACGAATGACAGCCGGGACCAACGGCTTAACGTGCTTTCCGAGGCACGGAGGAGTCTCGGTATGTAAAGAATGGTCACCCATCCACTGACCAACCCCGGTAAGCGTAGCTTAACCTGATGAATCGACCCGTACGGCTGTTATTACTTAGCCACGAGCTCCTCCGACTTTTCCAATATTTTCGAGTAAATATTGTATCTATTTAATATTCCTTTAGATGCATTCGCCAATACTTGAGTAGGTACTGCGAGCCATAAATGTCACGCTATCAGAATCATTCCTTAAATGATTCCAGGTCAGGAGTTCAACGCACAGCCGATAATTTATTTACCACTAAAACAGAGATTCCTTTTGAAGAACAATGGTCCAATAAAATTGTGTTATCGCGGTATCGGTCAGCAAGTTATGGTAGCAAATGATAGTATTATCTGCTTCATTCTAATTTGCTTTCCTTTTAACATAGATTTGTTTGCCAGTAGCTCATTGTAGGCCTTTTAAGGAAGTACCTTAAGGAACAGGGAAAAAGGTTTTTTTATGGGATGATGATGAAATGAAATGGGAAATTATTGGTATTGTAAATACTGATAATTGCTGGGATGTAATGAAGAATACGATTGATGATTATAATCCTGTGGCCTTATCTTTAAGGGAGTGTCAAAGTCATCATTGTTCTAGTGCGAATAAGGGATGGCACCATACAGGACGAATAGCATCATCTCTGCTCCATACGGCCCCTGATTTCTTAACAAAATTGCTTGTTTCTGTGCTAACAAATAACCTTTTATTTAAAAAATCTTATCTGGTAACAGGCCATGAAAGCTTATACCTACGCCATTTCTACTCCAAGATCATCAGGCCACCTGACGTACAGGACAGGTGCCATGTCTCACAGTACATACCCTCACTAGGACTTAATTATGCACATACTAAGTCCATGGCGTGACAAATAGTCACATTGTTCGTTGTTTTGCATACTAGTGCGTACGGCTGGTTTGTCTGAGCTTTGTTTGTGATGATGGATTAGAACTTGGAGTTTTACTATTGTCTAGCTGCTACAAGCTCATCTTCAGTCGTAGGGATAGCGACGGAGGCATGTCGCGTATTCAACCAGAATAACGACAGACCACTCCTGTAGTAGATCGTCCGGTATCTGTATCTCCATTTGTGAGTTGGTCTCCTACGGTTACACAACACAGTTTCACAAATTGTTTTATTTACAAACGCAATTTTCTATATTAATATTTTTTTCTCACATCAACGTCAGACACATTTTGTGTCTTGCACTGGACACTGACAGTTAACTTTTTTTTATAGTTCAGTCTTTGAATACTGAGTTATACAAACTCTAACATTTTACAAACACATTTTTTTATTACTAGATGCAAAACATTGGCAATGAACGTTCAATGTCATGCGGGCTGGAATTCCGTTCGTTGTGTAACGTTGAAAAAATCCGGAAGAGCGCGGCTTCAATGCGCAGGAGCATGTTTTATGCTAATCAACACATAACTATGACAGAAAGCATTTCTATGTAACATCCTTGTGACGTTGGCAGGTTGCCGCGTTCCGGGTTTGTTTTAAAGATTTAAATGATTGTATTGTTATTGTAGAAAATAATAAAATAACTGCGAAGTAGGAAATAAATTTTCATAATAAGTAATAACAGAATATAATAATACATAGCTACTGGATTGTTTTTATTTTATTTCTCGTGGCTAAGTAATAAAAGCCGCACGGGTCGATCAATCAGGTTAAGCTTGCCGCGGTCAGTCTGTAGATGGGTGACCATTCTTTACATACCGTGACTGCTCCGTGCCTCGGATAGCACTAATGTGCTATGGCTTAACAGCCATTGGTCCCGGCTGTTGACAGTCGTTACGGGTTGTCAGAAGCCCAAAAGTCTAACAACCAGTCTTACCAAGGGGTATCGTGTTACCCAGTTACTGGGTTGTGGAGGTCAGATAGTCGCTCCATGTAAAATACTGGTATTCAGCTGCACCCGGTTAGACTGGAAGCCGGGCCCAACATAGTTGGGAAAAGGCTAGGCGGATTGATTAATAGCTACTAGATTTTGCAGACCTCTTGTAATTAGAAGATCGAGTTTATAACCTGAAGAAGTACTCCTGAGACGAAGTTTTAAATTGCGAGGGTGTGAATGAGAATAATATAAGAATAGGACCATGGTAAGATCAATGTGCTACTGACACCAGATTGAACAGCAAAACTGATGAAAGGTGATCAGCTGTTAATAAAAGGAGATAAGATGATGCAAAATGTGATGAAATACAGCAAGAGCTGCCCCTTGCCATATGCATGATTGTACACTATGCAAAATGTGATGAAATACAGCAAGAGCTGCCCCTTGCCATATGCACGATTGTACACTATGCAAAATGTGATGAAATACAGCAAGAGCTGCCCCTTGCCATGTGTATGATTGTTCACTATGCAAGGTTGGCAGTTTGCCTTCTTCCGGATTTAGGTATTGCTGTTCGCTTTACGGAAATGACATAAACACAAACAGTAAGAGTCCGATGTTTATAAAACAATAAATTAACTAGCGTACTATAATGTATAAAAGTATTCAGGTATGGAAGACCAGACTGGGTTTTGGGATACAAGATGTCCTTTGAGAAAAAACCAGATACATACCTACAATTTCCAAAAATTTCGTCATGATATAAAATTTGCTACTTATTTGTTCATAATAGAATCTGGAAGTTGCAGCTAGCGGCAGAATCCAAAAATACACATTTAAAAAAATATATATTCTCCATGATACCGCAGAGCACTGTAATAATATTCGTCATTCGGTCAATCACTCTCAAGAAAATATCAAGTCAAACATATAAATAACACAAATTCATCTCCGGCCGCATCGCCAGCAAAATAACGATCGCTAATTTGACAAATGTCAAAAAGGAGGAGTGCACACAACCTTGGTGAGCGCAGCTTACATTATGATCCAGAAATAAACGTGCTCACTTCCTTTTGATCTCGGTGAGACATGTTGCACTGAATATATGTGTCCGTAGCTTTACTCAGACGTTTTAGTGCTCTCGTGTGCATTTCGAAATATGGCCGATATTGCATTCGATATACTATGCCTAGTTCCTGGAAATGAGAGCAGTAACGCTATCAAAATGGCGATGCCAAATGGCGAGGCAAGTCGATGAAACAAATAACTCGGTATCTTACAGTATTTTGGTGGAAATAAGCCTAAGCTTTCCACCAAATCAAAACATCATCAAGATATACAACGCATGAATAGAAAACTAATAGTATGCCTGATGGTTATTGTAGGTAATCTTACTACTGTTAGGTATAATTATATGGATGGATGGATTGATGGATGGATGTTTGTTACTCAATCACGCCAGAACGGCTGATCGGATTTGGATGAAATTTGACACAAAGATAGACTATAGTCTGAAATAGCACATAGGCTACTTTTTATTCCGGAAAAATTTACGGTTCCCGTGGGATAATTTCCGACATCCACGCGGGTGAAGCCGCTAAATCTAATCTTCCAAATTCCTCTTTTCATAGTCTGTAGGTATCTGTAATCTACCAGAAAATGTCATAGCCATCATGAGTCAACAAAACCCTCGTGTCAATGACATTATCATACAGTTTAGAGGAGTTAATTGTGTGTGCGCTATTATTGTACAGCCATTAACTACATTACTTTCCAACGTATAAATCTTTTGATTTTGAAGCGGCAATTGACTTTAGTCAAGATGGGGGACTTTCGGAGAGAGGTCCTGGGTTCAGATCCCACCTATTATTTATCTAACATTTTATTGTATATCGTATACCCATACTCTATCGGTTTAGGTAATTAAATAAAGGTAAATAAAAAAAACACGTGTCTGGTTAACCGACTAAACGTAATACCTGTCACTTCAGTCGCTATACACATACAGTTGTACTCTTCAATTTAGCAACGTTATACAACGAATTATAAAGTTGCTAAATTGAAGAGTACAAATGTGTCGTAGCATGACAACTGAACTGACAGATGTTACGTTTAGTCGGTTAACCAGACACGTGGTTTTTTGTTTACCGTTATTTAATTAGCTAAGCCGATGGAGTATAGTGTAACATTGGGACAAACAAATATCTAAGAACGCACAACGGGCAGTTATCACACAAGGTGACTTCTTGCAGACAATCTTTGGATGACCTAAAAGAAAGGAGCATAATATCCTAACCTATAGCCTAGCCTATTGCACTATATCTATCTAGCTATTTATAGTACGCTTAGTTGAAAAGAAGTAGTAGTGCAGCTTTCCTAAGAACCTGAACTGGTTCTGGAACCTTCCAGATCTTCTCTTAATCCTTCAAAGCAACCTACTCCTCAACCCTGAGGGGTCACCCACCCTTATCCAATAATAATCCCACCGAGGTCGTTTCACTTGCGATCATTTACGTTGTAAACGTTAATAAGCTAAAGTTTTTTTGTTTCGTCTGCCGTGTATCCTGTGCAAGCTATCCGTCAATTTGTCTGTCTGTTCGTTTAGGTGTTCGTTATGGGTGCTAATAGAAGGCTGGTGCTAAATGTAGTGTAGGGAGTTTGGATGTATTTAATTTCGAATATACTTAATGTCAGTGTTTTTTTTTTGGTATAATTTAATTTTGGAAATGAGAAGGAAATGCAGTTTTAATTTTCAATTCAATGAAACTATCTTTGTTGCAAATCATTATGTAAATATACAGTAATTAATAATAACAGAAACAATTATGGTATTATTTTTTCATACAATTATGCGCCTGCGCATAGTTTTCACTTTTCTTATGACCCTGTAAAATATTGATTGTGATTGCAATGTTCGTAAACGTACCTACTTAATTTATTTTACATCTGAAAAGTACTTCACTTTCGACCTAAATGGGGATATGAACATGTAACCCATGAAATAAAGTAACCCACGAAACGGTATATGTTAGGTCTACGTAACGATAATATCCCCACCTACCAAAAAACTTAAGGAAAACATTCAGGAAACTCGTCTAACAGGAGATAGGCGTGAGAGTGTCACAACAGACACTTGGCAGGTATGTACAGAAGGTGCACACCCACACATACATGTTACATCACTCAATCAAAAATATTATGTAGATAGATAGTTTTTATTATTTACCAGCTGACTCGACAGATAGGAGCTCGTGGCTAAGTAATAACAGCCGCACGGGTCGATCCATCAGGTTAAGCTACGCTTGCCGGGGTTGGTCCGTAGATAGGTGACCATCTTTACATACCGATTCCATTCCATTCTCTGTGCCTCGGTAAGCGCGTTTAGTCGTTGGTCCCGGCTGTTATTTGTGGAGTTTTGACAGTCGTTATGGGCCGTCAGAAGCCCGAAAGTCTGACAACCAGTCTTACCAAGCGGTATTACCCAATTACTGGGTTGTGGAGGTCAGATAGGCAGTCGTTCCATGTAAAATACTGGTATTCAGCTGCATCCGGTTAGACAGTAAGAAAGCTGACTCCAACGTAGTGGGGAAAAGGCTAGGCAGATTGATTGATTAGTGAGTCAGTGATGAAATCGGGGTTTTTATATATCAATAAAATCTAAAATGTAAGAGCTGTGCAATTGAATAAGTCTACTATTGACATGATATCCCGAGAATTTTGTTTATCTGGTATGATCGAAACCCAAGTTATGAGGGATCAAAAAAAACGACGAAACGCTTCGAGAAAAGGTAGAATGCCCATGCGCTCGTTTGGCTCGTGTTGGCGGGGGCACTACGATGCCCCTATAATCGGGAATCATAGTTTGATCAATATACAACCTGACGCTGACGTGTAAATCGCAGAAAATTTTATGCGTATCCCCCTTAATAACGAATAATTACACTAACTTCTATCACAAGTGGTCTAGTTGTTCGAAGTTATTCGAACACCCTTTTGCTGATCTAGCGAATCAATAAGGCCGCGTTGAGCGCGCGCCGACAACAGTGCATATTCGGACAGCAACCGGGTGCATTCGCCTCATTGTCATTAGCCATCATTTTAGCGTAGCCTTTTAATCGTTATAAAATAAATAGTTTTCAGCAAGTTAAACTCAGTGTTTTTAGTAGCCATCCCAATAGTCAATACCATTTAGGTCGCGACCCGAACATTTTGGTCCTTCGAGCCGGATTCAAGATCTCCCAACATACAATATAATTGTCAGCGCTGATTGGTAGGTGCTGAATTAGGCGCTCAGCCTCACCTTTTACCTTGCTTTTTAAGAATTGCATCTTCTGTGCGTTTGACAATGCGGAATTCTTATGGATTGTTTCGTTAAACAAATCTTGAAACGATACCCACTGATGATAATTTCCTGTGAAAATAGGTATGTCTATTTTTGGAGTTGATTTTTCACGATATGATGTGGACCACATCTTTGTGTTGATGGCCTTTTTCATGTCGTTAAATATCTTCTCATATTTGTTGTAGTGGGACTCATACGCTACGTTTTCTTCTGTCTCACCGATAATTTCCCATTGATGATTATCAACTGCGGTCCAACGATTTTGTAGAATTCGAAGAGTATCTTCGAACTCCCATTTGTCGACGATTGCATCTATTTCAATATTGTCGACTGCTCTCATTAATGCTTTAAAATTGACCGACTGCTTATGTAGCATATCGTCAAGCTTGCTGTTGGAACCTGTTGACTCTAACTTAGAAGCTGCTGGAGTTGGAGCTCGTGGTTCCGAGTGGCTGACAGAAGCACCGGCCGCCTCTTGCTGTGCTGCTCGAGGAATCTCCCTCTGCTTGGGAGATGCTTGTATGGTACTCTGTACTAAATCGTTATAAAACTGCTTAATCAGTCTTTTTAACGTTAAATATACTTCTTGGGTTCGCTCAAACTCTGAACTGGCAAAGTACTGATGATTATTGTTTTCGTACGGCAAAAGCTTTTCATTGTTTGCCTGATAATCTCTCCAATAAGACTCCAGTAATTCAAGCCTTCGTTTACAATAATCGATGGTCTTACGCTCTACGCTATCTTTTTTAAAATTGACGAGAAGTTTCTTCAAACTCTCTGCAATCTCAGTTTGATTGATGTATAAATTTTCCATCCTGCTGCTGTAGTTATAATTAAAATGGAACGCTCTTACTTGATCAAATGCTGTGCTGCTGATGCTGACTAACGAAGTTGCTCCTCCGTCTGCCAACGCTATAGGTGTGAGCTGTATGCCCACTGCTGCTAACTGGTACCTCAGTCAATAAGTACCACTCGCTGCTGTTAAATGAAACCTCACTGAGTAGGTTTCGCTGGCTCTGCTGATGAGTGATGAAAACTCTCTGAGTGCGATATGTACCCAGTACAATTCAGTACGCTGCTGCTAGCCTTTACCACAAAGTCACTGCTATGCTAAGCTAATGGATGCTGTACTCTATAAAGTCACTGATAAAGTTCACTCCACTTGCCGTTAGTCCAGAAAAAACCGCACTATATACTGACACGCGAAGTCCAAAGCTCGAAGGACCAAAATGTTCGGGTCGCGACCTAAATGGTATTGACTAATAATGGTAATGGTATTGGTATTGGTATTGGTACCATTTAGGTCGCGACCCGAACACTAGTACTGTAGCTATATTAATAAAACATTCAAGGTCAGCAGCCAAACCACATTTTCAACTGAAATCTCATTCAGATTAAGCATTTTGCGGTCAACACTATCGAAAGCCTTGCAAAGGAACGCCACACAGCACAAATTTTACTAACTAGCGTCGCAGATGCAACGACTTCTGGGAAATGGTGTGCCGCCAACACAAACCTACACTATAAGTATTTAGTACAGAGAAGTGTGGAGTGCGAGTGATACCTACCGCTTACATTTTTTTTTTTTTTTTTGTAGATAGGAAATCATCAAATGACTTCTCCCGCTCTGGGCGGAGTGAAAGGGCGTGTCAGACTTTTACTGACTAAAACCCACCCGTGTTCCTTCAGTTGCCTGTGCCAGAGCCACGGTATCTCTTTTGAACAACCCGCGATCCCGGCGGCATCGGCCCTATCGGACCCCCCAACCACTGTTGACATCTCTTTGAGGCGCGCGTGGAACACGTGCGTCGTGTTCCACGCGCGCCTCAAAGAGATGTCGTCGATCCGAGCCTGGTCCTTACTGGATGGCGAGCTGCCCATTACTCGCCAGCCGCAAGCCCGCGCCTACGGTGGCCGGGAATCGGCTATCGATTTCCGCCGCCCAGGGCGTCTCCTGCGGCGATTAGGTGCGTGAGGGCGTGAAAATTGCCTCTCCCTCACGCGTTCCGCCTCCTCCTTTGCGAGCATTACTGCTTCGTGGAATGAGGTGACAGCCTCCCATGCACTCTCGCTCCGTACCATGGCCTGGACCAGGTTCGGACGAGAGAAATCGCCGCCGCCGATCGCCTCCGCGAGAACACGACGTTGCTCCGCCTAAGCTGGGCAGACCTCCACTGTATGCTTCACCGTGTCCTCCGGGCGATCCACACAATGCTGGGTTGCGACAATCGCACACTCCATGTCGCCATGTGATCCCGCCGGAGCTCTGTCCGCTGTACCGTGATTTCTCGCGGCAGCAGAGTTACGCCCCGGCGATTCGCCTGCTCGCGCCTCTCCCACACGTGCGCGAGGACTGCTTACTAATGGCGACCGTGCCGGGCGGTACCGTACTGCCTGCTCCGGGTGCCAACGTGGCCTTTTTCTTGCTCCGCTCGGGCTTCGCTGAAGCAGGATCACCGGCGACGCCACTTGAAATTTGAAATTAAACTCCTTTTTTCTATCAGTTTTATTTTGTATTTCTATCCTACATGTCTACGTGTTTTATTTTGTATTTCTATCCTACATGTCTACGTGTTTCTATGACGTGGCGGGTGGCGGGTGGCAGGTGCGCGCGCAGCTAGTCGGTACTTAATTGTTTAAGAATCTGACATACAGGGCCATTCAAGGGCTTTTATGTTAGTCAGTTCTTGTCAATTTCTTCTGCTAACTAAGAATCGGCCAGCTTAAACGTAGCCTAGTTACCTTGTCGGTAGCAGCGAAGACGCTGCGCCTGCGCGGCCCGGCGGGCACCAGGCCCAGGCTGTCCGTGCGCAGCAGGCACTCGAGGCGCTCGCACCGCACCACGTGCACCAGCGGGTTGATGCTGTAATAGGTCGATAGAGGAACTCTCGAAGACAAGAGAAACTCAGCGTGAAGTGTTGAATAATTTTATATTTCGGTGGTCTCCATAGCAAAGCCAATTGATTAAAGCATTACAATGTATTTATACTGTAAGCTAATGCTCCAATATCATTAGTCATTATGTTACTGCGTATTAGTGAATGTAGCAGTGCAACAATGAATTATGACAACAAGCTTCAATGGCGTAGAACAGCAAGCGCTTGTAGGAGTCGTCCAGGTCGAAGCGCTGCAACGCGGACGCGTTCGTGCGCGACACGTAGCCGCGCAGCAGCGCCACGTCAGCGTTCGAGATCATCAGCTCCATGCATGCGGCGGCGGCTGCGGCCGTCTGCCGAGCGGCCACGGCACTCCGCAGCAGCGGCTTGTCTGCTGACTTCGAGTCAGTGTTGTCATTGACGACAGATCGAGCTCGTTTCCTGGCGCACTCTCACTTCTCATCAGCCGCGTATAACGTGGTGAGCGCGTGCTTCTTGTCCGCGGTGGCGGGTGCGTCGGTCGCAGGCGTCTTGCCAATCAGCTCCTTTACTTCCGTCTTAGTAAGTGTTGCGAGCGACGGTCTGCGGGCATTGGCGCTCGTGCTCACAAACTCCGCAGCAGAGCTGTAGTCGGGTGCGGCGGTGGTATTGTGCTTCTGCTTGGCGTTTAAGGTGAGCGCGGAGAGGCCGGCCGCGCTGAGCGCGCACTGCGTAGCTATGGTGCGCTTGGCTGGCGGCTGCTTGCCGTTGTTGTTGCATCTGTAATGACGTCGTGTGTTGTTTGTCGCGCATACCTATATATACATATACGAGTATGTAGTAAAGAATATACCCGTAATTGATATTATTTAGGTTTTATGTAACAAAATTCAACATATTGATACAATCGTGACAAGTCAGTTTCTTCTTTAATATGATGTTAAATAATGACCAAAGAATTTAATTACTACATTCTCCTGGACTTATTTATTGTGCCACGTAGTCAGTTAGATGAGCAGGCGGACGTCGTACTCTTTCAGAACGACGCAGAGTCTCTGTCGTGGTGTTTTGTGGCGGCGCCATCGACTGCATCAATGAACTCGTCTTCATCATTGGAATCAGCTTCATCCGTTTCTAAAGAAGATTGCGCAACAGGAGCTAGATGTGGATTAGATACGATAACTTCTCTACCACTGCTCAAACGCACACGAGAATGTTGAGGATTACTTTCCAGAGTTTTTACTTCTTCAACCAATGGATCATATTATTTACTAGTTCGATTATGGTTTCGCATTAATACTTTTCCTTGGGACGTTTAGCCATATAGGCATTGACTGACCAGTTGAGGACCTCCTGGCGTGAGAGAACATTCGCTCATGGGGCGTACTATTTGTAGCCGTGCAAAGAAGTGATCTTACTCAATGCAGAGCCTGAGTTAAAACTGACTCTCATTTGGTTATAGGCAGATCATGGCTTTTCAGAGCCAATTGTACTGTCCGCCAAATAATTCCGTTGTATCTCTCCGTTTGTCCATTACCCTGAGTGTTGTACGGTGTAGTGTAGCTCGTAACAATGCCCTTCTGGTAAAGAAAGTCTTTCATCTCTTTTAAAAGAAAAGAAGTACCACGATCTGAGTGTACGTACGTTGGCATTCCAAATATAGAAAATAAGTCAGTCAGTTTAATAATTACAGTGTTTGTACTTAAGTCTGGGCAGGGCTATGCAAATGGGAACCGAGAATATTCGTCCACAATCGTTAGGATATATCGATTGTTCCCAGTGCCATCTGAGGGAAGTGGACCTTTAAAATCTATCGGTATTCTTTGGAATGGGGCCATCGCTTTTATTAGTTTTCCCATATTTTGTTGAAAACGAGGCTTTGCTTCTGCACATATAGAACAATTCGCAGTAATACGTTATATCTCTTCAGTGGAGTAAGCTTAATTTTTGCTTCGAACCCAATGGAACATTCTTGTTACTCCAGGATGACACAAGGTTTTATGCATTTCTTTGAGTGCATTTGCTGAACTTTGTACAGAGGCTACTAGTGGTGCATTGGCTCTTGATAAAGCATCAGCTGCTATATTCCCCTTTCCAGGGCGATAAACTATGCCATAATTGTTTTCAGAAAGTTTTAATCGTCAACGCTGCTGATTGAACATAAATGCGACCGATTTTTGGTCAGTTATCACTTTAAACTCTCGTCTGATGAGGAATTGCTTCCATTTCCGAAGACATTCGACTATAGCCGCGGCCACTTTCTCTATGGCTGGGTGATTCCGCTCGCTACTGTGAAGGCTTCTCGAAAAAAACGCAACAGATCTGCCCTCTTGTGACAGCGTTCCGCTAATTCCGCTATAAGGGCCGTTCTTAATCAATTTGTTTGTCAACGACATTGCTTCCTGTTTTCTTCACTCTAAAATACTTCTATATGCGGATGATATGAAGATTATGTCAAAGATATCCTCCTTATCAGATGCTCTAGCATTGCAGGAGGGTCTAGATAGGTTCCAGTACTACTGTAGCACTAATAAGCTCCATTTTAATGTCTCAAAGTGCTACGTGTGCTCCTTCACTCGGAAGCCCGTACCTATAACATTTGACTATAAACTATTAGGCAGATCCTTAGCTACCGTTAAAAACAGTGAAAGACTTGTATATGATTCAAAATTTTTTATTTGATCAACACATAGATAAAATCATTAATAAAACAAAACCACTAGGGTTCATTTTGAGATCAAGACGAAAAAAATTCTTTACTTTACTTTTGTTCGCAGTCAACCCGAGTATGCCTCTCAAGTTTGGAATCCCAATTACAACATATATGTCAATCGATTGGAAAGCATACAAAGAAAATTTCTTAGGTATATTCAATTCCGTTCTAAAACTTATTCTCCCACTTATCTCCTACGCTGTAAAAGATTCCATCTACTTTCTCTTTCTGAACGTAGAAGAATAGCAGACTTGGCGTTTTTATTTAGAATTGCATACGGCTCAACCGAACTTCCCGAATTGCTAAACAAAATCGGACTGCGGGTTCCTTCTGCTTTTCTGCGCAATCCTTATCTATTACATACTCCTGTGGTAGGAACGAATTACAGACGAAATTCATACTTAATCAGAGCGAGTCATACGTATAATGCGATCTGTCGGGGCGTTGACATCGATATTATCAATAGCAGACGTGTCAAGTAAATTGTTCTGTACTACTCTGCAGAGCGGCTCATCCCACCGTCTCTGGGAAAATGGATTGTCGGGTGGGTCTGAATTCGGTCAAGCGAGTCTCCAGGCATCTATAGCCTCGGTGAAACAAGGCACATCAAACATACTTTACCAGTCGACAGCGATGCGGAGGAATTTTTCGACGCCATATTTTAGTTTTTTAATAGTTTTAGTTATGTTAGTATATAATTTTGTTATTTTTAGGTTATGTTTACAGTTACATAAAAATATAGTTTTCATTTAGTGGTGGAGAAAATAAAAAAAAATTATATGGGACCAACTTTGATGTATACTCTCTCGAACAAAACAAAAATTTTTCAAATCGGACGATTCTGTAAAAAGTTATGTGTGGTCATACATAAAAAAAAAAAAAAAACATACGTGTCGAATTGAGAACCTCCTCCTTTTTTGTTTCGTCGGTTAAAAACCAAATCCCACTGTGTTTACTTTAATAATTATTACTTATTACTAGCAGTTTATTCTATACTAGCTTTTGCCCGCGGCTTCGCCCGCGTGGATGTCGGAGAATAAGCCACAGGAACAAAAATATTGAGATAACTTCCGCCCGCGACTTCGTCCGCGTGAAATTTCTTGTTCCCCCGACCCACCCCGTCGCATCGCATTGCCTGTCCGCGCTAATACTTCGTTTTCGCTTAGCGTTCTTTCTGACATTTTTTCTTTTTGCTCGGCACAGATTTCTAGTGATGTTAAATATGCAAAAATAACTATTAAAGTCCGACTGGTACTTCCAGAGAATAGCGCGTTCAAACAAACAAAAAAAGTGTGTGTATCAGCTCCGACGCACGACTGAAGTTTACTCCCGTTTTTTGTGCCGTTCCGAGTTTCCGACTTTCTATTTTTCAATAATTTCTGTCGGGCTGAGTTTCTTTAATGAATCAGTGGTATACAAAAAGCAACTTTAAGGTGTAAAGGCACTCGTCCCTCTACCTTTTACCTGTCACCCCTCCCCCTCCCTCTAATCTCCCTCTCACCCCTCCTCTCCCTCTAAACCCCTCTCACTCTCCTCCGCTTCCCACCCCTCTCACACCCCCTTCACCGCTTTCCCCTCTCCCTCCTATTATCCCTTCCCTCTCTCTCATCACACCCTCCCCTTTCCCTCCTCACCACCCGCTTTCCTTCCCCCTTCCCTCACCAACCCCTCCCCTAACCCCTCCCCTTCCCTTTGGGGGAAAACAATTAATGACAAACTTTATTACTTGCTTAGGCAAGTATTTGTGCCAAGTTTCAAGTTAATTATCCAAATTAATAAGATTTTTCATATATAAATAAAAATAAAAAAAATATATTTCGGAACCAGTCCAATTATCCATGCATGTGAAATTATAAAATAAATAACATTAAGAATTCATTAATTAAAATATTACAATTAGACAAAACAAAACATTAAACAAATCACCAATAAAAACATTATAAATCACAATTTTACATTAAATTTAGGTCTGGAACCGGAATGCTCAATATGCAGCCTGGTCCAGTACCGCATGAAACATATAAAAATATAAACTAAAACCGCACCGCACCGTACCGCATATATTATAATCCCTGTTTTCACCCCCACAGGGATGAAATTTTAAAAAACCGTTTGGGATATTTCCGTGACTTGACTGAAAGATTATTTACACAAATTTTCGAGTTAACCAAACCCCGCAGTAAAACCTGCCTGTAAAATTGATTACCCTTTTCACCCCTTTAAGGTTATATTTTCGAAAAACCTTGACACACGTTACTCTTCATTTTTGATCTCAATTATACTTGAGATCAAAAATGAAGAGTAATACTGAGTTTCGAGTTAATAGGACCGCGCGTCAAAATTCCTCCATACAAACTTTGACCCCCCCAATGGGGGGTAGTTTAGGAAAACTAAAAGTGACAAATTTTATAATTTACGTAGATACGAGTAAATATTCATGCCAAGTTTCAAGTCTGTTAACTCAAGGAATAAGATTTTTCATACAAACTTTGGAGCCCCGTTTCACCCCTTTAGGGGGAGAATTTTGAAAAATCCTTTCTTAGTGCGCCCCTAGACCTTATAAGGAACCTACGTGTATAATTTGAAATCTCTAGACCCAGCGGTTTGGTCTGTGCGTTGATATATCACCCAGTCAGTCAGTCAGTTTACCATTTTATATGTATAGATCAAAGAGCCTAGACAAATGGTATTCGCTTGAGCGGTTATATTTCTACAATCGCTATAGCTTCAGTGGCATTGACATGATCACGTGACATTTCGATAGCTTATGTCAACCCCATACATTTTTTGGCTTTTCTACTAGCGTCATCGCTAATCGAATGTTACTTTGTCTAGGCCCTCAGATAGTCTTAAAACTTTGAATGTTACTTTCCTTTCAACGATCAAAATAAACAAAAGTGCAATCAGCAAGTTCTACGAAAAAGTTAAAATTACTAAACGACGTTTTCCCTGTGCAGTAAGCAGAATTACTAAATCGTCTGTTACCGAACTTGGCACTTGGCGCGAGTTCATGACCAATGTGACAGATGACATTATCTGTCAACACTACTAATTTAATAATTTTTTAATTTTTTTTTTTTAAAGTCGGTGGCAAAAAACGAAAATACATTTAGCCAGACACCGGTTTCCAAAATCAAAGTTATTTTTCACTTTGAAGTGTTGTTTTTGGAAGTCGGTTGTATTTTTTTGTAAAAAAGTTTTTTTGTAAAATATATTGCGTGCGATGTACACACAAAGAGACATAGAGTAGCAAGTGTAACCTAGCAATCACAATCATACTTCAATCTAGAAGGAAAGACTTAACGCTGGAAGTGCTTTCCTAATAATAAAGCCTCTTTATTTCCAAAACTTAATGTTAGTGGTATGTTATACTACAAGTCATGGCCCCTCTGGGTATAGGCCTCCTCCAACTGTCTCCATTTGTATCTGTTTTTGGAAGCACTGTACTTTATCCGTCGATTTACTATAATAGTTATTTTTTCTTTGTATAATATATCCTTTTTAGTGTATTTTTGGTATTCCTGAAATACGGAAATCAGGAAAAAAAAATTAAAAAAAAAATTTTTTCACCAAAAACCATCGCCTAATCAAGCCTTCGGGACCCGGTGGGATGTGGGAGTAATAGGGTGGGGAACACCATAGGATACGTCAAGGACATTTACCTTGACCTCAGGGTCATTGCCCTTGACTTCAATGTCAATGACCTTTAGCCTTTAGTCATTGACCTTAAAAATCGCTTATTTTGATCCCAGGGTTATTGACTTTCAAAATGTCCTTGACCTCAGAGGTATGAAGCGTCTATTCTACCCAAAAAAAAGTTGAAACTGTAAAAAAGCGACATTTTTCTTCATTTTAGGGTTCCGTACCTCAAAAGGAAAGGACGGAACCCTTATAGGATCACACGTGTGTCTGTCTGTCCGTCTGTCGCAGCCAATTTGCTCCGAATCTAATGGATAGATTAAGTTGAAATTTGGTACACATGACCTTTGGGTCACAGAAATTCACATTCATTCATCATTCATCATTCATCATCATCATCATCATCATCATTCACCATTCATCATCATCATCATCATCATCATTTTCCATCATCATTTTTTTTTTTTTTTTGTTCATCATTTTTCATTTTTTTTTTTTTTTTTCATTTTTTTTTTGGGTCCGTGTTTGCACGGACGGGTAAAATAAATAAATGAATTTTGAATATAGAGGTCACTTTTGGGGGGCAAATAAGAAAATAAAAAAATAAAGTTTTGCAAACTACTTACACCATGTCGCATGTCAAATAAAAGAGCTTAGTATTAGGGTCTCAAAAAATTTTTTTTTATAATTTTGAAATAAATTGTTTTAAAGTTATTTAAGAAAATAGACGAAAATTGACCATTGCCCCCCCCCCCCCCCCCCCTTATCTCCGAAACTACTGATCCTAAAATTTTGAAAAAAATATTGAAAATAGATCTTTATCTGTAGATTACAGGAAAACCTATAAGAAGTCTGTGGTGTGTGGTGGTGTGATAACATGATTAATCTATCAATATAGTGAGTACAAGCTTACATTTACAGTTGGAATGTATGGGAGAACATTTATTTATTTATTTTTATTTATTTATTTATCCAATCTTACATTATCTTAACAGGTCCACACCCAATGCGATAATGTGATTACAGATTATCACTTATTACTTAATAAATCGAGAGTCACCCTCACGAATTCCGCCAATGTACAGTTAAAGAGTTTTTCATTATTTATTTTACAACATGTTTTTCAACTACAATGTTAAGTTTGTTCTTAACATAAATTCACTCCAACTACGGAACCCTTCATTGTGCGTGGTCCGACACGCACTTGGCCAGTTTTTTTTTTCGAGCTCATGGTAAATTTTTCATCGTCTAATATTATACGAGTCATTCACCGCCTCGTCTATTTCAAATGATTCACCAACAATAGAAGGGATCTGGCGTGCCGCGGCAGCGGCCGCCGAGCGGCGGTCGCTGCCGCGGCACGCTCGCTTCGCTCGCTCGCGTTCGCGTGTTAATGGTCACTGTTTTAACCTAACCTAACCTAACCCAAATGATTCACCAACCTTAGGAGAATCACGGATCTTACCTGTTACTACTGCTCCTGAGAATCACGGATCTTGACTTTTGGAATTTTGACCTTAACTCGAAGGACCTTGAGGTCAAGGTTAATGTCCTTGAGGTGTCCCATAGTGTTTCCCACCCTATTACTCCCACATCCCACCGGATCCCGAAGACTTGATTAGGCGATAGTTTTTTTTTATTTTTTTCTTGATTTCCGTATTTCAGGGATCCCTAAATTACACTAAAAAGGATATATTATACAAAAAAAAAATAAAAATAATAAGTAGTATACTAAATCGACGGGTTATAAAGTAAAGTTGAGCCCTGTTTTCTGCTTGCTCCATCCAATTTTCAGCGGCTATTTGTAAGTAGGTTCATACACAGAACTATACGAGTAATACCGGAAGCAAAAGATTAACGCGTTAGCATTATGTTGAGATCCTTTGTAGGACTGCTAAGCGCTGGTTATTAACCTAATAAAAATCAAAACCAAAAATCATATATTCAAACTAAACTAAGAATCAACAATTTTCGAACATAAAAATTATATAAGACAGTCCCCCAAAACGCCCGCATTTCACCACTTCCAAGTGCTTTAGCTGGGAAGACAATGTGATAAACCCTTGGCTCTTTTATTATTATTACCAGCCTCGATGTTCCCACTACAGGGCAGAGGTCTCCCCACTCTCCTTCCACTTCTCTCTGTAAATAGCCCTAGCTATTCGGTACCAGTATTTATCAAAGGACTCCAGCTAATCCCACCTCTAAACTCAACAAAGAAAAATGAACATTACACACTATTACGATTTGGTTCCTTATTGCATAAAACCTATCTAGAAGTGGTCGGTACTGTTCAAAAGAAACACTTCATCCTACATTCAAACACATCTCCATTTATTTATTTATTTATGTATTTATTTAACCATTAATGTACACACAAATAAACAGACAAACAGAAAGGAACAGAAAAATACGTACAAAGGTGATGCTTATTCCATTTTATCAGAAGTTGTCAAAAATCTTAAACACGTCCGGAAAATTCGCCCACAACAATTTACAGATTACAGAAACTATCTAATCACCCCACAACATATCTTTAAAGGGTCAATCCAAACCCCGAGACAGTTAACAGTGTAATGCACACAATTAATCCAGTGTAAAAGTAAGGGGTCCGGGCCGGTCCGGAATCCGGCGACGGCTAATGCGACGGCGAGTTGTTCACGCGACGATTTTGGCAGACTCTCAACTGTCACACGCATCGTACATGCCGACTCCGGGTAAAGTTTTCGTGTAGTGCAAGATATGGGAAATACAGAGTTTTTAAAAATATCTTTGATAAACTCAAACACAAAGTATTTATTTCAATTAGACAAATTACAGGCACTTTTGAATTGTCAAGGGGTCAAAGTCAGAAAGATGAAGCTCGCGTATCATCTTTCTGGATGACAGACTGGGCCGCTGCCCGTTCCAAAGCGTAGTAGGACCTATGGAGAAGAACGGTAAAGAAACTTATAGATAGTGTAACATTACTGCCTCATGGTCTAATGGGGTTTCCAGCGCTGCTACTGTCTGTTTGTTCTTGAAAAACATGTTCTACGATACAAAATTACATTTGCAATGACAGTTGGAATGTATAGGACATTCCAACTGCAAATGTAAGTTTGTACGCACAATATTGAGAGATTCACCATTTTATTTTAAGGACCTATTTCACGATGTCCGAATAGCCACTACTCACCAAATAAATTCAAAAATGGAACAAAATTTGTATGAAATTATCTGTCAAGTAAGTTCAATCAATCTGCCTAGCCTTTTCCCAACTATGTTGGGGTCGGCTTCCAGTCTAACCGGATGCAGCTGAATACCATTATTTTACATGGAGCGACTGCTTATCTGACCTCCACAACCCATTAACTGGGTAATACGATACCCCTTGCTAAGACTGATTGTCAGACTTTCGGGCTTCTGACGACCCGTAACGACTGTCAAAGATCCACGAATGACAGCCGGGACCAACGGCTTAACGTACTTTCCGAGGCACGGAGGAGTCTGAACTGAATCGTAGGAGATGAAACAGGCGCAAAGACTTGTATAGGTTTTCTATCTGTATATAAGTATACAACTATTTTCTGTATTTTTTTTTTTCAAAATTTTAGGCTTAATAGTTTCGGGGAAAAGTATTGTGGGGAATAGTCAACTTTCATCTATTTTCCTAAATAACTTTAAACTATTTGTTTGATTTTTTTTAAATGAAAGTATAATATATTATTAAGACCCTCACAGTAAGCCTTTCAGTTTCAGTTGTCACATCACACGGAGCAATTTGCAAAACTTTTTTTTAATTTTCTTATTTGCCTCCCAACATTAAACCCTTTATTCAAAATTCATTTATTTGCTTTACATGTTCGTGTTTGGGTCACAGAAATTCAGTACTAAATTTCAACTTAACGGTCTATTAGATTCGGAACAAATTGGCTGTGACAGACAGACAGACAGATAGACAGACAGACACACGAGTGATCCTATAAGGGTACCGTTTTTTAATTCGGACGTATGGAACCCGAAAACGAATAAACAATTAAATTAAAAATCTCCATTAAATACGGGTACGACCGGCACATTACTCCGCCACCTGCTAGCGGAAGCGTACGGTTACATTCAAAGCAAATTGGCTGTGACAAACGGACAGACAGACAGACATACACACGAGTGATCCTGTAAGGGTTCCGTTTTTTAATTCGGACGTGTGGAACTCGAAAACGAATAAACAATTAAAATCACCAGTAAATACGGGGACGACCGGCACATTACTCCGCCGCCTGCTAGCGGAAGCGTACGGTGGGTTTTTATGTGCCTCCAGACCAGTCGTAGCCGGTCTATTCTATAAAAATGGCACCGTGAAAACTTAGGTGAAGTGAGCTTAAGAGCCCATACTACCTCAGCTCAAATTCACTCTTTATCTCGCTCGCACGATACTGCTCGCGGACTGAGTGAGAGCGAGACTGAGTGCGGTGCTGGGCGGCAGGGAGCGCTGATAGTTTAAAATAATGGTAATTTGAAAAAAATAAAAAACATAGTATCTGCTTTACGTATATAATTTAGCTCGGCTAATAATGCAAAGTTTTATGATCTAATTTGGAGTATTTTTTTAAATACCAGCGGTTTATTGTTTGGTTTGGATAATTTTGTAATTTTAAACGAGAAAATTTTATGAAATCGTGTTTTTGTCAAACATAGTACTTAACATTAATCCTCAAATTTACCATGTATTTATTTCAAAATGAATGCTGCAGTATTTTCGATAAAACGGAGTATCATGCTAAGCAATTTGAGGAAGCTATACTACCTCAAATTGCTTAGCTTGATACTCCGTAAGCAATTTGAGGTAGACCCTTGAAGTGAACTGTTAATCCATCAAAGTCCACTACAAAAGTGTAAAGTCAAAGCCCGATGCCATAATTTTCATGAAGGCGGTTACTGCGGCCGTTATGTGGCGGCCACCGCTCTTCTAGGAAACATTTATAGCTCCTGCGCTAGAGTGCACTGTATTACAAGACACCAGTGTCTTGTCCTAACTGATTAGCTACAGTCATGTTACAGCAACATCATCACATCGCTTTACAGCCGGCAGTGCAGTCTCACCCTAAGACGCGTTGCAAAGGAATTCCTATTCAGCACGGGTCATATTAATCTCTTTCACATTTCCGCGCTAGACGCCGGGATATTGCCAAACGTAGCAGCTAATAGTTGGAATTGTTCTGTTTTAATTAATATGTCATACGACCAGATTCTGGCTTACTGCAGTAGTTTTAAGTGTACTGTGGATAATGGTACTGGAAAAATTGCAGGTTTTTCAAATTAACTACATTTGTTAATATTAAAGTTGTAGATACTTTAGTGTGAACAAGAAATCTTATTAAAACAGAATATTTACAGTTAGCTAAATATATTTATACTTAAGTTGTTTTGCAATATACCACATTTAACAAAAAATATAATTTCTCGCCTTTTCTCGAGAATATCCCTTGATCAATAATCTGGCCTTATATTTCTAGAGTACCGTCAGGGTTAGTCTTGATCTTGAATATCCATTTCCAAGGAATAGGCTTCCTGCCTTTTGGTAATCCAACCAGTTCCCAGGTCTCATTCTCCTTTAACGAAACCATTTCATTGTTCAAATTCAAAACAAATTCAAATTCAAATTCTTTATTGCAATCCATAATGTACAATATACAGGTGTTAAAATACAATTAGAAGAAACAATTATGGACCCTGTCGTGCACAGCAAAATTATAAAAATAGGTAGGAGAGAGGAAGAGCGCTTTTATCCATAACACTAAAACAATTAAAATAGGTAGACTTTTTTCGTTGTAATGATATCATTAATTTATATAGAAATTAATTATTTTATTTGATTTTATCATTCGTTTTTTTATATTTTTTTTTTATTCTATCTATTTATAATTTGTAATATTATTATATTCCAGTTATATTAATTTTATTTAATAGGTGCATTTTTATTATTTAAACCGTTTAATTCCATAAGACTAAAGTAAATTGGAAATTAGTAGATTATTTTATTATATTTATGTCGTTGCTTTTTATTAAAATAAATTATTTATTATTATGTCGTTTATTTATTTTATTTCTTATCTATTTACATTTTTAAATATTTCTTAAAAAAAAGGATATAAAAAAACATTTAAAAATATAAAAAAATAGAGGTCCGCCGGTGTCGGGAACAGGGTCCAAGCTACCGGTGGTTAGGGCTGCAGAGACAGGAACCTTCTCACAATGCGAGCCGTATCAAGGAGTACTGCCTTCTGAATCAGGCCCTTGATCCAACCGCCTAATGATAGCCTCGAGATATGTTGTTCGAGGCTTTCGGCCATCAGGCCATTGGCCGTTACGACAATCGGCACAATGACAGCCGAGCTCACATTCCACATATCAACAACCTCGTGAGCTAAGTCGAGATATTTTATTTGTTTCTCTTTTTCAGCTTTCACGAGGTTCTCGTCATGTGGAATGGTAACATCGACTATCATTGCGTGGCGCACTAACCGATCTATCACTACTATATCAGGTTTATTGGCGACAATAGTCCTGTCAGTAATGATAGACCGATCCCAGTACAAAGTGACATGGTCATTTTCGAGAACTGGGTCGGGCACATACTTGTAGTATGGTACCTCAGAATCGACTAGTTTATATTTCAAAGCAAGTTGCTGGTGGATAATCCTAGCTACTTGGTTATGCCTGTGCAAGTACTCGCCGTTAGCCAGACGAGAACAACCGGAGATAATATGTCTGATGGACTCACCCGGACGGTGGCATGCCCGACACACGTCAACCGTCCCGTCCTTCATAATATGTTTCCGATAGTTATTCGTCAAGATAACTTCGTCCATAATTGCACAGACGAAACCTTCAGTTTCCCCGAAAAGGTCACCGAAACGTAGCCAGGATACGGACGCTAAGAAATCTACACCGGGCTCATGAAGAGCCCGATAGAAGCGCCCGTGGAGCTCCTTGCTTTGCCATACCTTCTTGCGGTCATCGGTAGTAAGTACTACAGGTTTGCGCCAGTTCTCTTTAGCCATGGACAGCGGGGTGAGCCCCTTGTCCACTGCAACCACATCACGGTGCATACCCACTTCGACTTTTAAAAAATATTCTCTGAGGCTGCACACCTCGCGGTTGTGGAGGGTCTTCGCATTTAAAAAGCCTCGACCCCCGCACTTCCGCGGGATGTACAGTCTCATCACCGATGATCGTGGGTGATGCATCCGGTTTGCAGTCAGCAGTGTACGGACCCTCCTATCCAGGGCGTCGAGTTCAGTCTGAGTCCATCTGAGTATGCCGAAAGAGTACATCAAAACCGGCATTACCCAACCGTTGAAAGCGCGCACCTTGTTTCCGCCTGAAAGAAGACTGGTTAATACCTTCTTCAGGCGACCAAAGAAGCGCTCCGTCAACGATTGCTTCATGTCAGCAACGTTGATGCCTAACGCTTCCGACATACCCAAATACTTATAGCTTTCGGATGAGGAGAGGGATCTAAGATGTATGGAATCCGAAAGTTGAATTCCATCGGATTCCATAACCTCACCTCGTTTTACATGCATGATTGCACATTTGTCCACACCAAATTCCATCCTGATGGCGCTACTGAAAGTTTCAGTAACCTTAAGTAGCTCCATCAGCCGCAATTTGTTGTGGGCAAAGAGTTTCAAATCATCCATGTAGAGGAGGTGAGATATCACCTGACCACCTCTCTTCAACCGATAGCCTAGACCTGAATCCTCCAACAGTGTGCTTAGAGGATTCAGGGCTAAGCAGAACCAAAGTGGACTCAAACTGTCGCCCTGAAATATTCCCCGTTTAATCCATACAGGATCATCATTCCCTTGGATCTGTCGACATCCAGGATAGCGAAGGACCGTCCTCCATTGCCCCATACACGACTCAAGGAAGGTGCGTAGAGTCGCATCAATCTTGTACAACTCCAACACCTTTATGAGCCATGTATGTGGCACCGAGTCATAGGCCTTCTTATAATCTATCCAGCATGTCGACAGATCCTTGCGGGATCGACGAACCTGTTGGCTAATGGCCATGTCGATGAGGAGTAGCTCCTTAGTACCGCGAGACCCGTTCCTACATCCATTTTGAGAGGTAGACATAATCGTGTTACTGTCAATGTGCGTATTAATTTTCGCTCTGAAAATGAATGTAAGAAGTTTATAGACCGTCGACAAACACGTGATCGGTCTATAATTCTTGGGTTCCACGGGACTACCTGACTTATGGAGCAGGTGGGTAACGCCTGTTGTTAGAAACGGCGGTAGCGACCCAGACTCTAAGGATGATTGGAACTGAGATGCCAGGCAAGTGTGTGAACTACTTAGCCATTTCAACCAAAAATTGTGCAGTCCGTCCGGTCCCGGTGATTTCCAATTCGGTAACGGACGGACTGCTCTGGCTACGTCTAATGGCGTAATTGCGATTTTTCCCATTTCTGGTATAGTTTCACACACTCGCTCGACATCCTGCATCCAGTCAGCCTCAGAGTGACAGACGGGTACCGACCATATGCTGCGCCAAAATTTACGAGCGGCATCATCCGGGCGGCATACGTCTGTCACATTTTGTTCAGGTCGCTCCCAAGTTCTATATACCCACCTCTCATCGCTCTGGAACATGCGATTCTGCGTGTAATGATCAACCCGCCGCTTATACCGCCGAATACGGCTCGCCCATGCACAAACTTTCTGCTTCAGGAAGTCGATGCGCTCTGTGACACTGGACATGTATTCTCGAGGGCTGATTCCAGTCCCCGAGAATGCCTGTCTCACAAAGCGCATCACTCGTGGTCGTGTATTGCCCTCCCTGAAGCAGTATAGTTTGCCGATGAGTACCCTGGCCCCATCGATACGACGCTCGATCCTGCATTGCCAGGCTGGTACAGCTGGTTTTGGTCGAGTAGCTCCGTCACAGCTAGGAAAATTGACGTTAGCTAAACGACATGCCGCAACAGCCGCGCAATACAGAATCGAGTGTGTATCAACGAGGTCCTCGTTGCTTTCGAAAAAATTCTTAAGCTGCGAGTCCAAGGCACTCACCAGCGCCCTATTTTTTTTGTGCATAGGTAGGCGTGGTAAACGGGGTCTAAGTTCGGTCGGAGTGGACCTATACTCGCGAAACGCATCCTCCAGTGCGCTCCTCAACCGGGTATTGCACTGGCTACTTACTGTGTCAACCCTATCATCCTCCTCTTCAACATGATTGAACCGCGGTGAGATTGCATCTATAGTTGACGCTTGTACCGCGGTTTGTGCTGGGGTCGAGACGATACGGCTGCTCAGTACCTCTGAGCGCAGCCTATCAAGTGCAGTATCGTCCAACCTGTGATTGCGTTGGATGACCCGCACCTGATCCGACAGTCGTTGGGCCGAGGTGTTGACGGTTGGTTCTAGGTCCTGGAACAGAGTCAGCATCCTAACACGATACGCAGTGAGATTAGTTCCTCCCTCTGTAGACCCGTAATATGCGCGCATGACGTTCTCGTTCATTGACTGAGTCCATCTCATGCGCTGAACACAAACACCGGCAGCGGGGACCCGGCTCGGGGCCGGATGGCCCTTAAGTCCCAAGCTCCTCGGTGGCCGGCCTCTCCCCTGCCGACGTACAGGTGTTGGCGACGTCGGCGGGGAAAAATACTCGTCGCTCGAGCTCGACGCAACTGCCGCGGCCGGTGTCGTCACAGCGCTCATAGTGGGGCTGGATACCGGCGGCGGCGGGGCGGAGCTGAGCGGCGAGTCCGGAGATGGTGGGCGTGCTCGTCTTGCAGCTGATCTTGTCAACATTTTAATTTAATTTTCATATGTTTGTTTTGTCGGAGATGACAGATGTCACCTCCGATTCGGTAGTTTTTGATGAAAATCTTTATGATTCTGGTTCATTTTGGTATTTTAATTTTGTCTTGTAGGTTTGGGTTTCAGGATGGTTTCAGGTTGATTCTCCTAAAATAAAAAAAACTACGATTATTATTAAAATTGAAAATGTGCAGATATGAAAACAAATGTGACTTGTTGACTTTGGTGTTGCCTTATTATTATTATTATTATATTTAGTATTTATCTCTCAATTATTTATTTTACGTATGTTGTGTTGTTTTTTTGTTGATGGCCTCTTGCCATTTGTCCTGATATGCTCTGGACAAAGCCGCTTTAAAAGTTGTACGTTCATCAGTAGGTACACTCATTATCATGTTGCAGATATAATCTTTGTTTTGACTTAGAGTTCTGAGATTAGTACGGTCTCTAAGAGTCATTTGACTTTCGCGTTCAATTTCTTCTTGAGAGAGGTCTCGTTATGTCCAACTTCAGATTCTGCAGAGTTATGAAACTATTCAAATTTTTCTGTGTCGACCTGTTTTTCGGGGGCACAAATTTGGGCAGTTATATTTTCTACAGTTCTGTCTTTCTTAGAAGTAGCCAACTTGATTTAAAAGCGAATAATCCTGCTGGTAAAGTGTCCAAAATCTTGCAGAGCAGTAGCATGTCTGGTAATTTTGAATCTAGCTGACCATTAATTCTTGAAGAATATCTGTATTCTTCAATGCAAAAATATATTATGATTCGCCATACCATGTTCTGGTTCTTTCTTGTAACTGAAAAATCGAAGACATAGATAATAAGATAAGATAAGATAAGGTTTATTTCTCACCACAATATAAATCAACATTTCAAAATACCAACACATAATAATATTTTTAATTATACTGTGGGAGACTGGTGCCTAAGCTAGGCCTTACGGCCTGTATTTCAGGACACCAAAAAACACCAAAATAGCTTTTATCTTCACTATTTTCTCCATATAATCTATTTAGTTCTTCCCATACTTCTTGTGAACTTCTGTACGACGCATGACATTGTCATATTTGTCATAATCAGAACTGTCTAGGTCTATTTCTTGCAAATTTATTTTTATTTTTATTATTAGCTAGCTCAGCTTATGTTACTTTTGCAGGCGGGTGTTAGTGGGCGACATGGCCTACCTTCGATAACGTCTAAGGCTCCAGGGATGGCTTTCATTAAAACCATTATTCGGTTCTACATGACTTGAAATTCTTTAATGTACTTCTATCGGAACAATAGAATGAAAAAGTTCTTTCTCAGAATAAAACTTCTGTCTTTATTCAATAGTCTCACGCTCTGCTACCATATTAAATTTGTGGATACTTTAATGTGAATAAGGAATCTTATTAATACAGAATATTTACATTGATCAGCTAAATATATACTTTAGTTACAATTAGTGTTGCCCAAATTCAGTCTTGGTCTTGTTCTTGCGTTTTTGCAAGACCAAGACCAAGAACAAGACCGCGTATTTTTAGCAAGACCAAGACCAAGACTGACCGTGCAAGACTTGAGCAAGAACAAGACATAGCCTGCAAGACTCTTGCGTCTTGCAGCTAGGACTTAGCGCTATTTCACTGAGTAGTTGGGTGTAACAGTTCGGTGTATAGGTAGGTACGCTTAGGAATTCTATGAGACGCAAAAAACTGTATCAAAGAATATGAAAAACTGGACCTATGCGCATTACGACTAATACCATAAACATAGCGAATAAAAAAATATCTATTAAATAGAATAGTATCCTGAGCACCTTCGCCCAGCGATTCGACTGTCAGTACATGTATCACTGTGACATGGTACATGTACGGGCTAATGTGGAAATATTGTTTTAATTGTATTGACCTGTAATTGATTTGTATTGACCTGACCTGTAATTAAATTGTATTATATTGTATTTTATTGTATTGTATTTCGAAATTGTATTTGTATTAGTTTATTTTTATAATTGGTCCGTGTTGGCCTTTAAATTCAATAAATAATAATTAAAATCAAACTGAGTGCATGCATAGTTATGTTTTAACCATCGGCACTTTGATAATGCGGCATCAAAGGTTTTGTACTTACTTCTCAAAGAAATTTGCCGCTTTTCGGAAGTACATGGTTATGATACACGCGCCGGCGGCTTCTTTTGAAATCTAAAACAATCGTTGCCGCCACGCCGAAATCATAACATTTGACACTATTTGATTGCCGCCATAGGGCGTATGTATACTCATGCAAAATAATTTCCTAGTAGAGTACCTACAGGTGTTCCAAAGAATAAATAAGTTTCAGAGTGCTTAGAATGAAAATGAATACATTATACTGATCACGCTAGTAGTATTATGATTAGGATAAAATGGTAAGGATAGGTAGTAGATGTCATATTAATTCATTCTAGTAAGTATATATTATAATATTGATTACTTATATGGTTTTAAACTAATTACTTAGGTACTATTATTGTACATTTAGTCATTATATTTCTTAAGTTTTTACAAGAAAAAATAGCAAAAAAGTGTTCAAATATCACCCGTTTAATAAATATTGTAGCCACTTTTAAATATACTTGAAACGTGTAAAAAAAATCTACAAAACTAATAAAATAATATAAAAAGCGTAGGTACTTACCTACTAATAAAATAAAAAGCCTGCGATAAGAGTTTTGTATTACTTACCAGCCCGAATATCTCTAAGAGAGATGATGAGAGTAAGTATTTACTAGCTGTGCCCGCGACTTCGTCCACGAGGAATAGTAACTTTGGAGGTATAGTGACGTTCAGGACTTATTTATTTATTTTAAAACTTCTGTCATCAAACATACAAACGAACTCTTCAGCTTTATAATATTAGTATAGATGTACGCCAAAACATTCACTTATATGTAAAGAATAGTGATTGGCACTAATTCTATTTTATTCACGCGTCGTGTCTGTACAAGTAGGTAATATTTAGTGTGTGTTTGTACGCCGCACGCGGCATTGTTTGATTTGCGGCGGCATCCTTTTCATAGAGCCGGCACGTAAATAAATGATAAATCGTAAAACTCTTTTATTAAATTTCTTATAAGTTGAGGGTTCAATCTCTTTCTAGACAGATAAGTATTGTTCTTTAAAATACAGTCAAGTTATTGTAATTAATTTGTTTTTTTACATGTTTTAGCAAATGTAAGCTTATAAATCATAAATGTTTATTAAGAAACAGTTACTTCCATGGAAAACGACATATAGGTCAGTTGATTTTTCGAATTTCTTATCAAATCTTCAGTTATTTATTAATCTGCTTGATCTTTACTATGGCTATGTTAATTCAAGCTCACAATGTTCCAATTATAATACGTTTTTCTAAGATTTAAAGTAAACTTTAATAAATAGTAATAGACTAATAGGTAATTGCAAGACTTGCAAGACTCTTGCTGCAAGACCAAGACCAAGACCAAGACTGGGAGCGCAAGACCAAGACCAAGACCAAGACCAAGACTGGGAGCGCAAGACCAAGACCAAGACCAAGACCAGGTGTATTGGCGCAAGACCAAGACCAAGACTGGCTAAGTCTCGTCTTGTTCTTGCATTTGGGCAACACTAGTTACAATTACACTTGTTTTGCACGATACTTCACTTAACAATATACTAGGTAACCGCGCTCTGTGATAGGCATAGATGATAAATATCAGTAAGAAGGCTTTATGCCTTAACAGTTAAACAGTTAGTAGCATTATATTTGGCACAAAAGCGAGCAATACCGTTCTGCCATAACTTCTTCTTCCGTATTGTAAAGGTACCTCATTTAGACGGTTGTCTATTGTTTGCCCGAAGATTATATGCCATAATCATCATTTTCCCGAATTTCATTTACCCGAACTTCATTTGCCCGAATGTTTCATTTGCCCTAAAAGACATATGACATAATTTTAGATACCATAAGATACGAATGCCATAAGTATTGTTTGCCTTATTTTTATGTGCCATAATAATTATTGGACATAATATTTAAATGGCATAATATTTAAATGGCATAACAAGTATTAGACAAATATTTAATATAATTATATAGTTTGATTATTAAACTTGTTTTTAATTCTAATACTTACCTACTTATTAGCTTTCTGGCTGTCGATGTCGATGGGTGCGCAATGTTTGGTATAATAAGAATAAACTTATTTATTCAGTGCATGGTTTTTTTTTCTGTGCATGGTTGATGGTGGGTTAGGTCGACGGAGCCCCGCTTCGCGGGGCTCCTACTTCTGTGTGGTTTGTAAAAAAATAACCACGAAGGGGATGGCGGGGTCTATTCGCTCGCTTCGCTCGCTCACACGACCCCGCCATCCCCTTCTAACCTAACCTGTCCGAGTCGGGGTGCCCTAAAGTCCCAATTGCATCCAATTTCTCTTGATATAAACAACCGTTACACACCCGATGTCGATGGCAAATTATGTTATGGCATATCATAATTATGGCATGTGATAATTAGGGCATGTGATAATTAGGGCTTACAATGATTATGACAAATGATGTAATGGTAAGTGACTTTATGGGAAACAATGATTCTGGCACGTGACTAATATGGCAAATGAGAGTAGGGCAAATGAGTATTATGTCGTATGATATTATGGCTGTTGACTATTATGGCAAATGATATTAGGGCAAATAAAATTCGGGTAAACGGCGGTATACCCATTTAGACGCTAAGGCCGCCTGTAGGTACACCAAACGAAACTTTACTGTTGGGATGTAAAACCTCCTCCAGACGTCTGTCTAATGATTTGCTTGATTGAAAATCAAACTGCCGGACCGTAACATTCCGTAAAAGGTAATTTAGACAGTAGCACCTGTTTTCATAAACACTAGCCGACACTTAAATGAATACCTAGTGTTAGTGAACACGAGCATTACTGTCTAAAGTACCTTTAGAATTAGATTACATTTATTGAAAGAACGAGGATTTTTGGGTGGTCTGTAAACAGCAAAAATAACTCCATACTATTAAATGGGCAATATTTGTATGTATATATATTTGTAATCGCGTTCTCGAAAATGGCTTGTTGTTATAACTTTTATAACTATTCGCTTATTACACGATGTACTGCTTACAACAAGATTCAAGCAAGAAGGGCGCACAGAGTAAAAACATTGCAGTTAACTAGATCGCAACACGGCTTTAACGATTTCGATGAAAGTTGCAATATGGGGGTGAAAAATTGATCTAGCTAGGTCTCATTTCTGGGAAAATTTGTTTTCTCTATTTTCACCTGAGCAGAGCTCGGTTGCCCAGATACTGACACCTGAATAAAAACCATCATTATGCCAAAAAAATTAACTTAAAATTGCCACAATTATTTTTCAATCCCGAAATTTGAACCTATTTTTTCCTAACCACAATTGCTCTGACCTTTTGTATCCAATTCCGGTTTCTGCTACCCACATCCAAACCTTCGAGGAAGAAAAAGCCACAAACCGTGGGCGTACCATGGAATGAGTGACAGCCTAGCGTGCCCAATAGTTTTCTATTGCACACGCACGGTTAATTCTAATGTTTCGTTTGGGGTCTCCCGGTTTGGTTTTTTAATCTTTTAAACATGCCATCAACTGCAGTTTGTGGCTGAAGTAATTGTTTAATTTTAAACTTAATTTTATTAATTACTACGACTAGCGACCCGCCCCCCTGCTTTGCACGGTTTTTACGACTTGACAAAACATCAAGATTTCTTTATTACATGTAAGTTTAATATTTAAGTTCTATAGATTTATACAAACCTTCCGGAATAAATTCTCTAAATAATAGTGAAAACCGCATCAAAATCTGTTGCGCAGTTTAGAAGAACAACGCGGCCACACGACAGACCGAAAAGCGACTTTAATTTATATTATATTATAGATTATTTTTTTTATTAATTGGCGTGCAATAGGACAGGCCTATGACCAGCAGAGGACTGCTATAGGCCGATGTTGTTGATGATGATGATGATGAAACTTAATTTTAATGATTATCTAATTATATGTATCAACTCATATTAAGGTACCTACCTACTTACTGATTGTGATTCATTTATCCCAATTTCGTAGAAAAAAACATCCGACTTCCAAAAAAAAAATCCAGCCTAGTGCGTGTCGGACTTCGGACAATAAGGTTCCGTACCAAATCTGATTTATCAATAAATTGGCATTTGTTAGGTTGTTAGGTTTTGTTTGGTTGTTTGTTAGGTTACATTATCACCAAATTTCAAGTTCATAGATATTGGGAAGTTAAAAAATTCTTCGGAACAAAATTTTGTTTAAAAAGCTGACTTGGTGGCTTCTCATTCCTTTGTTTTCCAATATTTTTAAAAACAAAACATACAATATTTATCTACCCAACAATTCTAAACAACGATACCCCACTCGATGGGGTAGGTCAACATTTTTTTTTTCGCGGCCTTATTATCTGTATGGCCCCCCTTAAAAACATTAAAAAATATTTTTTGACAATTTGTATGGCTTTGAGTTAACAAGATGCTTATACTGTGAAAATTCAAAGACTGTTGCTCTAACCGTTTGGCTGTAAAACCTGTGTGACAGACGTACATATGAGTGACAGCAATAGGGCTCCGTTTGGACCGTTCGGGTACGGAACCCTAATAAGACTACACAAGTGAAAAATTACCTACTTAATAACGGAAGAACGAAAACGTCTTTGGGTCTGTATTTTAGTTTTTTACCGCCGACATCCAAGTTATTTTTCACTTTGTAGTCTTTTTTTGGGAGTCGTTTGTTTTATTTGTAATAAAAAGTACATAGGTACAGACGAAAATATAACCTCCTCCTTTTTAACCGACTTCAAAAAGGAGGAGGTTCTCAAAGTTGGTCCCATATAAATTGATTAACTTTGCTTTGGTAGTTTTTGAGTTAGCTTCAATAATACGTATTTTTTCCCCACTTTTATATGGATTATGTTCTAGTTTGTTTTGCAGGTAGTGGTATTTGAATTTGTGTGGGGTAGGTACACAACTAAAAAGTGAAAAATAAAAACTTTTTTACAAAAAAATACAACCGACTTCCAAAAACAACACTACAAAGTGAAAAATAACTTTAATTTCGGAAGTCGGTGGCAAAAAACGAAAATAAATTTAATTAGACACCGACTTCCGAAATTAAAGTTATTTTTCACTTTGTAGTGTTGTTTTTGGAAGTCGGTTGTATTTTTTGTAAAAAAGTTTTTTTAAAGTCGGTTAGAAATGGTTTGACCATGGATTTGACTTTCGTCTTGTCGTTTTCGTAGCAAAGCTCCATGCAAAAGAGTTCTTCCTAGGTAGTAAATACCATCTTGACAGTTTCAGACGCCAATCGGCGTTGTATTTTCTGATTTGAGGTTTGGATGATAGTATCTAAGCAAAGTATTGTACTGTAACAACAGCATTTTGTCATTAAATAGAATAGAATAGAATATCTTTATTTGCATAAAATAACAGGTCTTAAATATAAAATAGTTCCCCACATTAGGTTGCTTCAGTATACAAAAATAAAACGAAAACCGTTGCTAGCATCAAAGCAGGTCATCAGCCAATTAGTTCCAGTAATGTGCCATTAAACAAGGTTTACTAGAGAAGCCACAAACATTATTTACTACAACATTATCATAGCACCTCGATGGCAATTCTTCGAAATAATAAAACATTGCAATGATAAGCAGAATTCTGTGAAAAGTGAATCATGGAGGCGATAGCTTGGAACTGAGGTCAAGAGACGGTTTTAATAATTATTAAATTGCAGTGTTTTGGTATGAAATAATAGTAATATCAGCCTGTTAAGCGTTGGTTTCTTGTGTAACTGGAGAAGAAATAGCTCGGAATGAGCAATTGATGCGCTTTCTGGGATTAAGTAAGTAAGTTCTTTCATTTGTGAGGTTTCTCGGTTTATCACGATAGGTATTTGGTAAAAAAAATAAAGTAAAAAATAAATACAATAATTTTTTGTTTTTTTTTTTTAAGAAAATGTGGTGTGGTGAATTCATAAGAATAATACAAAAAAAAAACTTTATTTTAAACAGACCATAGTACTGTGAACTTATCAAGTAACCACCACCATACAACAGAATAGAAAGCAAAGAACCGAACAACACTAGTGTTATCAAATATTTACCGAGGAACCTCCTTGTTTACCTTATTACGAGTATACGATAGACAATTACTGACTAAATTACTAATAGTATTGGCACAGCATAGTTCGTTGTTTGCACAGCGGGAATTAATTCTCGGCTTCGGCGACGCGGATTTACTTTGACTGAAGATTATGTGTGTGAAAATACACATCACTAGATAAGTATATAATTTAAATTCAGGCTGTAAAATTGACGCAAATAATGTAATGTACGTCTTCTCATCAGAGTAGGAAAGATCACCATGTTGCTTACCAAGTTGTGGCGATTTAAGAACATTTTATTTTGAGCGGGGATCACAGTGTTTTTCTTTTTCTATAATGATGGTATTGTGTCCAAGTATTTAATAAATTTAAAAGAAAAGGGACAGACCAAAGAAAAGATGGACGGATTATGAGAAAGAAGATAGGGCTAGGAAGGATGTGAACAGTGGGATGATGGCTGATGAACGGAAGATTGCTTTGTCGACCCCAAATAAATTTCGATAAGGACAAGATTGAAGATGATGAAGATTTAGTGAGATTCAGTCCAAGATTGAGGATAAAAAGTATTAATTATAAATGCCAGTTGTTGTACCTACTGGCAACCCGTTGCTTAACCAGAAAAGGTTACAGGTTACAGGTCAACAACACAAATCCATAACCAGCGTATCGCATCCTAATTCTCGGAAACATTTAACGCACGCACGTTGCGCCAACTCTTTTGTGTGGACAAAAAACCAGTGCGAAAGAGACGAAAAAAATTCGCAATCATTTGTCCATCAGGTACAATGGTCCACCGTTACCCGTTATAATGCAGGATGCTAAATAATTACACATTCATACTCAAATGTACGGTACTGTATTGAAAATGGCACACTTTCTGCCGCTTCGAAGAGCGTTGCACTGTGATCTGAGCGTTTGTTAAACTGTGGAAAAATTCTGTTTTTTTTTTTTGTTGTTGCTCAGTGCAACGTTTGAGATGTAGGTTAAGATACAAAGATGTTTCTGTGTGTTTATATTGGTTTTTCTGTGATTTTCTGGGTTTTTGTGAAAATGACAACCTAACGAGAGTATGTCTAGTATAAGAGACTGAATGAGGAAGTTGCTATAAGTGACGCGAGTGAACATTTGGGCATCTTGCGCAGTTTATATACGCTACTATTTTTTAATTAGTACAAAAAAAAATGGGGCTCTATCCGTACCCGTTACTGATCATATTTGTGTAGTCGAAAGTCAAAAAAAATGAAATCCCAAATTGTCCACGAAAATTTGTCATAATTGGTAAATTCATAAATTTCATAATTGAATCAATCATTCATAACAATTGCTACTAGAAAATACTACGCGCCGTGCTTTTCCATGTTTAATGAATACTACTATGTAGCCTTTACAATATTTCCATAAACTGAGTGACATTTTGGGATATAAACAAGCGCTAATAACTTTGCTGATTATGAATATTATTTATTGAGACTTTACATATATAATAACAAGACCTTCTCTAATAAGCCCTTTAAGTATTTGTACTAATTAAAAATTTGTGGTGTATAAATTTAGTTTATTGGCGTCTGGTAGTTTGTATGTGCCTGTAAATCAGTAGTGTAATTTTCATTACAGAATTTGGTGTGTGTATAAGCATAATTAGCCTATAATGTTTCCACTGCTGGGACACAGGCTTCCTCACTTCGAGAGACCTCGCAGGCCCAGTACGGGATGGATGATGTCACAAATGTATTCGAATTTTTGGTTCTAGGACATGCCGATTTCTTCACGATATTTTTAGAGCAGTGGTGATGAAATTATTTACACAAAGTAAAGCGCCTGTCTGGGTTCGAACCCACGACTTACAAGTAAGCAATTAGAGGGAATTTCTATTTTTAGAAAGGTCGTCCGAAATTAATTTTCGCGCTCCGACATCGATATAAATACCTAACATTCTCAAAATATTCCTCCCAAACAAAAAAAAACAATGTAGACATTATAACAATTTCAGAACACCCATGCATATAAAATCTACGAGAATATTGTCTATTCGCGTGGCGAGTAAAACGTCCGCTTCGGCGAGTCGACGTCAAACGATAATTTGACAAGCAACGCTGCAGTATGGTATTATGTTCTATACATGCTCAGACATGCTCTGTCTCGCCACAAAGTTACTATGGATGGAGTTATACACTTTTGGAGTCGGTATCTCATATTTATTTTATTTAAAAAGGTGAGAGTATATTATATACCTACTATACTATACATATATAGTATCCCCATCCCTTTCAACCAGATACGCAGGGGGCTACAGAAGTTCACCCAAACACAATTGGAGAGTTGATGGTTGAGGGACGCTATGCCATCCTTAGCTGGTAGGTTAACCAGGCGTTTAATACGCCTGAACAGGTACGGCCTGCGCTTTGTGACGGGGACCATCACGGGACACTGTTCACCAAACAAACACTTCAACACAATAGGCATAACGGACAGTCCATTACGCAGGGCTTGCATGAAGGCTGAGGAAACCATTGCGCATGTGCTCTTTGAAAGCACAGGCATCACTCAGATTAGAACAGAAACCCTTGGGTCACCCAGATCTTTCACAGATGTTCTGAACATACCAGAAGCCATGATCAACTTCTGGAGGGAGGTGCGCTAGTTGGAATAACCACAGACGACATAAATGTCATAATGACGGGACCAACTCTTGTAATTGAAAGATTCTACCACGTATATTTAGTACCCATTTAGTACTATCTCGTACCTGTCTTGAAAATATTCGCACGGCATAAACCGCCATGGCTCACATACAATGGTCCACTTGAAGGACTAAGTGTGGAAGCGTAACCCAATAACATATAAAGGCAAGAGTATGAGAAGTCGCTTTGCCCTACAGTGGGTCAGTTACAGCCTGTCTATTTTATTACATTAAAAACTAAACTAACTAACTAATTACTTTGAAAACTATTATAATATATTATTTTTTAACATAAACTCATTTAGGTTTGAAGTAAGTTCTATGATAAAACAATAGGATTCGGGGCCAAGATAAAGTTTTGTAAAATACTATCCAAGATGTGCACAGCCCAGTTGACGGATGACAGACAGCTAAAAATTTCAACGACAAGGCTAGACGTCATCTGTTTTTAGGGAAGCTTCTAGAAGCTTCTACTCGCCCTTGTTGGCTGTTCCCGCCAAAAGCGTGCGGATTGTGGCGGGAGTGGCAAGAAATGTTTTCGCATCGTATCCTCCCCCTTTTACCAGGTTATGACCCCATGTCTGGTCAAACAAAGTAAGAAACTCATCCTCTCCCTTTTGACCGGGCTATGTCCCCAGACCGGTCAAAATTTTAATAATTGTGAATGTGAAACATATGTGGTTGTTAAGCTCCTTAAGTTCTGAGTTGAGCTGCACGATTACTGACAATGCGTGCACTGACTGGACAGGTCCACTCATATCTGTGTGGTTCTTCCTTCAAAAGACCATTTCAGACACCAATCTCGTCACACGATCTGACCAAGATAATGTCTGGACTTTAAAAGAGACTGTAACCTCCGAGTTTGTTTCCGCCTTTCTTCTCAGAGTAGTCAGTCAGGAAACGCCGACGCCCCTAGTTTTTAAAATATGATTGTCGTGTAAAAGTATTTGTACAGTCAGCAACAAAAGTCAATTAACAGTTGAGTTTTATAAATCTTAATTATTGAGAAAAATACTTCATTAAAATCGGAATAGATGTAAATTGTAAAGAAAATTGACTCTTATCTAATAAATGAAAGGCTAAAAAGCCACACACACAACACACACACACACACAATCACATAATTCATACATAATTTTGTGTTAGATGATGTGAAAGATGATGACAAAAAGTAGCAGTGTTAACCGACTTCTGTTGCTGACCGTACAAAACCTACTTACAGAAAACAAAATCATTTATAAAAGGGTGGGAATAAGAAAGTGACAAAGTCATTATATCCACATGCGAAAAAAAAAGAGCGCAATAATGCGCTGGAACCAAAACAAAGCGCCAAACCAAATAAAAATTGTTTACAAATAAATTAAGCTAATCAAAAATATTTTCAGCCAGAGTTTTCAGTTACCTATTACGCACATTTTGAATGCAATTTTGCAATGAAATTAGGTAGGTACTTAGGATAGTTACAGAAAACAACAGTCTTTTCGGAATAAATCCATACATGCTGTAATAGAAAAAAAAAAATAACATAAACCAATCAATCTGCCTAGCCTTTTCCCAACTATATTGGGGTCGGCTTCCAGTCTAACCAAATGCAGCTGAATACCAGTATTTTACATGGAGCGACTGCCTATCTGACCTCCACAACCCATTAACTGAGTAATATGATACACCTTGGTAAGACTGGTTGTCAGACTTTCGGGCTTCTGACGACCCGTAACAACTGTCAAAGAAAGATCCACGAATGACAGCCGGGACCAACGGCTTAACGTGCTTTCCGAGGCACGGAGGAGTCTCGGTATTTAAAGATGGTCACCCATCCATGGACCGACCCCGGCAAGCGTAGCTTAACCTGATGGATCGACCCGTCCGGCTGTTATTACTTAGCCACGAGCTCCTCCGAACATAAACCAAATTAATAAAATTATTAATTATTCAAAAAAAATTTTGAAATTTTTTGAAATTGATTTTTTTTTTTATTATTTTGGGGGGGGGGGGATATAATAACATAAATGGTTACGAAAGAGCCCCCAATTTATTTTGGTAGGTATCACCTAATGGTAATTCAACCGTTACTATGATAAATATCCACCAAAATACTGAACAATCCAGTCTATAAAAACAAACAAAAGCTAGCCTTGAGTAAAACCTAGACTGACACAACAAATTAGTGGAGTATCATGTTTCTACTGCGTTCTCCCTCAGCTCTCTATTAGACATAATTGCTAGTTAGCTGTTAAAAAGTCATATCAGTAATTTTCCTGCCTTTTATCTCAATTTATCTTATTGGATGGGCTGTTAGTAAGTTGGTACTTAGCTTATTATAAACATTGTTGTAGGATTTTCTTTGTGTCGTCTAGATACGATAGAGAAGGGCCTGTTCCACCACCTACGATAAAGTTCCTATTAACTTACTTGGCAGATAATTTTATACAAAAGCTGTTCCATTTTAATTAATTTAGCAAAGTATCGACTCGAAAAAAGATTAGCAATAAAACTTTTATAAAAAATTACCCATGAAAAACACCATGCTCCCCTGGTCATTATGACTCTTTTCCTAGATTCTCGTGGTCCTTTAGAGGACATGCAGCCAGGACATGTGGTATGCCAATATTTCTGGCTCTGCTCCACCTGCCTTTACCACACTGATTAATTTACTTCACTATATTATCACACTACTTCACACTAATATTATAAAGGGGAAAGTTTGTGAGTGTGTATGTGCGTGTGTGTGTATGTTTGTTACTTCTTCACGGTCATACGGCTGGACCGATTTGGATGAAATTTGGAATGTAAATAGCTTATACCTTGGATTAACACATAGGCTACATTTTATCCCGGTATACGCGGGTGAAACTGCGGGGCATAGCTAGTAGATCGATAAAACCGAAACCATCATCTGCTTGCCTATATGCATTATCACTGGTCACCCATTCACTGACTGATCTCGGCAAGCACAGCTTAACAGTTGGTCAACACATGCGTTAATACTTAGGGCCGGTTTTTTGATCCGTAGTTAATTCAACCAATGGTTAACATAATAATATTAACTAATGGTTAAATGTTGGCAAAATGTGAAACAAATTTAACCATTAGTTAATATTTTTAACTATTGGTTGAGTTAACTACAGATCAAAAAGCCGGCCCGGGCCTGAGCTTCTCCGATAAAACCAAAACCATCCCGAAATAAATACTTGAGTACAGCAATAAATAAAGTGTCGAGAAGTTTGGTATCTATCTAACAGCTCGTACGTAACTCCTTAACAATAGAACAAGAGGTCGATGAGGCGCAACCTACACCAATTAATTGTCAAAGCGAACAAAAGCAAAAGCTTGTACGAACCGTATTATCGTAATAAGTGTCTCAACCATCTTCTTTGACCCATAGCTCAATACTAAAATGTTTCGACCGAGGGTTCAACTTATACTGGTCGTAAGTTACTACGCAGTACGGTGCATATATTGACCTCTTTTGTTTTATTAAATGTTCGAAGTGAGGGCTCAAGTTATAGTTGGTATATCATTCACTATACGCAGTATCGTCACCCATGTTAGTTTCTGCGCAGTGTTTGCGTGTTGCAGGGAAAGCAGTAAAACAATGGCTCGTGTTTTATTATAATAATAGTGACCCGCCCCTGCTTCGCACGGTTTTTACAACGCAAAAATACATCAAGATTTTTCTTTATAATCTGTAAGTTAAATACTCGTACACACTGTCATAAACTTTCCGGAATAAGTTCTCTAAATGATGGTGAAAATCGCATCAAAATCCGTTGCGTAGTTCAGTAGAACAACGCGGTTATGTAGACAGACAAGTAAAGCGACTTTAATCTATCTATCTATTTATATCTATACTCTTTATTCTATACTATCAATGTAGATAAAGTATAGATTTAAATACAAACTCTTCAGGTATATTATTAGTACTAGCATCTGCCCGCGACTTCGTCCGCGTGAAATTTCTTGTTCCCTGACCCACCCCGTCGCATCGCATCCCGCCCGCGCTGTTAGGTAGTTCGTTTTTATTTAGTGTTATTTTATTTTTTTTTTCTTTTTGCTCTGCTCCTAAGGGTCCTAGCGTGATGTTATATAGCCTTCCTCATGAATTGGGCTATCAAATGCAAAAAAAAATCCGACTGGTAGTTGCAGAGATTAGCGCGTACAAACAAACAAAATAAAAAAACAAACTTTACAGCTTTGTTATTAGTATAGACTAGCACTTTCCACGTGGCGTCGCTCCCGTGGTTGTCGGAAAACATCCTACGGTAACGAAAATCCTTCCTTATTCCTTGTCTACATTATAAAGGGAACCTCTGTGCAAAATTTTAGCTTTCTATTGGTTTGGGCTGGGCGTTGATGAATCAGTCAGTCAGTCAGTCAGGACTTCTCTTTTTATATATATAGAAGGCTAGCCGTCGCCCGCGGCTTCACCCGCGTGGATGTCGGTAATTATCTCACGGGAACTTACTACCGGGATAAAAAGTATCCTATAAACTGTGTGCCAAATTTCATCCAAATCCGTTCAGCCGTTTTTGCGTGATTGAGTAACAAACATCCAAACATCTTCACAAACTTTTGCATTTATAATATTAGTATTTTTTTTATGGTTTCCTTATAAAACGGAACCTTTATAGGAACACTTCGTTGTCCGTCTGTCTGTCAGTCTGTGAAGACCCTTTTTCTCAGGAACGCGTGGAGCTATCAAGTTGAAATTACTGTCAAATACGTAGGTCTATGGTCTCTTACGAGTCCTAAAAAAATCAAGCTTCTAAGTCAACGGAATAAAAAATACGACCATTTATGCGACATATTTTGTTTGTCACAAGTAAATCAAAACCTATATATATTATACTCGTATATATATATAGGGTACTTCCCATTGACTTAGAATCGTGAAATTTAGCAAGAAGCAAGGTGTCACAGCATAAGTAAAGGAAAAAGTCTGAAAATTGTTCATTTGTAATTCTATGATATTTATAAAAAAATATTTGCAAGTCTGTCAGTCTGTTCTCAGGAACGCGTGGGGGTATCAAGTTGAAATTAATATCAAATACGTAAATCTATGGTTCCTTAGAGTGCAGTAAACTTTTTTCTAAAATTTTGATTTGTGGGTGTGGCATTAAATTTTTCTAGGGTCAGTTGTCTGTCGGTAACGTCAGAATGGTAAATTTCACATTTTGAGCGTTTAAGGTCCAGGCCAATAGATTTAAATTCTTGTTTGAGAAGTTGTAAGTCATTCAAAACGGTGTCTATATCACCTCCTAGCGTTCCATCATCTAAATACCACACGATAAATTTTGAATTTAGTTTCTGGATAATTGGATGAATAGCTAAGCTGAAAATGACTGACCCGAGAGGGTCACCTTGTTGGCATCATCCTACTGCAGATTCCAAAACATTGTCTTTTTATAATAATTTGGAAGGGTACCTGTAACATTGCCAAATAAAACCATAAATTTCGGGTAAATTCCTGTTTGACTTCAGCCAACAAAGTGTCCCTGTTTACAGAATTGAGGATGACCTCACCTTTTTTGAAGTTTAAAAAGGTAGATATGTACGGCAGTCTGACGTTCCCCTTTCCATCCAAAACCAAGCTGCAGGGGCTGAAACTTAGCTGTAAGCGATTCGCTGTACAACTTACAGCATATTTTGGCTGCCGTACGCCGTAGGTGCACCCAACGGTGATGGGACAGGGCACATAGGTCGACCCCGTACAAGGGGAACCGATCACTTTTCCGAATTTTTTTGTTCGAATTTCATGATACTGAAAACTATTGACCGACGTCTTTTTTGCTATATGCATTACTTGACATATTTTTAAATCATCGAAGTATCATGTGTCATAGGTATTATTTTACCGAAATATATTTCGCCGATTTACAAAATAACTCTTAGCTATTGGCCGAAGCCTCTTTTGAACTTTTTTCATTTGCCAAATGATTTATTTGCCATATTTTCACCACACCGAAACAACATTTTACGGAATATTATTTAGTCACAAATATACATATAGCCGGTTACTTGGTAGGATTTTCAATATTCAATTAAAATAGTGTCTAAAGTCAATATGTTGTGCTACAAAATTTTGTGACAGAAACGAATCTCTGCAAAACCGATTTCACGCAGTCTTGTCTGCCCTACCCTAGAGTGTAATTTAAGCTCGCGTAGGCGCGTGGGGCCGCCCAAGCCCCGCAGCGCCGGAGCCGTGACAGAAACAATGCCTGCTTGCATGTTGCATGCATGCTTGCGTGCACACTGCATGCTTGAAGCACTCATCCTTGTTTGCATGCTTCTTACTAAACTACTACTAGGTACTACTACTTAAAATTAGAGATGAAATAGTGTGCACAAACTTTCTAGGTGTTTTGTGAAATGAAAATATGGTAATTAAAACAGTGGTAGAATGAATGTTCGGAAACATAATACTTCGACCAAATGTTATTTCGGCTAAATATAACTTCGGTAAAAAGTTTTTCGACCAAATGAAACGTCGGAATAACGAAAAAAATCGAATTAATAATAGGTCAACTGATACAGTGGCAGACGTAACATCGATGAAGTAAAAAAAAAAAATTAAACGCTAGTAGTAGAAAAGTTTTAGGTGAAATGAAATTCGGTCAAATATTTTTCGAACTTATGATAGTAAGTTCGTGTACAAGACATCGATGACGGTCTCGCTCACCCCGCCGGTGAGCATTAGGTTAATCAGGGCCGCAAGCTCCTTCAAAAGCGACTCACCAGTTTCCCCGGTGCCAGAACTCAATAAATCCTTTAGATGCTGTGGTGTCAGGCCGTCGAGGCCGCCGGCGGAACCACTTCGGGAAGGAGGTCACGGCTGCAAACAACTGGGGGGCCGAAATGTTTAGGAAGGCTGATTTTAGTACGGAAGGGTCGGGGGGTCGGGAAAAGTGAGACCATTCCCAGGCACTGGGTGTTTACTTTCTAGAGCTGTTAGTGTTTCTGGAGAGTATCGCTGTTGAACAATATCCTGGCTGCTCCCTTGATGTCACCTTCACTTAATTTGGATTCCACATGGGGAACATGGGCCTTTTTGTGAAAGGTTGATAAATGCTGGTAATTTTGGATCTAAAATTAGGGTCGAATTGTTGCAATTATCTTTTAAGGTCGCCTTTGTACATTTTTAGTGCGAAAAGTTTATATAAATAAATAAAATATCTTTAATTTGATTCGTTAATGTTTTTTTAGATTCCAAATTTTTTTGGACATGTAGAATCCTATAAGGGAAGGTGAGTAATTGCTCCCTGGTACTTTGTGAGTTCTCCTGGGTCGCAAGACGGAGACAACGCGTCAAACTCTGTGCAACAGACCGTCTCGCGACAGGGAACTCTGTTTACAACTGGGGTAGAATTTTTTAATTTTGCTAAGATTTTCCACTAGGTTTGCTTTGGAAGTGTTGATATTGGGATGTGGCTGGGGGGCACAATGGTACACTATGTGATTTGTGGATCATACCATAGTGTATCCTCAGCCCCCGTTCGCCTTTAAAAATGCGTGCCTGTGAGCAATACGGGATCTCACCAGCTGGACATCGAGCGATGTGACAGGTTGACTGGCACATTTTCCGGCGTTGCTACTGCCGTCATTGATCATATAATTATATTAAACTTACAGCTACACTTACCTACAAAAATAAACTATACACACGCACTAAAACAATCACATAAAAAATAGATTACGCAATTTTTTACAAAAAAAGCACAAACAAATTGTCAGTGACGATTGCGGGGCAGTCGCGCTCGGGGCTTGGGGGCGCCGCGCGTGCAGCGCGCAACCTTCGCAACCGTTGGGTGCTTGAAAATTTTGAGTTTCTTGCAATTATTCTGTTTAAAAACAGTTCGCAGGTACACATTTGTGTAATGCGAGGTCACACCGTTGTAATCGCCTGATTTTTTGCGTCGCTTGGTCGAACTGACCGTTTTCCTACGACGACTTTTGATGTTGCTTCTGCATTTTGGATTTTACCATATTTTGCAGTATTCAAATAATCAAATTAGAGCATTCGATTAGTGAGTATTTGATTTGAAGTATTTGATTATGAGTAAGTGATTCAATAAATCGAATCAATTTCTATCTTATACATATAAATTATAGATTTATTTTTAGTAATTAAAATTTTTGATTGTTTTGTCATTTCAATTTCTTTTTGTTTGTCATAGTCATGTTACACATAATATTAGTAGGATTACTAGCTGCGCTCCACGGTTTCACCCGCGTAGACTGGAACAAAAAGTATCCTATGTGTTATGTGGTATATCCAGGGTATAGGCTATCTACATACAAATTTCATCGAAATCGGTGCAGCCGTTTGATCGTGAAGAAGCAAAAAAAACATACAAACACACACACGCACACCTTCACACACTCACAAACTTTCGCCTTTATGATATCTAGTGTGATTTAGAAGATATAAATACAGTTTTTATATTTCTATGATAAGATGAACGGTGCGCTCCTTTCATTTCATTTCGATTATTCTGTGGGCGAGTGAAAGATCTTGAGTGGCGAAATCCAACATCGTTCGATGTGTTCTCTAATGAATTAATTTGCCACTTCTGATTAATTTTGTGTTCAGACGTTTCACTACGAGTGAAAGATACGGCATTGAAAGGCAAACATTGAATGCGTCTGAGGTCGACTTCACTGAAAATGTTACTAGACTGTCGCGGCGTTGGTGTAGTGGTTGCAAGTGCTAAGCTGAGCATGAGACAGTTTTTTTTTTATCGTCGAAAAATGCTCATGCATACTGCACTACCATGGGGAGATAATGCAGTTATGTGGGACTCTAACTCACTAAAACTCCACGGTGTCCTCCTTTGCGGTTTACGGCGGGAACACGAGCACTGGGGAGTACTCCCCATCACCGGCGCACCAGAACACATTGCACGCCGTGACCACTCCAGGGACCAAACCAGCACATGGGCGCCAGACGACCCCGAGTCTGGGCACCCTTGGTCCACGTGCAACGGGTCAGGTCATTGAATAGAACAGCCCCCGCCGCCAGCCAATGTTTCGGCGGCCAACGGCATTTGGCATTTGGGGCATTTTGGTGCAATAGACATATTATTCCTAAGCAGATATAAATTTAAAACTGATATTGTTAAGATTCTCAAGGATCGGCTGTAGGCTCCATAGGCACACAATCATTATTAATAGGCTAGGGACCTGTATTGTATATCACGCATGAATTTATTTGTTTGTTACATCTTTTAGAACTTCTTTTTCATTAAGGTAGCCCTGCTACAGTTCACGTTTGCTAATAGCTTGTTTTTATTATATAATGTAGTAATCTGTGGAAAATGTTGTGGGTAGTATATTTGTAAAGTTCTAATTTTAAGACAATACTGTTTATGATTAGTATACTACTGTTTGTTTTCCCAAATGAAATAAATAAATAAATAAACGTCATACCGACACTCCTCCTCCCCTGCGGCTCCACCGCATCCGCCATCAGATGGTGGCGACCCCGTCAAGGCCGCGGAAGGCAGGGAGAGCGGCGCACCGCAATACCGACACTCCTCTCCCGCCGCCGCGATGTCGTATGGGAGGCATCCATCCATACGACATCACGGCCCGCCTCAGTTGCGATGTTGTCCAAGCGGCACCGCAACCTACTTGTTGGCCGCTACGTCATCGACTTACTGGCAAAAGCCCTGACGAGCAGCCCCTCCTCGGGTTCCTCTTCGCTTCACCGCGGGTGACCAAGCCACGGCTACTGAACCTCCCCGCCTCCACAATTCGGGAACCCACCGGGGGGGGGGTGAGCATGAGACCAGCACGCTTAGCATGACCGCCATAGAAACAGATATTGTCGACGGAAGAATAGACAAGAAAGATAGTAGAAATATTTCTAGGCATTCTACGCGTCTAAGCATGGCAATCTCTCATTTTGTCTATTCTTCTGTCGACAAAACCCGTTTCTGTGGCGGTCATGCTAAGCGTGCTGGGGTCGATTCCCGGGTCGGCCAAAGTGTTATTGGGGTTTGCCACTATTACATGGGACATATAACTGTATAACAGATACACCTCTGCCCAAGCCTTCGAGGATTACAGGCGAGATGTAATGTTACTAGACTGGACCTTCTGCCTGCCCCCACATCGTGGTGGAAGTGCAGTGCGCAGGCGTTCCCTCGTTGCACTCATTATTAGATAATTCGAGTTAATCTGCGCGTGCTCTCCAATAGGTGTGGGGTTCGCTGAACTGTTCATAAATTGGTCTTGTTGTTAGTTTAATGGCTTCATGTTTGTAGCCAGTTAGTGATGTCAACTGATGTTTGTTTGTTTGTCATGATCTGTCTCATGATCAAGGACAACTTATAGCAAAATGTTCAGGCTTTTTTGTTAAAACCAGTATCAAATTGAATAAATTTCCTTTAACTACTAATGAGTTGATGTATCGAGAAGGAACGTGAAAAATAGTTAGTACATGCATTTTGCACTCTTTGCAAATATACGGTTTTTATTCAAGCATGTCGTTTTGTCATTTTTAATGTCTATAGGTAGGTTTAATTTGTTTTGTCATTTTAAATTCATCTTATCTCAAAAATCTGAAATGCTTGAAATATACCTCAAAGTACCAATAAACCAAAACCGTGAAAACAATCGTCAAAATCCTAAAAATGTAACAAAACAAACGTATTTTCTAAAACAATATGACACAACATAAAACCCACACCACACTACTCACAACTGCAATTTGCGCTCAAGTTTACGTTTACGTTTGACGGCCGTACAAATCCGCTTACATTTCACATGTTTACGTTACTGGTTATGTACGTGCCGTTTGTTCTGGCTATTTGCGATAATTTATTGCGGATTTAAATGAGTGTTGTCTTAAATTCGTACGTTTGTGTGTATTGGGTCAAATAGAAATTATTTTATCCATGTGTTTGTGCTTTATTTAGTCGATAAAGGCAAGTAAGCTATTACTTCATGAGGATGGGCAGTAGCGTCCTCGTGTGTGCTAATAACCTTAAAGTGACCAATTTTTCTGTTTAAATTTTCCGTTCAAATTGACAAAATAAAACATAGTAGTTTTCTTTTAAAGTTTTCTAATAGGGTTTCACCAAAAACACAGAGATATTTAATTACATTATAGTAGATGACCAAAATTGTACAATACGAGTACTACCTATCGAGGCAGACGTAAATAAAAAATACAAAATATTACATTTTGGTACTTGACACAGTTTTTTTTTTATCGCGTAAAAACTACTCATGCATCCTGCACTACCGGGGAGAGAGTGCAGTTTTGTGGGACTGTGACCCACAGTCTGTGACATGTCCTCCTCCGCCACTCATCCGTGAATGACACTGTTGACACTTAATTGTTCTTATCATCTTATTCTGGAATAGTACCTATCGCGTACTAACACTAACTAACTAAAACTTAGACATTCACCCATACTTACACATACAATAAAAACTATGAAAATATCAGTAATATCGTTTTTATGTTTTGGGTAGACTTCCTAAATTTATTTCATAAAGTATTTTACTACGATACTTAAATATTCACATATAGAATTAATGTGTACGCGTTCTAGTTTAACATATTTTTTTTGCATAGTTTAAAGGATTAAAAAAAATTAATAACAGATTTAAAAGTCACTAAAATCATATATCTGCGTTTTAAAGTTAAGTAACCATTAAAACGTCTGCTTCCACCATTTTTAGACATAGATTTTTTGGAGTTTAAACCCTTCTTAACTTTAATCAATGTTTATATACAGGGTGTGGCGTAAATAGTGGTCCAACGTTAAGGGGTCGATACTCTGTATATACAGCTATCACATACCAGAATTTGAACCATTTTTTTTCCTAGGTCTCGAAATATATTTTTTTTTAAATTGATAACTTGCTTTAATACATTTTTTTTACACAAGCATCTGACAGCACATGTATTTCACAGTTATAAACAAAAACAAAATTAAAAAATAATGTCATTTATAGAAATTAGCCAAATTAGTAAAGCAAGGTGTCAATTTTTCAAATAATAATATAAAAATATTTTATTCTGAGACTGGAAAAAAATAGTCCAAATTGTGGTATGTGATAGCTGAATATACGGTGTATCGCCCCGTTAACGTTGGACTACTATTTACGCCACACCCTGTATAACGTGCCACTGATTGACGACATTAATTTGACACGCGTATAGGGTTCCGCGTTTTCGTTATATAAAGACATTTTAATTTCATTAAACATTATTGTTTATTTACAATTTTCTAAAATAGCGTCATGGCGCAGAGATGAAATTAAAACGAACGAGAAAAAGGCCTCGCCACTCAATTTTTTTCGGGGGGTTTTACAAAAAATACATTCATGAAGCTACTTACAGCTGGGTCAGAATAATAGACAAACGATGAACAAAAAAAAAGTGTTGGTCAATAGAGTGATCCTAATTTTGGTTATTGTTTTATTATTTAGTTTGTTTGAATTTTTTTTTTCAATTTACGATATATTTTAACTTATCATAATTTGTATAATTACTGGCCACTAGCCCTACCTGTTTCTTTAATTAATGCCGTAATTTCGGCAACACGTTGTATAAAGCAATGAATTCCACTAGTTTTCGTAAATATTTCACCGCATAACTTACTTAAATACGTGAGCAAAATAAACGCAAAAACGCGGTACAAACGCAGATGCTACGTTTTCGAGATGGACGCAAATAAACCGACGCACACAATTTACGACAGTGCTCAGCGCACGTGGCGTTTACTGAGTTTTTTTATTGGCGCAATAAGTGATGGTATTGTTTCGTATTTATGCAATTAAGTGTATATATTTATGTTTACGGAATTTGTTTATTGGTATGCGGGATAGGTGAACTTTGCATGAGACGCCGTCATTCATTAGTTTACCCTAGTAGATAATGTGTGATCGACATTCATAGTACCTACCTAGCTTTGTTAAAAGAATTGGCAATACAATGGTTTTATAATTTTCGTTCGTCGGGACTCTTTACTAGAAAAACATTGATGAGATATTACATTACATTTTCCTGCATTTTTCATAATGTCCCGTGTACAAAGGTGTCCTTTCCTCAGAAACTCTGCCCACCCACAACCCAAGAGATATGGCTGATTAAATTCAAAGTACTTAGGTACCTATCTATAGATGACCATATTATTATCTTCTTAGAGTTGTCGGATAGGAAACACAGAACTCACGTAGTTTTAAAACATATTTATTTTTGTCATTGCACAAACGTACTTACAGAAATAAAATCATTTGTCGTAATCCCGTCATCTAACAGTCGTTAAAGTCGCTCTAATCAGTCATTTGCACCTGAAATATCATAAAATGAAATCATCGTGACCCATAAAAATCTAACGCGACAAGCGACGGTAAAAAATATATCAAAAAGATATTCTGCCAAAAATACTATATTTAATAATACCTTTGACAGTGTCAGATGTAAACTCAACCCGTACACATAATAAGTGTCTGTCTGTCAGTCATCAAACGATTTCTCGGAAACGTAACACGACAAAGGGATTGTCACTTTGTGCCGAATTCGGTTTTATGGACGATAAATTATATGAGAGCCGAAATTGCGAAGTTGCGAAGGTATTAAAAATAATTGTTGGGCTTTAGTTATTGTGTAGCTTAAAACAGATTGTGCTAACTGTACTTTAATGTCACGAAAATGACGTCATAAAAAAGAATAAGGTATTTTTATGACCTTTTTTCAGGGAAGCGTCCCTGCTCACTTTTTCTGTGGTTGTCGGCTTAATGATTTAGCATGGAGTAAGTCACTCACATAGTAGGTATGAATCGATCGTTCATTCTATCACAACCCAGGACACAGACTTAGGGTCCCTCCCAAATGCTTTTACAACACTCGATCCGTGCCATGTTATTTATAGGAATCAATCTCCTCTTTCTTTTTCACAAACCGATAAAAAATCACTAACGATTTTCTAAAATGAATTTGAAATATACATACCTGGAAAAATTTTGGCAGTCGACACAAGTTAGATGCGACCGTCCGTCATGCTTTTTGATGTAACCTCACGTAACGAATTGAGTTGTAGGAAGCAAAAATATTATAACAGTCATATTTTTCGTGCGTCTAAAGTTATTCGTATGAAAAATATTTAATTTTACAACTTCACTAAAGGTTCCGCACGCATATAATGTTTTAACGGTTGTGATGATGGTTTTGTAACTTTAAAGATTAATCAAGACAAAATTCCTACTAATGATACTGTAATCAATATCATTAGTAATTTTGTTTTTAATAGGTATTACAAGTACCTACGATGTTGCTACATTGTAGGTACTTGTAATACGTCTAATACGTTCGGTACTTACTTAAACTTCCGAGGATACAGTACCGTTATCCATAATGCTACACCATAAAAGTCTCGGGACCTATGAAAACATGGCTTTCCATTTAAATTTCATACTTAACAAAATGCAAACGATGAAGAAACATAAAATTTGTATTGCAAACAACCAAGTTGTAAGTTATTCTTTGGGCTAGACTCAATTTTAAGGTAATAAGTTGTAATAAGTCCCGTTTGGTTTTCAAACGTCATTAGCAGGTCGTAAACGTCGATATTGCTGAATATGAGAATTAACTTGGTAATAATAATATTGTCATAATCAGTATGCCTGGTAATCAAGTTTTAATAGAAGCTAGGATAGGATGCGAGTATAACTCACGCCTTCTTCCTATGGGGGTAGGTAGAAACTACAGAACGCCTCTACGATCCATAATCCTTTTGTCTGGTTTACGTTCATAAATTTGGTCAAACACACACGCCGGTTGCGAGTACTACGCACCTGACCTTTCTGAAGAACATCACCAATAAGGGCACTATATTTATGTCCTCATATGGCATTTCCACTTACATCTGCCTTGTTAGTCGCCTTTCATTCACCCTCTCAACATGATCTAACCATCTCAGCATACTCTTTTTAATTTTTGTAATCAATCAACAACAATGTCAGTTATTACATTTTTCTGTTATAATCCCATGGACAACCAAGGGATTATAACAGTAACAATTAAGTAGAATTTGTTTTTCCAAATCATTAACAAAATGATTTGGAAAAACAAATTCTACTTAATTGTTTTTTCTTCTTACTCCCCCATCATATTAATTATTTGGAGTCGGCGCAGCATGTCTTCTGCTTCCATTAGTATTATTATTTGAAAATTTTATAAGTTAATTCTTCGTTAAAAGCCACTCCATTAGTTGAACGTGTGGAACCCAAAACCAACCGGAGCAATGTAAACTCTACATCGTGTCGAATCGCAAAACGTTCAAAAATTTAACTAAACGCGGTGCTTTTGATGTTTTAATTATTATTTTGGTTTATTACCCGTAAACTGTTATTACTTGTTGGTTATCGCGACCTTCTTGTTTTTATTAGTTTGTGTCAGTAATTGAGTAACTGTTTTGACTCCTGCAGAAGTCGATAATAAAAGCTGCGTTTCGAGGTTATACGAAATTAGCGGAGATAAGGAAATGGTGATGTTTTAACGGTTATTAATGTTTTTTACAAGTCATTGCGAAGGTAACATACACAAAAAAGGCAATGAATACATCCAAGAACTTTCTGCTAAAAGTGACAGAAATGAGACTTTGCAAATGCCCGGTTAGCGGTCGTTCTATTGTAGACCTCTTCCATGTCTCTCTAACAAGCGAGAACGTTATCAGGAGCAGACCGATTTATTCATAAAACAAAAAACAACAACTCAACAATTATTAACACGGCTGTTGCATTTTGTCACCTCTCTCACTCAAACGGGACCCAATTATTAAGATTGTTAAATGAAAAGATGCTTTTTTTAATAATTTAATCAATTAGCGAACTAGTAAATAATATCAATTTAAAAGGCACCTAATTATTGAAAACACATTTCTATTGTGTTATCTAATAAACTCAGCTCAAAAAGTATTATCTGTTTTTGAGGTGAGTTAAATAAATGCCAGAATAAAAATGTGGTTTTATAATTACCTATTAAATTATTATTGTTTACCAGTTCGCTCATTGATTACATTTTTCAAAAAAGCATCTTTTCATTTAACATTCTTAAAGTCCCGTGTGAGCGAGAGAGGTTATATAATACGCAACAGCCCTCTTAGAAAGAAATAGAAAGAAAAATATAATTAGTTTCGATTATAGACTTGATAGCATTTTTAACAAAGTAATTTGTCTTCGTAATCTTGGTGTGCAGAAGGACTTTAAACTTCATCTGAAAATATTACTAACTAGCTCTTCCCACGCGGCTTCGCCCGCGTGGATGTCAGAAAATATCCCACGGAAACATCCTACCGGGAAATCCTTCCGTATTCTTTGTTTACATTATAAAGGGAACCTATGTGCAAAATTTCAGCTTTCTAGGTTCAAGGGTTTGGGCTGGGCGTTGATGAGTCAGTCAGTCAGTCAGTCAGGACTTCTCTTTTTATTTATACAGATTACAGAATTATTTAACGTAATTAATTACCTTTGTGCTATGCAGTACCTACAGATGTTTTCTGAAAAAAAGTACGTTACCAGTTGCTTCTAAAAAATATGATCAACTTACGTTACAGTCAAGACATACGGTGCTTGAGACAATGACTTTATTTAATAAATGCCGAAACTTTGATTGCCATGACTTTTTGAACAGTTTGTGTTACCTGGTTCCTCGAACTGTAAATAGGCGGAAGGCGCACACCAGGAGACTGTTCAGCTTCTGTGGAACCAATGATGATGTGCGCTCCCGCTGCATTAGTCGACGCTAATATAGTTTAAATTCAGAGGGATCAGCAGTAGATTCCGTATGCTTAATATTACTTACTAACACTAGGAAAAGATATTACTAACACTATGGATCGTTTTTTGTCCGATTTAATAAAATTTTGATTTTGATTTGATTTGATTCAAGCAAATTATTATTATTAGGATGCAATACAAAGAAAGAGATTTTTATATTTTTTTGGTTTTTTCTTGTGTTTTTAATGGATTTTTCCCTGACTACAGTTAACGTTGCCATCCGTTTGTAAATATTTTAAGTTGTAATCTGTGGAAAACGTAGTGGATACTGTGTAGTATATTTGCTTAGTTAAACGTTATTTCTGTTTAATATACTACTGTTTGTTTTCCCCTAAGTAACAAAATAAAATGAAATAAACCAATTCTCCAAAAGAAAAAACTATTCGAATTGTGATTATTTATTTAGGATCTCCAACAAAAGATATACTCGTACATGAAACAATGACTTGAAGAGAGCAATAGGTAGATGTAATAATATGACAAGCAAAGCGGGCAGCGGGGTATACCATAAATCTTCTCTCTATCAGCTCATAAAATCTTTTTGTTCTTTTCGGTATTTCTAGAATCTTTAGAAAACAATAACACTTGAGTCACTCCAGATTTATGAACAGGAACCCTCACATCACCATCCTACGTACACAACTCATCTTCAATTGACGCTTACAACGGACACGCGACGTTTACAATTTTACATTTTATCTGCTCTACATCAGCAGGAAAATTTCCTTTTGACTCACTCGCTGTTTCATCTGTATCATTTGTTGCACTTTCAGCCTTCATTGTACTTCATGCGGCACTGACTAGTTTGTAGTGTTTGAAAGTATGCAATTTTGTGATGCATCAATGGTATTCCCATTTTGAGAAATCCCAATGCTAGGGTAGCTATGTCTGTCTGCGTTGTTTGACAACAAAACTTGCTGACTTTTTAATATTTTCACTTATATGGCATCCTAAAATAGCTTGTGCCGATGCTGGAGAGAAAATAAGTTATAGTTTAAAAAACTAAAAAAACACACTTTAATCATCATCATCATGTCGTCCACACCGTATCCGGCGATGGCGACTCCTATATGTTTTTTAATCTGGGTCTTTAATACCATTAAGCTGAACTAAAAATAAAAAATATTTTTTTCAATGTAAGAATAACGAGAAAATCAATGTCATTGTAAAAAAAGGGTGGGGTGCTTTGTACGACATCCTTACACTAACTCTGTAATTCGAAAGCACCCAACTCAGTTTAATGGTATTAGGTAAAGCGTGTTTTTCAGTTTTAAACTATAATTTAGTTTTAAATTTTTTAGAGATAAATCAATAATCCTGATGATTCTGGTTAGGATAACGGGACAATTTTTTTTAAATTATTGTGTGGTCATTGGGCCCTGATAAGTGTGCAAAATTTAGAATTAATCTGACCACTTAAAGTGGGTAAAAATCGAGTTCAAAGATTCCGTTACATACAAATATACATACAGGTGAAGCTAATAAAAGCCTGTTAAAAACCCTGAAAAGTGAAGTTTAATTAGCTCTTTATAACATTATTTCATTTTTTTGTAGGATCTTATTCAAAAGCAAGATAGTTATTTTTACTAAATAGCCTCTTGTTATATTATGTTAATACCTACATCGCAGCATACAGTTGTACCTTGGCAAATAAACAAACAATTTTTTTTTACTTACACCTTTTAAGCTAGTCCGTTCACCTAACTCCTACTAAATCATTCTTATACTATACTACTATACTATAGTCAGCCTTTAATGTTCTCACTACTGGGGCACAAGCCTCCTTTCTTCAAAAGGGAAATGGGCTTTAATCCACCACGCGGGCCCAGTGTAGGTTGGTAGATGACACATTTCTTCGAATTTTTGGTTCTAGGACATGCCGGTTTCCTCACGATGTTTTCCTTCACCGTTTTGTGTACAGTGGTGATAAAATTAATTTCACAAAGTATAGCGCGCCTGTCTGGATTCGAACCTACGACCTACAAGTCCTAAGTGGGGGCCGTTACCACTGGGCTACCACTCAGCTTGTTCTAATTATCTTCAATATAAGTATATTGAAGATAATTAGAACAAGATTAAGTAAGTACTTAACACATTAATGTACAGGCCGATAATGATTACAGGAAACCCAGCTGCCTTTCATCCACATTCTAGGAAGAAGTAATTACTGAATATAATGCAATTACTTAAGAGTATGATCTGTTTTGTGTTATCACCAGTTACATATGTAATGTAGGGACACGCGATTTTTTTCCACGAAGTGTCGACTTCAGTTTTCCTCATTCTGAAAAACTGTGGGGGATTCCGATGATGAGACTAATCACATGTGATAGTGACTAAACGAAGGCAGTGTTGCGTGTAATTACTTTGTGATGAGAGATTCCATTTAATTTCATACTTAGGTACTTTGTATTTATTGCACTTTTTCCTTGTGTAAAATGATTAGGTATCTAATGACGCTGCGTTTTGTAAGGTCAAACATAAATTATATGGAACTCATTGTGAAAGATTATTAGGTAGGGGTGGGGGTTGAGTGGGGGGGGGGGGGGTTGAGTGGGCTATCCTATAAGGTTTCTTATTTATTTATTTATTCTTCGGAAAGCTTACAGTCTGATATCTATAAAGGTAAATTATGTACAATATCGCTTACAATTGCCATTTAAAAATGTGAATGTTTTATGAAGGTGGATGTAAAGCAAACGAACATAGAACCAAAACGCGAGCATTATTTTCTTGACATTTTATAATAATAATAATCATCCCACCGCCGTATATCTACGTTGACGTCGTGGTGGGGCTTGCGCGCTCCGAGCTCTAGGTCTGTGCCGGTAAAGTTACCTTTGCCGAAACGGGTCTAGGGTGAGGAGTCAGACCAAGAGAGATACAGAAATCCGCAGGGCAGCATGCATGGTGAGCTGTTGGGCAGTAGCGACCCCACGAAGTGGAGATTCGCAAGAGCTAACGTGCTCGGAGGAAGGACGTATTCCAGTAAGTGCTTGTAGGGATCTTGAACATCTTCCGGGCTCTGGGATTGTTTCGAGGGCCGTAGAATACCCCTCCACTCCTCAAGCACCTCAGGATATGTTGCCTCTTTGTCGCTACGTCAGTAAGTGCTAGCGACAGTTTCCGAGGTTCCATTATTGAGTATGCAAGTCAACCCCTGCTATTTTTTCCATGTCTAATAAAACATTGATCAGGCAGGGGCCATAGTCCTTTCATAGTTCAAGGTAACCAGTCCACTTTAGCCACCCAATTCCATAGTCCTCTAACTTTGTTTCCATATCCTGTAATAGTCCTACTCCAACCGGGGGGGATGTCCTTGTACATCAGGGATAAACGTCGGTTGGTGCCTCATTTCATTGAAAGCGTCTGATGGGCCTCTGCAAGTTGGCTTCGGCCCCTCGTACGACTTCTAAAGGACCTGAGTCCCACGATATGTCAAGACAAAAAAAATCTTTTATTGTTAGGCAACTAAGGCCCATAGATAAAATACACAAAGTATTGTTACAAAAACGAATACATGTATATTAAAAACATTAGGCACTAGTATCTAAGTAGTTCGTTGGGTCGGCGACGTATTGCGCTGAGCCGAGGTGTCATGTAGCCTTCCGCGAGAACGCCGCATACACGACACACTTTGGCCAAAATTCTTCCTTCATGTCGGTCTCCAGGTGATGAGTCGGAACGCGCACCACAAAAGATTTAGTTTTGTGGCGCGACTCCCAACTTCTCGACTCATAAGGTGAACTTGGTTTTATCATAATATACTGCACAATATCCTCTGCCTTCGTGGAGTGATAAAAAAACACATGAATAGACTTGAGTTTTTCGTATTACCTCGCAGGAGGAGGGAGCAATAGAAGCCAAGTCTATGTCACAATACTTCTCCTCAACCCCCTTTGATTAATCCCTTCAGGATGAGCTATCAGACTCCACTGTTGCCTTAGTCTCCTCAAGAGCCTTAACTTCACCTAACAACATGTTGGTCAGGCTGGAGTAGGTTCCTGCAGTGCCAGCCCTATTCCAAGTATCTGTTCCAGCCATTATCCATGCTTTTATGGCTTCCTCCTCATCAGCAAACAGGCCACGCCTAAGGGTCTTTCTATCGTCATAAGAAGTCATGGGCCCCGTTAATGGTTGCGCTTTTTATTGAATAAACCTTTTAGTCTTCACGCTTAGGGCTGCTTTAGCATCCTTGCCCACTGTTTTAACCGACGATAAAAAAGGAGGAGGTTCTCAATTCGACACGTATATTTTTTTTTTACAAAAAATACAACCGACTTCCAAAAACAACACTACAAAGCGAAAAATAACTTATTTCGGAAGTTGGTGGCAAAAAACGAAATTAGAAAACCAAAGACACCGACTTCCGAAATTAAAGTTATTTTTTACTTTGTAGTGTTGTTTTTGGAAGTGGGTTGTATTTTTTTGCAAAAAAGTTTTTATGAGTAGTATATATAGGCAACCCAAAAAAAATCTTACACACACTGATGAGTCATAATTGACAAATGAATGATTTACTCATCTGTCAAATATGACATAAAGTGTTGATTGTTTGACAGAATGATAGTACCTACCGTGTGTCAAGTTTGACAAGTTTACAACTTTTTTTTTGGGGTGTGTTCAGGTGTTCACTTAACTATACTAGATAATTGGAAAGGTTTGTTCGTTTTAGGAGTAAGTTTACACTAAAATAAAAAAATAAAAAACTATTCTCAAAATCCTTACCGACCGTGTATAATAAAGTTAGAACCACTAGTTTTTGGGATGTCTATCCAAATATATTTAACTTACAATTATTGAATAATAAAAAACCATTTTCGGACATGTCCTTTGACAAATTGATAAAACCTGGTGTGCGGTTGTTTGTACCTAAACCTTTAACGTCATGATACAAGCCATTTAAGTCCTTAACAGCAATAACGAAAGTGATAACAGCTATCTGTTAACCTACACCTCTTGACACGTGCCTCGCTCGTAAGAACTAGTATCAAGTCTAAAGCTAAATGCTCTAGCCATTACGAACGGTTTTATTTAATTATCTCCGTAATTACATAGGAGATTGTTTACACGCTAGTTATTAATTCTACAGTTTAATTATATTACCAATTATACCCAGTAGGGTGGTTATGGCTGGCTATTGTTTTGCATAAATAAACGATTTTATGTATTAATTTTAAGTTGTAAGCCTATTGATGTGCGCATTATTAGGTATTAAATATAATTAGTCATGTTTAAACGATATTTAGATTACGTCTAAAGTATTATAATGGATTGGAACGTTTGTTTTTAATGAGATAGTACGTACATCAAATAACTACATATTTTGTGATGGTTTTAGGCTGCTTTTTCGCCAGAGATGTGCAATGCAAACGTTGCTATGGAATGCGTTTGATATCCACCAATCATATTCATTGGTCCACACAGCATGGCAATGGTGGAAATTGATTCAACTAAGCTACGTTTTTTACATGGAAGGATGCGTGCTGTGGATGGGTGCATACTATGGATGCGTAATATGGATGGTCGCGAGCACAGACCAGATAAAAAAACCTCTTTTATCTGTTCTGTGGTCGCGAGCTCCCCGTGCTTTCCCTATTATCGGTACGTGGCATAGCTCGAGCAGCGCATCGTCCTCGCACAGCTGCCTTGCAGCGCGATGCATTTTCATAGCAAATGTTACTCGCTCCGCTACATAGCTTCACACATAGTTTCGTAGCTTAACATTCTAGCAGCATAGCTGCATATCACATCTTTTGTGGATAAGCACCTTTAAGGTGGTGGACGAACTCGTGAACTGAAAAATAAATTCAATTTGATATCGAGACGTAACAGAAGTCAAAGGCTCAGGTTTCTTGTTTTGGATCAAAACAACACGCATGATTTTTTTAAAGCCACTTACTTTGTTTGTTGGTATATCGTACAGATGTCATCATCTGCCTAGCCTTTTCCCAACTATATCGGAGTCGGCATTCAGTCTAACCGGGTGCAATTGAATACCAGTATTTTACATGGAGCAACTGCATGCCTATCTGACCTCCACAACCCATTAACTGGGTAATACCCTTGGTAAGACTCGTTGTCAGACTTTCGGGCTTCTGACGACCCGTAACGACAGTCAAAGATTCACAAATGACAGCCGGAACCAACAGCTTAACGTGCTTTCCGAGGCACGGAGGAGTCTCGGTATGTAAAGATTGTTACCCATCCATGGACAGACCCTGGTAAGCGTAGCTTAACCTGATGGATCGAACCGTGCGACTGTTATTACTTATCCACGAGCTCCTCCGTCGTCGTCCGTCGTACCGTCAGTAAATAGTGAAAACATAACAAAAACAAAAATCCGAACGGAAGGACCAAATAATACAGCCAACGCCATCTACCGGTCGCCTCAAAAGACCAGTTGTATGTACTTGTACATAATTGCGATTTAAACATAATAACGAGCACGGAAAGTAAATACTAGTCGACCTCGGGTTATCGAACCCGTAGTACTACGGATACCTACTGCGATTATACCTACACATTTAACATAAATACTTTGGTAGGCATTGTAAGTACCTCTGCTATTCTTTATACACTTCTGGACACATCTTTTGGCCCACCTTGTATTTTCAGTTTCGTTTGGTCCTAGCTAAAATTTTATATTAGGTCGAGCAAAAAGTTTTTATGCAGTTTTGAACCTGGCACATTCACAATTTCATTCAATAGTCTTTTTTTGAATTTCGAACACAGAATTTAAAGAAACAAAAGACAATTTGGAGCCTGTTTGTTGATATCAAACAATCGAATACTAAGAAAACTTGGTTTTATTGGTTTACTTGGATTTAATTCTTGAAAAAGTGATTGATATCTTTGGTTTTGCAACAAACATTACTTATTCTTAACATTAAGGTGAGGTTCTATCAATAATCTATGGATACTTCACCTGAAGTCGCCGCCCAAGCTGTGGCACTTATTCAGGCCGGACACAGCCAAAGAAACGTGAGTGCTCAACTTAATTTAAGTCGATCTGCGGTCCGAAATGTTTATCGGAGGTACCTAGAGACTGGCGGCTTTGTTCGTCGCCAAGGAAGGCCACGATCTCGGGTCACAACTGAAAGGCAGGATCGATTCATCGTGACGACCAGCTTGAGAAATCGTCACCTTACCTCCATTGAGATACAAAACCAACTTCGCGACTTCCACGGAGTATCTGTGAGCGCTCGAACTGTTCGGAGAAGGTTAAAAGAACGCGATATGGTACCACACAAGCCAGCTAATGGCCCCAAACTAACGCGAGCCCACCGAACAGCGCGCCTTCATTTCGCACGCAGTCATTTAAATTGGACACAGCAAGATTGGAGCCGTGTACTCTTTTCTGATGAGTCTAAAATTGTGTTACATGGCAATAATGGAAGGAAGAAGGTCTACCGACGTAAGGGAGAGCGTTTCGCACAATGCTGCTTTGATGAGAGGGTTGCTTATGGCGGTGGCTCATGGACTGTCTGGGGCGGTATATCCGCGAGCGGCAAAACTCAACTTGAGGTTGTTACAGGACCACGGCTGCCAACATTAAATGCTGAAAGGTACATTCGTGAGTGCTTAGAACCTCACGTGATACCATACGCGGACTATGTGGGCCCAAATTTCCTTTTTATACATGATAATGCAAGAGCCTATGCGGCCGGCATCGTCAGGGAATATCTTCGGGATGTGAACATCACAGTTATGGACTGGCCAGCCAGAAGCCCAGACATGAACCCCATTGAGCACATGTGGGGCGAGCTAAAAAGACGTGTTAGGGCTCGTTAGCCAGTTGCCCAGACGATGCAGGAGTTGAAAACTGCCATAGAAGAGGAATGGGAGATGATCCCTCAAAATTTCATAGAGCGGTTGATAAACTCTATGCCTAATCGTATGAGAGCTGTGGTAGATGCCCATGGAGGCAACACGCGTTATTAAATTAAACCTTTATTTGATAAAACATATTTTTTATTCAAAAATCAATTGCCTTTAACAAGGCGCATATCCGACTTGTTAGGCGTAGCTCCATGTCGTATGGTATTCTGAATTCAAATTTAAAACAATACGATCGAAAAAGATGGTAAAATGTATCAGGTTTAAAACTGCATCAACAGTTTTTGTTCAATCTAGCAATCATATTTCGGTAGGGGCCATCGAAACCTAAACTCTAAGGTGGGCCAATAGATGTGTCCAGAAGTGTATTTTTAAACGGACTACATAATATGTAAACCAATTTGCGGTCACTAACTCATTTATTAGGATTAAACACTTGTGAGTTGTGAGTTTATGACACTATAAAGGCATTAAATTACCTACCTGGCTTGTTTTCTTAGTAAGTACATACATAAAGTATGTAGGTATATACATAATGGTCATGTTTGTATCCAGAAGTTTTCGAAACAAATGTCCTGGCCAAATCTTCGATTTAAAAAATAGGTATGCACGAACGAGAATTTGCTGTAGGTCTCAGAAGCATGGTGGCAATATTTAATGCTATGTATTTTTGTTTTATGTTATCTGCTTGCTTACGAGGGGCTCACGGCTAAGTAATAACAGCCACAAGGGTCGATCGATCAGGTAAAGCTACGCTTGCCGCGGTTGGTCCGCGGATGGGTAACCATCTTTACATTCCGAGACCTCTCCGTGCGTCGGAAAGCACGTTAAGACGTTGGTCCCAGCTGTCATTCGTGGATATTTGACAGTCGATAGTCGTTACGGTTCGTTAGAAGCCCGAAAGTTTGACAACCAGTCATAACAAGGGGTATCGTTTTACCCAGTAACTGGGTTGTGGAGATCAGATAGGCAGTCGCTTCATATAAAATACTGGTATTCAGCTGCATCCCGTTAGACTGGAAGCCGACCCCAACATAGTTAGCTAGGCAGATGATGATCAGCATGGCTACTGAATAGCTAGGTGATAACGCTTGGTTGTTATTCGCAGGCTGAGGTGACTATCCTTCCTCCGTCTCTCGAAGGTACCTGTTGTCACATTTCACATTAGCCTGGGAAGTGTTCGTAGGTACCTCACTACGCCAGGAATTATGTTGCTTAGTAAGGTGGAGAAAGATGAAAGTAGACATGTCGTGATGGTCCAGTTGTTCAAGGCCTCGCCTCTCATGCACGAGGGTGTGGGTTCAAATCCAGGCAAGTACCAATGTACTTATTAACTTTAACTTAAACATTACTGGTACATCGGTGAAGGAAAACATCGTGAGGAAACCTGGACTAATCTATAGTTTAACCATAAGTCTGATATCGCCAACCCGTCCTGACTCTTGACCAAGCGTGATGGTGATCAATGCTCGTGCCTTCTGTGTATAATCTATATGTGTGTATAATCTATATATTTATTTATTATATTCTGTGTTGGTATTAATATTAAGCTAAAAGAATCCCTTGTTTACACTTGCAGCAAAATAATGAACACGTGTGCAACTGTGCATACCTACATCATACGATTAAATCCACATACGGTTATATACCTATTGTAGATAACGCAAGGATGCGTCATCGGCTGGTGCGAAAAATTGAGATTTGCACGCAATTTTATTATGTTGTTGAGCTGTTTGATTAGGTTCAAGGATTTCGGTAAAGGTGCTCACTGATTACGGTTCCAGTGTTAATAATTTAACGCCAGAACTAAATATGTAAACAAGTTTTTAACATCGCGCGCGGGCTGGCAACGTCGCATTTTTAGAGGTTTTTTTTTTTTTTTTTTTTTGGGTTTTTCGTGATTATATCATTAAATTTAAATCAAAGGGCAATTTCTTCTGAAAAGTTCTTAGATCGTTGATATTTATTTTATTTTATTTTTCGACAGTTATTTTTTAATTTACTCTTAAAAAATGACGTGTTGTCAATTATTTTCTATTTTCTAGGTAGGTAACCTTATTGCCAAAATAACTGTCAAAATATAGCAAACCAGCATTAGCAAATAAATACCAACGATCGAAGAAATTGTCACAGAGGAAATTGTCCTTTGATTTAAATTTAATGAAATAATCACGATAAACCTCTAGAAATGCGTCGTTGCCAGCTTGCGCGTGATCAGCGCTCTTAAGTATCATTTATCATTTATTCTCTCTTCACATTATGCGCTCTTAAGTCTTTGTACCAACGGGCTATTTTTTAACGCGGCAATTTTTTTTCGCGCATTGTGTTTTCAACGCACTGTTTAGCGCCTAGAGTCGTAAATCCAACAGTATATTTTTTGACGCGCTAGGATGCCACTCTGTTGGATTCTCAATGCTCGGCTCAACACCAAGAGTTGGAAATCCAGTGCATGATAAAAAAACTTCACGTCAAAAAGTCGCCCGTGCAGGCCTGGGCTTAAAAAGTATTCACTTCACTTCTTCTTTTCTTCACTTCTGAGACGGATTTCCAGAAATTCGCAAATCGTAGTAGCATTAGAGCTCTTTCGCTGCAAAAGAAGTTGTACCGGGAAGTACTACCAACATATCTTTCTGCCATGACTGGCCATGAGCATGAGCATGCATGGCTTGTTCCAGTTTGAACGGTATTGTTACAGGCACACGTGCCATTTCATTTTGTTTCTTGGATGGCTACGCAACCGCGCGATTACTCTGGTATCATCATCATCATTACTTGTACCAGCCCCAATTGAGAGCACTGGTAGCCCAGTGGTATCGGTTGCGACTTGAGGAAACCGGTATGTCCTAGAACTAAAAATTCGAAGACAGGTGATATCCATCAACTCGCACTGGGCTTGCGTGGTAGATACAGTCCACTCGCTCTCACAGAGAGGAGGCCTGTGTCCCAGCAGTGGGAACATTAAAGGCTGATTATGCTACTTGTACTCATGCATTCAGTGTACTCCTTATGAGCCGGGACTCAAATCAGTCGAAGCAAAGACACATTGTTCAGGCGGCTAGCAGCATTTTATTGATATGATAAGTAAAACGTCATAAATAAAATGTAATTTATGCTCTCCTTACAATTATGCTTTAGAATTAAACATTTTTTTTGTCTAATACTTAGACATATTCCATCATTGTAAGAGCCTGATGTAGGTTTTTAGAAAAAACCTGTGTTACAGGTCACTAAATCATGACTTCATCTTAATATGTTTTTGTGTACTTCAACAGTTGTAGGAACAGATGATTGCTAAATAAGCGAAGCTGAAACGCAAAGGAAAATAGTACCCAAGTCATCAAATACACCTAAAAACATTACGTTCACGGTAAGCAAATCAACATAATAAAACGCACTTCGACTTGAATCAGAAATTCAGGTATTTTTTTATTAATACTTACGTTTCTCGACTTATAAATTTAACCTTTTTCAATAAGTGTGATCTTTTTGTTTTCTCCTCCGACTTCCTTGTTTCCATATTACAATCTGCATAAGTTTAAAGTACGGGGGTCAGACTGAAAGTTTTTAGAATAGGCCAGTAAGAAAAGCAGCCGATATAGTTGTCTTGGAAAATGTTAGACAGCAGCATCAAGAAGCAGGATCTTCCTCCACTGCGACAACGCTCCAGCTCACTCCGCCAGACGGACTATCGAATATTTGTCTATCGAAAGTTTGGAGTTAGTGAGTTCTCTCTTTCTTACTTCTCACAGACCTGACTTGGCACCTTGTAACTTTTATTTACTTCCAAAAATAAAAGATAAACTTAGAGGAATTCGTTTTATGAATCCTGAAGATGCCGTGGCTGCGTTTGAAAAATACGTGGAAGAAATCCCCAAAGAAGAGTGGGCCCACTGCTTCAAACAATGGTCTAAGGTTCAATGGTGGTGGGTGCTTAGAAAGGAACGGAGACTACTTCGAAAAGCAATAACATTTTTAACAGGCTTCTACATCATTCTGTTTCTTATTTTCTAAAAACTTTCAGTGTGACCCTCGTGTTACTTATATACTTTCACAGACTATGAATAAACATAATATTCCTTGCACGCCTCTATCACGATTCCATGCGCACGCGCTGCCTTTTTATGTTGCACAGTGGTCACAAAGTATCGAATTGTCGGGGGGTTATTATCTAATACTTTGTAACCTACTCAGACAAATAACAAAACATTTAAATGGATATTAGTGCGTAAAATCATGACTAGATCTAATTAAACCCTGCATGCTCCTACGCAGTGAATTGTTCTATAATGCAGATCGGAAATGATCGGGAACACTCGTGCAGATTCGGTAAATATCGAGCGGTATTTAGAGTGCACTTGCCCTTATTTCATGCTCGTGCAAGTACAGTCAGTTAGTCAAATTTTTAATTTTAAATATTTTTTGTTACCTACTATTTCTAGAGACTATTACTATTACTATTACTATTACTATTACTATTACTATTACTATGACTATTACTATTATTATTATTACTATGATTATTACTATTATTACTATGACTATTAGCTTAAATAAATAAACAGCTACAATATAAAATAAAGCTTCAGGAAAGATAAGTGTTTTAAGGGTTTTCTTTTTATGATGACCAAAAAGTACACTCACTTTTACTTTTAAAAGACATTTTTTTTTTCAATAACATTATGGGTTTTGATAAACTAACGAGTATATAATGTACTCGTAAGTTTTTTCAAAAACTACATTTTTGATGTTATTTTATTGTGATTGTAGGTAATTTTGATGCTGCCTGTATTGAGAGAACAACATGTTTTCAATGGAAAAAAATAAAAACATAATCTAAACATAGTTTCGTTGCGGTTTTGTACAATGAATAATACATATTTGTGATAGGTAGCTAGTACTTGTTGATGTAAACATTGTAAAACTGGACTTATTAACTTGTTATTTATGTTTCGAATGTTTTGGTCTGTTTTTCAGAGGAAATACTGTGTATACAACGTATGCCGCAATCGCGATATTCCTTCAAAACGCTGGTAGGGCTAGTGGCCAGTAATCATACAAAATATAATAAGATAACTAAATAATAATCAAAATAGGATAACTATATGCAAAAGACTCATTCATGAAGCTATTGTTCTATGCCATCTGGTAAAACGTCGTTGACCCAACACCTTTTTTTTATTCATGGTTTGTCTAATGTTCTAACCTTAGCTGTTAAGTAGCTTCATGGAAAAAAAATCCGAGTTGCGTGGCCATTTTTTTCTCTCGTTTGTTTCAATTTCATCTCTGCGCTACGGGTTGCTCCAAGATGCTATTTTAGAAAATTGTAAATAAATCAATAAATAATAACGTTTAATAAAATAAAAATAATATCTTTATAAGACGATAACGCAGAATTGTATACGCGTGTTGAATTAATGTCGAAATTGCTGCTGCACGAACTAATTTTCGTACGCACGGCTATACATCAAGCTATACATTTTCAGTTTACACTGACCTCTCATTGTAAGAAAATCTTATACAATGCGAGATCAGCTTAAACTGAAAATGTGTAGCTTGATCTGTAGCCGTGCGTAACCTTATTTCTAACCGCCTAAAATGGAGGTTATAGTTTTTTTCGTAGTAAAAGTTTGGTTATACGAATGCATTGTTTTTGTTTAGGTACAGATGTGAACTTTTAAAGTATGGCTGACTAAATTGACTAAATAGTAATTATTATGCTCGCATGAATTTTGTCCATTGCTCTATCATATGGAGCGGGCTTCGCTTGGAGATGAAGTTGTCTGGAAAAGAACCGGAGTAACCAACAGAGTTTGCAGAGGAAGCAAACTGAAGTGGCAGTGGGCTGGCCATGTTTGTCGAAGGACCGATGGCCGGTGGAGCAGACGACTTCTGGAGTGGAGACCGCGTATCAGCAAGTGTAGTGTGGGACGCCCCCCAGCTAGATGGACCGACGACCTGCAGAAAGTTGCTGAGACAGACTGGATGCGGAAGAGGGAAGAGCAGGGTGTTGTGGTGCAGCCTATGTGCAGTAGTATACTGCGATAGGCTGCATTAATTGATTGATGAATTTTGTAATTTTGTTTTACTATCGAATTACTGGAGGTGGTAAGTAATGTCCTTATCTGAGTTGACAAGAAAGTCTAGTACAGAAACAACATCGTTTAATTATCACAAACACAACTCTCAACTCTAACGAGAGTTCTAGTATCAAACTCTCGAAAGTGTAGACACAGCCGACACCAACGTATCGTACAGTGTACCGTGTAATAATACTTGCAATTAGAGCAAATAGCAGTTGCAAGTGTCATCGCGCTCGCAGACGGTCTACACGCGTAACGTGACACTTGGAGTGTCGGGCGCTGTGCACTGTGGGTGAAATGTACGCGGTGAGGACAAAAAAGGGAAAAGGGATTATTTTATATTATTTTTTGTTTGTTTTTTGTAGAGAATATGAGGAAATGTTATCAGTTTTATTTTAATGGGAGTCATAACGAGGTGTCTGTCGCTCCGGAGATTGGTGAGCAACTCTGTACATACGTAAAATATCATTAAAACAGTAATAACACTTATGTACTAGATAACAGGTTTATTTTAAAAAATCGCTCGTTTAGAACAGTGTCCAGGGATAAGAACATCAACCATACAATTTCCGTTAAAACAAATAAAACATACACCTATTCAAAAGAACCAGAACGAAATTCGCATCAAACCTTACATTATTCAAAACAAAACTTACACAACACAGTTCTTACAACGAACAAAACTTTCCCTCTTCAACGCAACAAAACATTTACAAGAAATAAAAATAAATGAAAAATTCCACTTTTTCCAAACACATGTTGTGTGGTGCACTGTGCGCTCGGTCTCCAGCGACGACTTACGCCATAATCTGTCTTGCTATTCAGCTCAAAGCTGGCGTGTTCAGGTACATTCTTGAAATTCAGCCGCTGGGAAGTAGAATTTCAGAGGACATTTCAGTACTGGTTTTGCACGATATTTTTTTGTTTTTACCTGCTTGTTACTTGAGTCTTTTTTTTTTAGTTTCAAGGACTTCACTCTACAAGCAGGGTTGTAAGGATAAGGAAGTAAAAGGATATACATAAATACATAGCTTTGTTTTTGGTTTTTTGCTTTGCCGTCTGGAATAGTCTGGATGGCTAATGGTTTCGCGTGGATGTTTTTTATTAACATACAGTTACTTACTAGGCCATCATCTGCCTAGCCTTTTCCTAACGATATTGGGGTCAGCTTTCAATCTAACCGGATGCAGCTGAACTGAGCGACTGCCTATCTGGGTAATACGATACCCCTTGGTAAGACTGGTTGTCAAACTTTCGGGCTTCTGACGACACGTAACGACTGGCAAAGATACACGAACGGCTTCGTGCTTTCCGAGGCACGGAGGGGCCTTGGTATGTAAAAATGGTCACCCATCCACGGACCAACCGCGGCAAGCGTAGCTTAACCTGATCGGTCGATCCGTGCGGCTGTGATTACGTACTTAGCCGCAAGCCACAATTACTTATTAGGTAACCATGTTAAAATTATCACACTCAATAAATTGATGATCACAGCAAAAGTTTTGCGACTGTACCTACCATCGTTTTAATTTTGATCCTTAATTAGAAGAGGCATTAAATTAATCTTTTACCTTCTTCCATGCCTGCAAAGGCATTTTCCTCCTTTACCATTCATTGTAGCACATTTAGGTAGAGGCTTACAATTATAATAATGTTTGATGACTAATTTTATTCTCGAACATTAATTCCGGTCAACAGTTTTATTTACCAGTGACCCAGAGTAGTGACCATTTGCTTAGCTTTCGATAGAACCAAAATGCACCCGTGGACTTTGCTTAGCTTTCGATAGAACCAAAATGCACCCGTGGACTTTGCTTAGCTTTCGATAGAACCAAAATGCACCCGTGGACTTTGCTTAGCTTTCGATAGAACCAAAATGCACCCGTGGACTTTGCTTAGCTTTCGATAGAACCAAAATGCACCCGTGGACTTTGCTTAGCTTTCGATAGAACCAAAATGCACCCGTGGACTTTGCTTAGCTTTCGATAGAACCAAAATGCACCCGTGGACTTTGCTTAGCTTTCGATAGAACCAAAATGCACCCGTGGACTTTGCTTAGCTTTCGATAGAACCAAAATGCACCCGTGGACTTTGCTTAGCTTTCGATAGAACCAAAATGCACCCGTGGACTTTGCTTAGCTTTCGATAGAACCAAAATGCACCCGTGGACTTTGCTTAGCTTTCGATAGAACCAAAATGCACCCGTGGACTTTGGTCAAGTACCAAAGTACCTACACTGATGCAAGCATTATGCTACAACATTGTGTTGTTATTAAAATAAACCTCATGTTTATACAGTTATTCCCATATCCCATACTAGTAAACATAAACAGCACAGGCATGAGCTGTTGTCAATTAATAAATGTAACGTATTTTGTTTTGTTTTTACAAAGCAGCTATCAATAATTATTGCGGTTATTCTTATTGGATAGGTATTATATGGGCTACCCGCTGCGGCATGATCAAAGGCATACCGACAAAGAATACGTAATGAAATAGATTTGTTAATATATTTCCGGAATGTTTTCGACATTTGCATTTGAATGTAGATATAAAAGTTTTAAGAAAAGTTAATTTAAAAATGATCATAAATTATTCTTTTACGAAACTGCGACGGGGTGTTTAATGAATTCAATTTTTTTATTTATTTCTTACTAGCCGTTGCCCGCGGCTTCGCCCGCGTGTACGTCGGAAATTATCCCACGGGAACCTACAACCGGGATAAAAAGTATCTTATGTGTTAATCCAGATTATAAACTATCTGTGTGACAAATTTCAGCCAAATCTGTTCAGCCGTTTTTGCGTGATTGAGTGACAAACATCCAAACATATTCACAAACTTTCAAAGATAAGATCAGAGTTCTATTGAAGTTGATATGCAACTTACAATATCTCAGAAATACATAGGAAAATGTCACCATGTTTACCTGTATTACAGAATTTTTTTCTTTAGCCACCTAATTGATTAGGCATAAACCCGTAGAATATTAAATAGTCGTATCTACACTAAATACTTACTCAGCAACTCAACAAACTGACTCACTGCGCAGCTGCGACCGCGCCATATTAACAGATAGTAATTTTAATTCAATCTCCACACGCATTTGTAGGAAAACTGTGTGGTGTCTGTAATTGTTTACATTCGTATTGACTTATCTCTGTGACCTATTATCTCCTGGTACTATTTATTGCTAACTAGCGACCCTCCCCCTACTTCACACGGTTTTTACGACTGGACATAAAATCTAGATTTCTTTATAAGTAATATGTTTGTTTAATATTAATGTAATGTACACATAAACAAGAGCAGTAGTGGCCCAGTGGTTACAGCCGCGACTTACCGAGTTGTAGGTCGTAGATTCGAACCCCGGCAAGCGCTTTACTTTGTGCAAACTATTTCTACACCACTGCTTTCAAAACGATGAAGGAAAATACCGTGAGGAAACTGGCATGTCCTAGAAGCAAAAATTCGAAGACATGTGACATCTACCAACCAGCACTGGGCCCGCGTGGTGCATTACGGCCCACTCCCTCACAGAGAGGAGGCCTGTGTCCCAGCAGTGCTGGCTGATTATGCTGATTATGCTATGCTTATGATACCTTTCGGAATAAATTCTCTAAATGATAGTGAAAATCGCATCAAAATCCGTTGAGTAGTTTACAAGAACAACGCGTCTACACAGACATACACGAAAAGCGACTTTATTTTATAATAAGTTAAAGTATAGATGTATAGATAGACCGGCCGGCTGTTGTAAGGTAGTGCATACTTTCGTACATGTCTGGAACATAGATACTGTAATCAAAGTGTAAGTAGTACGACCCTTGTAGATAATATTGTTTTTAGAGTAATTAATTAGGAAATATAATTAAGATGAGTGTTGAAAATAAGTCATATGAAACTGATAAGTTCATATAGGTATAACAAATGAATGCGTTTAGTTTCCTGCTCGCTGATTTGTTTTCAAAACACAAACCTACTTACTTCTAAGTGGTGCGAAACTATTTAGTTTGTTCATAATGATATGGCCAAAATACAACACAACAATAAATACAATGAGGCCACCAGCAAATACCAAGTTCTTAGATTATGCGAGATGACGTAAAAGGCGATGTAGCTATAAGTTTTAAGTTTGAAAATTAACAATAAATACCGATACTCGTATTGGTATCACCAGACGATATTAGCAAAACATTGCATTTGCCAATCTGTCTACCAATGTGTTGACTAAGCCATTCGTTGTTCATTTGTACAGTCACATACTCGGCTATATTATTCAGCATTTACCGACACGATAAAGATAATTAGCTATAAATCTTGCAACCATATAAGACACCTTACTGGGCCGCCTGCTTACCTCAAATCGTTAAACCACGTACCTACCCAAGCCGCGGTGCTAATTTAGCAAATGAAATCTAAACTCGGTCAGTCCGTAGCTGCGTGGATTACTCACGAACATTACGGTTTTGTTGTTCAAAAAGGACCAAACGGGAACATAGGACCAAAAGACCGTTTCGGTATTAATGGCGCGCCCCGATGTGTGCAGAAATTCGAGGATTTTAATGATTGTAAGGCCGGTGTAGCATTGTAGATGTTATTTACAGAGCTTTATTTTGACAAATATTAAATACAATAAACAATCTAACACTAAAATATTTATTAACATTAAAAAAATCGTCCATATCATTGCAAGTGGGAAAAGTGCCCAAAAGGCTGGCAGCATTGCCACGTTTGATGGCAATGCTGATTCATTGCACTAAACACTTTAAAAAAAAAAAAAAACAACTGACCTCCAAAAAAGAAAGAGAAAATGAGATAAAAAAGTTTGTATTTTTCACTTTTTACTTGTGGTACCCCCACAAAAATTCGAATACCACCACCTGCAAAAGAAATAAAAAGATCATCGACATAAAAAGTAGGACAAAAATACGTATTATTGAAGCTAACTCATAAACTACCCAAGCAAAGTAAATAAAATGTAGCTGGGACCAATTTCGAGGTATACCCTACCGAATAAAACAAGAAAATTTCAAATCGGACAACTCTGTAAAAAGTAATTCGTGGTTTTTCAGTAAAAAAAAAATATACGTGTCGACTTGAGAAACTCTTCCTTTTTTTCGTCGGTAAAAAAATAGGCCAGGGCTCTTGTCATGTGATGAGTCGACCAACTGCAAAATAGGAAGGTACCTACTTCATAAAGCCCATTTCTAAAAAATTATTAGAGTTAGTCACCTTGTTAAGGTAAAATGGGGACATCTACACACAATAATCTAAGTACATAATATTCTCATCTAATGGATTATATTATACATCAGAATTTAATGATAGACAAAATAAATACTCATATAGTCATAAGCAATCAGTGCCATAAGCTAATTTTACTTCACCTTGTTTTTCAAGCAAACATGGTCCTTCGCGTCTATATGCACGTGGAAGTTTCCCATCCAATTATTAACTGCCCTAGTTTCAAATCCCACAGGAAGAAAGGGATGATTTATTTTTAGCCAAGGATAGTTAAATACATCTGCAGGGATGTGTGTGTGTATGTGTGTGTTTAATTCCAGGATTTTACTGTTTGTGTGTCAGGAAGATAGTCGAGTAAAACAATTAATCCCAGGTGTTAGGTAATCATGGAAACTGTGATTTTATTATGTTTCTGTTAAAGCCTTGTTGTGATTTTCCACACTAAGAATGGGAGAAAATATGTGTGTGTTTAATTCCAGGATTTTACTGTTTGTGTGTCAGGAAGATAGTCGAGTAAAACAATTAATCCCAGGTGTTAGGTAATCATGGAAACTGTGATTTTATTATGTTTCTGTTAAAGCCTTGTTGTGATTTTCCACACTAAGAATGGGAGAAATAAATTATTTATGATGATCGTATCGGTTGATTGTAATCGAGTGTGATGTTAATCGAAGCAAGCTGTAGGTATTATTAATTTATATTCTTTCCAACCATTTACTTTACTTTTGACCTATGCACGCCTGTAATCTTCCTTATTTATTGACAGGCAACCATAGACGAAAAAATGCAATACTACATGGACGCTGTTTTTCCTTGACATTTTTATTTAAAATAAAATATCAATGTGTTATATTGATTAAAACTTCTTCATAAAATATAAAGTCGATGTCTAATCTTTATAAAGTTTATTTCAATATTTTTACTAAAACTTATAGGCACTTATGTTGAACTCACCGAGTCGCAAATGTTCCGCCTTGGAGTCTGCCAAAGACCAATGGAACGCAGCATCCTAGGCGTAAAAAGGCAGAACAGAATTCGGAACACCACGGTGCGTTCCAAAACGGACTTTGGCAAGAAGGCTGACAGACTCTGGGTTGGGCGAGTCACGTCAGCGCATGCAAGGTGACCGCTGAGCAAAAGTCTCTACACAAATAGGTAGGTACCTGAAAATGAAGGCGCCGCCAAGGCCAGCCCAGAAAGAGGTGTCGGGATGACCTGGACGCGTACCGTGAGGGCTGGTTCGAGGTGGCGCGGGAAAAAAAGAGTTCTTGGAAGGACTTGGAGGGGGCTTGCCCAGCAGTAGGACAGTATGAGATAAGTAAAAATAAATATGTTGAACAGTCATTGGTGATGAATTACTGATGACGTGGGTTGTTTTTGAAGTTTTTATTTTAATTAATACTAGAAAACATCAACGATAAAAAAAATGTGGTCTTTAGTACTTTCTCTGACAAGGAACGTAAGTTTTAAGTAGAAGTTACATCGAGTTATAAGTAGGTGGTAACCTTCTACATCAAAACCTCTCGTAAACAATGCATTTCATGTTTATTTTAATGAAGCCAAAGGTACGGCTAGCAACAAAAGCGGTAAGTAGGTACATCGATATAAAAGTAGGTAACTTTGTACATCAAAATCTGTCGTAAACAATGCATTTAATGTTCATTTTAATGAAGCCAAAGGTACGGCTAGCAACAGAAGTGTCTAAATGAATTTTGTTTTCCAAAACGTTTCCAAAACATTCATGAAAACTAGTTGTGTGTCACTAAGTTAAAACAAATACCTCCATGAAAAGTTGAAAGTTTTCATGAAGGTATTTTGTAAATTTCAAAAAAAGGAAAAAAAATATATTTTGCGCCGTCCCCAAATAGACTGGGATAAGGGCAGGAGAATAATGATATTGTAAATTCCAACTTTTTTTGCTGACCATAGAAATTGCGCAGTTTAATAATCAAGCAGCTGACAAGATCTGTTTTCCGTCACCGGGATGATCATCAAAACAATCGGGTATTATACCGACATGTTAATGTCATAAAGAAGGATTAACTCCATAAATAAGTTGGCAACATTTTAAAGGATTACTCACACACACGCTGCTCGTGATTGTGTGCAAGAGGACCAGTGTGTGTAATGCTTTAGTTGGTGCAATGGAAGATTTGTTACTCGTTTCAATGATTATCATTTGAGATTTCGTTTAGAGATTAAAGTAGTGAAGGATACTAAAGATTTAACTCTAGAGCAATATTTCTTTTACCGTATTCCCTGATTTTCTTCACATTAAGAAAATAGCCGGAAATATTAAAAACCGACCACTCATAAAATCTGTTCGTTAAACATTGTTTTTCTTGGCTGAAGTCTTTCGTATGTAAGTTTTATTTTTTTCGTCAGAACGTTTCTCTTATTGGGAAATATTTCACCTGTTTTCGCAAATTGTAAATAAGAGGCTTTAAAATAATCTTTTTTCAAAAGGATGGTGATGTGAAACTTTAACGTAACATACTTGCTTAAAAAATTATACCTTCGGGGTATTTCATGTAATTAAACTGAAGGTACCTTTTAAATACAGCCTTGTAGAATACCGAGAAGGAAATATACATTTACAAATTCCATAAATGTGAAAAGAAAAAGAACACAGTGATGTGTTTTGGAAATGCAAATGGAGCTTTTCTTATCAAGTATATTTTCAAAATTTTCTGTTCTCTCGCAGTACGAAAAGAAGCGGTAGTTCTTAATTTATTCTATGGAGCATGACGTCATCGGACAAAATGACACATTTTTTTTAATTTTTACTATATAGAATTATATACCGGATGACTTTTTTCCCGTCTTGAAAAAAATAGGGTTCACCTATTATAGCCTAGTTTTTTCAAGACGGTAAAAAAGTCATCCAGTAAGTACTAGCGTTTCACCCGTGCTCACTTCTTAGTGACGTCACTGTACAAAATCGGAATTTATTTTTCCCAAATTGTTCTATGTTTCGTGGTACAGTATTACCACGATTATGCGGATTTTTTTTTTAAATCCTCAAAAGGAAGCTTTTCCTAAATAATTACGCATTGAATTCAAAGAAATCATCAGTTTTCATATACGAGAACAAACAATCAAGTCACACAAGTGACACTAAATAATTATATACTAGTGGCCGGTTTGAAAATAATTTATTGTAAAAGATTCTTGTTTTCCTTGTTCCGCAGAACAATTTGAGAAATAAAAATATTATTATGTTCTATAATACAAATAAGAAAAAAATTGTCTTATAACATGTTCCATAGAACAAATGGGAGCTACCGAAAAGAGGCATTATCTTAGACTGTACAGGGTGTCCAGTAAATAGCACGACATACTGCAGGAGGTGATAGCTTGGGTCAATACCTATCAAAACAACACAATATTTATGTTCAGCAAAATCTTATGGATTTTTTTTCACCACTAGGTTAAAGTTATGCGAAAAGAAAATCGTTATGAGAAAATTTAAACAAAAAATACTATTTCTTGAAAACATTCTTGTTTTTGATAGAAAAAAGACTTATCAATGAGTAAAGTAACTATTCACGAATAATTTGATGTAAAAAAATTAATAGAAAAGGAATGTTTTATTACGAGATGCTTAAAAATCTGTTTCAAGGTAGAGATTTTTCGATATTTCGGAAAATTTTGTAAAACTGTAAATCCGTAAGATTTTGCTGAACATATATTGTGTTGTTTTGGTAGGTACTGACCCAAGCTATCACCCCCTGCAGTATGTCGTGCTATTTACTGGACACCCTGTATAGGTTTTGCCAGCGGATTCGCCCGCGTGCTTGTCGGAAATTATTCCAATGGCACGTACTACCGGGATAAAAGTATCCTATGTCCCAATCCAGGTCATGGTCTACCCGTGTGCCACACTTCATCCAAATGTCCGTCCGTCCGTCTTCATCCGTGCAGCCGTTTTAGTATGAAAGCGTAACAAACAAACTCATTTTCGCATTTATAATATTAGTTAGGATTTAGTACATTTTTAAAAGACAAACAAATTTCAGGCTTAAATTATGTCTAGTGTTAAACATTGACCTTAAAATTAAGTCCACTCTAAGTACCTATATACTTTGATATTCTAACATAATTCTCTACTACCTCAAGACGTTTCAAATAAAATTATACGTAATTACGTATTAAATAACATACCGTGTTCATTTGCCTTTCCAATGAGCATCAGATCGATCGCTAATCCATATTCATACCAGGAAATATAATAACCTAATGACGCATCGAGACCCATATTACGATAATTAAATCAGAGTGCGACCCTAAGCAGTCCTAAATGCAAGGGAGCAGGGCAAAGACTCTACCAACCAAACAAATATAGTGCGCAAGAGTTGAATACTCGAGAATATTTTATTATCTGTAAACATTCACACACGCGCGAGTATAGAAGAACCAAGTAGTCTTAGTCGGTTGTTTATTATTGTTGCAGAATGACAAGCTCTGTGCAGTTTCTCAAGGTTGTCGGTTGAGTATATTAAGCGCTAATTTGACATATTTTTTATGCAAAAGCTGTCAAACCACCATATTTATTCCAGGGTTATGTGGCTATTTTAAAATCAGCCCTTAAAAGAACAATGAACGGGTTATGTCAAGGTGCAGACGCATTTTTTATAACGGACTGCTTGCATACTGAGTTGATAATCCTCGCCGTTACAAAAGGTTTTTAGGCCACAATTCAATATCGTTTTCATAAGCTTTGCATTTGATTAAAATATAGTTTAGTAGGTAGGTAACTCACTCTTTCGGTGAAGAGTTACTCAGCAGATAAAGGAAAATTAGCAAACAAATAAATTACCTAATAACCACAAACCACGCGACTCGAACGATTAACAATCATTGTTTATAAATGATATAGTGGTTTTCTTCACAGCCAATTAAAAATAATGAATCAATTTTAATGAACTACTGTTCTAGTAAAGTAACTGAAACTTCTCTAGTAATATTCAACCTAAATTGAAGTTAAACATTGAAAATTGAAAAAGTTTTATAATGAAAATAATAATTTCAGTTCGGAGAAACTGTTCTCCCTATAAAAATATTTAGATATTCAAAAAGTTGTTTTGTTTGACTTTGATTAATGTTAACAGTTCCAGTATTATTCGGAGAAAGCAGATGTTTAATACAGACAAACAATTAATAATACTACACAATCTTATTTTAAAAATAACAAACATCGCACCTTCAGTTAAAGTACAGGTTACACAAAAAATGAGTTGTTCCATTTGACAGTTTGTAAGCTGACGTCATAACTTTAACTGCAACCTTAACCACCCACGCTTTCTGGTTAATATTATTGTTAATGTTAAATGTCTGTTACTTCTGTCAGACGGGTACCTACCCTGATAACTTAAACTAAGCTGATTAATACGTTTTGTAAGCGTTACAGTTATTGGTTGGTAGTGGTTGTCACGTGGACGGTGTGTGCGTGAACAACATCAGCTACGCTGATGATATGGTGCTGCTGAGCCCATCTATTGGTGCAATGAGAAGGCTTATAAAAATTTGTGAAAATTATGCAGTGGCTCACGGGCTCAAATATAATACCGATAAGAGTGAATGGTTGATTTTTAAATCGGGTACTTTAACCTACCAACAGCTGCCTGAACTCTCACTCTCTGGGTCTCCTTTAGGTCGGGATACGAAATTTAAGTATTTGGGCCATTGGGTCATTGAGGACTTGAAAGATAATGTAGACATAGACAGGGAGCGCAGGTCGCTGGCTGTCCGTTGCAACATGTTGGCCCGTAGGTTCGCACGCTGTACAGATTCCGTTAAGATAACGCTTTTTAAGGCCTTCTGCCAGTCGTTTTACACGTGCAGCCTGTGGACCAAGTATACCCAGCGGGCATACAGCGACCTGCGTGTACAGTACAATAACGCATTTAGGGTGCTTTTGGGGTTGCCGTGGCGATGTAGCGCGTCAGGGATGTTCACGGAAGCGTGCGTTGACGGGTTCGCCGCGATCATGCGAAAGCGATGCGCTTCCATGATGGCGCGCTTGCGCTCCTCCCCCAATGGCATCCTGAATGTATTTTCTGATCGGTGGGACTCTCCCCTCTTACGAAGGTGGGTAAGAGTTCAGACACACTTGTCCGGGTAGGCTGGTGCACCATTGAACTACTCGTTCAGTGGTGCACTGGTTTATTTGGTCAGGTGTGGTTTAATTTTATTATTATTTCAATTTAATACTAACATTAGGCTAAGTTATACTACTACTAACATTATATGGATTTATCTGAATTAAAATATTTGAATTTGAATTTGAATTGTCTTTGACATAAACCTTTACTTTAACTACAAATGTGGTGTAACCCAGCCTTAGTCAATCAGGAAATACCTACACTTTTTTACTGCCTGTCTTGCAAGATTTATTCTAGATAGGATTACATAATAAAACATAGTAAGTATTTTGTTCATATAATTTATTTGCATTCAACATTATTTATCAAATATAGGTACCAAGTAGGTAAGTGCGAACTACAGCAGCTTAGACTCTGTACTCATCACGCCATTTTAGTAACAGTCTCTTTTAATGGACAGTCCATTCTATACCATACCTAAGCTACTACCATATGCTTAGCTTAGCATGGTCACTAAAACCAAAAATATATTTTTTAAACAAGCTATTTATTTATTATTTAAACTTTTCGAACTAAAAAAAGGAACAAAGGCGGACTTAATGCCTTCGGTATTCTCTACCAGTCAACCAAGGGCGAAGAAGAGAGTAGATGGCGGGTGCTCTGTTTGAGAGGAATAATGTTAAAAAAAAACAAGCACTAAAAATATATCTTAATTAATTATAAATAGAATAGGTACATAAGTACGTAAATACGTTATAAACTATAGTAAAGATATGCCCACAAAAAAAAAAAAAAAAATTGCTGCAAATCGATCAAAATTATACATCGCGCTACACCTACATTTGTGTTGATGTAAACAAGCCGTCGACACGCGCTAACTCACACACACTTACTTCCATGTGTGTGTCTCACATGTACGCGCTAGCATTGAGCCAGGTCGTGGCACCCGCGCGTGCGCAGGGTTTATTTGTACGTTTATGCGCGCGTATCTACGTTAAGCCTGTCACACACAGCAGCTATAATGTATAGTACACACGGCTACACATCAAGCTATACATTTCCAGTTTACACGGACCTCTCACTGTAAGGAAATCCTATACAATGCGAGATCAGCTTATACTGGAAATGTATAGCTTGATCTGTAGCCGTGCGTACATCCTGGGATGTACATTTTACATTGCCGTAGAGTACAACACGTTTAGTAGGTAAGTACTTAATGTACCCATAGCTTTTCTTAGTTTGAATACTGTAGTGTTTAGATTTCGCACGTTTTTTTATAAGTAGGTATTTACATTTCTTATTTTCTATACATTAAATGTATCTATATTTCCGTATCGCATACATAATGAGTTATGTACAAACATTTCTTCATATTGCTGCCTTATTGGGGCTCCAGTAGATAATGTACTTCTCGTTTTATGACAAGGTGTTTGAAACATGTCTAGCTACATTTTTGTATTGCAGGTGCCGTGTGGGACCGCCTTAACTAGTACATAACAACAGATTGGCTCTATGATTGAACTTATTACGATGTAATGGAATACTGGATTTTGAAATTGTAATTTGATTAAGGGCGCTTTGGTTTTATTATCTGGGGTAATTGTGACAGCTATGGTTGCTGGCAGAAGTGTATTGAGAACTGGTTTAAAACGAAGGCTTTCACTGATCAAAAGAAGGTAACTAGCGCCATCTAGTTCGTAACTCTCTTGAATGTAGAGCAATATTTACCTACAAATAATAATTTTACAATAATGACACAGATGACATGAATGATTACAGGAATGATATCTTTACATATGTATCATAAATTGAAGTTAAGTTAAAGTAACTTAAGTTTATGTTAGTGAGTGTCTGTGTGACGGCGTATTTCTTGTAAACTGCGCAACTGATTTGGTGCAGTTCTTTATCACCATCATTTAGAGAATTTAATTACGGAAGGTTTATGTGAATAATACAATAATAATTGTATTAACTCCTTAGAGGCCAACTGCACCCCATGTGTGCATAAGGAAAAACCCTTTACATAATAGGTAAATAAGCTTATATATATAATATATATATATAATATATATATATATTTTATTTATATATATATATATATATTAACGTAAAAAAACTTCATCCGATGGAAAAAAAATCCTCATAAGTAGTTGTGAACCCCTCCCCTTGGGGGTTTTGGGTTTATAAATTAGTATATAATAATAATAATAATAAATTCATTTATTTCAGGTAAATTACACCCATTGCCAGACATGTAAAATAAATCAAATAAAAATTAATCAAATAAAATTTAAAATTAAATCAAAATAAATTAAAATAATAAAACAAATACAATTAAATCAAAAATAGATAAATAAATCATACAGTAAAATTAAATCAATCGTCACATTAAAATTAATAAATTCTCTCCGACACTGGTACAGCAACATGTCTGCTGGAACAATGTCGGATGAAGGGGCAGTCCAGCCTTCCCGCAATCATCGCCAGTACGATGTTGGGGCTAACCCGCACACATATGATATCGCCTGAAGAGTTTAGATATAGCATAGCAATCGCGATGTTTTCACATGTCGCCACATCAGTGTACGCTGTACCCGCGCGAAGCAGGGGCGGGTCGCTATTTATTGATTGATTGCTAGCTGTTGCCCGCGGCTTCGTCCGCGTGGATGTCGGAAATTATCTCACGGGAATGTACTACCAGGACTAAAAATGATCGTATGTCTTATGGTCTACCCGGTCTACCCATGTGTCAAATTTCATCTAAATCCGTTCAGCTATTTTAGCGTGAAAGCGTAACAAACAAAAAAATAAATTCACTTTCGCATTTTTAATTAAGTTAGGATTATTAACAATGCTTTTAAAGTATGTTAACTAACTATGCTGGTAGGTAGGTACCTATATTTCAAACGCAAAGGAAAACTTCGCAACATCCATGGACAAATTAGCTTATTCATAGAAATAATTTACGCTTTAAATTGCAAAGATTACCATTCATTGGTTAGAAAATCGGTTAGATATAGATATCATAGTCATATTATGACCTTGCTAACGCGTTCGCAAACGGTCTGATACAATGAAGTAAGTACCACGTTTGTACCTATAATGGAAAGATACCACACTGTTAAAATATATATTTTTTGTAACCAACCCAGTTTTTGCCAGCAGTAAATTGATCTGACTAATAAAATATGTGATTTTCCTCAATCATTGTATTTAATAATAGCATTCGTATCTAGTTCATCAGGAAAATACCCCAATTTCATTATTATTGTAGTAACTTGAGAAATGATAATTTGTATTAAAATTTGTTATTAACGGAAAGCCTGCAGCAGTTTTACAGTTATATGCATTTTAGAGCCTCACAGATCAAGTTTGGTAACTGGCTCAAGCCGACATGAAGGAACTACCTCATCATCATCTGCCTAGCCTTTTCCCAACTATGTGATGCAGATAAATACCATTATTTTACATGGAGCGACTGCCTATCTGATCTCCACAACCCAGTTACTGGGTAACACAACACCCCTTAGCAAGACTGGTTGTTAGACTTTCGGGCTTCTGAGTCTTCTGACTACCAGTAACGATGGTCAAATATCTACAAAATGACAGCCGGGACCAACGGCTTAACGTGCTTTCTGAGACACGGAGCGGTCTCGGTATGTAATGGATGGTCACTCATCCACAGATTGACCTCGGCAAGCTTTGCTTAAACTTGAAAATCAACCCGTGCGGCTGTTAGTATCAAGCCACGAGCCCCATGAACTACCTCTGCACCATTGCGTCACACAATTTCATTCACAATCCGAGGGCTATGAAGGAAATTTCCAATACATTGCTTCATAGGTTTAACAAATTCGTCTAATTAACAACGCAATGAACATCAAAATGAAAGACATTGCGATCGATTGCTATTATGTGTGTTACGAAATTACCCCTCAGGTCGTACTAAGGATGCCGCCGGGGTCGCGGGTTGCTTGAAAGAGATACCGTGGCCCTGGCACGGGCAACTGAAGGAACACGGGTGGGTTTTAGTCGGTAAAAGTCTGACACGCCCGCTCCGCCCAGAGCGGGAGATGTCATTTGATGATTTCCCATCCACAAAAAAAAAAGGTTGTACTAAGGAGCACAGTAAGCCCACAGAATAATGAAGCTACAGTAGTTTATCTGGACAGCGACCTTGAATTAATTACCTACGGCCGCTCGGTAGGTAAATACGCGGTGTCCGTAGTGTCCGCGCGTCGTTTCGGCCGTTTTCTATGAAGATAGACTGTTGTAGCATTATTATACTGTAAAGGAATTATTATTATTATTATCTCCTTTATTCCATTTATATACATATATTTCACATTTTTAAATATTTTTTTATAAAAACATGAAATAAAAAAAAAACATTTAAAAATATAAAACATAGTAGCCCACCGGTATCGGGAACAGGGTCCAAGCTACCGGCGGTCAGGGCTCCAGAGAGAGGAACCTCCTAACAATGCGCGCCGTGTCCAGAAGTACCGCTCTCTGAATCAGGCCCTTAATCCAGCTACCCAACGAGAGCCTCCTTAGATGTTGGTCGAGGCTCTTGGCGATTAAGCCATTGGCTGATACGACTATCGGCACAATGATCGCTGAGTCCACATCCCACATGTCGACAACCTCGCGAGCCAAGTCAAGATACTTGATTTGTTTATCTTTCTCGGCTTTCACGAGGTTCCCGTCATGCGGGACTGTTATGTCAATAATCATTGTGCGCCGCTCTGTTCGATCCACCACCACTATATCAGGCTTATTGGCAACAATAGTCCTGTCAGTGATGATGGATCGATCCCAGTACAATGTGATATTTCCATTTTCGAGAACTGGGTCGGGCACATACCTATAGTACGGCACTTCCGATTCCGCAAGGTTGTATTTCAGTGCAAGTTGCTGATGGATAATCCTGGCTACAAGATTGTGTCTATGCAAGTACTCTTCGTTAGCAAGACGAGAACACCCGGAGATAATGTGTCGGATTGATTCTCCCGGACGGTGGCATGCCCGACAGATGTCAACCGTGCCGTCTTTCACAATATATTTCCGGTAGTTGTTCGTCATTATAACTTCGTCCATAATTGCACAGACAAAACCTTCGGTTTCCCCAAAGAGGTCACCGGAACGCAGCCAGGCTACGGACGCTAACAAATCTACGTCGGGTCCATGTAGGGCCCGGAAAAAGCGTCCGTGAAGTTCCTTACTCTGCCATACCTCCCTGCGATCGTTAGTGTCAAGCACTACAGGTTTGCGCCAGTTCTCTTTAGCCAAGGAGAGCGGAGTGAGGCCCTTGTCCACCGCGACCACATCTCGATGCATCCCCACATCGGCTTCTAGGAAATATTCCCTGAGACTGCATATCTCGCGGTTGTGGAGAGTCTTAGCGTTTAAAAAGCCTCGGCCTCCACACTTTCGCGGGATATACAGTCTCATTACCGATGACCGTGGGTGATGCATTCGATATGCAGTCAACAGCGTACGGACCCTCCGATCCAGGGCGTCGAGTTCCGTCTGAGTCCATTTGAGTACGCCGAAAGAGTACATCAAAACCGGCATGACCCAACCGTTGAAGGCACGCACCTTGTTTCCGCCTGATAGAAGACTATTAAATACTTTCTTCAGGCGGCCAAAGAAGCGCTCCTTCAACGATTGCTTCATGTCAGTAACATTGATGCCCAACGCTTCCGACATACCCAAATACTTATAGGTTTCGGGTGCGGAGAGGGCTCTAAGGTTTATGGAATCCGAGAGTTGGGTTCCCACGGATTCCACAATCTCTCCTCGCTTTACATGCATGACCGCACATTTGTCCACACCAAATTCCATCCTGATGGCGCTACTGAATGTTTCAGTTACTTTCAGTAGCTCCATCAGTTGCAAATTGTTGGGGGCAAAGAGTTTTAGGTCATCCATGTAGAGGAGGTGGGATATAACCTGACCACCTCTCCGCAGCCGATATCCTAGACCTGAATCCTCCAGCAGTGTGCTAAGAGGATTCAAGGCTAAGCAGAACCAAAGCGGACTCAAACTATCGCCCTGAAATATGCCTCGCTCGATCCTTATCGGCTCGCTGTTCCTCTGGATATTTCGACATCCTGGATAGCGAAGGACCGTCCTCCATTGCCTCATACACGACATCAGGAAGGTGCGCAGAGTTGCATCTACTTTATACAACTCCAACACCCTCATGAGCCATGTATGTGGCACCGAGTCATAGGCCTTCTTATAATCTATCCAACATGTCGATAGATCCTTTCGGGAACGACGAACCTGTTGGCTTATGGCCATATCAATGAGGAGTAGCTCCTTAGTACCACGGGACCCATTCCTACATCCATTTTGAGAGGCAGACATGATGGAGTTGGTGTCTATATGTTCGTTAATTTTAGCTCTCAAAATGGATGTAAGAACTTTATAGACCGTCGGTAAACACGTGATCGGTCTATAATTTTTGGGTTCCGCGGTGCTACCGGATTTATGGAGCAGGTGGGTAACTCCTGTCGTTAGGAACTGGGGTAGCGAACCAGACTCTAAAGCAGACTGGTACTGAGCCGCCAAGCGAGCGTGCGATCCAAGAAACCATTTGATCCAGAAGTTGTGCAGTCCGTCCGGCCCTGGAGACTTCCAGTTAGGCAACGGACGGACTGCACGAGCTACATCTTGGGGACAGATGGTAATAGCCTCCATTTCTCGTATTGGATCGCAGGCTCGCTCGACTTCCCGAGCCCAATCACCTTCGGTGTGACTGACAGGCACCGCCCAGATACTGCGCCAGAAAGAACACATGGCATCATCATCCGGCAGGTGCGTGTCAGTCACACCTTGGTCCGGTCGCTCCCAACTCCTATAAACCCACCTTTCATCGCTCTGGAAGGTGCGATTCTGAGTGTATCGTTCCACTCGCCGCTTATACCTACGAATACGGTTTGCCCATGCATAGACTTTCTGCTTCAGGAAGTCGATGCGCTCTGTGACACGGGACATATAGTCCTGAGGGCTGACATCAGTCCCTGAGAACGCCCGTCTCACAAAGCGCATCACTCTAGGGCGAGTATTGCCCTCCCTGAAGCAGATTAGTTTGCCGATGAGTGCTCTGGCCCCACCAATACGGCGCTCAATTCTGCACTGCCAAGCTGGTACGGCTGGTTTCGGTCGTGTAGCTCTAGAGTCATTAGCAAATTTGACGTGAGCTACACGACATGCCGCTACAGCCGCGCAGTACAGAATCGAATGAGTATCGGTGAGGTCTTCGCAGTCATCAAAATAGTTTGACAACTGCGAATCCAGAGCCGCCACAAGCGCCCTATTTTTGTTATGCATGGGCAAACGAGGTAAGCGTGGTCTAAGTTCGGGAGACATGAATCGATATTCCCGAATCGCACCTTCCAAAGCACTCCTCAATTCTTCATTGCACTGGGTACTTACGTTTATAGCCCTGTCATCACTTCCCTCATCAGCTTGGTTTGTGTCCGACTGTGGTGGTTCTATATTAGTCTGCGACGGGGGGGCAATGACATGGCTACTCAGCATTTCAATTCGCAAGCGATCAAGTACAGTGTCATCCAACATATGATTACGCTGGATGACCCGCACCTGATCCGACAGTCGTTGTGCCGAAACGTTGACAACTGGCTCAAGCACCTGAAAAAGAGAGAGCATCCGAACACGGTACGCGGTCAGATTGTTTCCCCCCTCTGTAGCCCCATAGTATGAGCGCATGACGTTCTCATTAATGGATCGTGTCCATCTCATGCGCTGCACACTTCCGCCGGGAGCTGGGACCCTATCAGAGGCCGGTGGGCCTCGAGGTCCTAAACCGTCCGGCGGCCGGCGTCCTCCCCGTCGACGAGCAGGTGGTGGTGTCGTGGGCGGGGAGAAATACTCGTCGCTCGAGCTCGACGCAACTACCGCGGCCAGTGTCGTCACAGCGCTCACAGTGAGGCTGGATACCGGCGGCGGCGAGGCGGAGCTGAGCGAAGAGTCCGGAGGTGGTAGGCGTGCTCTTCGTGCGGCTGATCTTGTCAACATATTTTTTCGGAATTTTTCATCGATGTTATTTTCGGAGATGACATGACAGATGTCATCTCCTATTCGGTAGTTTTTTATTCATGTCGAAATGCTCTTTTTGGATTTAATTGATTGTAGGTACGAGTATATTGCTGGGTTTTTTTTTAAAAGCACTTATAAAATTCAAAATATTGTTGGTAATCGTTAAAACTGATAAAATATTTGTATATTATAAAATCAAATTCCAAGACGTTTGTTGACGTTGGTGTTGCCAGCCATTATTTAAAAGAATGAAGGAAATGAATGAATGAATGAATTTAATAATTATTATTATTATTATTATTATTATACTGTAGGTAGTAGAATGATAAAATGATAATAAAGGCTAAAACTAATGAGAGAATGCAATGTGCTGTAATTTTCCAGTTGATTTAGCTCACTCGGTTATTAGATTTTAGGTGTAGTGGGAACTAACATGGACCCACTGATCGGTTCTGTCGAGGATGTCATCCAGATTGTCTTTCAACATCTTAATTTTCTTGCTCTTTACATTGGTTTATGTCGAGGATAAATCTGAGTGATCAATCTTGAGAGGAGAATTGATAAGTCTTGATTAAGTATAGCTAGAAGAGTTTTTGGGATACTTTCAATGATGTTAATTCTGCTAAGGCTTTTGACTTTGCAGAGTTGGGCCGTGGGGTCCCCATTGGGTCCGAAGTTGGCAGTCAGGTGATGCGATTTGAAGGAAGATTGAGGTATTGCCTCAATCACTCCCGGGATGGTTGCCTGTGGGGAGCTCAGTGAGTCTGTGGTGGGAGGCGTCACTAATCCGACAGCACGTCGTGGGCAGGGTTTAGAAAGCTCTTGGTTTTTTGAGTCCATCTTCTCTGTTGTTTCAGCGATGCTCCGAGTAAAAGAGTTGAGTTGTTTTGTTAAATTCTCTTAATTCCCGGTCCATGGCCCCTTGATTCTTTGCCTGCAATGCCTGGTATTTGAATTGGTCAACAACTTGTCCCAACATCACGATGTGATTATTGATTGCTCTCGCATGTTGGATTTGGTAAACTCTGTTCATTCCAGAGATTGTATGAAGGGCATTGTAGCTAACTGCCCCAGCTCCAATCAAGGAGTCTTTAATGACAATCCAATCCACCGCAGCAGACCTTTCTAATAGGTGGAATTGCACGGAGAGTGCTTTAGTTTCATTCAGATTCATATTACTAATTTTCTTAATGTAGTTTACTAGACGGTCTGCCATTGGGTCCTCCTCCTCCTTTAAAGCATCTACAAGTTTTTGAAATAATATCAAAGTACGACAGGAGAGAGGGTAACATCCTGATTGGACATAGTCAGTATCCGGGTCATATCCCGCATCATAATTCTGAAAGTCTTGATCTTGATGAGCAAAACCTGTTATTTGGGCTCTCTGAGCCTGTGTCAATGCTTGTGCCGCATTCTCTCCCTCTCTGCCTGGTGGTGCTGCCATTCCCGGAAGCACTGAGGAAATTTGTGATAAGTCTGGGAGATCCGGGATGTTCCCTTCTCCGAGTCCCAAGCCCCTCATTTCAACGGAGTCATCAGAGACACCCGACATGATGAGTTTGACCCCCACAAGAAGGAACCAGATGGCAAAATGAATTGGTTGGTACGGAGACAAGAGGAATTCAATAGAGGTTGTATAGTGATCAGGATCTAACATAAACAGAACGAGTGAGCTATTAACTAATGACTTAAGTGTCCAAGGGATCATGTAATTGTCTGTATACACAAGTTTGAGATGATTGCATTCTTTTTTCAAGACTGTGGTAAGGCTACGTCCAGAACATGAACATAATCAGCCAATAATGTTCCCACTACTGAAATTCAGACCACCTCTCTCTGCTGACCTCTCTGAAATCTCCTAACTACCAATATTCATATTAGAAGGTACGCACGTGTATAGCTTTATTTACTTCCTCCAAATTAAAAAGGAAGGAAATCCTCATTTCCGTCATGTTTCCTCAGGAAGAGGAACTGCGCTATAAATACTGAATTATGTTAAAAGCTGATCCTTGTATGTTAGTAAATGTTTCCTCCTACCTGTCAGGTGGCTTAGTTATTTATTCTAACATTATCCTAGTATAATTAATATTGATCCTTAAAATGCCACTTTAACGAGGAATTTTAAGGCTCAATATTAACATAATTATTGATCATGGGCTTAATTTTTTAGACATGACGATTTTGCTAGGATTCCCTAGTCTACTACCTCAAAGCTTGTGTCTCTTTTTGTAATGTAAGTAGGTATAATCAGTGTTGTATCACATAATAATAATGATACAGTACTACATCTTCATAAAAAATGGCCGAAACTACGCGCTTCAAAATCTGTAGGAAACACTTCGAGTGCGCGGCAGTTACACACGGATGGACGCGTATTTATCAACCGCGCGGCCGTAGGTAATTAACTGAAGGTCACTGGCCAGATAAACTACTGTAGCTTTATTATTCTGTGGTTGTGTAAAGAATATGGACACACTTAGCCGACGTTCGCACGGCCGTAAAAATATCGCGGCGATTTTGTTTCGCGCACTGGATTTTCAACGCTCTGCTTAGCGCCGAGAGTTGTAAATCCAATAGTATGTTTTTTCTACGCGCTAAAATGCTGTTGTTGTTAAGTTGGATTCTCAATGCTCGGCTCAACAACGAGAGTTGAAAATCCAGTGCGCGATAACATCCCGCCGCGATATTTTTACGTCCGTGCTAACGTTGGCTTACTCATGCTTTAGTTTATACCTACTTACTTGCGAGACAGAAGAACAAAACTTCATAAAAATCCTAATACCCTATTGTGTTTTTTACATTGTACTCAAGGTCATGAAGTCAATATTTCAAGGACTACCAAAGTTAGGTCTTCCGCATTTAATTCGTCCCACGCCGATCCAGGATTCAGTTTTTGGATATTTTTTTACACTGTGACTAAGATGGAGCGAACAGATCGACGCGAGGTAAATGTTGCATGAAGTAATCGGTTTTAAATGGGTTCGTTTTGCCTCAAATTGATGCTCATGTGAAATTTCTTGTTATAAGGTGCGGGAGCGATTCGTCATTATTAATTCAGCCGTAACATGTCCACCACAACTGGTCATGAGGCCTCCTTGGGCAGGCCACATGAGCTGCACCCTAATTGCGTAACACACTATTATAAAAAATCTGATTCATTTAGAAGCAAATTGCTAATCCATTGCTTCATAAATGTTCGAAAAATTTGTCTGCTTGACTACTTAAATAACGCAATGAATATTGTTGGGACTGCCAAAATGAAACAGATTCCGATTGATAGTGGGTTACGCAATTGCCTCTCTGGTTCTTTTAGTTCTTGCCCTATCAGGCTTGAAGGATCATTTAATGTACACTTCTCTTGCTTACACTCTTGATTTTAAGAAAACATTCGATAATCTGCCTAGCCTTTTCCCAACTATGTTGGGGTCGGCTTCCAGTCTAACCGGATGCAGCTGAATACCATTATTTTACATGGAGCGACTGCATATCTGACCTCCACAACCCAGTAACTGGGTAATACGATACCCCTTGGTAAGACTGGTTGTCAGACTTTCGGGCTTCTGACGACCCGTAACGACTGTCAAAGATCCATGAATGACAGCCGGGACCAACGGCTTAACGTGCTTTCCGAGGCACGGAGGAGTCTCGCTAAGTAAAGATGGTCACCCATCCACTGACCAACCCCGGCAAGCGTAGCTTAACCTGATGGATCGACCCGTGCGGCTGTTATTACTTAGCCACGAGCTTTAAGAAAACATTCGATACCGGGATTTAAAACCAGTTCCGGAAGCGTCTATTAATTTTTTCAATTAAGTAATATTTATAGTTCATTTTTACATTTAAATTGATCATCACAAGCAAAGTGAACGTCCTTAACATCCTCTTACACGTCATAATTGACTGTCTGAACATGACCTAAATACGCATGCAATCTTAAGCAAACGAACATGTAGACATGCAACTTCTATCTCGTGTTTAACGCCACGCGGAAGACCATGGTTATTAAAATTCTGCTCACGAGGAAACAATTGAAAAGGTCATACATACGCTACAATGTGTGGCTGCGTGGTAGGAACATTTACGGAAAAGTTGTGGCCGTGAATATTCACGCCTTTATTAACTATGGGTAGGGCAGTAGGTGTAAACTGGTCAGTGCTTGTTAGTTCAGGGACTTTTCCCAGCAGTGGCAACCCATTGCTGGGAAAATTTACTCCTGGTAAAAACTAAATACTTGTACTACTAGTACTTATCCTGGGCTTTAAATACAGTGTAGAGGTATCTACTTATGGTTTTTTAAGCCCTTTAATATGAATTCTATTCCTGGAGGAATAAAAGTGATGAGGTCAAAAGAAAAGAACCAAATATGATATTATGACAGAACTGAGCGCCTAGACAAATGTCATTCGCTTCGAAGCGATTCTATTTCTACAATCGCTCTAGCTTCAAAGTGACATTGTGACATGTTAGCTACCATTTACTAGGTACGTTATTTGACTTGAATGTGCCCTGGCGGCTGAGAGTATGTCATACTCACTCTAATGTCTCGTTGATGCTGGCGCGTGTTGGATCATTTAGCTGATCCATGCGTTAGGATCGTGAACAAGCGCTGTCAGTGAAGGCTTGTCATATCTTAGCTGCCACGGCTTATTTTAATTTAATTAAAATTTTTGAATTGTTTTTATTTTGTAACGATATCTTGGTTTAAAAGAGTGTCCGTGAAGTTTCTTGCCCGTTCTTCTTCATAGGTACCTATTACGCTTTGGAATGAGCGCCTAGCTTCATCTTACTGACTGACCGACCCCTTGACAATATAAAAGTGCCTGTAATTGGTTTATTTGAAATAAATGCTTTGAGTTGAGTTGAGTTGACTTGACTTGAGTGTTGACATTGACATCATTACGTGACATTTAGATAGTTTTATGTCAAACCCATAATTTGTTTGACTTTTTTGGCTTTTCTGCTAGCGTCTTTCTTGTCTAGGCCCTCAGGATTATTTAAAATAAACTCATATAACATGAAACTACATCAAAATAAAAAAGCCCAGTACATTGTACCAGCCAAGAATTCAGAAAATTAAAAAAAGCCAATGCCAAGCCAATTCTTGGCTAGTATTGCACTGGACGTAAACTGCCTTTGGAGTATGGTTTAACAAGATCTTTAGTACGAATTTTTATAAGCCACCATTACCTACAAGAATTATACCATAACAGCAGGAACTACTCCAGCTAATTTAGTATCGCGGACATTAGCAATAAGCCAACAAACGCTACAAGAAGTACTCGTACTAGACTAACGGCCGCACTCTAAAACATCATTTCATTAATTGAGCTTGTCTAATTCGACAGAGTATTCGAATTGTGGCAAAATTTAGGTGTATTAGCCACCTCTTCCTCACTTTCATAAGGGTGTTATGATATTCATTACTTTGCAAACGACAATCAACCCCTTTTTTAACCGACTTCAAAAAGGAGGAGGTTCTCAATCGAAGATAGCTGGACCGATTTGGTTTTTTTTTGTTTTATTCAAGAGGGTATACATCACAGTTGGTCCCATATAAAATTGATTAACTTTGCTTCGGTAGTTTTTGAGTTAGCTTCAATAATACGTATTTTTTTCCCCACTTTTATATGGATGATGTTCTAGTTTGTTTTGCAGATAGTGGTATTAGAATTTGTGTGGGGTAGGTACCACAACTAAAAAGTGAAAAATAAAAACTTTTTTACAAAAAAATACAACCGACTTCCAAAAACAACACTACAAAGTGAAAAATAACTTTAATTTCGGAAGTCGGTGGCAAAAAACGAAAATACATTTAACTAGACACCGACTTCCGAAATAAAAGTTTTTGGAAGTCGGTTGTATTTTTTTGTAAAAAAGTTTTTTTCTTTGTGTACTTCTCTCCTTGTTTTGTCATCAGCCAGTCGAGGAACAGTTTAATAGCATAGCATAACATCATGCCTGTATTCCCCGAAGGGTTAGGCAGGGATCTACCTAATAGTACACCCACATTTCGCCAGTTGTGTTTAACCGAGCGCTCAGACTCCGGACTGTTACTGCGAAATTCCGGGAGAAAAAACCCAATATAATTTTGCCCGTCTCGTTATTCGAACCCAGGACCTCAAATGCTCAATAGTAGCACTTGCGATTACTAGACTAACGAGGCAGTCCAACGAGCACGGTTTGTTATTGTCTTTAAAAGATATCTCTCCATACGGCCGTAAGACATAACGCTTGTTAGTCTAAAAACTGTGCCAGTAGAGGAAACAATTGTAAGGTCATGTAAGCCACATTAGTTATATGGTACGTGGACCTAAAATGGTATGTTTTGATATTTTGTTCCGCGTTGCCACTAGATATGGCGCTGACGGAAAAGTAAGGCATAAGTTATGTTGTTGGTTTATGGCAGTAAACCACAAAGATCGTGTGGTATTGGGGAAGGAGAGCGATTGTATGGCTTTTAACATTGTGTGGGGCATATACAACGCCACATGCAAACTATGCATCAACGCCGCCACACAAATCCTGCATCGCGCAAGCAGAGTTTACCGCGCGACTGGCATATATGCAACATCACGACATCAACAGTGACCAGACTCAACACCTGTCTAGTCGAAGGATCCTCCCTTTTCCATGAAGGATGAGTGAGCATTACACTCTGTGAGGAACATGGTGTAATAAAGTTCAGTCATCCTCATACCTCTATAATTATAAGGGTTCTTGAAGGCCTCGTAGCTGATTTTTTTTATTTCGTATCGATCAGAGAATACCTTAGGAAGTGGTAATAATAATTAGCCAGTCAACAAGGTTTATCAGGAAGCTAATTAACGACTTTAAGTATCTCTGAGGTTTCTCTAAAGTATCACGAAAATGCACCCTAAAATCTCATTGGTTTAAACAACTTTGTACCTCAAAAAATATCTGCCACAATCCTGCTTTTCGTGCTCTTAAATTTGCACTTTGAAAGACGTATGACTACGATTTTTGGAGCATTTCAAAATCTAATCACATCATCGCCTATTACCAGAATGAGACAGTGGTCAAGCGTACCTCAAACGTACGTCAAAAAATAAATGTGCTGTATCAAAATAAAGAAGAAGAAAAGCCTTGTGGGTGTTTAGCAACATTTTCCGCGGACGATAATCGGATGGGGTGACCTAGCGAATACTTTACTTGACCTCCGCCGTACATTTAGATGCAAATATCCCTCTAACAATGCAATGAGCAGGCAGCTATGATAATGATAATATAAATTCCTTTGAGATGATCTCATAATCTTTATGCACAAGTTTTCATGATCATCCAGGGATGAAGAGAGAAAACATTTTGTGTGATGGACATTTCTTATTCTTAAAGAAATGATTATGAATAACATTGGTTGTTTGTGAGGCTACGATTCAGATGGCGTGGAAATATTTATTTACAGTATTATTTCTTCATATTTTTTTTTTTCATAAAGAGCTCTTTTTCCAAGTTGCTATATATCGCCTATATTTTAAACCCTTAATAATGAATAAACCAGAGTAAAATTATACCAAACTTACTCGTAGACCTCGAATAATGTGGGTATAGCATAAGCATAGCATAATCAGCCTATAATGTTCCCACTGTTGGGACACAGGCCTCCTCTCTTCGAGAGGGAGTAATCCACCACCCGGGACCAGTGCGGGTTGGTAGATGTCACATGTCTTCGAATTTTTGGTTCTAGGACATGCCGGTTTCGTCACGATATTTTCCTTTACTGTTTTATGAGTTGTGGTGATGAAATTATTTATACAAAGTAAAGCACCTGCCTGGGTTCGAACTTATGACCTACAACTTCTAAGTCAGCGCCGTTAACACTGAGCTACCAGTGCTCATATGTGGGTATAGTTAAACCGTGTTTATTAGGCAAGTACTAGCTTTTGCCAGTGGCTTCGCCCGCGTGGATATCGGAAATTATCCCACGAGAACCGTACATTTTTTCGGGATAAAAAGTAGCCTATATACTATTTCAGACTATAATCTATCTCTGTGCTAAATTTCATATAGATCCGTTCAGCCGTTCTGGCGTGATTGAGTAAGAAACATCCACCCATCCAAACTTTCGCATTTATAGCATAATAGTAAATAAAATTAGGTGTGTTTATTGGTTGTAATTTTACTTAGCGCTTTTTAATAAAAGGGTAAGTAAGGGTTGTATAATAAAATGCGAAAAATCATTGGAAATATTGTACAATTTTCCACTATTACCAGATTATACTTACGTAATCGTAACCGCAAGACCTAGGTCTTAAAACCAGTCTACACACGCTACTTACTTTTATTATACGTACATTTGTGCACGGCATTATTATCTAATTATTAATTTTAATTACAGTATTGAGTACTAAGAAGACTATTAGTACTAGTTCTATTTCCCATAAAATGAACGGTGGAAACAGAATTTCCCATCTGTATTATATTCAAATTCAGTGACCCTGAAAATGGGTACAGCGAGTTTATAGTATACGCAAAAAGTATGGATGCCTTTTGAATGCGAAAACCAAGGCATTATCTTTGTTGTTCAGTAATTTCTTCTCCAGTTGTTAGACAAAACTCTTTGCTATGGCAGTCACAGCCTGTAGGAAATCCTGAAATAGAGTCTGCATTTATGTACGATACGCAATAATGCTGGTTCCCAGATAATACGAGTATGTGATGCCCCCAAATAGTTGAGGTATATTTCCATCGGTCACTTTTGTTATATATTTTTAAACATATCTGTATCTATTTATGAAACAGCATTAACCTAATATCGTTACAAACATTTAATTGCTAATCTAATACTAAACTAATCGTTTAATATTATCGTTTACAACATGTAATTAATATTCAATTAATGGGCTGAAATGATAAATAAGCGCACATAAACTCATTACCAATTAACATAGTATCATAACAATCGTAATGACGTCTATAAATTGATTTTATAGTCATTGTTCTTTTATGTGCAAACCGCGCGTATACTACTCCATCTTTTTTTCCATTGTTTACGTTTTCATCGGAAGCGATCGTAAGTGTTCGAGTTTTTCCGGTTTATCTGGCTTTTGTTAGTAATTTGTTGACTTATTCCTGTTTTATGGGGAAATTGGCGGAATGTGATTAATTGGCATGAGATGAGGGTATAATTTTCTTCCTATGTTCAGATATAATTTGCGGTTACATTATGCTGGTGAAACACGTGTAGAGCTGCTTAGTGAATAGGTACTATGAATTTATTTACTTTATCTCTATATTTTATAAGTATATACGGGCTAAATGACTTCCGTATTGTCTTAGGTATAGTTTGTCGTGATATCCAGTCTTGTTCGTAACTTATACTCGTACGTTGATTTATCTTTAGAAATTATTAATTCTGTTTGGTGATTTGGTACTTTGTTATTATTGCTCCACGGTTAGTCGGTAGCTCGTGGCTAAGTAATAACAGCCGCACAGGTCAATTCATCAGGTTAAGCTGCACTTGCCGCGGATGGTCCGTAGATGGGTGACCATCTTTACTTACCGAGACTCCTCCGTACCTCGGAATGCACGTTAAGCCGTCCCGGCTGTCATTCGTGGATCTTGGACAGTCGTTACTGGCCATCAGAAGCCCAAAAGTCTGACAACCAGTCTTCCAAGGGGTACCGTATTACCTAGAAAATACTGGTATTCAGCTGCATCCGGTTAGACTGGAAGCCGACCGCAACATAGTTGGGAAAAGGCTAGGCCGATTGATTGATTTTTATTCTGATAATAAACAGATCTGATTTATTTAAAAATAACTTTCTAAGCTGATATCTTTAGCACTGAAATAATACAGATCTATCTACCAGATAACCTTCCAATACCTGGTTGCGCCTGCGCCTCGTCAAATGAACAACAATCTCAAGTTCAATAGCTCGCCAAGGTCAAAAGGACATTCTTTTTATACACTTTTATCGTCCCCGTGACAAACATTAAGTACTTATATTCGCAAAAGGAGTTGACAGACCTTATGCAAAAGTGGAGGTGCACAGAGTTATTAATTTACAGATACTTCAAATAAATCAGGTTTAGTCTGCAACTTTTTTTTTCTGCACATTTAAATTTATAGACAATCTTTTTCTTTTGACTTATTTTTTTTCTTGATTATGATGCTTCTATGGTGTCCTCGATCTCAATTTAAATCTTGGACTTTGTAGATACTTTGAGTGGCGTTTTGTGGTAGCTGAGGTTACTAAACCGATTATCGGAGTAGATCATTTCTGGTAATGGATCGCACGCTCGTTCGACCTTTCGAGTCCTATCATCTTCCGTGAGACTGACAGGCACCGACCAGATGCTGCGCCAGAACGAACACATGGGGCGTCATTATCTGGCAGGCGCGTGTCAGCCGTTCGGTTGCTCCCAAGCCCTATAAAAACCAGTGTTGGGAATTTTTTTAATTTTTTCCAGCGTTGACTTGGTGCAATGTCAGACAGGGTTTCGGGAGGAATGCACAGGACCAGGCCGTAAATATGGCACATCGAAAAAATCTGATTTGTAGAGCGTTGCCTCTATGACTCATAAATTCACTAATTTTTTCAATAAATTAATCAGTCCTGGATAATTAGTAACTAATTTAGTTATGACAAATTTAATGATGATTGAAGATTTTATTTATAATTATTACTAAAAAGCAATTAGTCAGTTCAGGAGTAATTGTTAGTTTTAATCATGACTTTATGAATGATGCTTCTGATAAACTTATGTATTGTAACATGTGCACAGTTGGTTACTAAGTTCTGTAACTATGAAAAACACTAACAATACTAAATATGCAAATAGAACTACAATGAATTATGTAGCAAATGAAAACACAAATATTCAAGATTATCAAATAAAAACTGATTTTATCATGTAATTTTATTTTGCCAGTTCTAGAAAATCCACCATAAAGAAGATATACAATAAGAAATTAATAATTAAGCAGAATACGAGACGACAGATGTCATTCGTCAGATGATGACAGTGTCTTATTTTGAGGGTAGTTAATTATGATTACTTGACCAACATTAAAACTAATAACCAACAACTGATTAAACTAATCAATCGTTAGTCATAATCATCAATTATGATTGATGTATTCAATCGTTATTCAACAATCAGACAAAATTTTGCCCTACACTGGTATAAACCCACCTTTCATCGCTCTGGAATTTTCTCGAATGTATTCGTATCGCGACACTCATCAATGACATGGTCTGTCATTTTGTGTTCACCAACAGCGACGCCGTCACTGAGTCAAGCCAGGTTGTGGGAATGATTGACTAAAGTTGCTTGCACTGACTGGACTTGTCGACTCAAATATGTGTGGTTGTTTCCTCAAAAGACCATTTCAGACACTAATCACATGGTCCTCACACATGATCTGACCAAAATTAAGCTGGACTTTTATAAGAGACTGACCCTTGAGTTTGTTTCGCCATTTGTTCTTAGGGGTAGTCACAACAAAAAAAAAAGGGGGTAGTCAGATAAGATATAGCAACTCCATCTAGCTTACTTTTTTTAATAATATGACTTGTAAAAGTGATTCCGATTTTTATTTACAGAATAAATCATTTCATTTCATTTAAAAATTATTCTGAGTGAGCATTTTCGATAGGATGCCACATGCCACATAATTATGTCAGATAAAAATTATATTCGTCGTCGTAGGTATGCGTCTGTATGGAATAAGCGTTACAGTGTTCAATAGTTTCTCAAAAGTCATTACTAAACGGCCATAAATCTAAAACTGGCATGTTAAACGTAATTTTGACACAGTTTCAAATAATTAGATTCTCCAAAAACTCGTAGTACTGCTTTGCGAGCATAACTTTACTACCCTCTGTAATTAAACATTAACCTCCTTCTGGGGCAGTCGGATAAGAATAGTAAGATTCTTTTAATGTTCTAAACTGATCCATCAAGTATTAGAACCCCATAGTCGGCGTTAGTATGCCCATTAACTTGACGATGATAGCACGTGGTTTGAATTGGTTATGAAACCTTGGGTTTTGGTGCTGTTTTCCTTGATCGATTGATAGTATTGATACTATTGTCAATACAAGTTTTATAGCATGGAATTTACATCTTGCTGCATAATTAAAAAAAAATTGTCATATTTTAATAATTAATTAAACTTTGTGCGCAATAAAGGTCATCATTTTACAAACTGAAATAATTTATTTTGCTAGTTAATTTCACATGAATTAATTTATTAAAACACCTTATTTAGGCTTGCTAAATACCTACCAATCGATCAAACATAGAAACATTGAAAAGCTTATTTTACAGCATCTAATTTCTGTAAAAAGGTGGCTAAAGAATAATAAAAAATACTGTTACTCAAGTGTTACCTCTGTTTCAACTTCAACTCCCTACTCTGTGGCAACGAAATGCAGTTAGCAGCAAGTTGGCTGCATTCGTAAACCGCTGAGCAAATATTGATTTTGTGATTTAAACTCCATGATTAATTACCTGCCAAGTTTATTGTCTTGCCGCCTTGTTTGAACGAGAATATTGGTTGTTGGTACTGTGTAAATTACTTGAGAGCGTTGACTTGGTGCAATGTCAGACAGGGCTTCGGGAGGAGTGCACAGGACCAGGCCGTAAATATGGCACATCGAAAAAATCGGATTTGTAGAGCGTTGCCTCTATGACTCATAATTTAATGAGAGTCATTTGCTAAGCCTGGAGGTGTCACATAAAGGGTGGTGGCAGAGCCTGGGGGGGTCCCTAGGTTGGGCGAAGTTTTATTTTGTAATTTCTCGTAACAACCCGCGGTGGTGCCCGGATTTGTGCACGGATAAGGCAATAGGCTCACCTCCTATTACTTGGCTCATAAAGGCATAACTGGATATTTATGTGGGTGCGCTATTCTCTTCCCACGTCCATTTAATGCATACAATGTAACTGCTAACATTGTACAACCCACTTTTGAAAATTGTCAACCCAAGAATCGAACCCCAGTGCTATCAACTACCGACACTAATGAAACATGTAATTAAATTTATAAATATTAATCAAGTGACAGTGTAAGTACGATCAGCACGCGAACACGAACGGTGGAAAGTTTTGAACATAAAGTGCAGGGAAAATTAGGTTTTAACGTTAGAAAATTCATTTTTAAAATATTTGTGCATGTGTTTTGTTTAACGTAGAGCTATAAATTAACGAATTAAAATGTTTTAATGCACTTTTAACATCTACAAAATAATTTTCTAGTGTATCTCTGCAGACCTTGTAATAGAATAGAAGAGAATATAATATAATAGAATATTGTTTATTGTCCCTGCGGGGGGGGGGGGGGGGGGGGGGGGTCAACAAACAAAGTTGGTCAAAATTAAAATCAACTATCTCTACAACATACCTCTAGGGTGTACCATAATAACAAATACTATTCTAGGTAAAAAAACATTTTCGTATTAACTCTTAAAATGTCGATTGCACACCATGTGTACAGATAACAATAGAATTTCAATTGTGTCTGCTAATTGGCGCGCGACGGGTTAAGCAAAATTCGTAGTGGTTTTTAGGGTTCCGTAGTCAACTAGGAACTCTTACTAGTTTCGCCATGTCCGCCTGTCTGTCAATGGCTTAGCTCAGAGACTTACTACTAGACAGAAAGCTTTAATTTGGCATACATATAATATTAATCACGCCGACAAAGTGGTAAAATAAAACTTGAAAAAAAAAATTCTACGGTTACGTTCCTCCCTTGCACATAAAGTGAGGATGATATATTTTTTTTCGTCTATTCCATGGTATTTGGTATCGCTAGATAGGCGGATAGGCTAGGCTGCGCGGGTCTGCAATACCATTTCTCGATCCAGGGATCCGTTTGCGTAATATTAAGCTCTAAAGTACAAATTTTGGTTAGAGTCAAGTGTCGTCTCCTCGCCAGCTAAACGTTTGGATATGTAAAAAAAATCTTGTCAGTATAAAGAAGTTTCTATAATCGTTTCTGTATTCATGACATAAATTTTTCATCTTATTTAATAGCGGCAAACTATATCTTCAACTCTTGGTAAAAAAAAAAGCTTGTCAGGAAGGTAGCGTGGCTGACTTCACGCCTGCGCCGGATATTTACTTAAGTATACCTACTCGCTGATTCTATATTTATTATCTACCTATTTTTATTTCAAAGTCATCGATGAAAAACAGATTCAGATACGTAATACTCGTAGTACGGGAGTCGCCGCTTCATTTCTGCGAAGAATTTTATACCGAATATATAATATTTAATTTCTACTTCATGAGGACCTTGTGCCTAAGTAATAACAGCCGCACGGGTCGTTGAGCTACGCTTGCCGTGGTTGGTCTGTGGATGGGTGACCATTTTTACCCTCCGAGCCTCGGAAAGTGGTTGTCATTCTTGAATTTTGGTCAGTCGTCGTGTTCGCGCTACATTTCTTCCTCAGAATCGGAGTCGTCGCGGCTTCGCTTGGCATCAACGGGGTATCCTAGCTTGGAGAGCTTGGCCTTCGACTCTTCTGTCAGATCCCCTAGTTCCGCAACAGCCATTTTCGTGACATATCTGTCTATGATGATAGCATGCGGCGAGACATGAGACTGAGAGATCTGAAAGTTGTCTCCTACAATTTTGTGGGCCTTCGCATACGCTATTGCAGCGTAGTAAAGATCGGATCGGTAGGATCGGGATGATGGAGCTCTTGGTGCGAATGGATGTTCTTCACCCGGCTGTAAGGAAGATCTCTATCGGTTGCGATGGCTGCCTCCCACTTGGTCTTGAGTTCTATGGCTTGATCGAGAACCGTGGGAATTTCTAGAGCACGACAATGTGATTTGATAAACTGATCCATAAACTGAACTGCCTTTAGAGAGGCATATTCCCATTTTATGACCTTTATTGATGATGATTTTACTAGAAAAGTTCATGTTTATTTATTGAAAAACAAATTAAGTATACTTGAAGTATTAAAAGATTTTAAAAACAAAGTTGAGAATGAACTTAGTGGAAAGATAAAAATTGTTCGGTCAGACAATGGAAAAGAGTAGGTATTGTAACAAAGAATTTGATAGTTTCTTGAGTAGGCACGGTATTGAACATCAAACAAGTACCCCGTACTCACCCCAACAGAACGGCCTTGCAGAAAGGATGAACAGGACACTGGTGGAAAGAGCCAAGTGTATGTTGTTTGATGCTCATTTGTCAAAAGAACTTCGGGGAGAGGCGCTAGCAACAGCAGCCTAAATAATTAATAGATCACCCACAAGATCACTTGATGGCAAAACACCTATAGAAATGTGGTCTGGTTAGAAACCGAATTTGTCAAATATAAAAATTTTTTGTTCTGAAGTTATGTTTCAAGTACCTAAAGAAAAACGCCAAAAATGGGACTCTAAATCTAGTAAATGTATATTTGTTGGTTATTGTGAATCTAGCAAAGGGTATAGACTACTTGATCCAAACACTAATAAAATCATCAAGAGTAGAGATGTAGTATTTCTAGAAAATGTACAAAAATTTGATCATTCTGTGTGCTTACCTTGTATAACTAACAGTGGGTCTGAAACGCAGTTCCCTGAAGAACCCCGCAAAGAAGAACTTAGTAACGACTCAGATCAGTCTACAAGTGATGACTATCAGACAGATGACAACGATGATTCATCCTACATACCAGAAGGACCATTTGAAATGTCGCCTCCAGCACGTAATATAAATTTACGTCCACATAGAGCTGTCCAGTATGTAGAGAGGGATGACCAGGACGTGAGTTATTTCTGTCCAATATTTGAATTTAATGACCCTCAGACTCTTGATGAAAAGCTCTTTCATCTCCACATGTTGACCAGTGGAAGAAGGCCATGCAAAAGGAATATGACTCCTTAGTAAAGAATAAAACTTGGTCACTCGTAGATTTGCCATCAGGTAAAAGAGCTTTACCATGTAAATGGGTATTCAAAAGTAAGACAAATGAGACCCAAGAATGGTTGTAACATGGTAGCTGACAATTTAACCAAAGGGGTAACACTAGAAAAACATTTGTATTGTATTACTAAAATGGGTTTGCGTTCAGGAGGGAGTGTTGGGATTTGTGAACTCAACCATTATTATTTAATTGTTGGCTAAACCGCTACATAGTTTAGTGCCTTATGTTGGCAACATTTTCTTCTTTCCTTTTTCATTTTGTCTTGTCATGTGAGAGCATTACAATAAATACGTTTATGAGTATCTTTCAGAGTTCTACATAATTTTCCTATTACATCCACCCAAAATATCAACAAGATACGTAATACTCGTAGTACGGGAGTCGCCGCTTCATTTCTGCGAAGAATTTTATACCGAATAGATTTAATTTCTACTTCATGAGGACCTTGTGGCTAAGTAATAACAGCCGCGCGGGTCGTTGAGCTACGCTTGCCGTGGTTGGTCTGTGGATGGGTGACCATTTTTACCCTCGGAAAGTGGTTGTCATTCTTGGATATTTGACAGTCGTTACGGGTCGTCAGAAGCCTGAAAGTCTGACAGCCAGTCTTACCAGGGTTATCGTAATACCCAGTTACTGGGTTGTGTAGGTCAGATAGACAGTCGTTCCGTGTAAAATACTGGTAATCTCAAATCTCTTTGATAAAAAAAGCATAAAGCCACAACACCGATACATTTAGGTAATTTTATTAAAGGGTACAACAAACAGCTAACAACAAGAAACACAAAAAACTTAATTTAATAATACTGCAGCCCACGACGCTGTTCACATATAGGATAGATAACACTTATCTGTTTTTCTAGAAATATTCTATTTCTGAATCGATTATCAAAACTTCGAGTTCTCTAGAAGTCTAGACGCAGTAATGACTACCATACTCATATGCCTACTTAATAATAGATATTTGAAATTCTCCAGACTGACGACGGCCGCCATTACCCTGCCACGCGGAAACTTCGAGTATTAGCCACTTTTAGTAATTACTCACACTTGTAATTATCTACGGAACGTTTAAAATTGATATCATTGTGATGATGAACTTTTTAACTATTTGTTGTTTGATATATATAATAAAGCCCGAGTCTGACAACCACACATGCCAAAGGTGTGGTACCCATGGTACCCAGTAACTGGGTTGTGGAGGTCAGATAGGTAGTCGCTCCATGTAAAATACTGGTATTTAGCAGCATCAGATTAGACTGGAAGCTGATACCAATATAGTTAGGAATACGCTAGGCAGATTGATTAATTAGCAGGTCAGATAATTAAGCTTAAACTTGGCATTATTAATCCTTCTCCGATCCTAACACTGAAGTTATGGACTTATGATAAAAATACATATTTATTAATAATGCAAAAGAAAAATGTATTTTTTTATGTATTTAGCTAAATTAATATTTCCCAGCGTGTGACAAAACAAAGTCGAGATTGGTATCGTTCGACAAGTGGTGACGTAAGAGTGTCATACAATCTTGCAATAATAATTATAGACTTGTATCGATTGTGGGGCGTCTCGCTGTCTGCTGTCACGTATGCAATCGTAAGGCACGACATTTGTGGTAAGGCAGTTTCGCAATAGGGACGGAAAATATTTAAATAAAAATAAATGCGCGTGCAGCACCCCCGCCCTACGGCAGTGGGAATTAAGGTACAAGTACCTACTTCAGCTGACTTCCGTTCGCTTACCAGGATGCTCAAGGAACGTAAGGTGGAATTCCACACTTACGCCCTCCCAGAAGACAGATTATTCAGATGCGTTGTCAAGCGCATGCCGAATGAAATAACGATTGACGAGATCTCTGAAGATCTCAAGTCACAGGGCTTCCCGGTCGTGGAAGTGCACCGCATGCATCGCGGTCGCAACGGAGCCCCATACGATATGGTCATCGTTGTCACGGAGAATACTCCGGCCGGCAAGGCCATTTGCGACATTAAGTCGATTTGCTGCCTTTCCGGCATAAAGATAGAGCGTCCTCACGCTAATAAACTCCCCGGTCAATGCCACAACTGTCAGTTGTATGGCCATGCACAGCGCCATTGTTTCGCACGCCCTAGATGCGTGAAATGCCTTGGCGACCACGCTACGGCTGCCTGCACCCGCCCACGGGACATAGCCGATTGCACTGAACCACCTAGTTGCGTACTATGTGGAGAGGTTGGCCACCCCGCGAGCTATCGCGGGTGCCCTAAAGCCCCTCGGGCCAAACCGCAGCATAACAACAAGCTGCCCGGCCTCTCCCAACCGCAAAATAACATCGATCTTCGCCCACAGAGACCATCCCCGTGGAACCTGTTGAATAGTCAACAGGCTTTCCCGGCTCTGAGGCCCACTCAAATACCACCACAACCAGCTATTCCACAGCTGATGGCGCGCCCCATTGCGACCCCCCCAGGCATGTTGGCCCGTAAGCCAACATTCCAACCCCCCACCCCCGCGCAAACTATAGCCCCTCGCGCACCAGCGCACGGCCCCGCGACCACACCGGCCCCGTATAACCCCAGTACTTTTGAGGTACTTGCGAGGTTCTTTGACCCGGCCATCATTGCCCGTAGCAATGAACTACATGCCAAACTACGCGCAGTAGAAGGCAACCTCCAGGCCACTATGGCATTAATGTCGGAATACGCCGACTTGTCCACATTCTTCATCAATTTCAAGCCGTAATGCTCCCCCTACACACGAGTAGCAGAATCAAGCCTAGTTCCCTTAAAATAGGTTACTTTAATGCTAACAGCATAGCAGGTCAACGAGATGAGATCGCGACTTTCCTTCGCGATCATCAACTTGACCTATTCCTAATTCAAGAAACATTTTTAAAACCGTCACTACGGGTACCTAAAGTTGCTAACTATCGGGTTGTACGCAACGATAGGGCCGGTAGGCAAGGGGGTGGCACCCTCATATATTACAGGAATTCCCTGCATTGCATGCCCATAGATACCCCTCCCCTTTCGCATATTGAGGCCTCTATATGTCGACTAGGTATGACCGGTCACCCATCCATCACCATAATATCGGCCTACATACCACCTGCAAGTAATATTATTGCCAGCTCGATTAGTATCGAGCCGGACATTAACACCCTAATGAGCTTAGATAGCACCGTCATTATGGCGGGCGATCTCAATGCTAAAAGCCCCATATGGAACTCTCGACTTTCCACCCCGAGAGGCAATGAGCTTGCTCGCTTATCTGCCAAATACAGCTTCGACGTCATCGCCCCGATGACGCCTACTCACTATCCCAGTAACGTAAATTACAGCCCCGACATTCTCGATGTAGCGTTGCTAAAGAATATAACCTTAAGGTTACGTTCAATAGAAACCCTACAAGAACTTGACTCCGATCATAGACCAGTGATCCTAGCTTTAGCCCAACGTACAGGTCCCACAGATCCTGGTTGTCCCCCCCCCACTAAACTAGTTACCGACTGGCGCAAGGTAGAACATCGCCTAAAAGACGTCACGTCGACACACTTAGATAAAGTCCCTGAAAATCTAGAATCAGTTTCAGACGCACTAGGTGCAATCGACTCACTCACCAGTCACGTACAAGCGGCTGTGAGCGAAAGCTCACGGCGGGAACCAGCGTTGGATGGCCAGCGCTGGAAACTGCCAGCCGATGTACGTGCACTGCTGACTAAGAAGAATGCAGCCATCCGTGCCTATGACGCCTTCCCCGACGCCACCAACCGCGCTCGCATGCGTGAACTACAGCGTGCTGTAAAGTCACGCATAAGCGAGATGCGGGCGGAGCGATGGGACAAGCTCATGGGCACCATAGAGCCCTCCCATCATGCTTTTTGGCAACTTACCAAAGCACTAAAGTCCGATACGGTGACCGACATGCCTCCGCTCACACGTCCTAATCAAAGCGTAGCCTTCGATGACGCTGACAAGGCTGAATGCCTAGCCGACAGCCTAGAAGCTCAATGCTCGCCAAGCCTACTACCTGTAGACCTAGAACACTGCGACATAGTGGACGCAGAGGTTGAACGTAGATCCACCCTCCCCCCCCATGAGGACCCCGACAAACCCCTCCCCCCAGTGACCCCCGACGAGGTACTCTCACTAGTGAGAAACCTCAAATCCAGGAAAGCTCCTGGTGCCGACGGCATCACTAATAAAGTGGTGAAACTCTTCCCTGCCCCGTTAATTGTACTAATGACAGCTATTTTTAATGTTGCATTAAACAATAACCTCTTTCCACAAGCGTGGAAAGAGGCCACAGTCATCGGCTTTCATAAGCCCGGCAAGCCCAAAGCTGACCCGTCCAGTTACCGGCCCATAAGTCTCCTCAGCACAATGGGGAAGATTTATGAACGTATAATCTTTAAAAGATTAATGGACTATGCCGAGTCCAATAAACTCATCCCCGACGAACAGTTTGGATTTCGAACCAAGCACTGCTGTGTCCGCCAAGTCCACCGAATTGTCGAGTACATAAGTACTGGATATCAAACGGGACGATTGACAGGCGCGCTCTTCTTTGATGTAGCGAAAGCATTCGACAAAGTCTGGCACAACGGCTTAATTTATAAGCTGTACCTACTTAAAGTGCCTGACCGTCTCGTACTCATCATACGGGACTACTTGTCGAATCGCACCTTTCGCTACCGCGTAGGAGAAGCCCTGTCCTCCCCCCACTTGATCCGAGCCGGCGTCCCTCAAGGATCCGTGCTATCCCCCCCCCTTTTTTCACTCTACACGAGTGACATACCCCGACATAGTAAGTGTCAGTTGGCCCTATTCGCCGACGACACAGCTATTTACTACTCGCACATAAATGCCAGTAGAATCTCTGACCAACTCCAATCGGCAGCCGACGCTCTCGAGCAATGGTTCCGTAAATGGCGGATAGAATTAAACCCGACCAAAAGTGCCGCCATACTTTTTACCAAGCGTGGTAAAAAAGCAAATGTGCAAACCCGCACCCGACCCATCTCTATGTCCGGTCAACCTATCCCATGGGATAAAAAGGTAAAATACCTAGGGGTTACCCTCGACAATCGTTTAAGTTTCGCCGAGCACGTAAAGATAGTACGTAACCGTGCTTCATTCGCGCTCGGTCGCCTTCACTCACTTCTCAATGCACGAAGTAAACTCGACCTTAAGTCAAAGGTACGAATTTACACTACGTGTATACGCCCTATTATGACTTATGCTTGTGTCGCGTTCGCGCACGCCAGACCGTCACTCATTAAGAAACTCCAAGTCCTCCAAAATCGATTCATGCGACGTGCCACGGGCTGCCCCTGGTACGTTCGTAACGATCAATTACATATCGATTTAAAATTGCCGACCATCAAGCATTTTATAAAAAATATTAGCAAACGCTATTTCGATTCTGCTACCACTCACACTAACCCACTAGTGGCAGCAGCTGCCAGATACACACCATCCCAAATATCACGCACACGTCGTCCTAAACACGTCCTATTAGATAAGGACGATGACATCACTCTCCTTCAAGAGAGTCTCAGATTAGCTCACCAAAACACAACACATGACCGACACCCTACCTTTAGGTACCGTACTCGACGGCGAGTACCAACGCGTAATAGTAGAGTTCAATGACCTCCCCGACCCTTGACCCCGCCCGCCCGCCCGCGCGGAGCGAGTAGTTTCAAAAATAATGTCCCTAATAATAATAATAAGACCGACACTTTCAAGTCCCCACTTGCTCAGTAGTCAGTAGCGCCCTAAGCCTAGGTTCGAGTCCCACTATGGGACGCCCTTAGCTGTGCTACTTAATAATTATTTTGCAAGGCGAGAGGCCCATCTGGCCCCGCCGACGCCCGGTTAAGCAACAGAGGCTCCCGGAGCCAATTGCGAAAAGGTCAGTACCAAAAAAAAAAAAAAAAAAAAAAAAGCGTGCAGCACCGCCCGTAGGTATAGTCAGCAACAAAAGTCGATTAACACTTGCAGTTTTTTTAATCTTAATTATTAAGCGAAACATTTAATTGTAATCGGAACAGACTACTTAAAATTTTAAGGACATTAACTCTTAAGAGTTATACGAAAAAAAGCAGTTTATCGAATTTTTTTTGTGTTAATTTAGATGATGCAAAAAGTAGCAGTGTTAACCGACTTCTTTTGCTGACCGTATCCGTGATGGAAATGAAACTTCTTAAAAAAATAAAGAATAAGACAGATTTAGTGTGAGAGACAGAGAGAGTTCTTCTTCTTTCTTGTCTCTCGTGTAACAAAATGTGCGTAACGTGACGAGTCCTTGAAATTACACTCAATTCTCGTCCAATTATCGAATCGCTGCCTTAGAGAAGTTTTACTTCAAAAACCTGAGGATTTACTTACAGTAGGCATCTACTACATTGAGCTTTTAAAAAAAAATTGTCACTTTGAATAAGAGTAACAGAGACGTCACCCTAATAAACCGTTTTTTTTTTTCTAAAATCGGTGTAGGTCTGTATGGTGTAGGTACTCCTACTATATTTTCGGCCTGGTATCTATCTACTGTTGGGTTAGTGTCTGCTTGCCGGCCAATCCATGCATGAACAATCAATCTGCCTAGCCTTTTTCCCAACTATGTTGGGGTCGGCTTCCAGTCTAACCGGATGCAGCTGAATACCAGTATTTTACATGGAGCGACTGCCTATCTGACCTCCACAACCCAGTAACCGGGTTATACGATACCCCTTGGTAAGACTGGTTGTCAGAATTTCGGGCTTCTGACGACCCGTAACGACAGTCAAAGATCCACGAATGACAGTCGGGACCAACGGCTAAACGTGCTTTCCGAGACACGGAGGAGTCTCGGTATGTAAAGATGGTCACCCATCCACGGACAACCCCGGCAAGCGTAGCTTAACCTGATGGATCGACCCGTGCGGCTGTTATTACTTAGCCACGAGCTCCTCCAATCCATGCATGAACATGATAATAAATATAAAGATGTATTGAAAAGGGCGATAAAAGATATGGTGAAGATACAAATAAAAAAAACAAGCCAAGTGCGCGTCGGACCACGCACAATGAAAGGTTCTGTAGTTGAAAAGAATTTATCCCTAAAACAAACTTAACATTATAGTTGAAAAACATGTTCCCCCATACATTAAGTTTGTAATCCTATTTTTTTTTATGTGATAAAATTACAAATTGACGATTTTCGGCTTTTTTCTTTACTTGTACTGTGAGACCTTGCGTCTTGTCAAATTTCATGATTCTAGGTCAACGAAGTAGGTACCTTATAATAAGTTTTTTACCGACGTCAAAAAAAGGAGGAGGTTCTCAATTCGACACGCATATTTTTTTTATATATTCTTTTCTTATGTATGACCACGCATAACTTTTACAGGGTAGTCCGATTTGAAAAAAAATCGTTTTATTCGAGAGGGTTGGTCCCCTATAAAATTGTCCCTCAAAGTTGGTCCCATATAAAATTGATTAACTTTGCTGGGGTCGTTTTTAAGTTAGCTTCAATAATACCTATTTTTTTCCTACTTTTATATGGATGATGTTCTAGTTTCTTTTGCAGGTAGTGCTGTTAGAATACAACTAAAAAGTGAAAAATAAAAACTTTTTTACAAAAAAATAGAACCGACTTCCAAAAACAACACTACAAAGTGAAAAATAACTTTGATTTCGGAAGTCGGTGGCAAAAAACGAAAATATATTTAACCAGACGCTGACTTCCGAAATTAAAGTTATTTTTCACTTTGTAGTGTTGTTTTTTGGAAGTCGGTTGTATTTTTTTAACTTTTACTTTTACTTGCGAGTATCAAAATATGTCGCATGGCCGTGTTTTGTATTGTGACTTAGAAGCTTGGTTTTTAGAGCTCCAAGGGACCTTACGTAATTGATATTAATTTCAGTTTGATACCTCAATGCGTTCCTGAGACAGACTGACAGACCGACAGGTGGGCAACGAAATGATCCTATAAAGGTTCCGTTTTTTCCTTTTGAGGTACGCGGAACCATAAAAAAACACGGAAAATTAAATAACGACCTACATAATTAATTATTTCAAACCCACCTCAATCAAACAATCCGAACCTGAGACGATGCACGTAAACCTTGATTCAATTAACCGATATAAAGCAAAACTTGACCTCGAATCGGTTAATCTGATTCTAAACGATTCTCGATTGGTATTCGGTTCTCGTGTTGAGGCCGGCCGTGTAGAGGTTCGTCGTCCATGACAAGGTCATAAGGAAGAACCGAGGTAATTGGTGCAATAACCGCGCAGCACATGCAGGGATATTAATTGTTTATCAAATTGACTTACTGTATCAACACATAACATGACGCCTCTAATTACCAAACTGGACCTTGAGGGTGAAGAAGTTGGAGGCGCGCCCTATCACCAATTTCAAATCGTTCGTGGTGCGCGTTCCGACTCACCATTTGCTGACCTTCCTCAAGGAAGAGTTTTAGCCGAAAGGTGTGCTGTATCGGCATTTCTGTGGTCAGCTACGCGACACCTCGCAGCGTAACACGACGCCGTCACTTCGTGTGCAGTAGTTTTTAAGTTTGTTAAATGTTTTTGTATGTATTAGTTTATAATTTTGTATCAATCATGTGTGTAATTTATCTATGGGCCTTAGTTGCCTGAAAATAAAGGAATTATTATTATTAATCCCCGAAGGGTTAGGCAGAGATGTACAGTACACCCACATGTCGCCAGGCGACGATAACCGACTTTTAATTATTTTAAACTGAAGATCACTTCTAAATGACTCCCTCACTGACTTCTTCTCCTTTCTGCTTCTTCTTTTTCTTATTTTCTTTTTTCTTCTTCTTCTAATGGGTTAATGACTTGGAACAATATATATGTAAAATTGAAGCATTTTCTTAATAACGTAATGTGTGAATATTTTACATTATGTTTATATTACTTACGAGAATGGATAAAGTGAGAAATGAGTATATAAGAGGAAGTTTGAAAGTGGCGCCAGTGACAGAAAAGTTGAAAGGAAATCGTTTGTCTTGGTATGGGCATGTAATGAGGAGAGACGAAACGCATGTCACTAAAAGAGTGATGAATATACATGTTGATGGATGGAGAGGCAGAGGAAGGCCAAAGAAAAGATGGATGGATTGTGTGAGGAATAATATGAAAGAGAAGGGAGTGAATGATAGCGTGACGGTTGACAGGGGAGAATGGAAGAAGAAAACGTGTTGCGCCGACCCCAAGTAATATGGGATAAGGGCAGGAAGATGATGATGTTTATATTACTTACATGGTGTAATTAATTTGTAAAGTTATGTCTAACGCGGATAAACAATGAGAATCACTCAAAAACATAATAAAAGCATAATTCTTATGAAACCTTTACCGTTTTATAGATAAATTAATTATTTATCTTTTAGTGTACGTGTTTTAATATCTTTTGTTTTATGTATAATAAATTAATAATTCGTCTAATTTGGGACAGCTCTCCTTGATGGGTGAGTCCTATTACTGGGTACGGACGTACGCTCCACGAAAGATGAGGCTTGACACACCACGTGGTTTGACTTGCGCAGTAGAAGATTTTAGGTCTCTTTAGCGGTATGAGGTCTGAGCGCGGGACGGGACCGGGCGTCATCGGGGCGGCGGAAAAAGCGCGGGAGGCGCGGTCAAGTCTCATCTTTCGTGACGCGTATTGTACGATGTGTTGCGTGAGCTCAGCACAGAACACTCAAGTTAACCACTCAAGGCCATTGAAATAGATCTGCGTCTTATTTCCCAAGTAATAGGGGGTGAGCCTATTGCCATCAAACGGCTACAAATCCAGACTCCGGCTGCTACCGAGAAATTCCTGAAGGAAAAATCAAATAACACTTACCACAACACACGCCACACTACGTCAATTTGCCGTATTATAGCCATTTCATACAACTGTCAAACAATGACAGCTGTGATTGAAATATACAAACAATTAAACTTAATAGTCAAGTTGCTAAATAATTAATTCCCCTGACTATACACACTTTGATATTTACATAATTATGTTTGTGAGTGTATATCGTTAATTAGTAGTCTGTTTACTAGATGATGTGGTACTTGAGTCACTGACAAACAAACACTTACATGTGAAACACGTGTTAAGAGATTAGTTTGTCCTTTGAGGCTAGATTTAAAGCGTTTAGGTATGAATTAATAATCCTAATTACAAGATGTACAAACTATGTTGGGGTCGGCTTCCAGTGTAACCGATTGCAGCTGAATACCAGTATTTTACATGGAGCGACAGCTTATCTGACATCCACAACCCAGTTACTGGGTAATATGATACTTCATGGTGAGACTGGTTGTCCTACTTTCGAGCTTCTGACAACCCGTAATGGCTCTGTCAAAGATCCACAGATGACAGCCGGGACCAACAGCTTAACGTGCTTCCGAGGCACGGAGGAGTCTCGGTATGTAAAAAAGGTCACCCATCAACGGACAAACCGCGGCAAGCGTAGCTTAACCTGATCGATCGACCAGTGTGGCTGTTATTACTTAGCCACGAGCTCCTCTGAAAGATGTAGGTACTAAATATGTAAAAGATGAAATAAAGTTCCGAAAATTATTGAATGATGACAGAATGTCATAAGCCTATGCTGTCCCATTGTAGGGTAAAGTCATTTCTTTTCTGTTTCCTCTTTTACCGGTCTAGTGCAATTTCGTATGTTTTTCTGGGCCTTGCTACATTAACGTTTTCTGCCACTTGGAAGCCATGGTGTAGATACATTTTGTTCCCATTGCTGAATTCTTTTTTACACTCCATAGTGTCTTACAATAGAAGCTAGGCTATGGATAGGGATATGGTCGGACCCAGCATACTTTGGTTGGAGAGAATAGGAAGAGCTCCTTTGAAAGGTGATAGATTTTATCAGCAAAGTGAAATAATAGCTAGCTGGTAATAATAATAATTTAATATTTTTTAATAATTCTAATTTCTAGGGCCCTGACTACCGGTAGCTTGGACCTTGTTCCCAATACCGATGGGCTACTATTTTTTAATATTTTTAAATGTTTTATTATATTTTTTGTTTCTTTTTAGGATTCCGTACCTCAAAAGGAAAAAACGGAACCCTTATAGGATCACTTCATAGCCCGTCTGTCTGTCTGTCATTATGTTAAGATCCTTTTTCTCAAGAACGCATGAAGGTATCAAGTTGTAATTAATATCAAATACGTAAGTCTATAGTCCCTTAGAGTTCTAAAAAAATCAAGCTTCTAAGTCAACGTAATAAAAAAATACGGCCATTTTGCGACACATTTTGATACTTGCAACTTTCGCAAGTAAATCAAAACCTATAGGGTACTTCCCATTGACCTAGAATAATGAAATTTGGCAAGAAGTAAGGTCTCCTAGCACAAATAAAGGAAAAAGGCCGAAAATTATTAATTTGTAGTTTTATGACATAATTTTTTTTTTTTTTTGGGATCCATTGGTTTGTTTTTGGGATAAATTCTTTTCAACTACGGAACCCTTCATTGTGCGTGTTCCGACACGCACTTGGCCGGTTTTTTTTTTTTTAATGTTAACGGAACGAAGGAGCCTGGATCTCGCGACACTGGGAATCCTAGTGTGAGTTCCAGGAATCAACGCATTCGAATGTAATTTCCTAAACAATAAATTATTCTTTAATATTATTCCTTATTTTATGTTTTTATAAAAATGTAAATGATATGTATGTAAATGAAATATAGGAAATATACAGCCTATAATATTTCGACTACTGAGACACAGGCCTCTTTTATATGAAAGGGAGTGGGCTGTAATCCACCACGCGGGCCCAGTGCGGGTTGGTAGATGTTACAATAATGTCTTCGAATTTTTGGTTCTAGGAAATGCCGGTTTGTCTTCACCGTTTTGAGAGCAGTGGCGATGAAATAATTTACACAGGTCGAGTTTCGAACCTACGACTCGACTCGACCGACTCGTAAGTCGGGGCTCGGGGCCGTTACCACTAGGCCACCACTGCTCTGGCAATAGGCTTGCCAGAGCAGTGAGTGATACGCCTTTGCCTACCTCATCGAGGAATACAGACGTGTACCTGCGTAACATCACGTATAGATGTCGAAGTCTTCCTGCTTGTGTGAAGCATCGCATTTACAACGACAAGGTTAAAGGAAGAGCTGCGAGGTAATTGGTGCAACAGCCGCCCGAGTGCACACCTACAATATTTACATAAATGAATATGTCAGTAAACTGTGGGTTATTAAGTTTTGAAATTTTTATGTAGTGGAGACTCTCTGTCTATTTATATTTTGTTTTGAACTTTTGCCTCGTTGGACTAAGTCGCAGGCTGAGCATGAGGACCTGGGTTCGATTCCCGAGTCGGACAAAGTGTTATTTGGTTTTTTCATCTGGAATTTCTTAGTAACAGCCCGGAGTCTGGATTTGAGCCCCGTTGATGGCAATAGGCTTGCCCCCTATTACATGGGATTTACATATGATTGGCGAAATGCCCAACCTTTCGGGGAACACAGGCGTTATTTTATAGTTTGAATTTTTCTATACAACCTTGTTATTGCCAGCAAATTCATTCGCATAGGCGCCTTATAATAAACTTATAAGACAAGTGCGACAGTATGCATCTACTTACTACGAAATCATAATTTTGACTCACATGGGGGTTTACCTACTTGCTTACCTTAACTTTAGGTCAAGCAATCGATGACTGTATAAGCATACGCATTTCAAAGTTTGTGGATTCTTCTCGAGTTCTGGTGTCAGGAAACCTAGGACAAGATATAGGTAATCTATTGACTTGTGACCAATTAAATCTGTGACAATTTATTTTAACACTGATATGAGTATTAGTCATAACAATAAGGTCAAAAGGAAGAGGTGTGTATGAAGTAAGCGGTGCAATAACCGCGCCTGAGTAACACACCTTCGTCATTAACATATGAATGTATCACTATGTTACTGTTAATCATTTTAATTGATAAGTAATCAACTTGAGGTGTGACTTTAATGTGTTCCAAACAAACAGCTGAAAAAATGTATACACCTGTAGATAAATAATAGTCCAGTAACTTTGTCGCATATAAGAGAAGGTACCTTGCGTCAAATTCGGTAGTTCTTATTTTTGCTAACTTGTTTAAGATATTTGCCCATTGAATAATCCAAGTTTAAGGGCCAGCACACATCTGGCTTGGCGCAGCGCAATGCATTCGTCACTGCCAAACAAATATAGACCTTGGAGCAGTTGAATTAAAGTTGAAATAAACTTCGACTAGCTCGGGAACGCGTCTAAGTGGAAAGAGGCGCGCGTCTCAGGTTATTTATTCTCAACTTTAATTTTAGGCACGCGACGTTGATAATAGTTTGACAGTGAAAAATGCTCTGCGCTGCGCTCCGCCATATGGTCGCCGGCGCTAAGACTTCGAGCATCGACCGCAACCTTGTCATAAATAAAAAAAACCGCGAAATTAAGCCTAAAGAACTAGTGTTTCGAATACCTACGCAGTAGGTACGTATTTATAGTAGAATGAATTTGTTGCAATATGAGGACTAGAACTAGACACAATAGTTTCCGAGATAAATAAAGGTTACAAGTTTAACCTATTTTGTTAGACTTTTCCATGGAAAAAAATCGGTTTTAAATCAATGCACAGGATTTCCTTAGATTATGTTGGACGCAATTTAGAATTTATAGTTGTCGCGTTTTAGCATGGCAATAGCGGACATTGCCCTTTCTCTCTCTTCCTTTTCAAGAAACTCAATTATTAGTGGTTTTTCGTTATTGAAACATGTTGAAGATCACGATAAACATTGATTCAGAACGTTACTGAACTTTATTTCAGTATTTAAAATAAAGAATGCTACAAAATGTTTTGTTTCCGATCAACTGTCGTCCCTTGAGAGTAAAATAACATCTCTGGAAAAGGAGCGAAATGGCATGGCGCTCAAGTTGTCAGCACTAGAAGAAAAACTTGAAATGTACGACCGAAACAGCATCAAAACCTCTATCGAAATTAGGAATGTACCTAAGCAAGAGAAGGAAACTAAAACGATGTTGTATGACATGATACAGTGCTTGTCAAAGCGTCTAGATGTCTCTGCAGAGCCCACCTACGTTCGCGATATAATACGACAACCGTCGAAAAAAGAAAACAAGACATCAAGTGTTACGGTTGAATTCTCAAACACATTAATAAAAGCAAATTTCCTAGCGGCTGTTAAAGAACACAATAATAAAAACTCAAATAATAAAGTATGCTCAACTCATCTAGGCATAACAGTTACACCCCAAATTCCTATATACGTTGCTGAACAACTGACAACACTCACCAAGAGATTGTTTTATCTTGCAAGAAGTTATGCCAAGTCCAATCAATATAACTATTGTTGGACATCAAATGGGCGAGTTTTTCTAAAGAAACATACAGATAGCCAAGCGATCCTGGTGAAAAACGAACAACAGCTGAAACAACTGGCTCAAACCATCTCTGCATGACTAAGCATGTATAACCTTTTGATATTATTTTACTCTATTCCTTATTTTGTTATAACCTTTAACCTACATAATTATAATTTTAAGCTCGATAGTTACTACTACTCAAATCAAATACTCATAACAAACACAAATACATCAAACACGAGTTACTACTATCACCACTTAAAACAACAATGTAACATCCACTCGTACAAAATGAACCGCACAACACTAACTCATTACAACTTACCTACTCACACTTTACTCTCACCACATAAATGTCTAGCAAACTATTCACACTTACATAATCAAGAACAAGAACCCTGTAAACCTTCCTACCACCTACCAATATACACTTATCTTACTAATTATACACAGTTACCAATTATCCAAATGTTACACGTAAGCCTGTTTCTAAACTGTAAATTTATTTTATTTTATTTTTACTCTTTTTTTACTACCTACCGACCGCGACGCTCCTCCTCACTCAGTTTACTTTAATTGAAAAATGACTAATAATATTAGCAATCTCATAGAAAATATTGACCAGTTTTCCCTATCAGTCTCTCACACGTGCACCCCAGAGCAGACGCAATCTCTTATTAACCATCCTAACACCTACCTAAAACTGCTGTCACAAAATATTCGTTCAATTAACTGTAACTTTTTAAACCTACAGATTCTCTTGCAACGTCTTTCATTTGAGTGTGATCTAGTGATTTTAACGGAGTGCTGGCTACCTTGTTCTAGCAATGTCACTATTCCGCAATTGAAGAACTACACCACATTCAAAACCACGAAACATCTAAACCAAAGCGACGGTGTAGTGGTATATGTAAACGCGGATTTACCGGCTACATGTGAGGAACCCGATCTAAATCAGTCAGCTTCTGGACTCATTATTAAAATAAAGGAAGAGGTGGCTATAATTTGCATCTATCGCTCTCCATCCATTGATAACATCCAAAACTTTTTAACAGTTCTTAATAACATACTTCCATCTCTCAAAAAATTTAAATCAGTAATTTTAACAGGTGACATAAACCTAGACATAAAGCCTACTACCTCTGATATCCGCTCCCACGAATATCTTAATTGCCTGGCTTTTCATGGCCTTTTAGCAGCACATACCATTCCAACTAGAGGTGATAACTGTTTGGATCACCTTATTTTAAGAACAAACTCTCCTTCATTTTCCTTCGTCTATGACTCCGTGGTTACAGACCACTATCCTTCACTACTCTGCTTGGACAATCGACGTATACGAAGTAGCTCAATTCCTACCGTTACCAATATTGATTTTGAGAAACTAGATGAAACAATGTCTCAACTAGACTTTAACCCAATTCTCTCCATAACAAATGCTGATGTTGCTACAAATAAGCTTCTGGAATTAGTGACCACAGCCATTACAAAACACACCTTGACCAAGAAAGTACCTGCGAGAAAGAAACTCCTGAAACCCTGGATTACGCCTGGCCTCTTACGCTGCATCAGAAATAGGGATGCGTTACATAAAAAAGCAAAGCAAGATCCAGGAAACGAAATATTAACATTATCGTACAAGCGATACAGAAATTTCTGTACAAGAATTCTAAAGAAAGCGAAACGTCGTTATGATACAGGAGAACTGGACAAAGCTGTTCATAACCCTAAGTTACTCTGGGAAACAATAAAGCGAGTCACCTATACCAAGAAACCAAATAATGCTTCTACACAGCTACTAACCACCTCATCCTCACCCATAGATTGCTGTGACAAAGTTAACTCTTTTTTCGTCAATGTCGGGAAAAACCTTGCCGATAATGTCAGATCAACTCCTCTACAACGAACTGCAACTTCCTATACGGTACACAAAATTACACCCACCTCATCCTTCGTCTTAGAACATACCGACGATGACGAAATCATCTCAACTATAAACTCCCTACGGACCAACGCTGCTACTGGATGGGATGGTATATCGCCCTATTTCCTAAAAAAATACTCTACCCTACTAGCACCCATCCTATGCCATATATTCAATCTTTGTTTCGACACTGGTGTCTTCCCTACTTCGTTTAAAAAGGCAATTATTCATCCAATTTTCAAGGGAGGGGACGGTACTTTACCTAATAATTACCGACCTATAGCAGTCCTAAGTGCGTCATCTAAGGTGCTCGAACGCTTAATTAACAAAAGACTGGTTAATTACTTGGAACACTATAAGCTAATATCATCTCATCAATTCGGCTTTCGCAGAAACTTATCAACATGTGACGCAGTCCACGAATTAACCAACCATGTGATACAAAGTATTAATAATAATAAAAAAGTCCTAACCATATTCTTAGACCTCGCAAAAGCGTTCGACACGGTCCCCGTCTCTACTCTCTTATCAAAACTTGAAGGAGTGGGTGTCAGGGGTGTTCAATTGGATTTGTTCAAAAGCTACCTAACAAACCGATCGCAGTATGTCAGTATAAATAATAACAATAGTAATGAACTTCCTATTTATTACGGTGTGCCCCAGGGAAGTATACTGGGGCCGACCCTTTTTCTTATTTTCATTAATGAGCTATGCGACCTGAATATCCAGAATGGTAGCATAACATCCTTTGCGGATGATACTGCGATAACTGTTGTAGCTGAAACGTGGTCTCAACTAGAAGCTAGAGCGCAACTCGCATTTAACACGGCACTAAACTGGCTCATTGATCACACCCTTACACTCAACACTTCTAAAACCAACTTCCTTACATATTCAATCAGTGCAGCCTCTCAACCACCCATCCCGATAACCTTAATAGCTCACTCTTGCAATAATCAATCCCAATCTCTTTGCAACTGTCCATCACTAACCTCTGTAGACCAAATAAAATATTTGGGTGTGACATTGGACAAAACTTTAAACTTTAAGTCCCATATAAACATTCTCACAGCCAGGGTTCGGAAACTTATATTCATATTTAAAACACTTCGGCAAATTGCTAATCTAGCTGTTATACGCAATGTATATTTTGCCTTGTGCCAATCTGTTGTCACATATTGCATCTCTTGTTGGGGTGGTGCTGCTAAAACGATCTTAAAACCATTGGAGATAGCACATAGAGCAGTATTAAAAGTTGCTACCTTTCGCCCCATCATTTTCCCTACTCGTGAATTATACCGTAAATGGAATATTCTAAACGTAAGACAACAGTTTATCATGCAAACAGTCCTCCTACAACATCAAAAAACGCCGTATAGGACAATCGATAAACGTAGAAAAGATTTAATTTGTACTGTTCCACGTCCACGTTCCGCTTTCATTAAAAGATTCTTTTATTTTCTTGGCCCTTCTTTGTATAATAAAATAAATAAACTTTGTCCAGTATACGGTTTAGCGCACTATAATTGTAAGAAAATGGTCTACTCATTTCTTTTAGACTACACATATGAAGAAACAGAAAAAATGCTTCTTTAAGGGTAAGTTATAACGAAGCATAATACACACAATATAATGTGTAACTCAGCAAACATACATTCATACACTGTACGCACAAGTAAACACGGCATCACACACTCACACGCGCGCGCACATACACACACACACACACACACACCCGCACACACACATACACGCACACACACACCCACACTCACGCTCATCCACACACACATGAAACACACGCACACATGAAATAGTTTTTATTTTTACATTTAGTTATACCATATATTTATAACAGCCAAATAGGTACATATGTACGTAAACAGTAAAATGCAAATCCTTGTAATCCAAGGGGGATTGGAACTGCCACTCCTTCATACAGGTTATTCAGTAACCTAGCTAGGAGATCAGAACCGCACCCACTAAAATTGTAGCAAATCTGTAATTTTACTATGTACAAATTATATACCCATGTACTGCAATACTTGAATGTGATCAATAAAGATTTATTTATTTATTTATTAAAATGTAGGTGGGTCAGCGACCGCTTTTGCTATGCCAAAACGCGCCAACTATACCTTCCTCTACCTAACTACTCTTTCTAACTTGCAGGCAGCATTTTGGTACCTACTAAGCACTAATAAATAATTTGTTTACATGCTACCATTGACATGGAAACATCACAATTAACCTATAAATAGATAAACAATAGTCATTGTTTTTATGCTTGGCAACAATGTGACTTGGCATGACATCTGCTAATGAAAGAAAAAAACAAAACATGTGAACATGAAACTACACTTCTGGACACATCTTTTGGCCCACCTTGTATTTTCAGTTTTGTTTGGTCCTAGCTAAAATTTTATATTAGGTCGAGCAAAAAGTTTTTATGCAGTTTTGAACCTGGCACATTCAAAATTTCATTCAATAGTCTTTTTTTGAATTTCGAATACAGAATTTAAAGAAACAAAAGACAATTTGGAGCCTGTTTGTTGATATCAAACAATCGAATACTAAGAAAACTTGGTTTTATTGGTTTACTTGGATTTAATTCTTGAAAAAGTGATTGATATCTTTGGTTTTGCAACAAACATTACTTATTCTTAACATTAAGGTGAGGTCCTATCAATAATCTATGGATACTTCACCTGAAGTCGCCGCCCAAGCTGTGGCACTTATTCAGGCCGGACACAGCCAAAGAAACGTGAGTGCTCAACTTAATTTCAGTCGATCTGCGGTCCGAAATGTTTATCGGAGGTACCTAGAGACTGGCGGTTTTGTTTGTCGCCAAGGAAGGCCACGATCTCGGGTCACAACTGAAAGGCAGGATCGATTCATCGTGACGACCAGCTTAAGAAATCGTCACCTTACCTCCATTGAGATACAAAACCAACTTCGCGACTTCCACGGAGTATCTGTGAGCGCTCGAACTGTTCGGAGAAGGTTAAAAGAACGCGATATGGTACCACACAAGCCAGCTAATGGCCCCAAACTAACGCGAGCCCACCGAACAGCGCGCCTTCATTTCGCACGCAGTCATTTAAATTGGACACAGCAAGATTGGAGCCGTGTACTCTTTTCTGATGAGTCTAAAATTGTCTTACATGGCAATGATGGAAGGAAGAAGGTCTACCGACGTAAGGGAGAGCGTTTCGCACAATGCTGCTTTGAAGAGAGGGTTGCTTATGGCGGTGGCTCATGGACTGTCTGGGGCGGTATATCCGCGAGCGGCAAAACTCGACTTGAGGTTGTTACAGGACCACGGCTGCCAACATTAAATGCTGAAAGGTACATTCGTGAGTGCTTAGAACCTCACGTGATACCATACGCGGACTATGTGGGCCCAAATTTCCTTTTTATGCATGATAATGCAAGAACCCATGCGGCCGGCATCGTCAGGCAATATCTTCGGGATGTGAACATCACAGTTATGGACTGGCCAGCCAGAAGCCCAGACATGAACCCCATTGAGCACATGTGGGACGAGCTAAAAAGACGTGTTAGGGCTCGTCAGCCAGTTGCCCAGACGATGCAGGAGTTGAAAACTGCCATAGAAGAGGAATGGGAGATGATCCCTCAAAATTTCATAGAGCGGTTGATAAACTCTATGCCTAATCGTATGAGAGCTGTGGTAGATGCCCATGGAGGCAACACGCGTTATTAAATTAAACCTTTATTTGATAAAACATGTTTTTTATTCAAAAATCAATTGCCTTTAACAAGGCGCATATCCGACTTGTTAGGCGTAGCTCCATGTCGTATGGTATTCTGAATTCAAATTTAAAACAATACGATCGAAAAAGATGGTAAAATGTTTAAAACTGCATCAACAGTTTTTGTTCAATCTAGCAATCATATTTCGGTAGGGGCCATCGAAACCTAAACTCTAAGGTGGGCCAATAGATGTGTCCAGAAGTGTATATTATCAGGAGCAACTTTGTATCGACTCGGGTTTCTGAAATTTATATAATTACGCCAAAAAATAAAACACAGGGACATGGCAGTGGTGGATATAGCTATATTATATAGTTAAAAAATATTTGGCCTAAGTATCATTAACCAGGGAGAAAACAGAGGAATACTTTAGTATGGAATGAACGCCAATGAAGGCCTCGCGCCTATTAGGGGCTCTGTTGATTTCAAAATTACCAAACTATAGTTACATAACTATTTCGGTTCGCAGAATTATTCAACCTTGAATCTCTGTTGCCGAAATTAAGGAATTTTCCTGAACTTTACCGGAACAATTTTTTAATATTTTTGGATCTTGTTGGACTTGAAGAACCAAAGAAGATTACAATCAGTCAGTAGGTTCACCGGCATACTCTGAGCGATCAGTTCCCGAATCATCTTGAGAGTGACCTTGCCCGTTCTTCTCCATAGGCACCTACTCCGTTTTGGGATGGGCAACCAACTAGCTTCATTTTTCAATATGACTGACTCCTTTGACAATTCAAACGTCCCTGGTAAATGGTTTAATTTAAATAAATACTTGAGTTTGACTTACTGCCTACTGGCTGTCTCTTCAATGATAGGTACTGTGAGGGCTCAAACCTCACAGTGGGAGGCTAGCTAATAAAATAACAAGGCAGTACACGGGTGGAATGGGGCTGAAACTCGCTTTAATAAAAGAATCAATTTAATTATAATTCACACTGCTTACCCAAGCCCTAGCTAAAATCTAACTGTCACCCTACAAAGAAAAACAAGGTTCGTTTTTCTGTATAGAGTAATTCGATTTTTGAATAATTGAATGTCAGCCAGTATAATATTGTCGAGGTTTGACCAAAGCATCAAACCTCTACATGAGCTACGCCCCCTTTGAATAAAAGGATTGTCGTAGTCCTTTTCCAAATAAGGCTTTTATTCAGTGCATGACATTTGATCATACAAACCAAACTTGCCTAATCCTACCAAGATTGTTACCTAACTCCGGGAAAGTCAAACATAGTGGGGAATTATACTTATAAGTACAGGCTAAGCTCTGGACAAACGAATCGCGAAAATCTAACACTATGTTAGGTGTCAGTCAACTTAACATTAATGTGTGCCAATGTGCATCCAAAATTACCGCATTTATCTTGTCTGAGCCCCGTAAAAAAAAACGGAGAAAAAAGAATGACGTGCCCCCTGCGATAACAATATGATGTGACAATTCACAACAGCCCAGAAGGGGTTAAAAAACTAAAGAACTCAACATCGTGATCCATTAATCCAACGGACAGCATAGAGCCAGAGGGGGAATGCGTCAGGAAGTTAAAATTCTACCGTAGAACCTGACTCGCATTCAATCCCTAGCAAGTTCAAAAAAAAATATCGCGTAAAATCAACACTGAACCCTCACTTATTACTACTGGTTCATATTGACCAAACTGTGGATCCTCAGATATAAACTGCATCAATTTTGTCAACTCGACACACTGCATGGATTATGTCCCGTCAGCAAAGCTGGTTACAACTCATACCAAAATCACCCCCCTATAAAGTTAATCATCGTTTCTCCCACGACTTTCAAACACGAACCCGAAATTGATTTAACAAAATGTTTCGTATTGTCATTAGTACATTTTCGTACTAATGACAATACTAGAGTAGTAGAGTTTCAACTCCAACATTAATTTCTCTGATATGCACGAAATTGATGCTCCAGTGACTATCAGCGCAGAATAGGCCTGTTTAGCTTTTGTTTATTGTTTTCTATAAGTAGTTTACCACTCCTGGACACAGCTTGCAACTATGTCTTGATTCAACATCTGTGTCCTTGGTCAGTGCTCGGTGGGCTGTGGGCTTCTTGTACTGGGGACAATCAGTGGTCTATGATTCCTGTTTGTATAATGGTATCTCGGCCGAAAATTATACCTCGGGGTATGGAACGTTTCAACATCCCTATGTTCGCTAGCTGAGCGCGGGGCAGTCCCAGCAGAAGGTGAAGGTGCAGGGCTAGACGATCTCAAAGCCATTGGTGATCTATGGCTATCTAGAGATGAGGGATGTTCAACTCTTACTTTAGATAAAATACCTTTAGGAGGTTGTATGGGTAAGCTCACCAATTCATGTTGAGCCTCTTCAAAAATATCTTTTAACTGCTCGAGTGTGGCTCGCATTTCAGCCTTTGAGAAATAAATCTTAGTACTCAATTTTAATTTATAACCGGTTGTGACCCCTTTGAAATTTTTTTTTAATAAAGATTTTCTCGTCCGTAATTCCTGCTTTAAGAGCAATATCTGCCAATGATGCAATTACGTCTTCATTGGCTTTTGACCTGCGCTATAAAATCTTTCTACATAATCCAAACTGGATGGGAATTCTGCCTTTAAGAGGTCGCAAATCCTTTTAAAGTCTACGTTTTCCGCGTAAACGTCTTTGTGGTATGCAAGCGCTGGACCTTGTCAGTAGGCTCCTAGTATAAGCACTAGACTGTTCTCTGGCTATTTGTTCATAGCCGCAATTTGACGAAACTGTGTAATGAAATCTTCGAATCAATGTGCACCCGTGCCTGAAAATTGTACTTGCGACACTTCGTTCGAATAACCACTTAACTGTTTTTTATGAGGGGAAGCTCCACTGCTCCTGAACTCGCTAGGCGTGCGATAGTGATGTGTCTGGTGGAATATCTTCTGCGTCAAACACTTATATTTCCTGAAACAGATTCCGTAGGCCGTATCGGCGCACTCCAATAACTTCGAGAGGTATGGCGGGCGTACGCGCGGTCGACTGCACCAAATGTGAGGACTCGAACCTCACAGTGGGAGGCTAGCTAACAACAGTTGTAGCTAGTGTTGTTGTTGTTGTTGTAGGCTAGTTGTAACAGTAATTTAAATGGTGTGCATAATAAAGAGTATTCTATTCTATTCTATTCTATTCTATTCTATTCTAGCTAATAAAACAACAAAGCAGTACACGGGTGGAATGGGGCTGAAGGCTGCTATATTAAAAGAATCAATTTAATTATAATATTCACACTGCTTATCGAAGCCGTAGCAAAAATCTATCTGTCACCCTATAAAGATAAACAAAGTTCGTTTTTCTTTCTAGAGTAATTCGAGATGTTTTAATAATTGAATGTCAGTCAATATAATATTGTCGAGGTTTGACCAAAGCATCAAACCTCTACAGTACCATTAAAATTGGGGTTACTATGATAACTACTTTCGACTTATGGAAAAACTAATTTTATTCGGTGTGTGAATAAGGTTTGTTGGTGTACCGGTTTCTGGGCATTTTTAAGGTAAGAAAATCTTTTGATGCCTCCAAAAATCTATACCTATAGATGTTTTCATAAGGCGAAAGTTGTTATCAAAGGGAACCCGTAGTATCAAAATAACCCCATTTTACAGAAAAACTATACTCGCATAGTCTTGAGACTCCTTAGTAGTCATCTGCGCTCTTAAGTATCATAATTCATTGTATCTACGCACTTCTATAAAATCTTTGATTAATTTTCTATTATTATTTACTAGCAGCGCCCTGCCGTTTCACCCGCGTAAGTCTCGAACCCGCAAGAATGTCCGGGTGGAAAGTATTCTGTGTTAATTCAGGTTATAAACTATCTGTGTGCCACATTTTATTAAAATCTGTTCAGTATTTTTTGCGAGAAAGAGTAACAAACATTCATCCATCCTCACAAACTTTTGCGTTTATACTATTAGTACGATCTTCTTCTTCTTCTTCTTCTTTGTATATGTAAAGTACCTTATTATTACTGATCGTAACTACTAAAACGCGCTGGTAAAGTAGCCACAGTTTATTATTTTACAACAAAAGCAAAATCGGTAGTGAAAAGACAAAATAGACACAAGAGTCAAGCCTGACAGTAAAAAAAAAAAATGATTTTAAAATAACATCAATGTTCCGAAAAGGTGGTATGCTGAAAATGAGTTCGATTCGCAACACATGTTATGGCTGACTGAGTTACAGACAGATATTACAGTCTTAACCAGACATTTGCCTGGTAGCAGCTGAATGGTAGGTAGGTTCCTGGTAGGCCGAGGATCGGGCTAAATGGCGTGCATTTGGTGAGGCCTATGTCCAGCAATGGACTGGTGCTCCTTAGAGGAACCCGATAGGTTTTTTTTAAACCAAAACCTTCAAAAGGAGGTACAAGTTTGTAAGTATGCAAGTAAAGTCACGGGCAACAACTAGCTAAAAATGATAATGTTATTTCGCTATTTATATCACGTTCAGATCATCGCAGAATTAATAATTATTTGTAATTATAATAGGATTTAATAAACAATGTCAATTGTAGATATTTTTATTGTTTACAAACGGAAGGTGTTATTGCGTTTTACTATTTTATTTGTGTATTTGTATTTTTACATAAACAAATAAAGTATTAGTAATTACTTGTTAATTTATAATAATTGTTTGAATCATTTTTATTTATACTTACTAGCGACCCGGCCCTGCTTGGCACGGTTTTTACGACTTGACAAAACATGAAGGTTTCTATATTACTTATATATAAAATAAATATTAATGTATTGTACATAAAAAACTTTCAAAATAAATTCTCTAAATAATAGTTAAAACCGCATCAAAATCCGTCGCGTAGTTTAGAAGAACAACGCGGCCACACAGACACGACACGAAAAGCGACTTTATTTTATATTATGTATAAATGCTCATTTCTGTTATTGTTTCAGCACTCAAGAGGTTTCTTCGGCTTATCCACTTCACACATTCCCTGGCCTAGTTTTTCTTAGTCTAATCTAAAGTCCACAGAATTTTAATTGAATTAAAATTAAAAGAAAAACAATCTTTTTAAAAACAAGCTTTTATTACTTGCTAATAAAAAGAACTAAAAAGTTAAAAATAATTTAAACCTGATAAGAAAAATACCATTATACGAGTATAGGTACCTACTTTGCAACCTTTAACGATAACATTGTTATTGCTTAAGAAAAATAATGATGGTGTAATATGCTAAATGTTCTATAATGATCCATCAAAATGTAACACGCTTTTATTTATAAAAAAAATGGGTAAAGTTAGAGATACAAGGTGTAAAGTTTTAGGGTTTAATAAAAATATTTAATTAGGTATGTACGTTAAGGGATTATTGTGACGTAGACGAATGGTATTTTTCTTATCAGGTTTAAATTATTTTTAACTTTTTAGTTGTTTTTATTAACAAGTAATAAAAGCTTGTTTTTAAAAAGTTTTTTATTTTATTTTAATTTTATTTTTAACTTTTTAGTATTTTTGATTCGAGACTGACTACGGCGTAGCTTTTAGGTAGTGTTTGAGAACTATTAAAGAATTAAATTAATTAGTTAATTTACCCCGAGAACTATTAAAGTAGTGTAGTAGCTTTTTTTTTTGTTCATGTTGTTCCCACGAGTATAGGACAAAAACGGTCCATCCCCCAGAGGTCAATTGTGGGGGGATAAGGTTTCAGTACAACAGGGTACACCCTGGTACCATGAGGCGCAACTTTAGCGATATGACATGTTTATACACCCTCATACCATTCAGCCCTCGGCACGTGCTCACCTTGGCATTGGTTCATCCATCTAATCCAACTAACCAAAGCCAGAATCCATATTCATAACAAACGGAACGAACGAACGAAGGAACTTATTTTCCCAAAGATAAGGTAGCATATTCACGTCCACTAAACCACCACCACCCATCAAAAACGGTCCACCCATCAAGACAAATCAAACTCGACGCGGTTATGTCGTTTAATTACTGAGTTCCTATGGCCATATTCCAGCTCCATCATCAGACCCTGGTTACCATCTAGCACCAAAGTACTCGTCAAGACGGATCAAACGAGTCCAAACTCGACGCGGTTATGTCGTTTAATTACTGAGTTCCTATGGCCATATTCCAGCTCCATCATCAGACCCTGGTTACCATCTAGCACCAAAGTACTCGTCAAGACGGATCAAACGAGTCCAAACTAGATGGGGTTGTGTCGTTTAACTACCGAGTTCCTATGGCCACCTTCCGGTTCCATCATCAGATCAGTTCCATGTCATAATAATTTTGCGTTGTCATCCGATTTACACATGCACGCTAAATTTCAGCTCAATAGGTAATCGGAAAGTGGATCAAATTCAACTTGCGAGACTACATTACAGACAAACAAGGATCGGGACAGGTGAAACTAAATAAAAGCTTGTAAATCAATCTGCCTAGCCTTTTCCCAACTATGTTGGGGTCGGCTTCCAGTCTAACCGGATGCAGCTGAATACTAGTATTTTACATGGAGCGACTGCCTATCTGACCTCCACAACCCAGTAACTGGGTACCTAATACGATACCCCTTAGTAAGACTGGTTGTCAGACTTTCGGGCTTCTGACGACTCATAACGACTGTCAAAAATCCACGAATGACAGCCGGGACCAACGGCTTAGCGTGCTTTCCGAGGCACGGAGGAGACTCGTTAAGTAAAGGTGGTCACCCATCCACTGACCAACCCCGGCAAGCATAGCTTAACCTGATGGATCAACCCGTGGGGCTGTTATTACTTAGCCACAAGCAAATAAAAGCTTGTAAAATATATTGAAATCGGGCAGTCACCGAGATTTACAATGTTGCGTCTTTGCTAATAAATTTCGAAGCTTACCTTTGTCTAAAAACAATTTTCATAGGTTTAAATTTACTTTCATATTAAAAACTTTTTTACAATAAAAAAAACAACCGACTTCCAAAAAAAAAAAACAGTACAAAGTGAAAAGTAACTTTAATTTCGGAAGTGGGGGGTAAAGTTTCTTGTTTTTTGGTCTCTTTTTTTAGGTTTTTGACGATTGAAGCTGAACTCAAAAACTATCAAGTAAAGTTAATAAAATGATGGAACCACCGCGCAAATTTCCTCTACCGAATGAAAAAAGAATTTTCAAAATCGGTCCACAGTTGACGAAAATATCAATGAACAAACAAAAAAAAAATACAGACGAACATTATAACCTCCTCTTTTTTTGAAGACGGTTAAAAAGTAACCAATATTTTAAATGAGTGGACAAGCGATCTGTATCTAAAAATAGTAACTGGGTATTTTAAATCCTTCAGGTACTGTTTGCCTTCTATGTTTAAAATAACTGTACATAAGTATGAAAATGCATTATTTCAGTCTTATACGACCTTTTCGTCTCGACTCGCGTTATTACAACAGTAAATTATCAAAGGACTGGATCTGAGTGAAATCCTCTGCATGCAATTAGCACAACAGCCGCTAAAAGCATCGGTTTATATCGTTACAATGCATTCGTGAAGGATTTTATCTTCACCGCAATCTGGGCCACTAAAATGTGCAGGTGCGACTGGCGGCTGAAAGGTTTAATTGAAAATTAAAGATAATTTAATTACATAAAAACATAATAAACTCACGGCTCCTTCCCATGGGGGTAGGCAGAAACTACAGAATGCCACCTGCTACGATCTTTATATACTCCATCTCGTCATAAACGCACGCCAGTTGCGAGTACTACGCACCTGACCTTTCTGCAGAACATCACCAATAAGGTGTGTTGAATGTATTTTATTAATAAATTATACGATAACAAGCCTAAGTGTTAACTTGATAAGTAAAGACAAAATAAAGTTAACTTTGCGTGGAATTTCTTATCGGCTTATCAGCTTACTTTTTTTTTAAATTTAATTTATTCTTTGTGTGCTTTCATACGAGCTTAAAATGTTTCAATTCTAGGCAAAAATTTTTCTCCGGATTTCTGAACGTAATGACTCTGTGTCTGTCCTTTTGTCCCAAAACTTTATCGTTATAAAATGTCAACAAGATGGCTTCTGTCCTTTTCGCTGAGTCACTCGTATCAGCTGTAGATTATCCTCCCTAAATGGAGACACTTAATTGAGAGAAACTGTTGCCTGTTTGTTTAACAGCCCGCGAGTCAATGCTTTTCCGGTGCAGACTCAAACTCAAACTCAAAGCATTTATTTCAATTAAACCAATTACAGGCACTTTTGAAGTGTCAAATAGTCGGTCTGTTAGTCAGAAAGTTGAAGCTGCCCATTCCAAAACGTAGAACAGAATTATCTAAAAAGAAAAAGAAAGAAAGAAAACACATTTATTTAGCACAGACTAAATTAAAAAGGCAAAACAAAAAAGTAAAAAAATAATAATAAAATTTAAAAATCTACATTTGCGATGCAACAACAACAAAAAATAATAAAAAAAAAATACAATGCAGGAAAGTGTGCCTCACGGCTGTGCCAAAAAGGCCCAGTTCAGCAAAAAAATGCAAGACAACTAGTGCCTGACGCTGGCTTTCAACTGGACCGAAGTGTGAGGTGACGGACGTAAAACAGAAGTAGTATCTGAAGTAGTTATTCTGTCAAGAGCTTGATGGGTGGTGCAATAAAAGAAGGATTACCAATTTATTGAAGGAAACACTTCTTTAGGCGAGTTGAGCGATTTTTGGTAGGGGGAAATCTTATGGGTTCGCGTCACCAAGTCACCGCGACAACGCGTTTCAGTTTTCTCTTCTGTTGACTGCCTATTCTTTATGAAACTCTCTTGTTATATTACCTACAGTACCGTTGTTACTATTAGTTATTATTCTTTATGACCACTATTTCAATCGTCAGAAAATTTAATAATCTAAACAATAGAAATAGCAAAAAGGCATTATTATAAACACACAAGCTGTCAAACTGCCATTATTTATTCCTCAGATAAAATCTGACCCTTAAAAAATTGGATACATACATAAAAACATGTCTTTTTGGCTTTATTCCCAATAAAGACATATGTCACTTACTTGAGAACAATATTAAAACATACATTTAAAGATTACAAAAAGCTCGTCATCAGTATTACAAGTTAAATAGTTGCCCATCCAATGCATTCATTTCTCAAGAAGTGATCGATCCGCAATTATGTGCTGGATAAGTTGAGTTTTGAATGACGTAGAGAAAAGAGTGTAGATTTCTTATACAGGACGGTAATTTATTATAGAGTTGTGCTCCCTCAAAAGTTTGCATTTTTTGCTATAGTTAGTTCTTGTTTTAGGTAAAACTAGCAAGCTCGTTCACCGTGTGCTGCGTTGACTAACTTGTTTATACTGGGGAGTGTTAAGCTTGAGTTAACGCTTCTGTTGAGAAAATAAATTCTTTTTCCTATGTGGGTAGGCAGAAACTACAGAACGCCATCTGCTACGATTCTTGCATAGGCACTCCTTTTAGTTCGGTCATACACGCACGCCAGTTGCTAGTAGTACTAACCACCTGACCTTTCTGAAGAACATCACCAATAAGATCACTGAATGTTCTTCTAGGACGTCCCTTCCACTCACATCTGGCTTGTAAATACCTTTAATTATTCACCTTTCACTTGTCATCTTAACATGACCAAACCATCTAAGCATACTCTTTTAAATTATTTATTTATTTTTTTATTTTTTTTTTATTTATTTATTTATTATTTTTTTTTATTAATTATTTTTTTTTTATTATTTTTTTTTTATTTTTTTTTTTATTATTTTCTTTTAAATTTTTGTTACTACATCTTTTTTTAAATCGCACCGTTGCCATATCACATCATTCTTCAGAAATCGGGTAATCTATTTTAAATGGTCATCTCACACTAGATGACTTCGTCTAGACATTAAGGTGAAATCCGAATAATAAAGTTTGTAAAACTCGACTTCAAACCAACACATAGCTCCTTAAACTAGAATTTAGTAGTAAAGGGATCACCTACCAGCGCCATTTTAGCACCCCTACCGTACACATGCGCTCGCGCCACGGGTGGCAGTGCGCACTCAATCGTGGTGTTTTTATTAAATTACCTTAATTACACCTCGGTTTACTGCTTAATAGTTAGGAAATGGTACTATCGTCCAGTAACGTTTACAAGTCACTATCTGGCTGTCCTAACAATTTCTCCTTATTTTTATTTTTTTACTATTGCTTCCTTTGGTTAAACGTTTACTGGTTCGTCTTTTACATGAGATAGGTACTGTACTTTTGCTGATTTGTTAAGTGGCTATGTTTTCTTGTTATGACAGTGATGTTTTTGTCAACTGTCAGTTTACCTAGGAAAATGTGACCTCTAATCAACATTACTTGCAAATGCATGCGGTTTCTTCTGGAATTACACGCAAGACAGAAATACCAACTATTTCACGAGATATAGAAAGTCAAATGACTGCCCAATATAATGTACCTTTCAGATTAAACTCAACACTGACTAATTCATCAACACCTTACGTACATTTCCACAATGTGTGGCACCAATCTTTGTTGAGACAATCACCATGTAGCTGTTTCCGGTTGATAATTAAAAACTAATTTGCAGTTACTGCCAACAAACGCCCATTAATAATGCTTGATTGTTACACCAATGTAATGCATTTACGGACAAAGGATGAAACATTACGCACTGGGTAAATGAACTTGCGAGCAGTGTCTTTTGTTAATAGAGGAAAACTGCGGAAAATTTTGAAATAACTATTTAGGTTTGTCATCTTGTTTGTCTATTTTGTCAAACTACCCTTTACGTAAGCGTTTTTCCTCACGTGATCAAATTTGGGAAATGAAAACGTATTGTTAATATCATCAAGTGATATTTCGCTGTCGCTTCATTTTAAAATTCTTCCCATAAAACTGATAAACTGATATGTAGGAGAATTTGAAAGTAACAAAAAAAAACTTTAGGAAAATTGATAGAAAAGTAATACAATCGTTTTTATCGACGATGACACATAGACAAATTAAAAAAAGGTTCGTTCAATTCCATGGCAAAAAAGAAAAAAGTATGTTTCCTTTCACAAAAAAAGTATTTAGACAAAAAGTACTTATACAAATAAATGCCTTTGCGTCGCTTGCAAAGATTCTCTTTGACATATTCTAAAATCCTTTGCATTATTACAAATAATTAATGTTTAAATTAATGGTGCCCATAATACAGGATATAGGAGTTTCGATACGTATAGGAAATTCAATACGTTTTAAAATTTTACTACAGAAAAGGTAAAAATGCAACGCAAGCCGCGAAAAAAATTTGCGATGTTTATTGACCCAGTGCAGTGTCTGTGAGAGTAGCACAAATTTGGTTTAAGCGTTTTCAATCCGGAAATTTTGATGTCAAAGATGAATGTCGCTCTGGTCGCCCTATTACGGATAAAATGGATGCCATTTTTGAAAAAGTGGAGCAAGATCGGCCTATCAGTAGTTACGACGTAGCTGAAGAACTGGGAATTGACCACAAAACAGTTTTGGCGCATTTGAAAAAAACTGGGTACACAAAAAAGCTCGATATTTGGGTACCTCACGAGCTTACTGAAAGAAACCTAATAAACCGTGTACTCATTTGTGATTCTTTATTACGACGTAATTAAACCGAACCATTTTTGAAGAAGCTGATAACTGGTGATGAAAAGTGGATCACGTAGGTTAACATCACGAGAGGACTGTCAAAACCACTTGTCGCGGTATTTTGATCAGAAGTCCCAAAATTTCTATAGCAATGGGATCATGTACCTACCTACAAGATGGCAAAAAGTTATCGAACAAAATCGTACCTACATACTTTAGATAAATGTAAATAATGTATATTAAAAAATGTTATGAATTTTCTTAAAAAATACGAAGAAACTTTTTCCCCAACCTATTATAATATAAACATCATCATCTTCCTGCCCTTATCCCATATTACTTGGGGTCGGCGCAACACGTTTTCTTCTTCCATTCTCCCCTGTCAACCGTCACGCTATCATTCACTCCCTTCTCTTTCATATCATTCCTCACACAATCCATCCATCTTTTCTTTGGCCTTCCTCTGCCTCTCCATCCATCAACATCTATATTCATCACTCTTTTAGTCACATGCGTTTCGTCTCTCCTCATTACATGCCCATACCAAGACAAACGATTTCCTTTCAACTTTTCTGTCACTGGCGCCACTTTCAAACTTCCTCTTATATATAAGAGGAAGTTTGAAAGTGGAGTGGATGGATGTGTGTGAAGAAAGTGAGAAATGAGTATACTCATTTCTCACTTTCTTCACACACATCCATTCACACACATCCATCATCCACATTCTTGTCACTCCACACATCCATCTCAACATTCTCATCTCCGCTGCATGCAATTTTTTTTCATCCGTCTTCTTCACTGTCCAGCATTCCGATCCATAAAGTACGACAGGCTTTATCACGGACTTGTAAATTTTCCCCTTCAACTTGAGGGGCATCCGTGGGTCGCAAGTTGTTCCTGTAACCTGTCGCCATTTCATCCATCCTGCGTTGATCCGGTGCGTTATGTCTCGGTCTACTTCGCCATCCCCTTGGACAAGCGACCCGAGGTACCGAAAGTCGGAGCAGATCGGTAAGGGCGTTCCGGCAAGAGATATGGGCACAGGACCGGAGAGTCCGCCAAAATCACAAAACAAATACTCTGTTTTGGTCCGACTTACTCTCAGGCCAACGGTCTCCAGTCTTTTCCACCACACCTCCAATCTGCTCTGGACCTCTAAGCCACTCTCGGCAACCAGCACAATGTCATCGGCGAACAGCATACACCAGGGAGCTTCTTCCTGGATATCCGAAGAAAGAGTATCCATTATCAGCACAAAGAGGTAAGGGCTGAGTGCAGACCCCTGGTGCAAGCCGACAGCCACATCGAAGCTGTCAGTAGTGCCCACTGTAGACCGGACTTGGGTACTGCATCGACTGTACATCGCGCGAATCAACTGCACATACTTCCCTGGTACACATTTTTCCTTAAGTGCCCACCACAAAACTTCACGAGGCACTCGGTCGTATGCCTTTTCGAGGTCAACAAATACCATGTGCAAGTTTTTATGCGCACCTCTGTATTTCTCGCACAGCTGGCGGATAGCAAAGATGGCATCTGCTGTTCCTCGACCAGGCATAAAACCGAATTGGTTTTGCGAAATTTCACTCTCTTCTCTTAGTCGCCTTTCAATAACTTTCTCCCAAGCCTTCATACTATGTGACATTAGCTTTATTCCTCTATAGTTGTTGCACTCCAGCACATCACCTTTGTTTTTAAAGATGGGCACCAGCGAACTGTTGCACCATTCGTCAGGTATGGCTTCTTCCAGCAACAACTTATTGAAGAATAAAGCTAACCACGTCCATCCATCTACCCGTAATAACTTCCATACTTCGACTGGTATTCCATCCGGACCTATTGCTTTACGATTCTTCATCCCATTAACTGCTATTCTCACGTCATCCATACTAATAATTCTCACTAACCCCTCATTTACTGGTTTATTCTCAAGCACACCACTCCAGTCATTCTCCTCATTCATCAGTCTTTCAAAATAGCCCTTCCACCTATCCTTCATTTTCTCATCATCCGAAAGAACTGTTCCAGTTTCATCCCTTATACACTTTATCTGACAGACATCCCTCGTCTTCCTCTCTCTAGCTCTAGCAAGCCGGTATAGATGTTTTTGGCCTGCTGGATTATCCAGTGTGTCATAAAGCTTGTCCTGGGCCTTTGCTCTCGCTATGGCTACAGCTTTCTTGGCTTTTTTCTTTAGAGCATCATACTCACTCTTTTTTTCTGCTTTCAAACTAACGTTCTCATTTTCTACACTCTGCCATTCCTTGAACTTTCTCTTCTTATCCCGTAACATATTCTGTATTTCTGTCGACCACCACCATGTATCCCTATCTATAGTACCCTTTCCTTTCGTCTCTCCCAAAATATATTTCGCTGTACTCCTAATATACCCCGCCATTTCATTCCAACATTCATTTACACTTCGATCGTTCATGTCCCCCATATCTATCATTTTATCCACCACTCGCTCTTTAAATTTCTTCGCACAATCATTCTTCTCCAGCATATTCCATTTTATTTTAGGGGGAGGTCGCTCTTTGTTTTTATTGGGCTTTATTTCTACGACCATTTCCATAACTAGGAGTCTGTGCTGTGCCACTAGGTCTTCTCCCGGTAGCACTTTGCAGTCTTTGATGTGTTTTAAGTTCTTGCGTCGTATTAGAAAGTAATCAATTTGGGTCTTATGACTGCCACTTTTATACGTAATTAGATGTCCATCGTTCTTCTGGAACCAAGTATTAGCTACTGCCAGGTCAAATGCGGTAGCGGATTGCAGCAATGTTTCTCCCTCGTTATTTAGGCTACCAAATCCCCATCCTCCATGCACTCTTTCATAAACCCCTCTCATTCTTCCCACATGCCCATTAAAATCACCTCCAACTATCAATTCTTCATGCACCGAAATGTTCATCAAAACTGTGTCAAAGTCATCACATCCTACCTGCGGTGCATACACACTAATTATATTCAGCATTACATGTTCTAACATAACTTTTACAACGATTAATCTATCATTAATTCTTTTTACCTCCATCACGCCTTCTTTCAAATTACTGTCTAACACTATTCCCACTCCATTTCTTTTCCCGTCACTTCCACAGTAGAAAAACTTGTATCCTTCACCGATTTCTCTTGCTTTCGTTCCTTTCAATTTTGTTTCTTGCAAACACGCCACATTTATTCGTCTTTTTTTAATACATCCGCTAACTCTCTGGCTCTTCCAGTCATCGTCCCAACATTCCAACTAGCATACCTCAATCTCACTTCCCGAGCTCGCTTCTTACGTTGCCCCCGCCCGGGATGGTGCAACAACCCTTGTCCACTTCCCGCAGGAGCCGGGTGCTGCCCCTGCGCGTCGCCTGTGGGGTACGCCCTAGCCCTATCGCGCATCATATCTTTACTTATCATGTTGCTTGAAGTTTTGGCAAAATTTTATAGTCGGCCGCCAGCCTGACACCAACCCTCCTTGGGAATGCTGATGGTTTACCCGCCATCGCGCGGGTGACCCAAAGTGCTATATGGTATGCACTGGGTCTTGAGCGCCCTTAGTTAAATAGTCGCCTCATACGACACCCACGGGACGAAATGGGGTGGTCCTATTCTTTCTCCGGGACCGACACAGATTCAGAACCTATTATAATATAAACATAACCTACAAATAACAAAATTATATCATTACATAACTAAAACTTTCTTAAATTAAAACATGGCGTTGAAAAATTCATCCGCATCGCTGTCGACTGGTATAATATACCCAAGAGCCTGGCGGCATTGCCACGTTTTATGGCAATGCTTAGACTTTGGCCAAGGTAAAAGCCAGTCCTTGGGTCACGGGAACTGTCAATCAGCCGTTTCGAGATATCCTTAAAGAAACTATGAGCACACGGCCCGAGGGTTTCAATCCCAAACGGCTCGAAAATACACATATAGTTACCAATATTATTATTATATTTACGCCGCTTGAGGGTTTCTACAGCCGCAGCAACGTAGCCAGCACAGCACGCCGAGCCAGGAAGATGCGCAAGAGTATCGACACGTTGCATCCCACACTAAAGGCCTCCACCTTCCATGGAAATAAAGACATGCCGTCCGGTCTCTTGCTATCTTCGCGTGCCAAGCCATTGGGTTCTAATAATCGCGCTAAGTGACCCGCACTTCGGCTGCAAGACAGGCCGCGGTGTCCGAGGCTGTTGACAACTTCGCCATAGTGAAGACGATGAGGAGAACAACATGGAGCTCCAAGTCGTAGGGAAATAGCGAGGCGGAAAGTAATGTCGTCGAACAAAGTGCCTATGTTCGACGACGGTTGTGCATGAAGCCATAGACCCAACTCCCACTTACCCACAGCCAGCAGGTGCGCACGCTCTGCAGTAGTAGCAGACGGTTCTGTACTACTCTGCAGAGTAGCTCATCCCACTGGTTTTGGAAAGCTGGATTATCGGGTAAATTTGAGTTCGGGCTAGCGAGTCTCCAGGGATCCATAGCCTCAGTGAAGCACGGCACATCTAAATTAAAGATAATTTAATAAATTATCTTTTAATGCATAATAAATTATTGATGCGTCTAATTTTATTATTGCTTGGTGGACGTACGATGCGTTGCGTGATCTCAGCACAGAACACGCAAGCTTACCACTCAAGGTCGTTGGCATTTATCTGCATCTTAAGAGATTCATACAGTAACAGTAACCTATTGCTAGGCATGTATTTAACCGAAACGGGATGCCCTCGCTTAGTTACTGCGACCAATTCGGCTCGCGAGTTGTTGGTCACAGTTCCAACCTAACCTAACACGTTTGGTCGGGGTACCTAGCATAGTTACTGCGATCAACTGTAAGAAAAGGCCGAAAGATAAAAAGAGGATCAATTATTAAAAGAAGTATGCAGAATTGGAAGCGCGCAAAGTTTTTTAGAGGTCCTTTAATTTAAAAAAATATCCATCATTAGTAGCTCAAGAAAATGTTTGACGCACCGTTAAAGATTTCCTCTATTGCTAAGTAATCTAAAAATGTTATACTTAAGTAATTCATCCTTACCGTCTATGGTGTTCCAATCCAATCTCAATGCAAAAGAAAAACGACGAATTCTATGATTTCCAGATTGACTCGGAAATCGAAATGCATTTTTTCTAAGATTGATGAGATTTTTAGTTCAATCTGACTTATTTTAACTTTCATGATTCGGGAAATGGGATTGAACGACTTTGAAGCAGATTAAGCTGTTTCTCGTATTTCTTCATAAAGTAATGCATGATCATGTCCTTCAGTTTCTTTATAAGTTATCTACATCTTTATCAATATTGAGGGGCACGGGTCACGGGGCTGTGGAGGTCAGATAGGCAGTCGCTCCATGTAAAATACTGGTATTCACTTGCATTCAGTGAGATTGAAAGCCGACCCCAACATAGTTGGGAAAAGGCTAGGCAGATGATGATATAAACTACTAATATTATACTTGAAGAGGTAAAAGAGTTGTGTTTGTATAAATCACTAAATGTATAGGGGCAAGGGGTAATCTCTGGAAGCAAGCTGACCCGATTACAAAAACTTTTTCACTGATAGAAAGCTACAGTATCCCTGAGTGCCATAGGATATGTTTTATGTTAAAACGAAACACTTCACGCGAACGAAGTCGCGGGCAGAAGCTACTACAATGTAATTAACAGGTACGCAGAGTTTTCGCTTTTTTCTAACATATTTCGATAAATAGATACGTTTTAGGTCAAGTGTAGTTTACCAAACCAAATAATTCGTAGCTTATTCATTGACGAAGTTTTACTTAAAAAAAATATGAACCAGCAATTCTCTATGAAATTTTGTCTAAAAATAAAACTCAATTTATTCAGCAACCTTTAAGCTCTGAACCTGGTTACCACTTAAAGGTCTTACAGCTTAATGCAAAAATGTCTATACATCCTAAAGCCACTCCACTAGAACAGCGCCCCAACCGAGCGAATAATACTTTAAAAGCGTAGACTATAAAAAACATGGAGAAGCAAACAGAGATATAAACGGTTGGGCCGCATTTACATACAAATGAGCCCGATGCGAAATTATTTCAGTCAACGGAGGCGGTGCAATGGCGGACTGGAAAAAATACGGGCAAGCGTGAGCATGATAAACTTGCCGGGGTTTCTTTGAGAATATAATCTTTAGCGTTATTACAATATTCAGTTTTAGTATTGTGAGGTGTCGAACCTCACAAGGGGCTGTAGCAACTCTACAATCAAAGAGGGATCTGCTTATTGAACTCTGATATAATATTAAATTATAAATACATATCTATACAACTAGCCTATCGGCCCGTGGCCGCCTGGCTTCTTGTTTGTCTCCTTTTCTATTTAAACATAGGAAAAAATATTGCGTATCTTCAAATCAATTTCAATGTAAAGATGAATTTCACTAACAAAATTTTTTTATTGCTTTTACTGACTGTTATTATTTCAAACTTATAATTTGACCTTAAGGTCAAATCTCTAAAGGTTTTAAGGTCTCTCTCTGCACAGAGATTAATAATTTATAGTTTCTAGAAAAGTTCCTAGTTCCTTCTAAAAAATGGCGTCTAACCACGGCCCTGCAGAACCCAAAAGCTGTATGCTCCTTTTTCACAGACCATTTGGTGTGAAACGGTCACTTCTCTATTTACTATGTTTGTTTTTGGAGGGACTACTTTATACTGTATCGATCTTTATTGCTTCCAATTCAATTTGTATAAGTGTATTGGTGAGTCGAAATGGGCGGGGTTCTGTTCACCGGTACGGTCAACCACACGTCGAAGGTACCATTTTGATTGCGACAGTGCGTTTTGATTGTTGCAGTAAGGATGGTTTTGTAGTATAAGTTTTACTTTGTACGTGCAGTTGATAGTAGATGCGATTGGAGCGTCCGAGTGAGGGATGATTCGGAATTGATGGGTGGGTGTGGTTTCACCTGTTTCTGTCTGAAACCCAACACTGCAGCAGTAGAGGGACTATTAACAGAGCTACTACTACTGTACTATGCTATACTGTTGTACGTTAAGCGCACTCTGAGTAAACAGAGCTATGAGGAAGATTTAATTTTTCCGAAAGGTGTCTCGCAGGACAACTAGAAGGTGACTCAGCTACTGAGTGGCTAGTCTTTTGCTACAGTATAAATGATTCTTATGCAGGGTGTATCAGACAGGTGTAGTCAAATTTAAGGGTATGGTATAGAGTATAGACCATTAAACTGAACAAATTTCTCCATGCGACCAACATCATAATCGAGAAAAACTAATCGGCCGTCCCATATATTTGGAAGAAGTAGCTAAGTAAAGAAGTTTTGTACGGGACAGCTGATATTTATTCTATATTAAGATGTTGGTCCTATGGAGAAAGTTGTTCAATTTGATGATCTGTACGTACCACATCCTCTAATTTGACCACTCCTTTCTGATACACACTGTATAACTGATCTGGCTGATGAGAACAAGAAGAAACAAAAAGTAGAAGCTCTTTTGAGTTTTTTACCTCGTATCGATTCTAGTATTACGAGTAGAAAGGTACGGTCAGTACTCTGCATTACCTGACCCCTCTTACAAATAAAAAGAGTGGAAGAGAGATCGGGTTATGTTGCTGAATACAGGCTTATTGACGTAAGGTGCGGAAGCCCCATCTAGACACAGACTATAATTATGAGAAGATGAAGAATTACGCAATTTAATTAATGATAAGTAATTTTTATTTGTTATTTTCAGGATATATTAGGTATTTACCTATGAAATTGCTGTTTTATATAAAAAAATATCAAACAATTTTTGTTTAAAGTAACATTGTCGAAGCACTTTTACCATTTTAATGAAAGTTCGTTGATGCCTCTGTAATAGAAATCCTGGGGACGGGAATCGATGAATTCTTTAAAGGCGTTTTTGACCTTCTCGTTGGATTTGAAATTTATCCCCGGGGCTCATCGTTGAGATCAAAATTTCCAGAACGGAAGTGCATCCTGCGCTCACTTGCGGATTCTTGTCCATACACGTCATTAATATTGCGTGCTGTCTGTGCTGCATTGGTGCCACGGCGGAACTCGTATTCGAAAATAGCGTGCTATTTAGATTTTTCCATGGTTACAGAAACATCGATATCAAAGAAAAATGGAACGGCGGGAAAACAAATGAACGACTGATTTTTTTTTAAATATCATGCTATATTATACAATTAATTTGAATTTGGAATTCTAAATAGAATGAAAGATATTGATCTTCACACCGGCGCCGGTATCAAAAATCGGCATATTCATAGGTAAAAGGCCTATTATATCCAGGAATTGGTCGATACAAATTGAACATCTTAAAACAATATTGCTATTCCAAGAAATAAAACTTTCAGTTAACATCATTGCCCAGTTATTTTATTAAGATTGTCAATAAAATAAGCGTGATTTAAAACATTGGTAAATTAGTATTCGAAAGGGACTTAACATATAATTCAATTAACATTGACACAAAGTTTGAAATTTTGATATACGGTATATTAAGAAACAGATAATAATAATTATTATTACTTATTCATCATCAACTAACAATATTATTATACTCATTATTGGGGACACAATTACAATATACAAACAAATACAGAAAAATAAATTTAATTAAATCAATAACAGTCGATAATTAATCTATAGTAATAATACAGTTTCAAAACTTACTTACTAGTAATAATAATAAAAGTTTCGAAAAAAAGCAACTTGATACAGTAACCGAAAATGCCAAATTCGTAAGGAGAGACCTGAGCCCTCCTATACCTATAACCTTACCATAACCTTTAACTCTGCCAGCCAACTCTACTGCATTAGCTGTGTCCGGGTATTTAAAAGCTAAATTCGGTTTACCGAGTCATACTACACGCTAGGAAATAATAATTTCAAAAGGTCGCCGTTATTGAAATTTATCTAATAAAGGACTATAAAATTTATTTAATAAAATCGAAGCTGGCAGTATCTAATTTTCCAACCCGGCTTTCTGAACTAGTTTTTAAAAAATTACTTGAAAATATCTCATGAATCTCATGAATATACATGTTGATGGATGGAGAGGCAGAGGAAGGCCAAAGAAAAGATGGATGGATTGTGTGAGGAATGATATGAAAGAGAAGCACGTTTTCTTCTTCCATTCTCCCCTGTGTTGAACAGGGGAGAATGGAAGAAGAAAACGTGTTGCGCCGACCTTGGGGTCGCAAGTCATCATCTTCCTGCCCTTATCCCATATTACTTGGGTAATATAGAATAAGGGCAGGAAGATGATGACTTGAGAATATCTCATGCCGAATGTCAGCCAGTCAGCGAATTGAGCTAATTGTTCGGTAAGTTAGTTTAGTTTAGTTTATTTATTAATAATTATCAAAATTACATGTCATTTAGTCATATCAATTACAAAATAGATTAATTAAGAAACATAATATAAAATAATAAAGATTAATTGAGAAAAAAAAATAATAATCCAATAAAATAATATAATCGTTTGTCAAAAAAAAAGACCACACAACTAATAATTAAATTAATTACCTAAAACCATTATTTTAGGTCATATAATACCTGGTCGGTTAGCCAGCCTTTAAGTTTAGCTTTGAAAGAATTGTCAGACGTTGCGCCTACAACTTCATCTGGTAGCCGATTGTATACCGATGGCCCCATGATATGAATCAACCTTCCAGATTTAGACAGGGTGTGTGAGTAGCCAGCTAATTCGTCTCTACCACGAGTACAGTAGTTATGCCTATCTCCGCGTCTACTGAATTCGTTTAAATTCTGCCTAACGTATACCGCCACCTGTAATATCACCATTGCGGGAACAGTCAATATTTACTACGAGTACCTACAATATTTTTCATTTATTTCTTCATTTTAGTATCACCACCCATAAAGGATTTGCACCCCATACTACTATTATGTATCTCTATAACCATAAACCTGTATAACTCCATTGCCTCTACCCAAACCATTTTAATCTATGACCACAACTGCCCCTTTAAACGCAGCCTCCAAATGGATTAAGCAATGATACCAACCACAAAGTAAACCTCGACTCAATTCCCATGCAAATCCCATTAGATTTTTAGTCTAACGGCTGGCGAGGCGAAATGTACGGCGGTATGCGTTGGCTTTCATGGAGTATGTTTGGTTTTAGTAAGTTTAGGGTAGATATTTTTAACTCTTCGTCCTTCTGCGCTCTCATTCCAATATAATAAAGGTTAGCGAAGAAATGTCTGTTCTGTAATAAATTTGTATCAGTCGTCATCTTAGTATTCAACGTAGCTTTTCTATTGTTATTTTTCACATGTCAACCATCGTCAAACCCGCACTGGGCCCGCGTGGTGGATTACTGCCTACTCCCTCTCACAGAGACGAGACCTGTATCCCAGCAGTGGAAACATTATTGGCTGGTTATTATTAAACATTCTCCGTCCTTTCCAGCCACTGCTAATATTTTTTAAACTCGGACTATCGCAATTGAAATTCTGGCAAATGCATCGCAAAAAACCATTGTAGGCATAATTTATTTTCTTGAAATTTTATTTCATTTTACCACGCCGCCATTCCACAAGTATCAAAATGACTGTAAAGGGCGGCAAACTCATACATTGTAGAACTTACAAAATACATCGCTCACACAACCAGTCCTTTAGATGATCCATTAAAGTACCGACCATCGAAACATTTTAATCTAATTTTCATTCCCTTACCTACTGGCCGAACACGATACATGACCACAAAATTAATCACTGACCACAGAGTAACACCTCGGTTTAGCCGCGCGGGTAATCGAGCTGTACGTTAGCTATGGTTATATGCTAGTCTGTGGTGGGTTTTAAATTTGGAATGTTACTTTTTTTATGTAATAGAGAATTATGTATTACAAAATTGAACGGGTAGGTTTATTTTTAAACTTTCAAAATGAAAATATACGTGCCCATTTGATAAATGTATCGAATTTTAAGTATCGCGAAATATAATTAAATTACTGGTAAAAACACTGCACTGCCCTAGAAATTAAGCAGTGCAGTGGGCAGTGCATCGTTTTTATATTGAAACATTTCCGCATATCGAACAAACATAATAGTATGTTTGTTCGTAACATCACGCTGATTTTCCATGAAGGGATAGGCAGACTGAGTAGAATACTTAATAATTATCTAGTATGAATGATATGAAGGAGAAGGGAGTGAATGATAGCGTGACGGTTGACAGGGGAGAATGGAAGAAGAAAACGTGTTGCGCCGACCACAAGTAATATGGGATAAGGGCAGGAAGATGATGATTCGATTGCAAGCTTAGTATAGATTTAGATATTTAGGATTATATAGATATTTAGGTTAATTAATCAATATGTTTCAGATAGCATAAGTAATCGTCCGCGTTTACTTATCGAAATTAAAAAACTAAGGGCCTTAGCACATGTCCGCCGCGAAACCGCGAAACAGCGAGACCGCATGATATTTCGCCGATGATCCGCTGATGTTCCGCTACTCGAGTAGTGGAACATCATGCGACTCAGTTTCTGCGGTTTCGCTGCTACGGTTTCGCGGCGCGGCGGTGTGCTAAGGGCCTAAAAGAAAAATACGAAAAAGTTTGGAATGTAAGGCAAACCCAGATTTAAATAGTAAGAAATCTCATAATCGAAATCAAACTTCAATCAATAAATCGACTCAGTCTATCGCAGTCCACTGCTGCATATGCCTCTCCCAGGCTGCGCCACAACACCCTGTCCTCCGCCTTCCGCATCCAGTCTGTCCCAGCCACCTTTTTAAGTTCGTCGGGAAATCAAACTTAAAGACTTAAAAATTAATTAATTTCCATACAACCCTTCCATAAATACATTTCCTGCGTCAACATTTTCATACGTCATATAAAAGTCTGTGACCGACCGATCCAACCGCCCGATGCGAGCGATAAATCAATTTATATCGCGAACGTTGGACATGGATTAGCATACGCAAATGACTCGCACATGCTCTGCTAGGCTGTGGTATCATCGTTTTTGGTGCATCTTTTTATTACGCTCTGATTTTATCTGTATAATGCAGCTTTAAAATTGTTTAATGAAGCTCTCTTTATAGAAACTTTTTTTTAAGTTAAGATTAATTTATTTCATAATGAACCCAATATGGATTGGCGAGACTCAGTAGAGTACATGAATAAAGTGGCATCATAGATAGAATGATTGATAAATAAAATCCTGCTCTTTTTAATGTTGATGGCAACAACGAAATGAAAACATTTTTTTACTACTAGCTTCTGCCCAGGACTTCATCCGCGTGAAGTTTCTTGTCCCCCTGACCCACCCGTCGCATTGCATCGCCCCTGCGCTATTACTTCGTTTTCGCTTAGCGTTCTTTCTGACTTTTTAGGGTTCCGTACCTCGAAAAGGAAAAATTGGAACCCTTATAAGATCTTTCATATTTCTGTCTGTATGTCCGTCTGTCACAGCTAATTTGCTCCGAATCTAAATTATCAATTAATTTAAAATTTGGTACTATATGAATTTCTGTGACCCAAACACGGATTTGTAAAGTAAATAAATGAATTTTGAATGTGGGGGTCACTTTTGGGGGCTAATATGGAAATTAAAAAAAAGTTTAGCACACTTTCCGTCTGACAATTATCATTACGGATCATAGTTGTCCTAATAAATAAATTTTGATTTGATATCAAATGAAAGGGTGACTGTGACGGTTTCAAATGGATATTTTAACTAATTTTAAAATCAATTATTTTAAAGTTTTTTAAGAAAATAGACGACAAATTGCCTTAAATAGAGAAAAAAGTTCTATACTACAGATTACAGGAAAATTTAGAAAAAAAGTAACATGGTTATTTTCTCCAAATTGTGCATACAAACTTACATTTGCAGTTGGAATGTATGGGAGAACATGTTTTCCAACTACAATGTTAAGTTTGTTATTGGGACAAATTCATCCCAACTACGCAACCCTTCATTGTGCGCGGTCCGACACGCACTTTGCCGGTTTTTTCTTTTTGCTCATCTCCTTAGGGTGGGTCGCAACGTGGTATTAAATATCATGATAACCTTCCACCAGAATTGGGCTGTCAAATGCAAAAAAAAATATTCAAATGCGACTGGTAGGTAGTTCCAAGAGATTAGCGCGTTCAAGCAAAAAACCGGTCAAGAGCGAGTCAGATAGCGCACCGAGGGTTCCGTTCCGATTTCTGAAAAAGTGTGCTACTTAAAGATATTGTTTTACTTTTCCTGTAATCTTTACATAAACTTCAATCACACAGAATAATTTCAGATTTCTCTCTATGCAAACTTCGGAGATAAGGGAATAAGCTTCGGGGTACGGAACGTTATTTTTTTACATTTTTCATCAAGAGTCGAAAACTATGCGGTCTAAAAAAAAAGAAGATTTTTTTTTGAGAGTTTGCAAACAGCTCTCTTTCATATGATACCCCACATGCCCTACTAGCCCCACTTCTAATTTTTAAGACCCCCTTTATGGCCCTGTTTCAAAAATATATATATATTATGAACACAAACGGGAAATTTACCATGTTTACTGTTTTATTACCTATGTGTTAGTGACCATGACAGTTAAAAAACTTATATATATATACAATGTGATAGGGGTGGGACTTCTAACCCGTTAAGGCTGAGTACTACATCTAATTTTATCGACAAAAAAAATAATATGGGGGGTTGAACCCCCTCCCCCTAAAAATTATGGCTATTTCAATATTTTTTTTAATGTACTACGGCGCGCTTGATACTTTATGTGATATCAAAGGTTGTATGCGTCGTAGAAACAAAAAAAAAACGACAAACTGTAGCTAATAACCTTGGCTAACTAATTAATTACTTTTTTCATATGTTTGATAATGTTTTGGTGAGAAAAAAAAATCATTTCTGAATTATTTTGACCGAAAAAATCGCTATTTTTCAATATTTTCACCAATTACTCAAAACTATGTCCCATAAAATTATGAATAATTTGCGCTCATTTAAAAGTATTTGAGTTATTCTTTCTAACGATACCAAAAACATCACCATAACATTACAATTTCAAGTATTAAGAACCATTAACCATATCATAACAAAAGCAGGTAACAAAACGAGGTATGCGAGCGGGTAAGAAAACTTACAACGTAATGTAACAGACAAGGATAGAAGATGACACCACATGCTGTGAGGTGTGCGAGAGGGTAAAAAAACGTACAATGTAATGTAACAGACAAGGAAAAAAGATAAATACACCACGTGCGGTAAAGCGGTTCTTGTCACCATTGTCGGGTATTATTAGTTGTTACAAATCTGTGACTGCTAACACACCTTGTTAAATTTCTTCTCGCGCTTTTCGTGGACAAGTTTCGCTATGGCTAATCGTCGTAATTATGACGAATATGTTGCGGATATTCATTTCGTATATGGTTTTTGCAATGGCAATGCCAGTGCAGCAGTGCGCGAGTACCGTAGAAGGTTTCCAAACCGACCCACACCGAGTTATCATACGTTTATTGATATTCACGCAAGATTGGCAAATTATGGTATAAGAAGACCAGCTCCAGAACGTGTTCGCGATCTACCAGTGGCAGCGGAAGAGGACGTGTTAGATCTCATACACAGAGATCCTAGATTAAGTTTGAGACGCCTTTCAAGGATGACGGGCCTGGGGTACTGGACTATTTCAAAAATATTACACCGAGAAGGATTACATCTTTTCCACTTCCGGAGAGCACAAGAAATAACAGGCCAAGATAATTACGCGCGGTGTGTTTTTTCCTCTTGGATAAATCGCAGAGTGCGTCGCAATCCCGATTTCCTTGCTAAGATTATGTGGACAGACGAAGCAAAATTCACAAGGCGAGGAATTACAAATTTTAGAAACCAACATTTATGGATGGCTGAAAATCCTCATGCTGTACGAACATCGACATTCCAACACGAGTTTTCAATAAATGTATGGGCTGCCATGATTGACGATATTTTAATAGGGCCCATTGAATTGCCAGAGAGATTAAATGGGCCTAGATTTCTGCATTTTCTGCAAAATGAATTTAACGAAGAACTCATGAGTTTGCCACTAAGCTATCGGCGCCACATGTGGCTACAATTAGACGGTGCTCCTGCTCATTTTGCCTTGAGTGTTCGCCAATATCTAAACGAAGTCTTCCCGAGATGGATTGGACGCGGCGGAACAGTTGCTTGGCCTCCACGTTCGCCCGATTTGACGCCTTGTGACTATCATCTTTGGGGATGGTTGAAGCAAAAAGTTTATTTCGTCGAGGTAAACACGAGAGAAGAGCTCCGGGAAAGAATTAGGATCGCCGCCGACGAACTTCGATCTGATCCCGCGGTATTAAGACGAACCACGCGACAAATGGCTATAAGAGCCACCGCCTGTTTACAAAACAGAGGAGAACACTTCGAACAGTTAATCAATTAATTTTAAGCATTAAAATGTTTTGTTTGATTGTATTTTTCAGTAGGTTTGATTTTAAATAAATGTAAAGTACATATGAGTATTACTGGTTTGATTTACAAATAATGTCAAGTATGAGTATTGAGCTTACACAGGGGAAACTATCAAACTACTTAGAATTGATGATGTTATGGTGATGTTTTTGGTATCGTTAGAAAGAATAACTCAAATACTTTTAAATGAGCGCAAATTATTAATAATTTTATGGGACATAGTTTTGAGTAATTCGTGAAAATATTGAAAAATAGCGATTTTTTCGGTCAAAATAATTCAGAAATGATTTTTTTTTCTCACCAAAACATTATCAAACATATGAAAAAAGTAATGAATTAGTTAGCCAAGGTTATTAGCTACAGTTTGTCGTTTTTTTTTTTGTTTCTACGACGCATACAACCTTTGATATCACATAAAGTATCAAGCGCGCCGTAGTACATTAAAAAAAATATTAAAATAGCCATAATTTTTAGGGGGAGGGGGTTCAACCCCCCATATTATTTTTTTAGTCGATAAAATTAGATGTAGTACTCAGCCTTAACGGGTTAGAAGTCCCACCCCTATCACATTGTATATTTCTTTCTTATTTGCAAAATAGTTGAGCAAACGTCATCTAAAACTGTTCCAAATTTCAAGTTGATAGTATTAGTAGTTCTTGAGATATCCAGCTGAGACAGACAGACTGAGTCGCACCATAAGGGTTCCTTTTTACCATTTGTGTACGGAACCCTAAAAACTAACTTTTTAGCGTTATTAATAGACAGAGATGGTAAGATTTCATGTTTAATTTCTAAGCACGAATAAAAGTCAAGGAGTTACATAATAAGACGTTCAAGTTTTGAGGTAACTACTATCGACTATAAACATAACAGTAAATTATTCTTTATTAAATTAGTATTGGCACTCTTACGACCAATGCAAAATTACAACGAAACTTTTCCTTTATTAAAATGTCTGCCATGAAAAACCATTCTAATAATAACAGAAAACATCAAACCCGCTAAAGTTAAACTTTCCAATTCAAATTCAAACTATAAAAGTTAAGTATAAGTCACGTTTAGGTGTTACATCTATTGTGGCAGTAGCCAAGCGTAATAAAAACAAACGTTTTTCTCTCAACGTGCACGGGACATTACCAGATAAAGGCGAAGTTCACTGCGCGGGAATTTTGTACGCGTTTGTACACCCACTACTTGCGACCCTGACGCACACATTGCAACACAAACTCGTATTTACGTGCATAGATCGCGAGATTCCTTCAATGTGTGCGTTTGGCTGCACTTTCAACAGATTTTGTCCCCTCTGTGTGTGTTTTCAGCGTACTTTTTCGTAAATGTATTGTATTTTTAAGTGAGCCTGTTATACTTTTCAAGCATTACAATGGACACGGCGAAACTGGTGTCATATTTTCTTGAATATGAGTCTCCAGTACAATACCGGTTTCCGAGACGGAGCTTCCGTCTTTGTGTTGTAATTTTTTATTGTTCTTGTTTTTATTTATTTATTGTGTTTGTGATTTTTGTTTGAGGTGGAGACTGTTTAGGGTGTATGTTGGTATGCTGAAGTGAAAATAAACGTCATAAAAGTTTAAGTGGTTTCCTTTATCTAGATCACGTTTGTCTCGTATTACCTACATAACTGGAAATTAAAGAAAGCCAGAAAAACTAAAACATTCATAAAACATTCATTAGCATTCTGCTAGAATAAGGCAATTTGTGAGAAGGCTAACACCATAATGTCCAAAAAATAGTGTTTAATCATAAAATCTGTTATTAAGAATTTATGGATCATAGTTAACCTAAGTTATCTCAAATAAAATTATTTTATCTTATTTTTATTTATTAAGTTTTTTCTAACCTATGTTCTTGTTGCCATTATTTCGTTTTTCCCACTATTTTTAGGGTTCCGTACCTCAAAAGGAAAGAACGGAACCCTTATAGGATCACTTCGTTGTCCGTCTGTCTGTCTGTCTGTCAGTCTGTCAAGACCCCTTTTCTCAGGAACGCGTTGAGGTATCATGTTGAAATTAATATCAAATACGTAGACCTATGGTCTTTTGTAGTCTTAAAAAACTCAAGCTTCTAAGTCAACGCAATAAAAACATATGGCCATTTATGCGGCATATTTTGATACTCGAAAGTAAATCAAAACCTATAGGGTACTTCCCGTTGTTCTAGAATCATGAAATTTGGCAAGAAGCAAGCTCTCACAACACAAATAAAGGAAACAGTCCGAAAATTGTTAATTTGTAATTCAATCATATAAAAAAAAAAACAACTCCGTCAGTCTGTCATGACCCTTTTTCTCAGGGACGCGTGGAAATATCAAGTTGACACTAATATCAAATTTGGCAAGAAGCAAGGTCTCACATCACAAATAAAGGAAAAAGTCTGAAAAATGTTAACTTGTTATTCTATCACATAAAAAAAACAAGTCTGTCAAGACCCTTTTTCTCAGGGACGCGTGGAGATATCAAGTTGAAATTAATACCAAATACATTTCTATGGTCTCTTGGAGTCCTAAAAAACTCAAGCTTCTAAGTCAACGCAATAAAAAAATACGGCCATTTTGCGACACATTTTGAAACTCGCAACTGTCGCAAGTAAATCAAAACCTATAGGGTACTTCCCGTTGACCTAGAACAATAAAATTTGGCAAGAAGCAAGGTCTCACATCACAAATAAAGGAAAAAGTCTGAAAAATGTTGACTTGTTATTCTATCACATAAAAAAAACAAGTCTGTCAAGACCCTTTTTCTCAGGGACGCGTGGAGATATCAAGTTGAAATTAATATCAAATCCGTAAATCTATGGTTCCTTAGAGTTTAAAAAAAATTAAGCTTGTAAGTCAACACAATAAAAACAACGGCCATTTATGTGACATATTTTGATACTCGAAAGTAAATTAAAACCTTTAAGGTACTTCCCGTTGTCCTAGAATCATTAACTTTGGCAAGAAACAAGCTCTCACAGAACAAATAAAAGAAAAAATCCGAAAATTGTTGCTTTGTAATTCTATCATATAAAAAAAAATCTACTCTCGTCAGTCTGTCATGACCCTTTTTCTCAGGGACGCGTTGAGATATCAAGTTGAAATTAATATCGAATTCGTAAATCTATAGTCCCTTAGAGTTCTAAAAAAAATCAAGCTTCTAAGTCAACGCAATAAAAAAATACGGCCATTTTGCGACACATTTTGATACTCGCAAGTCGCAATTGTCGCAAATAAATCTATAGTGTTTGATTTCATTATTTTATTATTCATTATTCTAGGTCCTAGAATAATGAAATTTGGCAAGAAGCAAGGTCTCTCAGCACAAGTAAAGGAAAAAGTCCGTAAATTGTTAATTTGTAGTTTTATGACATACAATTTTTTTTGGGATCCATTGTTAAGTTTGTTTTTGGGAAAATTCTTTTCAACTACGGAACCCTTCATTATTGTGTTTTCGACACGCACTTGGCCGGTTTTTTTTTTAATACTTACTATTACTTCTCCTTTTTATATAAAATATCAACATTGGTATTATCAATATCATTAATTATTTCATTTCAATAAAGATTTATATGGCCAAAGAATGTCCAATACCTCCATTGCCTCCGGGCGACAAAGTAGGTGATCCTCCTCCCCTGCTCCCACACTCGACTCTTCAACCGGCGGCGGCGACATCTTTGTTTTCAATTAATTAACGTGTGATAAAGAAGTTTTCATACCATATCTGGATACTAGTTAAATTTAAAATAGTAAAAACCCCGACACAAAACCCTCATTGTGTTTGCTACTCCATCATGAGATCCTGATTGCCATCTTTCTATAACCTATTAATTGAGACCATCAATTTCAATGAGCCTAAACCGATACTTCTGCTGTAAGTTGGTGAGGAAGTTGGGTATCCTGCAAATTCCAGGTAATGCTGCAGCATCAGTTCAAGGTTACTATGTTATTCTAATACCGATCATTGAAGAAACAGAAAACCAAATTTCTGAACCGTGGAAGATGCATCCATTCATCAACTAGAAAAGAGCTGATAATCCACAAACGGCTAAATAGATTTTCATGAATCGCTCAGAACGCTGTCGATCAAGACTCCTTTCAAACAAAAGAAAAATAAATCTACATCGGTTCAGTCGTTTGGGAGCTACGATGCCACAGACACGTCGGGGATTAAAAAAATTATCTCGTATAATAAATGCCAATTCCAAACTTGGTGATTATGGTAATGTTTCCTCGTGACTTTATAATTAGAAGGTCCATTTGCAGCAGTTGCTATTGGCATACCTACTAATAATGTTATCATGATATGATACATTTATGTACAGTTTAGATATCAATGTAGTAGCTGAAGAATTATTAGTTGCACTCTTCTGAAAAATTAAATTAAATATTTTTAAAATAAGCCTTTAGTGAGCGAAAGGTAGTAAATAATTCAGAGTAAAGATTCAGTAACCATTGAAGCACAGTATCATCACAGTCATCAACTATCACAGTTACACTCATACAATACTCAAAAATAAAAGATTTCAAGACGTTCGAACAGTCAGTTTTATATGTTCACATTCGTACGAACAAACAATTCCCGAGGGGCGAAGAAACAACGCGAACTAAGCTCCAAAGCTGACTTGCTTCGGTCAGGAATCGAACCCGGAACTCTTACCTCCCGCGGGCATTATTCGTTCCTAGTTTTGTACGTCCATTTTATTTTGTTTTAAACGGAAAAGAAACGAAATAAAGGCTGCTGTCTGGCGTTTTCATATCGAACGAGAATTTTAGAGGCACTTCAGTTGATTTCAGTTTCAGCGACTTTGAAAAGACGTCAAAAATATTTTATAGATATTGAATTCTTTTGTAAAATGTTGGTTGAAATATTTGTTCATGATTAACTACTTTTTAATTACTGTCCAATTTACTTCTTAGTTTATTATTAAAAGTGTCTTTTACATATCTCGGGCCCCTAGGGTAATGGTCCGGAACCTTTAGACGGTGTACGAGGGGCCAAAGCCAACTCGCAGAGGCCCCTTAGACAATTTTAAATGATGAGGAGGCACCAGCCGACGGTTATCCCTGTATGCATTATGCAAGTGCACCAAGGAGAACCCCCGGTTGGTGCAGGACTATTGCAGAACATGGAAATAAAACATATCGGGCTATGGCTTCTTAATAGTGGTTTGGGTACCTTGAACTATGGTACCCAACTACTATCCAATGTCCAATCAGCCTGACCAATGTTATGTAATTTAAGCAGATAAAATGGCAGGATGTCTTGCACACTCAATAATGGGCCCCCGGAAACGGTCGCTAACACATAGTGACGTATCGACAAGGGGGCAACATGTCCTGAGGTGCTTGAGGAGTGGAGAGGTATTCCACGGCTATCAGGACAATCCAGGAAGTACGGTCAAGATCCCTACCAGCATCTTACTGCAATACTTCTTTCCTCCGAGCACGTTTGCTCTTGCGAATCTCCAATCAAGCCAGCCAATTAAGCCAAGAAAAAGGCGGGAGCTCTGTTCATCGTCAGTGTTCACTCAGGCCGGGTAATAAAGGTAAGCCAGAGGTGAGAAAGAATACTTCTCCCGGGAGATAGGGTCCGCGGGGCCGCTAGTGCCCCACAGCTCGCCACATGTGGCCCCGCGGGGGTCAGTATCTCTCTTGGTCTGGTTCCTCACCCTAGACCTGTTTCGGCAAAGTAAACTCTGCCGGCACTGACTTATTATTTGTTATCTCTAGAATAAAAATTAAATGCTATTCTAAGAGAACTACTCACGTGTTGTGAGTCCTATGCTCAGGCGCATGGCCTATTGTACAATGTCGCAAAAAGCGAGTTCCTGGTCTTCAAGGCTGACGGTGGCAAATGCCCAGAATCCGTGCCCACAATAAGTTTGAACGGTACCGAACTTAAGCGGGTCCATCAATTTAAGTACCTGGGGCATTACGTAACTGACGGCCTTGATGACCAGGTGGATATTGAGCGCGAGCGTAGGGCGCTGGCGGTCCGATGTAATATGTTGGCACGCAGGTTTGCACGGTGTAGTGAACAAGTTAAAGTAACTCTTTTTAAAGCTTACTGCCAGGTATACTACACGTGCAGCCTGTGGACTAATTATACCCAGCGGGCCATCAGCGCCCTGCGAGTGCAATATAATAATGGTTTCAGGATGCTGTTGGGGCTACCCCGTTTCTGCAGTGCATCTGCTATGTTCGCGCAGAGTCACGTTGATGGCTTCCATGCCATCATTAGACAGAAATCTGCATCATTGCTCTGCAGAGTGCGAGCCAGCCCCAACTCCATCCTGAAAATCATAGCTGGGAGATATGACTCTTCGATAATGCATAGCATTATTAAGAGATGTATCTCTCAGAATAATCTTGTTGCTAAATAGTTATTTAATATTAAGCTTTACTAACATAGTCATAAGATTTCTGTGTACTAACCCACTATGGATGTTACTTGTCCGAATTAACGGTTATTTTATTTTTTTTTTTTTTTTTTTTTTTTTTTTTTTTTTTCGTAAGCGCATCGCTTCAGAACGGTTGGATCGATTTAGCAAAGTTTTGTTTTACGTTATAATCCGAGTCAAGTTCTTAATTTTCGAGATAAAACTGAAAGTGATTTTTTTCTAAAAGGTTGTAGCAGAAAAGTGTGGTCAAATTTAAGGGTGTGGTACAGACCATCAAACTGAACAACAATATCGTAATCGCGAAAAAAATATACACTACTGGACACATCTTTTGGCCCACCTTGTATTTTCAGTTTCGTTTGGTCCTAGCTAAAATTTTATATTAGGTCGAGCAAAAAGTTTTTATGCAGTTTTGAACCTGGCACATTCACAATTTCATTCAATAGTCTTTTTTTGAATTTCGAACACAGAATTTAAAGAAACAAAAGACAATTTGGAGCCTGTTTGTTGATATCAAACAATCGAATACTAAGAAAACTTGGTTTTATTGGTTTACTTGGATTTAATTCTTGAAAAAGTGATTGATATCTTTGGTCTTGCAACAAACATTACTTATTCTTAACATTAAGGTGAGGTTCTATCAATAATCTATGGATACTTCACCTGAAGTCGCCGCCCAAGCTGTGGCACTTATTCAGGCCGGACACAGCCAAAGAAACGTGAGTGCTCAACTTAATTTAAGTCGATCTGCGGTCCGAAATGTTTATCGGAGGTACCTAGAGACTGGCGGCTTTGTTCGTCGCCAAGGAAGGCCACGATCTCGGGTCACAACTGAAAGGCAGGATCGATTCATCGTGACGACCAGCTTGAGAAATCGTCACCTTACCTCCATTGAGATACAAAACCAACTTCGCGACTTCCACGGAGTATCTGTGAGCGCTCGAACTGTTCGGAGAAGGTTAAAAGAACGCGATATGGTACCACACAAGCCAGCTAATGGCCCCAAACTAACGCGAGCCCACCGAACAGCGCGCCTTCATTTCGCACGCAGTCATTTAAATTGGACACAGCAAGATTGGAGCCGTGTACTCTTTTCTGATGAGTCTAAAATTGTGTTACATGGCAATGATGGAAGGAAGAAGGTCTACCGACGTAAGGGAGAGCGTTTCGCACAATGCTGCTTTGAAGAGAGGGTTGCTTATGGCGGTGGCTCATGGACTGTCTGGGGCGGTATATCCGCGAGCGGCAAAACTCAACTTGAGGTTGTTACAGGACCACGGCTGCCAACATTAAATGCTGAAAGGTACATTCGTGAGTGCTTAGAACCTCACGTGATACCATACGCGGACTATGTGGGCCCAAATTTCCTTTTTATGCATGATAATGCAAGAGCCCATGCGGCCGGCATCGTCAGGGAATATCTTCGGGATGTGAACATCACAGTTATGGACTGACCAGCCAGAAGCCCAGACATGAACCCCATTGAGCACATGTGGGACGAGCTAAAACGACGTGTTAGGGCTCGTCAGCCAGTTGCCCAGACGATGCAGGAGTTAAAAACTGCCATAGAAGAGGAATGGGAGATGATCCCTCAAAATTTCATAGAGCGGTTGATAAACTCTATGCCTAATCGTATGAGAGCTGTGGTAGATGCCCATGGAGGCAACACGCGTTATTAAATTAAACCTTTATTTGATAAAACATGTTTTTTATTCAAAAATCAATTGCCTTTAACAAGGCGCATATCCGACTTGTTAGGCGTAGCTCCATGTCGTATGGTATTCTGAATTCAAATTTAAAACAATACGATCGAAAAAGATGGTAAAATGTATCAGGTTTAAAACTGCATCAACAGTTTTTGTTCAATCTAGCAATCATATTTCGGTAGGGGCCATCGAAACCTAAACTCTAAGGTGGGCCAATAGATGTGTCCAGAAGTGTAATTATCAACTGTCCCTTTCTTATATCTATGAACTGTCCCTTAGAAAACTTCAATACGTACTCGACGCAAATGTATGGAACGGCTGATTATTTTTTCGTGATTACGATGCTGGTCCCATGGAGAAAGTTGTTCAGTTTGATGGTCTGTGCTTCTGTTCTGTGGTCTGTACAGAGGCCAGCACATCAAGCTACCACCCCAATCTGTCAAATCCCATTTGAATTCATATTCAAAAAAAGACACCACAAAAAAAAAAAAAAAAACAAAAAAAATAATATATATATAATATAATAAATTTGACCACACTTTTCTGGTACACCCTGTTCAGATACCCTGTACAGATTGAAATTTTGAACAACGTCTGTCGGGTCATCTAGTTATTTATATCTGTAATTCATAATGTAGTGTACCTACATTAGAAAGAATATTCTATACTCTTTTTGCAATAAGATTAGATATTTAAACAAACCTTTTTTACAGTCCGTTTAACTGATTTCGGCTTTTATTGCGTTGGTGGCATGACAATTGGCAGCTGCAGTAAACAGTTGGTATTGTATCCACTTTTTTTCCTTTACCATCTTTAAGCCTACGGAATAGAAGTCAAAATCGGTTGAACGGACTATGTCTAATGATATTGCAAATGGAATATAATTATATTCTATATTGTTATTAGATAACTACCTTTTCTATAATACCTACATCAAATAATCGACTAACATTCAAGACCCTTTAAAGAAAAGAGTGGAAAAGTTAATTCAGTAGCATTCGTCAGCCACGCGAAAGCAGCTGTAACTTTCAGTTAGCGACACAAGCCGCCACTAACTACTATTTTAATCTGGCAAAGAGATTAGGTATTACGGACATCATTAAAAATATCTAACTATTGTTGTAATCCCTGCAAAGGTAAAGAGAATTTGTTTACACGTATTTCTATAATACCTAAACTACTCTATATCCTATGGTGTTTTTCCATCGATGTGGAAAGAGGCAAATAAATCACTCCTTTACCCAAAAAATCTAATCCTACTTCCTTTTCCGAATACCGTCCTATCTCCATCTTGCCTTTCCTCTCCAAAGTCCTAGAACGCCTTGTCCACAATCAGCTTAGTGCTTTTCTTTGTAAGAATAGTCTGCTGAATCCTTTCCAATCCGGTTTTCGTCCTGGTCACAGCACCGCTACAGCCTTAGTTAACGTCACTGATGACATACGGTTAGGCATGGAAGGAGGACATCTGACGGTTCTTGGATTACTGGATTTTAGTAACGCATTTAATACTGTCGATTTCGATATCCTGATTGCCATGCTTCGCTCGCTTAACATATCTCCAACGGCGATTGACTGGTTTCGTAGTTACCTGTATGGCCGTCGGCAACGTATATGCATAGAAGAGTTTTGCTCTTCCTGGTGTTACACTTCTGCCGGTGTACCTCAGGGTGGCGTTTTATCTCCTTTACTCTTCGCAATATTTATAAACTCTATTTCCAAAAAACTTCTTTCTTCCTACCACCTTTATGCAGATGATTTACAAATATATAGACAAGCTGCCCTTTCGGATTTGGCTGATGCAATTAATATCATAAACAAGGATTTGGGTTCGATTTGTGAGTGGAGTGAGGCACATGGGTTGCAAGTTAATCCATCGAAGACTCAGGTCATTGTTGTTGGCAGCTCAAGGATGACCCCCAAAATAGACTGGGCGCAGCTTCCCCAAGTTCAATTTAATGGAACTGTTATCCCAGTAAGCGAAAAGGTTAAGAACCTTGGAGTTTGGATCGACAAACATCTTTCTTGGGGTCCCCAGCTACAGGACGTAAGTCGCAAGATTTTTGCATCTGGTAAGTCCCTGAGACGATTGCGGAACTTTCTTCCAACTGCCACTAAAACTGCGCTTGCGCAATCCCTTTTACTTCCCATCCTTGACTACGCTGATGTCAGTTATCTCGATCTCACTGAGGCACAACTCGATAAACTTGAGCGACTTCAAAATTTTTGCATAAGATTTATATTTGGCCTGCGAAAATATGATCACATTTCTGAATTTCGTACAAAGCTCAAGTGGCTTCCTATACGTCTTCGCCGGAATTCACATATCTTGTTTCAGCTCTACAGTATTCTGTTCAATCCTACAACCCCATCTTATCTTAAAGAGCGTTTCAAGTTCCTTCATGACACACATAATAGATATCTGAGGTCATCGGAAAACTTGAGACTTGAGATGCCGATGCATTCCACCAGCTTTTATGACAAGTCTTTTACAGTTCAAGCAGTACGATTATGGAATGCCTTGCCAGTGTTGATAAGGCGAGCTCAAACTTTGGCCACTTTTAAAATTCTGGTAAAAAAACACTTCCTCTCTCTTTAAACGTCATTATTACATATATAGTTCCTTGCTCTTGTTTCATGTTTATTATTGTATAAGTATATATATATATAAATTTATTAATGTATGTATATGTTGTATATGTATATGGTACACCACGGACTACCTACAGAATTGTCTCTCCTTGTCCCCATACTCCATCCAAAGGTTGTCTGTAAAAGATCGCTTTTAGCGATAAGACCGCCCATTGTGTCACTCGTATGTAAAATTTCAACATTGTAAAATTGTAACAGTAATTTAAATGGTGTGCATAATAAAGAGTATTCTATTCTATTCTATTATAAGGCCGTGTCCACAATAGAGCAGGAGAAATAAAGCGAAGAATACATATGCCAGTAACTTGTACTATTTTAGAACTATGTAAGTAGCTTGCATACCAAAAAAAATACAATTTTATGTATCACAAACATGTATCACATACATCCTCAGATATCACATTCAGACATTCTCATCACCAACACAACTATCTTAATTCATACACCCACACTAACACACCTCATCACCATATACACACACCATCAGAATCACACACAACATACCATACTTGGTTATCTACTGTTTTTCTTTGTGTATAAACATTAGTTTTTTTTCTTTTGTGAATAATTAGTTTTTGTTTTTCCTTTTCTAGTAAATTACGAGTAGATTATTATGAAAATAAGAAATTTACTGTAACCATTTACTGTATTGTTGTTGTCTATTATATTTGTTTTTTGTTTATTGTTGTTTGCTTGTAGAGCAATAAATGTTAACGGAACGAAGGAGCCTGGATCTCGCGACACAGGCAATCCTAGTGTGAGTTCCAGGAATCAACGCAAGTGAATGTATTAAACTATAAAGTATTCATTATTACCAAAAGGAAAACGGAAACAAGGACGGCCCCGAGAAATCTTTCTCGGGGCCGTCCTTGTTTCCGTTTGGCCCGCTACTTTTTCGATCTCGTCGACCCATCAGAATTGGCCTGCAGCAGCACAGGACGGGAAAGAGTGGCAAGACAGGGAGGAGGCGTTTACCCAGAGAAGGGGTTCTTAATTAATTTATTTTAATTTATTTACTTTTTTTTAATAATTTTTTGTTTACTTTTTTTTTAAATTAAGGACTATAGAGGCTTTGCGAATCTCCACTCAAGCCAACCAATAAAGGCAAGAATGAGGTGGGAGCTCTGTTCCCGGAAGTGTTCACTCCAGCCTGTCAATAAAGGCAAGCCAGAGATGAGGAACAAGACTATTCCCGGGAGAGAGGGTTTGTAGGGTCGCTACTGCCCAACAGCTCGCCACATGCTGCCCTGCGGGTTTCTGTATCTCTCTTGGTCTGGCTTCTCACCCTAGACCTGTTTCGCCAAAGTGAACTCTACCGGCACAGACCCAGAGTTCGGAGCGCGCAAGCCCCACCACGACTTCAACGTAGAGATACGGCGGTGGGGTTATTATTATTATTCTTTATACCATTGTGATATAACAACTTCAGATTGCCTCTTTAGCCTAGTGGTCGTAAGCGCTACTGCTAATTAATAGGTGGTGGCGAGGCCTAAAACACAACACACACACACCTGGCAAAATGTTCCATAGGTGCCTCTGTCTAGTATCTTGTGGAAGCGCTCATGTGTAGTAAAAGTATTTTTTGTATTGATTTATTTTTAAGTAAGTTTATCAAATTGCGTGAAAATGGACTTGTGTAGCAACTAGCAATACAGTTTTACTGCCACATAACTTCGAAGACCTGTCACTGTTATTGTTTTTAACACCTGGCGGAAACAGAGGTGTCACAGGTTTATCGTGTGTAGTGTATGCCTGTGACATCGTAGCTCCCAAATGACTGAACCGATTTAGATTTTTTTTTTGTTTTGTTTGAAAGGTGACTCGATCGAGAATGTTCTAAGGCAATTTTTTTTATTTATTTATTTAAAATAGTAAACTAAAACTATTAAAAAACTAAAATATGGCGTCGAAAAATTCCTCCGCATTGCTGTCGACTGGTGAAGGGCCCAAGAGACTGGCGGCGTTGCCACGTTGTATGGCAATGCTTAGCTTCTGGCTTAGCTCTTGGGTCACGGGAAGTGTCAACCAGCCGTTTGGAGGTTTCTTAGCTATGATTCAAGAAAATCTATTCAGCCGTTTGAAGATTATCGGCTCTTTTCTAGTTGATGAATGGGAATACAGGCGTGATTTTATGTATCTTCTGATTGTTCACAAGTAATAAGAAATCAAGAACATCAAAGAACCCAGACGTATTCATCTCCAACTCAGTATATTATACATAGCAATTTTTTCGACCGTCCTAACTTCTCGACTCAAAAGCACTTTGTTTTACTTAAGCCAGGGTTAACTTAAACTTTAGCTATCAACTATTAGCATAAAGTTTACAAAGACGCTGCAAAGTATTAAAGTTTCCTTGAAATTGATAAGGCTCCTACTACCAGATTTTAACGTGGCTCTTTATAAATTTATTACCCAGAGATGAATCTCTTTCGCATATTATAAAAGTTTTTTGGCAAGTGTATGAGGATTTATTTAATGTGTTCTGGGATGGGAATGTTTTGGCTTTTTTTTAGGGTTCCGTACCTCAAAAGGAAAAATCGGATAACTTCGTTGTCCATCTGTCTGTCTACGTAGGTCTACGGTCCCTTGGAGCTTTAAAAAATCAAGCTTCTAAGTCAACGCAATAAAAAAATACACCCATCTCAGCGACTCATTTTGTTAAACGCAAATAAATTAAAACCTGTAAGGTCCCGTTGACTTAGAATTATGAAATTTGGCAAGAAGCAAGGCCTCATAGCGCATGTAGAGAAAAAAGTTCAAAAATCGATAATTTGTAGTTTTATCACATTTTTTTTTTGCGATTATAAACGAATTGGCAGTTGGAGTATTGACCGTGATGTATTTCGATGTAAAGGAGAACGTGTTTTTTAACTACGATGTTAAGTTTGTTTTTAGGATAAAAAATTATCCCAACTACGGAACCATTCATTGTGCGTGGTCAGACACGTAATTAGAAAAAAAAGAGGCACATTCGGCATTTCGACTTTGTTTCCGAGCGGGCGTGGCGATCGAATAGTACAGAATACTCTTGGTTTTATGTACAGTGTACACCATTATCAATTACTCTAAAAGCAATACAACCTAGTGCCATTGCGCAGTCATAACGCGGTATGTTTTGTTATAGTAGTATTGTGGTATACTCGTGAGGTGGGTGACAATGTTCTGAATAGCAGAGCAACTTGTGTTGAAACAGGTAAAAAATTGCTAATGCTGTAAATAGAAAAAGCATATATTTCATATACAAATATAGTAGGTAAAGTAAGAAATGAGAATCATCATTCTCCTGCCCTTGTCCCGATCTATTTGGGGTCGGCGCAACATCTCCCTTTTTTTCATACTTTTCTATTAGTCGTCATCTCGGTAGTCAGCCCCTTTCTAGCCATGTCATCTTTCACACAGTCCATCCATCGTTTCTGTGGTCTTCCCCTACTCTTATAGGCATCGACATTCGTACTCAAAACTTTCCTCACGACATTTTCCTCATTCCTGCGTATCACATGCCCATAATAAATACCTACTCGACGCAAATGTATGAATGAATGAATACTTTATTTGCCAGAATATAGGTAAGTACATTGATCATGGTAAAGTTATATGTAACTTTGTTTTGGTTTCACTATATTCGACTTTCTAGTCGTGCAAATTTTAAGTGACATTGTAAGTTACAATGTCAATACAATCAGTAACAATAATCAAATCAAAATAACAGTCTTCTTTCATTATTAGAATACAAATTAATATTAATTATTTATTAATTAATTTTCAGTCAAAATTTTGATTATACTGTTATACATAATTATGTTTATACAATATCCCTACGCAAGACGCAAACAAAAAAAAACTGTAATAATAAACTATAATAACTATGTCAAATGCAGCACATATAATGTCAAAAGGTTTATTCAATTTATAAAGTCAATAATACATTATTAATTATTTTTTAGTCAAAACTACTGTACTGTAATAATTATGTTTACCTATACGATTTACGCAAGACAAAAAAAAAAAAAAAAAAAAAATTGGACGGCTGATTATTTTTTCGCGATTAGATGTTGATGCCATGGAAAAAGTTGTTCGGTTTGATTGTCTATACCACATCCTTAAATTTGACGAGGATGCAAAACGACACGTTGAACGAGTATAATATAATTATAACTAATATTACTAATAAATGCTACTGCACTGCTATGCTTACTCTTATAGCCATCGATTTTATAGTAAGAAATGAGAACAACTTATTTAATTTTTTTTCTCAAATTTTCGAATCTTACGCTCAAAGTTAGATATAAATCTATCTATCTTCATTCTGTGTTTTATGTAAGGAAATGTTTAAATTTTGATGTTGTATTGTAGGTATAAGCTTTATGATAAACGTATAAAATAATAAATAGCAAAAGACAGACTAAGTGTATCTCCGCATGATTTGAGAACCGAACATCAAACGTTTAAACTTCACGATTGGACTTACCTTTTGCAAACACTTAAAAAGGAGCACGTCAACAATTTTGTAAACAAACACTCCTCCTATTTTTAAACCAACACAAAATTTGTTATCTTAGTCATAAACTCCGAAAGGGTAGGTTTATACCCTTTCTGGGCTAATCCACTGTTCCCATGGCAACAGCCCTTAAGGTTTGTAATGACCAATTAATTAAATCTCTCTCTTTAAGCCAAGACCCCGAAAAATAAGAAGGATCAAAGGGCTTTTAAAAAGTTTTGTCAGAATTAATTTTATATTTCTTAGCAATTACATAGAGGAAATCAATTTTGATGTGCCGTAAAGAGTTTTGTAGTTTGTATTTTTCACACTTTATTATCTTTTGAAGGGTGCAAAAGGTTCATTTAATTATATTTAAAACTTGAAAAATAAAAGATTTCTTTGAAAAAAGGTGCTTCACATTGATTTTTTTTTTCAGGCCACTTTTCAGTTAATTATGGCTTTTAAAAAGTTTTGTCAGAATTCATTTTATAAGTGCCGCCGTAATGAGTTTGGTAGTATGTATTTTTCACACTTCATTATCTTTTCAAGGGTGTGAAAGGTTAATTTAACCATATTTAAAACTTGACACTTCTATAAAAAAGGGATGCTTCATATTAAAATTGTTTCTTTCAGAGAGCTTATCAATAAATTATTGATTCTTGCTCTAGCTTTTTACTGTTTTATTTTGTGGTCCGTGTGTTGCTTGCTTCATTTTTTCTTGTCAACATTGATCCAACTTCAATTTCCTTTGTGTTACAGTAGATATATTTTATTTTTAGCAATCATTAAGGAAGAGTACCGACCCACGTTTTTACGTACTTACACAGGACAATTTTAAAGTTGCACAGATTATTTATTTTAGCATTAGTGTCAGCGCACAGAGGTCATTACAATTCTTAAAATTTTCATTTGTGTCACTTGCATGAAACGTGGATGACAAACGTTATTATATGAGATTACTTTTCATGATTTTCATTGCAATTTTCCATTATTTATTTCTTTTAATTTTTTCATAACGAATATTTGTCAAAAACAGTTCTTATTCACAGTAACTGCCAGCTCTTTATTAAGTCTATTAATTCCAGTTATTCATTTTCAATATTAGCTAAATAAGTAAGTAAAACTACTAGTACCTACTAGTAGTACTTAATGCTACCGGTGCTTAAGACTCTTCAAAGTAGGAATCTTCTAAGTCGCCATTTTATTTCCTTTCAAACCTTACACATCAGTAAATTTGAGGTTACCAACCTCAAAAACTTAGATTTTATATTCACCCATAATAATCCCTCTAAGTCTGTCTACCCCCTATCATTTTCAAGGCATGAAGAAAGGTATATTATAATGTAACATTATCTATGTGAAACATTTTAGTTATACGTGGTCGGTCATGTGTTACTAATGCTCCTCCAAAGTGCATGATACTCTTTGAACGCGACTCTACCTGGAGCGAATGCCGCTAGCTTTCTGCAAAACAATATTTAATGTAGGTTTCTGAATATACTTTAATAAAGATGGTATGGATAGAAACATAAGTTTTACAAACTTAAGAGGATTATGTTGTGAATAACAGGAGGCTATAATAACACGTCGTCGTCGTTCTTGGTTTTTAATAACACGTCTGTTGGAGTAGGTACTATGGAAGTTTGATGCTTTGATCAAGCCTTGACAATATAATACTGGCTGACATTCAATCATTCAAATATGGAATGTCTTCTATCAAGAAAACGATTCTCGTTTTTTTAATAGGAAGACAGGTAGATTCTGGTGAGGGCTCGGCGTAGAACCAATTTAGTTAAGGAGTCGGGTCGGTTAACGGGTTCGGGTCGGTTAACGGGTTCGGAGGTTCGGTTAACGGATAGGAAGTGGATGTAGTCGGTGTTGTAGGTGAAGATGTTGAGACAGGGTCTGAGGACATTTTGTGTTCTGTGTACCTTTCCAATATGCACATTCAGACCCCGCTTACCTTTAAAAAACCGTGCTTGGGTACACAGCGGACATCTCTCCAGGATGTTCAACGATGTTGAAGGTTGACAGGCACTACCTATCATCCACCGCATCGCTGCTGCCACTGAGCATTTATTAAAATTGATTTATACTTAATAACTTATACCTTAACGAAAATAATAACTATAACAAACTAAATTAATAAAAAAAAAACAGAAACGTCTATTTGACAATGTTGAAATTGTCACTGATGTCAATGATGACCGAAGCGGTGCAGTCGCGCCGGCGGCCTAGGGCGCCGCGCCGACGATGCATTTCGGCGCAACCCCTAATAACGAAGTGCCTCAGTTGGATATGTTGGTTAATTTATGGTAAGTCGGTATGGGTGGTCGATTTAGTGTGGTTGGTTGGTTTGGTATGTTAACCAAAAGATTTCAATAGAGTATACTGAAATACACCCGTTGCGAAGTAACGGAATTCTCCTAAAGATGGCGCTATCATATGTGAAGCAAGTCAACAGTATGTTAACATGGAACGCGCCCCGTGTTGACTGCGCATAAGTTGGTAGCACTGCTTGTCACTGTACAATAATTTTAAATTCAATATATTTGATAGACGTTTTTAGTTCACTTTATCGCTGGAAAATGATATTACTGAATATTTAATTGTTTCTAAACACACTGTCGGCTTCACCTAATCGTCTTACTCATTTTATTTCGAGATATTACTTTTAAAAAAATTCCCTTATTAAGTTAAGAAAATGCTTTTTTTTTTCTTATTAGTATTTTTTTTTAATTTATTTATTTACATACATACACTACCATTGCAGTATCCCAATTCGTTAATGCAGTTAATTTACAATTCATGCAATAATATAACATAAGACGTGTAACGTTGCCCTTGCAAACTCGCTCAGTGAACATGAGAAAAGATCTATTCTGTCTGCAACCAAAATTTTAATTTAAGCATTTAACATATACTTTTTTCAATTAATTAACACTACTCGTTTAGACATGATCTTCAGTATAAAATCATCATTAAAAGTCGGTTATCGTCGCCATATCACATTCACCGCAAAACAAAAACCCAAGAGAAAAGAATTACAAGGAAATAAAAATATGACTTGTTTTTCCATTTGTATGTTAAAATCATTATAATTAGTCCCCTCTTTGTTCAGACCGGCTTACACGCATAATTCCTAAGAAAAACACGCCGCTTCGCCAATTAGATGTGTTGAAGAACGGTAAAAATGTAATAATTTAATTTTAACAACATGTTCAGAGCATTATTGTTATAGGACCATCAAAAATGTAACGGAAACTTAAATATTTAAGTGAAGAACGAACAAAGGGCTTTGTTTTTTTAGTTTTGGAACGTTTTTTGTATGTCTGTTTATGAGCAGCATTTTTACTTATAAGTAATTTATTCAAAGGCTAATGTTGACCACTTCTTTTTAGGGTTCCGTACCTACCCGAAGGGTGCCAAATGGAACCCTATTACGAAGCCTCAGCTGTCCGTCCGTCCGCCTGTCTGTCAGCGGGCTGTATGTCATGATCCGTAATATAGGTCGACACTTGAAATTTTAACAGAAAGTGGATTTCTATTGCCGCCATAACAACAAATAATAAAAATTAAAATTGTTAAAAAAACTTTTTTACAAAAAAATACAACCGACTTCCAAAAACAACACTACAAAGTGAAAAATAACTTTAATTTCGGAAGTCGGTGTCTAGTTAAATGTATTTTCGTTTTTTGCCACCGACTTCCGAAATTAAAGTTATTTTTCACTTTGTAGTGTTGTTTTTGGAAGTCGGTTGTATTTTTATGTAAAAAAGTTTTTATTTTTCACTTTTTAGTTGTGTACCTACCCCACACAAATTCTAATACCACTATCTGCAAAACAAACTAGAACATCATCCATATAAAATTGTGGAAAAAATACGTATTATTGAAGCTAACTCAAAAACTACCGAAGCAAAGTTAATCAATTTTATATGGGACCAACTGTGATGTATACCCTCTCGAATAAAACAAAAAAAAAATCCAAATCGGTCCAGCCATCTTCGAGTAATCGGGGAACATACATAAAAAAAAAATAAAAAAAAAAAAAGGTTCCGACGAATTGAGAACCTCCTCCTTTTTGAAGTCGGTTAAAAATTAAAGGGGGTCCGATGAGGGTCTGAAGTATTTTAACCCTTCGTGTGCAAGTCCGACGCACACTTGACCGGTTTTTTTTTTATTTTCTTTCTGTACCTGATCAGCCTCGACGCCTTTGCGCACTGTCAGGCCACCACAGTCCCCTTATCCTATTCTTCCTATTTGCTTCGCTCGAGAGGTTTCACAGTGATGAAAATATTAGTAAACTTGCCATTGAATTTCACTCTGTGGAGTGCAATGTCATTGCGTACCTAGCAACTGGGTTGTGGAGGTCAGATAGGCAGTTGCTCCATGTAAGACTGGCATCCGACCCCAACATAGTTGAGAAAGAGCTAGGCAGATTGGAGTGCAGTGGTATGTTAAGCAGCTTATTTCCGCTGCAATGCCTCATACGATCTATCGGCAACATATATTTAATCATTGTATTGTGTCCGTCATCCACAGACAAGGTTGATAACTGTCGTGTGCCAAAATTAGACCGGATGTAATCATATCTACCATTGCTTTCCTTTTTTTTTTTTTAAATTGTTTCATTTTTTTATGAACCATTGTGGTCTGCAATAAAGTTTTTTATTATTTATTGTTATTTATTTATTAAAACCGGAACACGACAATATTCATTAATATAGAAAATTGTTGCACATATATGGGTGGTTGTGATAATACTTCTTTGGACGAGTCATTTTATACAGTGCTCTCAACATCATCATTTGCAGCCATGTTCTACCTACAGGGCTTGCATGCTTCCCTGATCTGTGTGTCTCAACCAATGATGTTTAATAATACGTCATTGGTCTCAACCAGGTCTCTTACCCCGCGATACCTACTGCTACAAAATAAAATAATTCTTAGAAAATCATGGTCCATACATAATTAGTAGTATTGTAGATTATAATAATAGGTCTTTATCAACGAAATTGCCGAGTTTTGATACCGGTTAGTGTTAAGATCAATATCTTTAATTCTATTTAGAATTCCAAATTCAAATTTAAAAAATCTGTTGTTCATTTGTTTTCCCGCCGTTCGATTTTTCTTTGATATCGATGTTTCTGTAACCATAGAAAAATCGAAATAATGCGCTATTTTAGAATACGAGTTCCGTTGTGGCACCAACGCAGCACAGACAGCACGCAATTAACGACGTTTATGGACAAGGTACCGCAAGTGAACGCACGGTGCGTTTTTGATTTGATCGCTTCCGCTCTGGAAATGATCTCAACAATGAGCCCCGGGGAAAAATTTCAAATCCAACAAGTGTGTAAAAAACGCTTTTAAAGAATTCATCGATTCCCGTCCCTAGGATTTCTATTGCAGAGGCATCAACAAACTTTCATTAAAATGGCAAAAGAACACAAACAATGTTTCTTTAAATGTTCGATATTTTCTATGTAAAACGACAATTTCATAGGTAAAGACCTAATATATTCACATCCTATTAATGACACAACTTTATAATATTCAAAAATTTTCAAGAAAACCAGCAAAAAAAACTTAACTTCACAAACAAAAGACTGTCATCGCAGGTGGGCCGGAAATCCTCAGAACATACAAATTCGGCTAAAGGCTATAAAAATTAGCCGACGCCATTTTAATTACACCTGGTTGCATATTTTATTTGTGACTGTGTGTGAATGGGGTACACGAATTGAGAATAATTTTGAGAATTTATTCGGGTGTGAAATCCCTCGATTTTTCGTACGGGTTATTAGTTTTATAACTGTGTTACTTTTTTATGTTGATAACTATTAATCTAGGTGTCAGAACGTGAAAGGTAAGTAGACATTGTGTTACTTATACGTTACTGCAGTGCATCAGGAATGTTTGCCGAAGCCCGTACGGATGGTTTCAATACCATCCTGCGAAAAAGAATTGCGTCCATCATGCGCAGAGTGCGTGGGAGCGTCAACAGTATTCTGAGGGTCGTTAGTGAGAAGCCGTGTTGCGCCATTATGGTGCATTGGGTGCATGTACCCGGTGCGTCAGGTGAGTGCAACCGGTACATGAATTAATTTTTTATTACATTTTACTAATATAGCTTATAAGATAGTGTGTTTTACTAACATCATATGGATCAAGGTCCGAAATAAAGTATTTTTATTATATTTTATTTTATTTATATGGATTGGACCTCATTTTAAAACTTTTTGGTCGCGCGCTCCTAATGATTTGGTTTTATGAATATTTTTTTAGACTATAACATGTTTGCTCATTAATTATTTTGCAAACATAGTTTCTGAGTTTTATTGTTTATAAGAAAAATAAAGTTTTTAAATAAATATTAGTTTTTATAGAAAAATTTAATTTGGTATAAATAAACATACCAATTCAATAATAATGTGTAAGGGCAAAAATATTTAACAATTCAAAAGATTTTTGAGACCAGATTCGTGTGCCGAACCGTAATGTTGCCATAAAAAATAATGGCTCTCTGTTTCGACTGCGTTTGACGTAACGATGTGACATGGAAAACGTATTTTCACGTATTTTTTTCGTATAATGAACCAACAAACCACAGAATGAAATTTTAATTTCATTTTCGCTGAATTACTTTTTTAATGAGTTCTTGCAGATGATGATTGGGTGTTCAATAATTAATGTGTTGTAATTAAATCGTTTTCATTTGTTTTCTGTTCCTTTTTCATTTTTTTTTTTACTTCATTCAAACTTGGCGTAGTCGAGACTGCATCAATATCTAGTAGCTGTTACCCACGACTTCGTCTGCTTTTTAAAAACAAATATTCAGGTTGAAAAGTAGCCTACGACCTGCTCAAGATCTTAGGCTATATACGTATCTAATTTCAAAACGATTGGTTCAGGATAGGAAAAAAAATATGGCGATATGAGGTAAAAAAAACGTAAACATTTAAAAAGTCTTTTTTTGGTTCTGTTGGTTGATTTTGATAAAATAAACGCTAATTGTTACTCACAATAGAGCTTCTTGTTTTTCAGTAATTTGATTTTGAATCCAATTATCGACAAACGACAAAAGTTACAAAAATTGATTTTTTACGTTCTGTTACTTATTTCTCGCGACTTTCAATACTTTTTTTGCAAAAACCTTTAATGTAAAGACACGGAAGGTTTACGACTTTATTGTATGTATAGATTAAACTTGCTTCCCGTGTGTCGGTGTGACCGCGTTGTTCGTCTAAACTACTCAACGCATTTTGAAGCGGTTTTCACCATGATTTAGTGACTTTATTCAGGAAGGTTTATATGTGTAATACATTAACATTAAACTACACAATGATCAGGAAATATTGATATTTTGTCAAGTCGTAAAAACCAGACGAAGCAGGAGCGGGTCGCTAGTTTTCTCTAAAAGAATAATGTGACTTCAGTAATATTTCAAGAGACGATACTTATCGTAATTTGTCGTAAGATTAAATTTCCTAACTTGTGATTTGCCTCTAATAACACCATGAGAACCTGAACAATGGCTTGTTATTCAGGCAATAAAATAAGGCAACATAAAATTAATCCTCCTCCTATAGAGGTAAATAAATTAACTATTTATTTCAGGCCACACAGGTCATACATAAATACCTTAACCTAAACATACATATTCGTATATAAAAAAAACTTGTGTTATAGCACTTCACTTGGCACTAGCTTGACTTTGTGCTGTCCTGTGGAACTTGGAACACCACGTCCTGCGGCCAAAAGTCTACAAGATGCATTCTTCACAAGCATGTAATAATATCACCAGCCTATTACAGTCCCTCTGCAGGGCAAAGGCCTCTTCTCAGACATTCTCTGTCTGCACGAGCATTAATCACCACGCTAGACGCAAGATGAGTGGCCCATTTCAGACTTTTATTAACACTAGCTGCGCCCTGCGGTTTTACCCGCGTAAACCGGTATAAAAAGTAGCCTATGTGTTAATCCAGGGTATAAGCTATCTACTTACGAACTCTATCTAAATCGGTCCAGCGGTTTGAGCGTGAAGAAGTAACAAACATACGAACACACACATTCACAAATCGCCTTTATAATATAGTCACAACCTCGTGCGTGAGAGGCCAGGCCTTAACCAAGCATGCAATAACAACATCCTAAAACAGAACGTAATTGCCACAAACCATCACCCCAATAATTTATGAGTTGCCTTGTATTTCCAACCTAATTTCGAACACCAAAACCCAAGATCCATAGCATCAAACATCCCTTATTTGTGCTCAAACTAATGGAATATTGGAATATCGAGTGCACATAATGCAGTGTAATGCGTTCCGTATACGTCCCGTGTACCTGTCGTATACGTGCTGGATACCTGTCGTGTACGAGCTGAACGCTCGGTGCATTAGTGCTGTGATGAAACTGTATTCGATATTAGATTTCTGGACTAATAAAAGTGATGTTAATGTATGAGAGATGGTTCAGAGATGTTTTTGGTAACTGTCTGGATATTATTTTAACGTATTGAGTAATTACCCTACACTTGTGGTAGACGTAACAAGTGGCATTATTCTTGCTACACTTTTTGGATTGGTTGAAAACGCAGATACTGAAAAAAAAATCACATTCAAATATCCATCTTTTTACGTAGGCTCTGTGTTTGACGCAATTGTTTGACGTTACAAAATTTGAGTTTAAATTCTACGAATCATGTATCATGCCTTTTTAAAAGACTGGCCTTAAGTAGGTGTAGGACCTAGCATTCATAACTTTATACATCTTTGTATCTTGTAATGTAGTGTCAACTTCCAGTGTCCTCATAAGATGCTTTTTGATGTGAAACATGTAACGTGGGCGGCGGGTCAGACCGACTGTTGACGCCAACAGTGGCGACGCCTCGCCACGCACTCGGTAATTCTGCGACTCTCTTGCAGAGTTACGAAATTAATTTTGGTATTAGATTAATATGTAATTTTTTTTTAAATAAGGAATATTTTTTTCATAAAAAATACTTATCTAAATATTTAGTTTTTGATTATGCCATATTTATTTCCTTTAATAAACCATCCTTTCATGCATTGAAAGTATTTTCTATACAAAATAGTTTCAATGTTCATATCTGCCTGGCGTCCCGCGACGGCACAATTTTATTTTTCTACTACCCACATGGGAATACTTACGTATGACGTAATATAGTCGAGCTACCTCACTCGTGCTACAAATTCGGCAGTTCTCCCTCCCGCACAGAGGGAGAGCTCTCTTCAGGTCGCTAATTAGTGTAACCTTAATTGAAGAGTGTCGCAGTTGACGATTGTTGTCATGTAATATTCGTATAACGAAAAAGATGCTTTATTTAAAATCTGTCTCTTTTGAAATGAAGCAGGTCTGATAAAACAACAAACTGCGATTAAAAACCCTTATACTCGTAATGTTAGTGACTGAAGAAATATGACATGTGTGTGAATTGGACACCTCAGCTGCATACCACTTAGGGGGGAGGACGGGTGTGGTGACACAACATTCATGATGATTTTTAACTGACGAAAAAAAGGAGGATGTTCTCAAGTAGACACGTATATTTATATGTTTTTTTTTATATACGCGTGGTCGTAAGTTTCTACTGAGAAGTCCGATTTAAAAAAAAAATTGTTTTCGAATTCGAGAGGGGTATACCTATAAAGTTGATCCCATATAAAATTTATTAACATTGCTTTGGTAGTTTTTGAGTTAGCTTCAATAATAAGTGTTTTTTCCCCACTTTTTATATATTATATAATATAATATAATATAATAAGTTTATTAGTAGGTACATAAACAAAAAAAACAACAACACAGCACATGGCATATGGAAACAGTGGGTTGTACTACCAAGTATAAAATCATAGTCAGCTTTCCGGGCTCCTAAACTAGGTACGTAGACCTGTATCTTAGGAGTCGGAAATTTTATATGGGTGATGTTCTAATTTCTTTTGCAGGTAGTGGTATTAGAATTTGTGTGCGGTAGGTACTACAACTAAAAAGTGAAAAATAAAAACCTTTTTACAAAAAAAATTCAACCGACTTCCAAAAACAACACTACAAAGTGAAAAATAAGTTTAATTTCGGAAGTCGGTGGCAAAAAACGAAAATACTATAACCAGACACCTACTTCCAAAATTAAAGTTATTTTTCACTTTGTAGTGTTGTTTTTGGAAGTCGGTTGCATTTTTTTGTAAAAAAAATTTATCTACAATGTAAATAATAAAAGGTGAAATGACATTGTTAATTATTATTAGCTTACTTGGTATTTACAGGACTGGAGACGCCATGAGGGGACACATGAAGATATACATATACAGTGACCATATTGGTGATGTTCTTCAGAAAGGTCAGGTGCGTAGTACTCGCAACCGGCGCGGCGTGTATGACCAGATGTATGAATGTAAACGAAGTGAAAGGAGTAACTATGTACTATATAAAGGTGTTAAAAAATTTACTCTAAAAATTTTAAGGTGTGAGACCACCGAATTGAATAATTGTTAGGTACTATTATGGGACCAACTTTGAAATAGCGGAAAAAACCAGCTATTCCGTACATTTTGACGAGATATGCAAACATAAAAATGTAGGCAACAGCAGATTTTTTTTCATGATTTAAATGTTGCTCCCATAGTAAAAATTATTCAGACCATCGAACTGAATAATTTTTCAAGTTTTTAGAGTTAATTTTTTACCGCCTTGTAAGGATCTTAGCAGGTAGCGTTCTGTAGCTTCTGCCTACCCCCGTGGGTAGAAGGCGTGAGTTTGTGTATATATGTGTTAGCTTTTAGCAAAACACATATTTATATATTTACCATTTTCAGAAAAAATTTTGTTAAAAAGCACCATATCTACCTACCCCTTTAGGGATAGTCGTCTCGTGTATAATATGCGTTAATATTTAATATATTTACAAATTACAATTATGTACAGGTTAAGTGTACGGATAAGTTCTCTGCTGAATGCAGTTCTAGTAATGCGTTAAGTTTGAGAGCGGCGGTGATACGCGAGAGATGGGGTGCTATCGATAGTTTTAATATTGATAATTTTTATTAATGTCATGTTGACGGTACAGACAACTTGTCTGCAATGCATTTCTTCTTTACTAAAACTATTCAACAGACAAGTGGTTGTTATCAACGTTAACGAGTGCTGCGATGATATGATGGGAAATGTCGATAAGTTTGATATCGATATTGTTCAATAGCATTTTGCCATATATGCTATGCTACCTCTTCACCTCTATTGGTAGTAGAGAATGCCAAAGGCAGTAATGCCAAAAGCAGTCTAACTTTGTACTTGCTCGTTATATGTATAAAGATTGAATCCTACTAATATTTTAAATGTGAAAGTTTGTATGTTTGGATGTTTGTTACTCAATCACGCAAAAACGGCTAAACGGATTTGGATGAAATTTTTTATATTGATAGTTTATAATCTGGATTAAGACATAGTATACTTTTCATCCCGGTAGAAGGTTCCCGTGGGATAATTTCCAACATACACGCGGGCGAAGCCGCTGGCAAAAGTTAGTTTCATATAAATAAATCAGACCGATATGTTTAATAATTAAGTGTCTTTATGCGTAAAATAGGAGTCGTAAGGAACACCACCAAAATCAAAAAAACAATCAGTTACGCCATATTTCTCGGGGTATTCTTACTTCGAATACTATTAGGTTTATTATTACCAACATCGTATACTCTCACATTCTATTCAGTCGAAGTAATATGATTCTCATATTAAAACAAAACACATCGAAAAAAAAAACTCAAAAATGTAGTTCTCTAAACTTTGTTACTGTTAAATGATCCCGGTAAATTCCTTGCGTTCACAACTTTTTACATTGCTATACAACCACCAACAACAACCAACAACAACCAATTTACAATAATATTTACAAAATCATTTGCAAATAATTATAGCATGACTTAAACCTACATGCATTACATTCAAATAAAATAAATCAAATAATACGAGGGTATGTCGAAAAGGTTTGAATTTGTCACTCACAAAGCATGCGCCACGCCTAAGCAGACAGTGTCCCAACATCTGCAGGCGCGCGCGCATTTAGTGTTAATTTGCTGCAGACACATAAATGTTGTTTTCGCACAAATATTAATATCAGCGTCAAGTCTATCGCTATCTATGTGACAAATTCACCACGGAATATTGGTATTGTAGTTTTCGTTACGCATCTATCACTTAGTTACAATTACTAATTTGATTTCTGTGATAAGTTTGTATCCGTTAATGAATTTCCATTGTTTTCACTTTAATTCCCGTTTCCCAGTTTTAAAACATGCCAGGAAAACGAAAATCAAATTGTCGCGACATTCCAAAAAAGCGAGAGCAATGAAGGTAGCCAGAAATCAAGAGACTTCTCCTCAAGCGGAACTGAGGAGGATTGAGCAAGCTAGGCGTCAAGCGGTTCTTAGAGCTGCCGAAACGCCGGAGCAGGCCGATCATCGACGCCAACATCACGTTCAGTATATGGCATCTCAGCGAGCTGCTGAGATGCTGGAACAATCTCAGGCATGGCTCCAGGAACAAGTTCAGCGGCAGGCCAGCTTGAGAGCTGCCGAAACATCGGAGCAGGCCGATCATCGACGCCAACATCACGCTCATTATGCGGCATCTCAGCGAGCTGCTGAGATGCCGGAACAAGCGCAGGCACGGCTAAAAACCAACTGTACTTATCGACATGCCCACAATGCCATATACTGCCATATATATTACATTCGAAACTCAATTTTGTTAGCCACTACGCTAAACGTGGTTTTACACCGGCGAAGCGTGGCGTGGCTGGATGCGATGGGCGAGAATTGAAATTACGCTTACTCTTTTACACAAAAAGATGACCATCGCTGTACCGCGCCGTCTCGCGATGGACAGCGCTTACCGGAGAGAGACCGTGCGGGTCCGCAATGACCGGTGCGAGATTCGTATATCCGTTTTATGAAGTAAACAAACACTCCATTCATCCTACTATCCTACTTCCTACTAATATTATAAATGTGAAAGTTTGTATGTTCGGATGTCTGTTACTCAGTCACGCAAAAACGGCAGAACGGATTTGGATGAAATTTGGCACACAGACAATTTATAACCAAGACTAACACAATGACATGATACTTTACATCCAGGTAGTAGGTTCCCGTGGGATAATTTCCGACATTCACGTGGGCGAAGCCGCGGGCAACAGCTAGTACAAATATAAATAAAATTTGACTACTGAAACCCCTGAACAAAATGTAGTACTTAATTAAAAGTAACTTTTAAACTACAACTAGACATATCATATAGTCTCTTAAATTTTCCTCTTGCTTAAGTCTGCAGCTCGTTTAAATTTGTGAATAGGCACACTATTATCACAATTGCTGTCACTACAGCAAAACAAACCCGTACAGTTATACCGACAACATAACATTATCCTTACGTGGCAGCACATCACTAGTACTTAATAGTAACTCGTCGTCTAACAGGGAACGTCTTTGCTCTCTTAAGACAATTTCCAGGAGTACGCGCCATTGCATCCAGTTTAAGTTCTTCGTTTGCCACTATTCTGAAACGAACGGACGAGGTGGATGCTAGATGGACTTTCACATAAAACTGTTTGTCTTAATGAGATTAGTCAATGAGCAAAAAGTATAAGCGGAGCTGTTGTCCAAGAAGTGTTGGTTATACGTACCCAATCATCATCATGCAGCCGAATGACGGCCACTGCTGAATATAGGCCTCTCCCTAGCATCTCCACAAGGACCGGTCCTACGCTTCGCTCATTCAGCACATGTAGATGTCCGCTACCTTCACCAGAACGTCCGCCTACTTTGTGGGGGGCCTATCCAAGCGGTACACGGCCAAATAGTACACGGCCAAAAGCGGTACGCGGTCAGAACTTTTCGGTCTCATCGGCTATCCGGTCTGTGCGCAATGTACCCACTGCTAAAGTTTGGTCCCATCCCCATCTGGTATTTTACTTTCATCATGGATGTGATGGTGATGATGGTGGTGATGGTGGTGGTGGATGGTGAATTTTTGACTTTCAAAAGTGCCTTTTATTAATCATTTTATTTCAGAATAAAAAACATTCCATACATTGTGAGTAAATAATACTTATACCTATGTTAGTACTTAAAAGTATTAATTGATTATATATTTATTCAATATTATTCACAATTCAAATAATTATTTAATGTTATGTCCCTATTTGAAATAAATGATTCAACTTTTGACTTTCTCTGAGTCCAAATTGTCTTTCATCTCTGACCTCCGACTGGCAATGACAGACCTTCTACCAGAATAAGTCACCTCCACATCTATACGACGCAATATCTACACTGGTTTTATCTTCCCCGCCACTAATACAATATTATAGTGAAGCTAACCGTTCCCACGCCATTCTGAGTATCCATTGATTCTTTATTGAAAATACTTTGTTATCGCACATCTAACTTGACACTGTTTTCCAGTCTCAAGTCGTGAGGATTATCGCTAGTGTGAAGAGGACTTTATAAGAGGAAAGAAGAGATTTAATTTTATTTGAATTGCTAAAGTTAAGCCGTTGGTCCCGGCTGTCATTCCTTGATCTTTGACAGTCTTTACGGGTCGTCGGAAAGTCTGACAATCAGTCATATCAAGAGGTCAGATAGGCAGTCGCTCCATGTAAAATACTGGTATTCATCTGCATCCGGTTAAGTCGGAAGCCGACCCAAACATAGTTGGCAAAAGGCTAGCAAATGATGATTGAGAAATGCCAAAGATAGAGTTTGTGTGAGAGAGTATGTTTGGGCCAGGATGCCAGTGAAATAAAAGGAAAATTAAACATTTTGGGTTGTGAAATCCAGACAAGCAGTCGCTCCATGTAAAATACTGGTATTCAGCTGCATCCCGTCAGACTGGATAAACGTCCCCAACGTAGTTGGGAAAACGCTAGGCAGGTGACATTCATTAGCTGTTGCGAGGTTATTAGCCATGGGGCCGAAGCGTTGGCAAGTCTAGGGGTCATCTGCCACCTGTGAAAGTATTATCATATCTGCCATTTCATCAGTCAGCTAGGTAATTAATTTTCAATACACTTCCTCGAAAACTGATTCATATCGCACTACGATTAGGTTCACAATGCAATGTATTTCACACGCGTGCGATTTTTCCAATACGCGTGCTGGAATAAAAATTGCCACAGATAACTTATACCTGTACTTAGTCCAAATTGGTTCAAATTCAAACCGTCTCGCGGCAGTTTCATTTTGGCACCGGTCCTCTCTATTCGGAGGTGAATGTTTTTTTTTTAATCTCGGCAAAGAGATATGCGTCTTTACGACGTTAATATTTTTTGAATATGTAAATAATGTTTATAAATAGAATATCATCAAAAACCATGATTATTATAAAAAAAACGTTTATGAACAAATTAACATTTATTTGTGTTCTAAACTCAAAAATATCCGAATTTTCTATTTTTCATATTAGGCTGTTTATCGGCTTTATACCTTTACTTCTCCTTCAACCTGGCGAAAGCAAAGCGCGGAAAGAAAAGAAAATTTAAATCATAGTTTCCTAATAATTCATGACAAAAATATTTTTCGTTATTTTAGTTTTACATTTGCAAAAGTGTATTGAAAAACGTGGTTACATACACGAGGACATTTGTTATTGCAGTTCTCAGCTCAAAAGCAACCTCGCCTACGGCTCGGGTGTTAATTCCGTCTCGAATGCAAATAACAAACACTCTCCACTTGTATCAAAATGTACTATTCATGTTTAAGATACCACATTAAAATAAATAAACTATGCTTTTAGATTTGGTTCTACAATGTTTTTTTTTTAAGATTTTTCTATATTTATACCTATTAGGTACTCAAAATTATTTTCTTCTTATTTCTTAAATAATATTTACGTTGGATGCAATCATTTAAAAAAAAACTAGTCAAGAGTGAGTCGGTCTCGCGCACCGAGAGTTCCGTTCTGATTTCTGAAAAGTGTGCTATTTAGAGACATCGTTTTATTTTTTCTGTAATCTTTACATAAACTTCTTAGAAAAGAATTTCAGATTTTTCTCTATGCAAACTTCGGAGATGTATTTTTTGAGGAATAGTATTTTTTTTTAGACTTTTTATCAAAAGTCGAAAATTACGCAGCCTAAAAAAAAGAAAAAAAAATGTTTGAGAATGTGCAAACAGCGCTCTTTTATATGATTCCCCACATGCCCTAGTAGCTCCACTCCGAATTATTAAGACCTCTTTTCAGTTCCTGTTGCAAAAAAAAACATATATTTATATTTCTTTCTTATTTGCAAACGTCATTTAAAACTGTTCCTTTCAATTAAACTTTTTAAACTTTCGCGATTTGCACACATTATAAACAAAACTGAGAACGGGTCTTCTCGCGATATTCCTTTTTACGAGGTAAAGAGGTACCTACTTGTTTCCCGACGTTTCGACCGCCTTGCAGCGATCGTGGTCACGGGAGGACTGATGACAGCTCAGCGACGTCTTCGTAAAGTGCGGGTATTGGCATCTACACTCACTTGGTCTTCACAATTTTTATTATTGTCACTGTCGGTACTTTTACACACAACACTAATTACGTCTACACACTGGCGGACCTCGTCGCACGACCGGCGTTGCTTGCATTTGCTAATGACTGGATTTCAAGTTGTAGGCAGTCGGTATCCATCCTCTCTGTTGAAATTTTTATATTTCCTGCTTTCAATCACGTACTATTCTGGAGTAATAGTAACGATCAGTGGAAAGAACCTGTGGCTTGTGTAGTTGAATCCAGTGGCATTTCGAAGTGCCTGTGTTCTCCGAAAGACGTAATTCCCCTTCAGACACTTGGCGTATACAAGGTGGATTGCAGCTGTGGTAGTTCATAGGGCAGACTAAACGAACAATCGCCGAAAGAATCAAGGAACATATTGCAGCTGTAAAAAAAACCGTCAAACCAACAAGTCCGCGATAGCTGAGCATTTGCTGGAGGCCGCTCCAAACCGCTGGATTCAACTCTCTTGATAATTTGGTCCATTTATCTTTTCCTCTCTTAACATATTAGGTTGGGGAAAAAGTCTTTTCGCATTATAGTATGTATGAACTTAAAATAAAATCTCTTTGGCTATACTATTTGTATCTGGCTGGTTTTGGTATCATTGAAAGTTTAAATTTTAAAGAACATAATTCCAAATTCAAATTAGGAAAATGTGTGATTTCCATTTGTTTTTCGTACTGTCAAGATGAGTGAATCTAATGAAGAAATTCGATACATTTTAAAATTTTACTACAAAAAAGGTAAAAATGCAACGCAAGCCGCGAAAAAAAATTTGCGATGTTTATGGACCCAGTGCAGTGTCTGTGAGAGTAGCAAAATTTGGTTTAAGCGTTTTCAATCCGGAAATTTTGATGTCAAAAATGCACGTTGCTCCGGTCGCTATTACGGATAAAATGGATGCCATTTTTGAGAAAGTGGAGCAAGATCGGCATATCAGTAGTTACGACGTAGCTGAAGAACTGGGAATTGACCACAAAACAGTTTTGGCGCATTTGAAAAAAACTGGGTACACAAAAAAGCTCGATATTCGGGTACCTCACGAGCTCACTGAAAGAAACCTGATGAACCGTGTACTCATTTGTGATTCTTTATTACGACGTAATGAAACCGAACCATTTTTGAAGAAGCTGATGACTGGTGATGAAAAGTGGATCACCTACGACAAGAACGTGCGAAAAAGGTCGTGGTCAAAGGCCGGTCATGCTTCACAGACTGTGGCGAAACCCGGGTTAACTAGCAACAAGGTGATGCTGTGTGTGTGGTGGGATTGGAAGGGCATTATTCATTATGAGCTGTTACCACCAGGCAGGACCATCGATTCTGAACTCTACTGGGAACAACTGGTGAGATTAAAGCAAGAAGTTGAGAGAAAGCGGCCGGAATTAATCAACAGAAGGGGTGTGGTTTTTCATCATGATAACGCTAGACCTCACACATCTTTAGCCACTCAACAAAAATTAAGAGAGTTTGGCTGGAAGGTGTTAATGCATCCGCCGTATAGTCCTGACCTTGCACCTTCAGATTTCCACCTGTTTCGGTCTTTTCAGAATTCTTTAGGCAGTGTCAGGTTAACATCACGAGAGGACTGCCAAAACCACTTGTCGCGGTATTTTGATCAGAAGTCCCAAAATTTCTATAGCAATGGGATCATGTCCCTACCAACAAGATGGCAAAAAGTTATCGAACAAAATGGTACCTACATACTTTAGGTAAATGTAAATAATGTATATTAAAAAATGTTTTGAATTTTCTTAAAAAATGCGAAGAAACTTTTTCCCCAACCTATTATGTCCTGTCCATCGCTATTTTTGTGTTCTACATATTTTTTTGCGTCTTTAAACTTAGATAAACTTTTTGTTTCTTTTAATCTTACTTTGCCTCTTCTCTTGACTCCAATTACACTTCTTTATAAACTACTTTGACAAACTTCATAATACCACAATTAATTTGCTTAAAATCAAATATACCAAATAACGGCTATTTTCCATTTTAGCCAACATTGAACAATCACATTCCTGTCATAACAGACTGCAGGTAATGAAAGTGAATAGTTTGGACACAGCCTAAAATTTTAATTAAAACAAACGCCCGATATCCATGGAGGTATTTCGTGTTAACATTTAGTCGCAGATTTTTCACCCAAAACAGAAAATAAGTGGTAGTGTGCGCTTGCGATTTTCTATCGCGAGAGATTTAGCCAACATTTCGAGGGACTGTCGCGTCGTGGGTAAATTTGATGTTCAAAGAGTGCTAATACGGAATAAATGACTTTATTTTTATTTTCATTTCCTCTGTTTCAAATCATTACTCTTAATAAATTTACGTATATATTTTTTTCTCGCACAATAAAGGATATTTAAGCAGTATTTGCTAAATAAATCACTTCCTTAATATCTCTTTAGGATATTAAAACTAGTTTCACATCCTCCTAATCTAGTTCAATAGTTTATCATAAGCAAAAGAAGATTAATCAGTCTATCAATTGATACTTATTTGGTTTAGTTGGATTCACCACTCCGTTAAAAAAATAATAAAGAGCAGTCTTACAAAGTAATGCATCCAATTTTAAATCAGTAACGTATCTACGCTGACTAAGCTTAATTAATGGCATAAATTGTCGACACAACATCGCAGTCTAATATTTTTTCCATGGAAGTCGCACGACAAATCTACAATGTGCGCCCGCACTTAAATATTTAAAATATTTTACAAGCGCGGTTTTGTTAGCCCCTCTGCACTCCTGCCCGTTGCCCCTCTGCACTCCTGCCCGTTGCCCCTCTGCACTCCTGCCCGTTGCCCCTCGGCACTCCTGCCCGTTGCCCCTCTGCACTCCTGCCCGTTGCCCCTCTGCCCTCCTGCCCGTTACGTAGTAATAGGAATTTTATTCAAATGTCAAACACAATTCAATAAACGCTCAGAAATTTGATTACATTCAGCTGTGTTGGCTTCGACAAATATTGCTGTATTTGTGCAAATATTTTAAACTAGTTTATTAGTTCCACTCTGGCCGAGATTTATATTGCTGTGTTTCACTATCATGCACAATAGTTTGACAATTGTGCGAAAATGGCAGAAATATTGCTACTTAAATCAGAGTACGTGCTAAGTAACATTTATTTATCACGGCTTCAGAGTCAGAGGCAAGATAGGCACTATCTACCAGATAAATAGTTTTATTATGGATCGTGAAACGACCCTTAGGAATATTTTGTTGTTAGTCGGCAAATATAGGCCTTCTCCAATATAAAAGTTTAACTGGAGAGGTTTACGGGACAATAATATAATGATATGATATCATTACCTATACAGGGTGTAAGTGTAAACAGTGACAATCTTTTAAGGGGTCATTGTACTCATCATTATGAACAACTTTTACTATGGGACTAAACCTGAAATCGCGAAAAAAATCAGCTGTTTATTACATTTTATGTTCGCATAATTCGTCAAAATGTAGGGAACAGCTGATTTTTTTTCGCGATTTCAGGATTGTTCCCCTAGTAAAATTTATTCATAATGATGAGTACAATGACCCCTTAAAAGATTGCCACTGTTTACACTTACACCCTGTATTATAGTAGGCCTATATCCTGAATATAGGCCTACCCCAAGCTCGCCACAACGACAGGTCCTGTAATTCTAGCAACCCATAATCATCATCTGTTTAGGTTTTTTCTCAACTATGTTGGGGTCGGCTTCCAGTCTAACCCAGGTGCAGCTGAAAACCAGTATCATTTACATAGAGTGACTGCCTATCTAACCTCCAAAAGCCAGTTACTGGGTAACACGATAATCTTGGTATGAATGGTTGTCAAACTTTCGAGCTTTTGATTCCAGCACCCCATAAGGTGACGTATATACTGCATTCACAATCAATTGCCACAGCCTTAGGCTGCGTTTCCACCAGAAATGAGCGAGGATGCGTAGCGAGGGATGTGTGTAAAACAAACCAATAACATCGCTTCATTTTCGTAGCTCGAGGTAAGCTAGTGCTCTTATTGGTTAGTTTTGCACACATCCCTCGCTACGCATCCTCGCTCATTTCTGGTGGAAACGCAGCCTAAACCGAACCTAACAACTAAACTCGGTGAGCACAATACTAATGTCGTTAATATTTAAAATGGCAATTGTAACGTTTCAATATGGTGTTTGAACTAAGTTTGACAATCGAACGCAATAGGCTTTGTGTGGAGCCCGCGGCTACGATACAGTTAAATACACCCTTTACATACATATTGACGTTTAGTCGCAAATGTGGTTGGAATTGTCGCGATGTACATATAAAGGGTGCCGGTAAATAATGGCTAACCTTGAAATAGCATATTGTCCTTATTTGGCTGCTCTAAAAAAAATCAAAAAAAATAATATAAGTGGTATCTAAGATTTTTTTTGGTAATTATTAGTACTTTAAAGAGAGTAAAAACCGACTTCAAAAACCTAAAACAGTTAAAATAACTTTCATAAGAAACTTAACAGCTTCTGAAGTCAGTGCCAAGCTAAGGTGCATTGAAGACTTCAAGACACCGACTTCAGAAGGTGTAAAATATATATAAAAGTTATTTTATTCGTTTTAGGTTTTTGAAGTCAGTTTTTACTTTTTTTAAAGTACACTTATTTATACATTTTTAGTAGAATATACAATTACGTAAGTCCAAGACGAACGAAAAGAAAAAATCATCAAAATCCACTTAGAAATACCGGACATACAGTACATTTATGCATATAACTTCGTACATAAGAATAATTACCTAATATATTATATACTAAAACCTTCTTGAAAGTATGTAGATTATGTTAGTGAAAGAATCATCAAAATATTGGTTCATTAGTTATTGAGAAAATCGCGGAAATACAAACATACATACACACATACATATACATACGAACGGGTTGAATACAGAACCTCCTTTTTTTAAGTCGGTTAAAATATATCTTTTTTACATTCTCCTTCACCACGATCACAAATGAATGAATTCCATCGGTTATTCGTTCTTCCGTTATGACATACGGTGCTGAAACGTGGACACTGACGGTCGGGCTGGTCCACAAATTCAAGGTCGCTCAGCGCGCTATGGAGCGGGCTATGCTCGGAGTTTCTTTGAAGGATAAAATCAGGAATGAACTTATCCGGAAAAGAACCGGAGTAACTGACATAGCTTTCAAAGTAAGCAAACTGAAGTGGCAGTGGGCTGGCCATGCTTGTCGAAGGACCGATGGCCGGTGGAGCAGACGAGTCCTAGAGTGGTGACCGCGTATCGGTAAGCGTAGTGTGGGACGCCCCCCAGCTAAATGGACCGATGACCTGAAGAAAGTGGCTGGGGCAGACTGGATGCGGAAGGCGGAGGACAGGGTGTTGTGGCGCAACCTTGGAGAGGCCTATGTCCAGCAGTGGACTGCGATTGGCTGAGTTGATTGATTAGTTCTTATAATATTGTACGTTGACTATGCCGACAGAGAGGCACTAAATAGTGTGAAAATGCACAGTATTGTTTTTCAAAAAATCGTATGTTAGATACTCGTTGGATTATATATTTTTTTGTATTTTATATAGAATGGCTATCAGGTCTATTATATGCTATTTCAAGGTTATCCATTCATTACCGGACAACCTGTATAATGTATACAGGGTGGGTCAAAAATCGTGGATCAAACGAAACATGGCGATAGTTGGCGTTATTCGCAGTAAAAAAAAAAAAAAAAATTGCTAAAAATAATTCAAAAGATAAGTAGGTAGGTAACCGTAAAAAGGTATCGAAAAAATTGCCAATACTCATAAATCATAGTACCCACTGCCATCACGCACAATGGTCCACATGAAGTAGGTACTAAGTGCGGAAACCAAATCCTTAACATAGAACATAGAACCCACTGCCATAAAAGCACTTTTTTAGTGATGATAATCAACTGAACACCGTTTATTGTTTAACTCATAATATCTTTTAAGGAGATCAAGTTAGGGTTCTGCCACAGATATATTTTTTCATGCAAATAACCCCAACTATCGCCCTGTTTAGTTTGATCCACGATTTTTGACCCAGTCTGATATATTGACGAATTTAGGAGCTTTTCATGATATTTCGGCTGTTTTGGTAGACAAAGGATGTGACGTCAAACGGCGCTGCCCTTCTTTGATGTTAGTGCTTTGAATTAGTGCAGGATAAAAAAAAAAAATCTCCATGTGTTACGAGGCAGATGGAGAAGCTTCCAACCAAAAAACTTCCTTGTATTGACGGAACATCACAAAAATATAACACCTCGCCTGTATTTCCCAAGTGAGTGTCCAGAGGTAGTACCTACAGCACGTTGACATTTCACCATCAATGTTTCATCAACCGGCCGCAAATCCGGGCTCCGGGCTGCTACTGAGAAATTTCTAATTGTGGGATCATTATCATATAAATATAATACTCGTACAGATGCGATATTAATTACAGTGTGCACCATGACTAACGCTCCGTGTATACGGAACATCAGCGAATGTTAATGATAGTTCTGTTAGTCACTCGTGTGTGTCATGCCTTACTTACTTCCATGGGAAAAATAATCAACTGCGCTTTCGCAATAGAAGATAGCTCATCAGCTCATCAGGTAAGTAAAGATTGTAAATATTGTAATACATTTTAACCTGATGAAAAAACAGGAGAAGCTCATGGCTAAGTAATAACAGCCGCACGGGTCGCTCCATCAAGCTACGCTTGCGGGGGTTAGTCCGTGGATGGGTGACCATCTTTACATAACGAGACTCCTCCGTGCCTCGGAAAGCACGTTAAGCCGTTGGTCCCGGCTGTCATTCGTGTATCTTTGACAGTCGTTACGGGTCGTCAGAAGTCCGAAAGTCTGAGAACCAGTCTTACCAAGGGGTATCGTGTTATCCAGTTACCTACTGGGTTGTGGAGGTCAGATAGACAGTCGCTCCATGTAAAATACTGGTATTCTGCTGCATCCGGTTAGACTGGAAGCCGACCCCAACATAGTTGGGAAAAGGCTAGGCAGATTGATTGATTGATTTGAAAAAAAAAAACAATCGCAATACGAAACTAATTTAATCTATGATACTTATTAGTCATTTTAACATCGTTATCGTTACAAAAAAAAAAAAATGAACGAAGAAATAAAAAAACCGGCCAAGTGCGTGTCGGAACACGCACAATGAAGCGTTCCGTAATTGAAAAGAATTTATGCCAATAAAAAAAGTGAAAACTGACTTCAAAAACCAAAAATGAATAAAATAACTTTCTTAAAAAACTTAACAGCTTCTGAAGTCGGTGCCAAGCTAAAGTGCATTGAAGAACTAAAGACACCGTCTTCAGAAGCTATTAAATGTTTTAAGAAAGTTATTTTATTCATTTTTGGTTTTTGAAGTTGGTTTTTACTTTTTTTTAAGTAAATTTATTTTTCCATTTTTAGTTGAATATTCAATTACATTTAATAAGTAAGCCCAAGACGAACGAAAAGAAGAATCATAAAAATGGGCTTAGAAATGCCGGAGATATAGTATATTTATGCATATAACTTTGTACATAAGACTAATTACATAATGTATTATCTACTAAATCCTTCCTAAAAGCATGTAGATCATGTCAGTGAAAGAATCATCAAAACTGGTTCATTAGTTTTTGAGAAAATCGCGGACCAACAAACATACATACTTACATACATACATACGGGTTGAATACAGAACCTCCTTTTTTTTGGAGTCGGTTTAAAACAAACTTATCAATGGATCTCAAAAAAAAAATTTTATGTCATAAAACTACAAATTAACAATTTTCGGACCTTTTCCTTTACTTGTACTGGAAGACCTTGCTTCTTGCCAAACATTATTCTAGGTCAACGGAAAGTACCCTATACGTTTTGATTTACTTGCGACAGTTGCGAGTTTCTAAAAGTGTCCCAAAATGGCCGTATTTTCTTATTGCGTTGACTTAGAAGCTTGATTTTTTCAGAACTTTAAGGGACTATAGACTTACGTATTCGATATTAATTTAAATTTGATATCTTCACGCGCCCTTGAGAAAAAGGATCTTGACAGACAGACAAACTTAATTTTTTTTTATGTGATAGAATTACAAATTAACGTTTTTCAGACTTTTTCCTTTATTTGTGCAGTAAGACCTTGCTTCTTGCCAAATTTCATTATTCTAGGTCAACGGGAAGTACCCTACAGGTTTTGATTTACTTGCGACAGTTGCGAGTATCAAAATGTGTCGTAAAATGGCCGTATTTTTTATTGCGTTGACTTAGAAGCTTGATTTTTCAGAACTCTAAAGGACCATAGGTTTACGTATTTGATATTAATTTCAACATGATATTTCCACGCGTCTCTGAGAAAAAGAGTCATGACAGACTGATAGATTTTTTTTTTTTTTTATATAATAGAATTACAAATTAACAATTTTCGGACTTTTTCCTTTATTTGTGCTGTGAGAGCTAGCTTCTTGCCAAATTTCATGATTCTAGGACAACGGGAAGTACCCTATAGGTTTTGATTTACTTGCCGAGTATCAAAATATGTCGCATAAATGGCCGTATGTTTTTATTGCGTTGACTTAGAAGCTTGAGTTTTTTAGGACTCCAAGAAAACATAGACTTACGTATTGGATATTAATTTCAATTTGATACCTCAACGCGTTCCTGAGAAAAAGGGTCTTGACAGACAGACAGACAGACAGCCAGACGGACAACGAAGTGATCCTATAAGGGTTCCGTTTTTTCCTTTTGAGGTACGGAACCCGGTCAAGTGCGTGTCGCACCACGCACAATAAAGGGTTCCATAGTTGAAAAGAATTTATCCCAAAAACCAACTTATGAGGCCGTACACGAAATTTTACCGTTTTCGCTGATTTACGTGATTTTACATTTTCAAAATTGTTAATTTGTAATTTTAACACATATAAAACTAATCCCAAAAAAAGTTTCGGACCCTTTATTGTGCGTGGTGCGACACGCACTTGGCCGGTTTTTATGCGATAAATTTACTAATTAACGATTTTAGAACTTTTTCCTTTACTTGTGCTTGTGCTTGTGTAGCTTGCTTCATGCCAAATTTTATTATTCTAAATCAACGGGCAGTACCCTATTAGGATTTGATTTTCTTGCGAATATCAAAATATGTCGCATAATGGCCGTAATTCTTTACTACGTTGACTTAGAAGCTTGATTTTTTTAGAGCTCCAAGGGAGACCTACTTATTTGATATTAATGTTAACTTGTTACCTCTATCCTGAGAAAAAGGTCTAAACAGACAACGAAGTGATCCTACGAGGGAGCCCTAAAAATACCTTAAAACTAGAAATAACAGAAACTATGCTTTTAATGCCAAAAGATTTAGATAGTTTTACTATTCCAAAGTAAGTAAGTACCCTAGGTATTACTAATCATTAACGCAAGTCGGTGCCAGATGCTTGAATTATCTTCACTGAGAGTGAGTATTAGATACAGTGCAACAGTAGCTAGATACGATTTTCCATTTATGTATCGATGTTCAATAAAAATATTCACTCTTTATTTGTACATCTTATCAAATTACAAGAACTGAAAACCGAAAATTGGAGTAAATAATCAAGTTAATTTTTGGACAGCTTTTACATAATACCACAAGCACGAACGAGCATAAATAAACTATAAGTGACAACAAACTCGCAATTCTCACATAAATTAAATTCACACCAGAATTTATATCATCACACAATCTAAGTAAATAAAATAAATAATCGCAGCCATTTTTCTCACACAGCTCATTACAACTCCTTATATGTATCTCACGGCCGCCACAAAGTCTGTCAAAGGTAGTCGCCATATTGGATCAGCCATTACAGAAAAAATGTGGACAAGGTGGAGTATCTTAATGTTGGTAGTTCCGCATACCCGGACTAGTAACGTAAGCTGTGACCATTTAAAGATAGGCCTAATTATGAAGGGATTTATTACGCTGAGACGTTCATTGAGAAAATGGATAAATTATTTTGCAAAAGTTAATAATTTATGGAATTTAAATTGTTGAGTACGTCCTGCTTGCTGCGATGAATTTTATTTTTCCCTTGAAGGTTGACGAAAACTAAAAAAATATCACTTGCTCTGAAACCAGTGCTTACTCCATGTCATAGACTTAAAGCCAGCGCACACTTGTGATTTTTAATTATGCGATAGTTTGATCGTTCTGGGAATCTGCACCATAATTGCGTAACACACCTATCGATCGGAATCTGAATCACTTTGAAGCAAATTGCTAATCCATTGTATCATTATGTTCGAAAAATTTGTCTTCTTAACACCGTAAATAACGCAATGAATGTTGTTGAAATTTCAAAATGAAACCGATTCCGATGGATGGAGTTATTGGCAGCGCGCGCATGTGTGTGTGTATTTTTGATCGGCGTACGATAGCGACTACAATGTGATTTTTAATCGACTATGTCATAGTCGATTAAAAATCACAAGTGCGCGGTGGCTTTAAAGAAAGAAAGCAAAGAAGTATTTATTTATGATATTACAGCCTAATTTACACAGCGCGACTTAATTGTCGATCGCCTAAACCATAAGTCGAAGCAATAATAAAAGTTGTACCATCTATATTCTGTACAGTGTTTAGACGATGCAAGTCATTTGTTGCTTCAATTTTATTGATGCAACAGGCAAGACACTTGCATCATATAAATGGGGATTAACAAAAAATAAAAATTAAGAAACAAAAAACGACAAGCTATGAATAACAGAAAACCTACATGAGGCCAAAAAGGTTACTATCTCAGCATTATTTAATTTTCATTCAGGACTAATTTCATGTTATTTTTTCCCATTTGTTAATTTACACTATAAGAATACTTACATTCCCAATATTTCAAAAAATTAAAGCTCCCTTCTCGCCAGACAGTAAATAATTTTACAATGTCTCAGGCGATGCCAATATTTTACCAGATATGTCAATTTTGTACGGTCCGCCATTATTAGCTTTAAAGAAAAGCTAAGAGAATTTAAAAGAATATTTTCAAAGACACTGCCCGCGCTGACACTGATAAACTCAGCGAACGGTTTCTTGAAAACTGCTATTACGATTATGATTTTATTTCTGTAAGTTTGTACACTGTTACACGTCAGTCATATCTATATCCGAAAAAAAAGATTATATCATAAAGAAATTCGAAAATCGTGTTAGTTACAGCATTTATAACTCAAGAAAGGCTGGACCGATTTTTATGATTTTTGTGTTTTAGAATTTGTCTTCGTCCGGAATAGGATAATAAGTATTAAAACAAGAATTTTCACAAAAAAAAAAAAATTGTAGAAAATTGATTTTCTCATACATGAAATGTGGACAGGGTAACATGTGTCGGGAATCTTTCATCCTATTTAGAATTCCAAATACAAATAAATTTTATAATATAGCAGGATATACATTCTGTTGTTCATTTGTTTTCCCGCCGTTCAATTTTTCTTTGATATCGATGTTTCTGTAACCATGGAAAAATCGAAATAGTGCGCTATTTTTAACCGACTTCAAAAAAGGAGGTTCTGCATTCGACCGTATGTATGTTTGTATATCCGCAATTTTCTCAAAAACTCATGAACCAATTTTGATGATTCTTTCACTAACGTGATTTACATACTTTCAGGAAGGTTTTAGTATATAATACACTTATTATTCTTATGTCCGAAGTTATATACATTTTATTGCATCTCCGGCATTTCTAAGCGGATTTTGATGATTCTTCTTTTCGTTCGTCTTGGGCTTATGTAATTGCATGTATATTTAACTAAAAATGTAAAAATAAATTTACTTTTTAAAAAGTAAAAACCGACTTCAAAAACGTAAAACGAATAAAATAACTTTCATAAAAAACTTAACAGCTTCTGAAGTCGGTGACTTCAATTCTTCAATGCATCATAACTTGGCACCGACTTCAGAAGCTGTTAATTTTTTTATGAAAGTTATTTTATTCGTTTTACGTTTTTGAAAAGTAAATTTTCGTCGTGGCACCAATGCAGCACAGACAGCACGCAATATTAACGACGTATATGGATAAGATACTGCAAGTGAACGCCCGGTACGGTTTTGGTTTGATCGCTCCCGTTCTGGAAATTTTGTTCTCTACTATGAGTCCCGGTGAAAAATTTCAAATCCAATGAGGTGGCGAAAAACGCCTTTAAAGAATCACCTTTCACACAGTCCATCCATCGTTTCTTTGATCTTCCCCTATTCTTACAGCCATCGACTTTTATACTCAAAACAATTTTTTATTCCGGTATTTTACTTATGTGTGTGTGTGTTATGTGATATAATTATTAATGTGAAACCAAGTTGGGCATATTTATTTCATATCTATGTTTATATCTTTATAATCTCTATGGTCCATACAAATCAAGTAAAGTAATATAGATACGGTAAGATTGCCTTACAAAAGGGTACGCCAATCTGACACTTATTAGCAAGAAATCATAGTTCAATTCTTAAAATATAAATTAAGTTTTCCTACACAATTCAAAATGTTCTCAGCTTGCACCTTCGGGAACTTCGCGCGTTTGCATTTAAATATTTATAGCTAAGACAGGACAACTTGTGTCGGGTCAGCTAGTTTTTTATAAAAACTGGATGAGGTCTGGGTTCCCTATCTGACTACTCTGAGAAGAAAGGCCGAAACAAACTCAGAGATTACAGTCTATTTTAAAGTCCAGACATAATCTTGGTCGGATCATGTGAAGACCACGTAGATTGGTGTCTTATATGGTGTTTTGAGGGAAGAAATACAAAGATTGAGTGGATCTGTCCAGTCAGTGCATGCATTTGTCAGTATTCGTGCAGCTCAACTCAGAACTTAAGGAGCTTAACGGTTCGACGAACAATAACAAATAAGGGACATTTGGGTAGGCCGCATAGAGGAGAGAGGTGTTTTACAATAGTTGGACCTATAACCTGTTGCTGGATTGTGGAATGCAAATAAATTATAGAGTATTGACCTATGATATGCTTTAAAAATTATGCTGTACTCGTATAATTTGATGAAAACAGCTGTAAATGATATATTTATTTATTTATTTTTTAAACTTTTCGCACTTAAAATGTACAAAGGCAGACTTAATGCCTTAGGCATTCTCTACCATATATACCATCTATATATATTAAGCCAGTCTAAAGAATATCGCTAATTTACCTAAAACTACGGTTTCCTAGAAGAGCGTTGGCCGCCATATAACGGCCGCAGTGACGGCTGACATGAAAATGATAGCAGCGGGGTTTGACTTTACGATGTCAAAAAAATGTTCTTTAGAAAAACACGTCAACTTGTCATAAATAACGTTTCAGTTACGTCATTCGTCGGTAAATTGGGGTGGATATGTGGTGGCCACCGCAGTGTTAGGCCCGGCGCCCACTGCTGGCTCGGCATGGCAAGGGATTATTGTAATACAGATGATTTCGAATCTTATTTAACACTGTTAACACTCACATTTCATTGATACGTCACAGCCTGCTTTGGCGTCCTTCGGCACGCTTTTCGGCACATTCGCCATGCCGTGGCATCCCGAAATATGAACGCTAAGCTTGACAAATTAAGATCTCAAATCATTTGCGCTTACTAAAATCCCTTCCTATGCCCGAGCCGTCAGTGGCCCGCTCTTAGGTAACACTACCTTTTTATATTTTTATACTGCTAGCTTTGAACTTAATAGTTATGGTTATTTCCACATAAATAAGTAAGAAGATAAGAGTGAGTGGTCCATGCATTATATTTTGTATTTATGCTTAGGTGCAAGCAGGAAAACATACGAAACTAAAAAAAAATCGTATGCCTACCTATTAAGAAACAGCGAGTACGTTTTCTAAGACAATTTTTTAAACGGTTTAAACTAATTCTTCATAACAGAATATAGGTAATAGATTTCCAAATACAACTAAATGCCGTGATTAGTTCAACGTGGCATTACCCATTTGAACCCACGACCTCCCCTTCACCACCTAGCCACTTCGCTATTGTTGCTTAAATCACAATAACAAAAGTTTCATAATTTAATTACGGAACTCTAGTCCGTAATTACCATTTGGGTAAGCTACCATATTTGGTAGAATGCGGTAGAAATATATTATGGTCCCATTAGATAACCAGTTTGGTGTTTTATGATTTAATTAAAGTAGATAATGTTGTGAGCATACTTGTTCATTGGTCCAGTGGACGAAAGCGCGACAACCGAACGTAGTCTTAGGTTCGAAAAAATGGGTAGTGTTATAGGGTTTTAGGTTTACATTAAGAATTTCTCATTACCTGTCGAATGGAACGTATTATGTTAAAGTCATAAGTTATGGCCAGCCTATTGCCATGAACCGGGCACGAATTTGAACCACTAAGAAATTCCTTACCTAATTGTATCACTGACACTGAAAGTGCTGCGCTTGCCGCGGTAGCGTAGCAAGCCTTTCAGTGTCATCAGACCAAATGCCTAGTAAGAATGGACTTGAGAGGTGAGATTAAAGTGTTTGCGACCACTAGACCATCAAGCTAATTTATTTAATTTTATACTATTACCTGGATGTCTTGAAAAAAATAGGCTACAATAGGCGAACGGAGTAGAAACTTATGGCATACCTAGTTTTTTTTTTTCAAAAAATAAAAAAAATTCTAAATTCAAATCTTAAGCAGCAGCAGCACAATTATTTGGATTTCGATACTTTTTAACGATTTATTAATTTTTTTCAAAATTTCTGTTGTTTTTGTTCCAGTATGAAAAGTTTACTTCGAATTTGTAGTATTTATTGATACTTAGATCAATTTCTGTCTAAGCTATTAAAAAAAAAAAACTAGGTATGCCACAGGCTTCTACTCTGTCCACCTATTATACTTACCCTACTTTTTTCAAGACAGTAAAAAAAGTCATCCGGTATACTCGTTTTATATTATTTTCTTTATTTTCGGAAGGCTTACAGACTAATAACAATAATATAAAACTAAATTGTAAACTAAATATAAAAATAAAAAAATAATTCATTCCATTAACAATTGCAGCAACTGAAAAAGATACTAATTGCATTAGCCTACAAAAAATTACGTACAGGACCTACTCAAAATAATGTCGAACAAAAAAAAAACGCAACAAGTTTTTTTTTTCTAATCAATATAAGTCGGTTTTTGTATAATGAATAATAAATAGGTTAAGTCGCCGCTTATCGCTACTGCGCAGTACTCTGTTATTATCGGCTGTCCGTTCTACGTTGACAGATAACAACATGGACGGCGGTCGGCAAAAGTGAAGCAAGCATTTAATTTGTTAAGATACCATAACATCACTCCTGTAGTTCCCGAAAGACTAGGCTGTGGGTGTACAATACACCCAAATTTCGCTAGTTATGTTTAAGTCTCATATAATAGGGAGCGAGCCTATTGCCATCAATCCGGCACAAATCCAGACTCCGAGCTGCTTACTGAGAAGATGAAAGTACAAAAAGGCTGTTGTGTAAAAAAATTATTTGTATTAATTCCTTCAAAAGGTTTTTCGGAAGTAAGAGTTGCATTAGGAATGCTTTGAAAAAATAAAAGAAAATTCCTCTAATAATTATGATGCATCAAAGTAAAAAACGACAATAAACACACCTGCGCAAAATGAGCATCGCTCAGCATAATGCTGCGATCCATGTGCGAAACAGAGCGACAGTGCTAGTTTTCAGCGACAGATGGCGTTGACTTGATGACGTCGATCGGTGCAGCATATTAAGTACCTAGACATGCAAATAAAAAAAGTAAGAGACCAATAATATTCGTACAAATTCTAATATTTAAAATGGCAACAATCCGTTGCGCCGTCGATACACGCGCAGATGGAAAACAATATTATTACTATCTCACGAGTGTTTTAATACCTAATTATGTGTATTTTCATACTGTATTTAAACTCATGCAATTTCATCAAAAAAAAATAATGTCGGAACTATGGCGCTTAATCCAACCCGATCCCCGATTTTTAATGACTGTAAGGTTTACTATAAGGTTGGTAGGGGAAGACCAAAGAACTATTGCTGCTGGATGCATTGCTGATACAGAGATTTATGGATTTATTTTTAAATTGGTTAACCAAGCTACCAAGGGCAGGACGATGATGAAGTGAACTTAATTACATATTTTCTTAAAAAGATAGGTTAGTTAGTTCCTTTTAACATAACACTGACCCTAGCAAACGGCACGCAACTTATCAACGTTTCACTTTTAATTACTATTTAAACTAATTAATTGTAGTATCGCAATTTTGTTTATATATTAACATAATAATGCTCATTATTACTTTGTTTATAATTTCTTAAAATAATTTAACAGGAAGTCTCGTGGCAAAGGTTATATTTTTTGTGGTCAGATCAGATCCTTAAATAAAAGTGAGTCATTATGACATTTAAAGGGGACGTCATTGATTAATTCAAATTATTGTATTATTTTTATTAAAGTTTAAGTTGTTCGAGCTTCTAGTTTAAGAGCTGGCCCGAAGAAGTGCTATCACTGTACGTACTTACCTATTTCCTTATTCAAGTACACTCCTACCAATTTATCTGTGAAATGGCGAAAATTGGAACGATGGCCGTCATGTTATTTTATTATTTTTATATAGGTATCATTGTTTTTAATTTGTAAAAACTGTAATTCTTATTAAACGATTATGTCTAATGTGAAATTTCCTTCTTTGTGAACTTACTCAATTTTGGGCACCTTATATTAATTAGCAACACTGAATCGACGGTGCCGTCCTCTTTCAGTTCACAGATAAGTTGGCAGGACTGTAGCGTGGCTATCATGTGTACTTGTTTGAAAGGCGTTTGCTTGGTTACCGGTGTAATCATAGCCACATCCTTGGTTTCTGCTGTGTATCTGGTACTGTAGATACCATCAAGTAGATCGCTTGCATATTTACTAAACAGTGTCCATGGAGTTTCTTGTCCGTTCTTCTCGATAGGAACCTACTACGCTTTGGAACGGGCAACTATAGTTCGGCCGTTGAGAGAGTGCGTTCCTGACACCTGTCAGTTGCACATTGTCTAGTAACTTTAAGGATCAAATTAGCAAAACACATAATTATTAAGGAAAGGTTGTTATTAAGGTTAATGTTTTGTAATCCAAAAAAAAAATGTTCTTAGGTGATAAAATTGCAAATTAAGAATTGTCGGGCTTTTTAGACCTTGCTTCTTGCCAAATTTCATGATTCTAGGTCAACGGGAAGTACTCCATAGGTTTTGATTTACTTGCGAGTATCAAAATATGTCGCATAAATGTCTTTTTTTATTGCGTAGACTTAGAGCTTCATTTTTTTAGAACTCAAAGGGATCATAAACTTACGTATTTGTTGATATTAATTTCAGCTTGGAAACTCCACGCATTTCTGAGAAGAAGGGTCTTGACAGACAGACAGACGGGCAACGAAGTGACCCTATAAAGGTTCCGTTTTTGCCTTTTGAGGTAGGGGGTCGCGGGTAGTTCGAAAGAGATACCGTGGCCCTGGCACGGGCAACTGAAGGAACACGGGTGGGTTTTAGTCAGTAAAAGTCTGACACGCCCTCTCGCTCTGCCCGGAGCGGGAGAAGTCATTTGATGATTTCCCATCCACACAAAAAAAAAAAAAAAAGGTAGGTAGATGGTTTGGTCATGTTGAGAAGATGAATGAAAGGTGATTAACAAAACGTATTTGCATGGCAAAGATGAGTTTAAACGCTGAGAGGGGACGCCCTAGGAAGACATAGTGACATTATTGGTGATGTTCTTCAGAAAGGTCAGGTACGTAGTACTCGCAACCGGCGTACGTGTATGACCAGATGTATGAACGTAAACGAGACAGCAGGAGTAAGTAAGGATCGTAGCAGGTGGGGTTCTGTAGTTTCTGCCGTGGGAAGAAGGCGTGAGTTTATGTATGTATAATCATTCGTTAGGATAACACTGACAGGTGGTGGTGGGGTGGGTGGAGGTGGTGGTGGTGGTGGGGTGGAGGTTCCTGTTTCGGATAAGGCGGAAGGAAACGCCCAGGTGTCACCATTGTGTGTATCGCCCGGAGGACACGGTGGAGCATACAGTGGAGGTCTGCCCGGCTTGGGCGGAGCACCGCCGTGTTCTCACGGAGGCGATCGGCGGCGGCGATCTCTCGCGTCCAAACCTGGTCCAGGCCATGGTGCGGAGCGAGAGTGCATGGGAAGCCGTCACCTCCTTCTGCGAAGCAGTAATGCTCGCGAAGGAGGAAGCGGAACGCGTGAGGGAGAGGCAACAGCCGCGCCCTCGCGCCCCTAGCCGCCGTAGGAGACGCCCTGGGCGGCGGGAATCGATTGCCGATTCCCGGCCACCGTAGGCGCGGGCTTGCGGACGACGAGTAATGGGCAGCTCGCCGTCCGGTAAGGACCAGGCCCGGGTCGACGGCGCGTTGTGTTCCACGCGCGCCTCAAAGAGATGTCAGCAGTGACGGGGTCAATTGGGCCGATGCCGCCGGGGTCGCGGGTAGTTCGAAAGAGATACCGTGGCCCTGGCACGGGCAGCTGAAGGAACATGGGTGGGTTTTAGTCAGTAAAAGTCTGACACGCCCTCCCGCTCTGCCCAGAGCGGGAGAAGTCATTTGATGATTTCCCATCCACAAAAAAAAAAAAAAAAAAAAAAAAAAAAAAAAAAAAAAAAAAAAAAAGGATAACACTGACAGGTGTCAAGGACGCATTTTCTCGACGGCTGGACTGTAGCTTAATTTTTCTGTATGAACAACTTCTTCTACAATTCAAAAGTATCTGTTAATGGTCTAATTGAAATAAATGCTTCGAGTTTGAGTTTGAGGTGTAAGAAAAAGTAGACACATAAGAAAAAAGAAATACAGCTATTATTAGTCACACTCGTAAACTAACTCAAATTACATCATCTCCTAATTTACCCCTTGACCGACACATACATCTAACATGTCAAAACTATTATACGTCTTATTAATATGCAGCTGTAAGGTCAAAGTTGCGTCATAAATACTAACAAATTGGCTCCGTAGTAGTTTATCGTTATTAAACGATAATAAGTTTGAAATCAATCAATCATTTGAGAGATAACCCTTAGATAGTTCACACGAGTAACTTATAGTAACAGCTGGGCTTACGCCTTCAAAATAATGTTTCTGTTTATCTATCAACTCGTTTTCATTAGTTTTATGCGTAGAATATTGTACGTCACCTGTTAAGAGGCCGTACACGAAATTTTGCCAATTTCACTGATTTACGTGATTTTATAGACGTGATTGTACAGTTACAATACTGTATTTCTATACGTTTTAATGCACAACATGAAAGATCATTTCAATATGATATAATGTACGAGCTACTTTTTTATTTCATTTTGAATAATCGACATAAACCGGCGACTGGTTTGTGAATTTTTGCTGTAAGAGGTTTAAAATATATCATATTTACGAATCTTTTTATATTAATCGTATGGAAAAATTACAATGTATTCTTATGAAAGTTGTCTAGGTATACAATGTATGAATCACTTTTAACCACTTTCATATAAAATTTTTGAGCATAAAATATTTTTCTTAGTCAAATTTTTGGAGAAAATTGGTAAAGAATTGCTTTTGATTTCGGCCACTTAGAACTCTCATTCATAAAATCAAAATAACAGAAATAAACTTCAGCTCAAAACCAAGCTATTTCTTGAAAAAAAAAATGCAAAAAATTAAAGGCATTTGACATTCAAAAATCTTTTAAAACAACCTAATTCTTGCATTATAAATTCGACGCAAAATAAAAAAGAAGCTCATTTATTAGACCATAATTGAAATGATCTTTCATGATGTGCATTTAAACTTCGCAAATCAGCAAAATCGGCAAAATTTCGTATACGGCCTCTTAAGTCGTGCGCATTCTTAGGGTTAAAGATTTAACTCTAAAGAAGTGCATGTAAAATGTCAAATGTCGAAGCTCGTGTATGACCAGATGTAAGATCTTGGACATAGCAAAAAGAGGTACAATGATCGTAGCACGTTGTTTGTAGTTTGTACACAAGTCTATAGGGAAAAAGTGAGTTAAGGCGATACCAAAATAAATTGGGTGCTTTTTCGTAACAATTTACGAGTATTTCACTATTACGGCATGTAATACTATTTGATTAATACTCTGTCTGAAGGAGGAGCTCGTGGCTAAGTAATAACAGCCGCACGGGTCGATCCATCAGGTTAAGCTACGCTTGCCGGGGTTGTCCGTGGATGGGTGACCATCTTTACATACCAAAACTCCTCCGTGCCCTGGAAAGCACGTTAAGCCGTTTTTCCCGGCTGTCATTCGTGGATCTTTGACAGTCGTTACGGGTCGTCAGAAGCCCCAAAGTCTGACAACCAGTCTTACCAAGTGGTATCGTATTTCCCAGTTACTGGGTTGTGGAGGTCAGATAGGCAGTCGCTCCATGCAAAATACTGGTATTTAGCTGCATCCGGTTAGACTGGAAGCCGACCCCAACGTAGTTGGGAAAGGCTAGGCAGATTGACTCTGACTGAAGGAAAACGCAATTTGCAAAATGTGCGTATTAGGTAATTGAAAACTTTGGCTGAAAATATTTTTGATAGATAGTTTAATTTATTTTTATTTTGTTTTGGTTTGGCGCTTTTATTTTGGTTCCAGCGCATTGTTGCGCTCTCTTTTGTTCGCATGTGGAAGTAATTGACTCTGTCACTATCTTATTCCAGTTCTGTTCACTTTTTATATAGCACCATAAGTAAATGATATCTACATCATTGTATTTTGACGTGTGTAGTAATTTCTGCTTCAGGGCAACATACGAAACATTCACCTGACCACTAACTTATGAATTAAATCCTACATTTTAAAACAGGAATTTCGTCTTGTGTCTGCGCCAGAAACTAATTGAGTGACTTGTCAAGTTACATGCTCATGTAAACTGCTTAACCTGTCAAAAAACAAGCGAACAAACATAACCAAACTTAACGCCTGTTTTAACCCTCTCAAACACTTGGGAAGTGTCAATAATTTCCGCGAGCGAACATAACCCTACGGCGGCTAATGCTTTAAATTTCACACATTCACCCAAGCTTTACGATTTCGGGTGAACAACAAATTTATCGTGAGAGCCCCTTAACACTTCGTCAAATCGCGAAGTTTTTATTTGCCTGTTGATCCCCTTACTGCCCCACGTTATGGCCCATTATGATGTATTTGAACACATTTAAACATTTTGAATGCTTTCCAACTTGCATTTGTATGTTTATTGTCAGGTTTTTGAACTCATACTTCATTTTTTTCTGAGTTATACGAGAGGTGACATCTTAAACTTGTTTTTTTTTTTTGGAAAACCCGCGTTGATCTGAACGTGAAGTGTTATCGTTTCATCTGCGTTGTGTCGTCTTTTTCATTAGGTGAGACTTAACGTGACACCTCTTTTCTGTCAGACGATTTAAATCGAGCCCCAGACCATAATTATATCATTAAAAATTTGTGTTTTAGTATTTTAATATACATACTGTGTTCGCTTGTTGGCAAACCGTAAAAGTAACATTTTAAATGACCTACTAATTGTAGCAGCAACTGTTTTGCTTCGAGAGCAGGAAGGCATCGCTACCAGTGCACTCTCGTGGCACGCACACACACAAATATTTCAATATAAGTAAATAAGTAGCTTAGTTTATAGAATTTGTTTTTATTGTTTTTTTAAAAATTAGTACATACACCAACGTTACACTTTTTCTGGAATATTCTATTTTTTACTTGGAAAATTGTTTTTGTGAACCGTAAGTGTCTATTCTGAAATTAAAAAAAAAAAATATATTTTATTCTTATACAAATACAGCATTATTATTATATTCAGAAGAAAATGTTTATAGGCCGATAGTATGATGACATTGACATTTTCTTACATTAGCATCACTACACACTATAGCAAGCTTCTTATATCACATGGTGTTCAAAGTGTACCCCCAACTCCTACGCAATTGAGGACGCTGGGTCTCCCTTGTTTGACCCAAAGGAATTTGACAAATTTTCACTTCCCAAAAAATTTTTCGCATAATTTCATTTGCCAAATTATTACTTAGCAAAAAATCTATTCACAAAAAGTTGTAACGCAAACCTAATGTTTGGCAAATGAACGTTTAAACTATAACTTGTTTACCAACTAGTACTTCTAACATTTTTTATTTAGTCAAATATTTCATTTGGAATGACTGGAATGAATGGTTTTTATGCAAAATCAAATAAGCCAAATACTTATTTAGTATCGTCAGTTTTCAATTCACCCTTTCTTATTCAGTCAAACTTCAATGACAAAAATGTGAACTACTAAGTGGGTAGGAGGTAAATCATAAAATAATGCGGCGCTCAATGTGTGCTCTTTTTTTTCTATATAATGTAGTCGTTCCTGGCACAGTAGGTAGTAAGTAGGTCACAGTTTTAACATAACCTAACCTAACCATTTTTTTAAAATAAGTAATTAACCTAATCTAAATAATTCAGTTCCGGGTAGCCTACTAAAAACAATCTCTTTTTTCTATTAATGCAAGTCGTTTCGCTCGCTCGGCTCGTGCGTAGGAGGTCACAGTTTTAACCTAACCTAACCTACCCATTTTTTTTAAAGAAGAAATTAACCTAATTTAAATTGTTGAGTTCCGGATAACCTACTAAAAACAATATATTTTTTTCTATTAATGCAAGTCGTGTATGGCACTCGCCGGCCGCTGCCGCGGCACCGCTCGCTTCGCTCGCTCGGCTCGTGCGTAGGAGGTCACAGTTTTAACCTAACCTAATCTAACCATTTTTTTTTAAATAATTAACCTACTCTAACTACTTCCATAAATAAACTAATATCAAGTAACCATAAATTTGACTTGTTTCAGACAAATTCAAGCACAAAAACTTACAAAGAAGTACGCAAAAGACATCAAATTTAACCAGCAAGTCAAATGTCTAAAAATCTTATTTTTGCCTTAATATTTTTTGTCTTAACAAATCATTTCACCAAACGTTTATTGTCTGAAGATTGTTTGCTGTAATAAATCATTTGATTAAAGACCAAATTCCGTGATGACATTATACTTAGTAATATTTTGCCAAGTAAAAATTTGACCAAATGAAAATATGCGTACTAAAATCATTCGAAATATTGCAATGGTATAAAAAAAGGTTGCTAAAATTTGTTTGGGTAATGAAAATTTGTCAAAATCTTTTTGGCAAAACGGCAGGCACCCGAGGACGCTACTGAAGCCTCGGACAACGTGGCCACTTACAAAGTAATATAAGAAGAAGAAGACTCACCTTTGCCGTTTAACCCAATAATTATTGTACCCGGGACCGTTGTGCACTCCATATTGCTTTACCCAGGGTCTTTGCATCACCCAGGCTCAACACTTCACGCAGGCGAGTTTGGTTCACCTAACTTCGTTCACCCAGACTTGTTCACTCAGCTTTATTCACTCAGGCTTGTTCACTCAGCTTCATTCGCACAGGCTTGTTTATTCAGGTTTGTTTACTCAGCTTCATCCACTCAGGCTTGTTTACTCAGCTTCATTTCGCCTAGGCTTGTTCACTCAGGCTTGTTCACTCAGCTTCATTCACTCAGGCTTGTTCACTCAGCTTCATTCGCCTAGGCTTGTTCACTCAGTTTCATTTACTCAGGCTTGTTCACTCAGCTTCATTCGCCTAGGCTTGTTCACTCAGTTTCATTTACTCAGGCTTGTTCACTCAGCTTCATTCACCCAGTTTTCTTCACCCCTATAGTTTTCCATTCACCCCGCAGCTCTGCTAAGCGTTTCGCCATATTTTAATGCCAGGATAGTTGGCCCATAAACTCGTTTGATTTATTTTATGATCGCTATACGTTTGTGGTTGTTGTGTCAGCGTATTATTTGGACTTTTTTATGAACATTTTGGCTGTTAACTTGGATGCTATGTAGACAATTAGGTGTTGGTTTCTGATGGGTTTTGGTAGGGTTAATCTAGGTTTAACTATTGGTATTCATAGACTGGAGAACAGCGTTATAATGGGTAAATCTGAATAGTTAGCGCGCGTTTTAGGAAAAGAAAATTTATTTCCTGCAAAATTCGAGGGAATGGATGGGGACAAAGTTTAAAATAATAATCACAATCGCAACAATTTTATTTGACCAATATAATTGTTTAGTATTCTTCAAGATTAGGAAGAACAAAATCCATTGTTTCATTTAAAATTATAGAATGATAATCCCTTTTATTGTCAATTCCAGTGCGTTACGCAACTAAGGTCCAGGCTTCGTAAGGCCTTAAAACTTTATATTGACCTTGAAAATATTTTTTTTTTCTTCTTTCAGAGCCCGCTGTCGTAGGAACCCCACCAGTTAAGCTAGCATGGTCGGGATTAATGGTGCTGCCCTAAAGAAAACGTTCTTATTAGATAATGGAGGCGATCGGTTAATGCGAAATATTATGTTATAAAGTGAAAAAACTTGAGAGGGTACTTAGCCTTTTTCCTGACGCGGTGCATCGTTCGTCTTTTTGTAGGTGTGGAAATAGGTGATGAAGGAATTATGTTAGTTATGCACAATGTCTGTACGACATTTTTGCTCTAGCAACACTATTCATTTTCAGTTTTTTTTTTCAGTTATTTACCTACATTTAATTGTATCTAGATAAAAAAAATATATATAAATTTAATTTAATTTATTTACACATTATAAACAAATTGAGAACGGGTCTTCTCGCGATATTCCTTTTTTGTTTATTTATTTATTTACTTGAGACAACAATATAGTCCATTTTGTTAGTAAAATATCTTATAACAAATATTTATAATATTATATAAAAGAAGTAAAAATAATCACAGAAAAATAATCACAACAACACGTCAAATAACCCGCCCCTAACTGTTCCTGGAGCAAAGGTGCCCACAACACTTGCTGCATTGCCACATTGGATGGCAATGGCTAACCTTTGCACCAAGAACGAGCCGAAGCGGGAGTCACCCGATTTCTCACGGAGCTTATTATCTCACCAATGAGCTTCTTGGCCTCAGTGCCCCAACAACCCATGGTCTGCAATGGGCACAAAATGGTAACGGTTTGTATCTAGATAAACAAAAATTGTGCTATCTAATATGAGAAAACGAAGGCAAGCCACATTTGTAGCGCACACTTTACACTCGCTTCGGGGCATCGTTCTCTTATCTTTGATTAACCTTCTAGTAAAAAATAACTGGCCAAACGCGTGTCGGACCACGCACAATGAAGGGTTCCAAACTTAACATTGTTTATATATATTATTTATTTAATTGTAGTTGAAAAACATGTTCTCCCATACATCGATATACGTCACGGTCAATTCTCCAACTGCTAATGTAAGTTTGTAATCGCAATTTTTTTTGTGATACAATTACAAATTAACGATTTTCGGACTATTTCCTTTACTTGTGCAGTGAGACCTTGCTTCTTGCCAAATTTCATGATCTATTATATATATAGGTTTTGATTTATTTTCGAGTAGGTATCAAAATTATGTCGCATATGGCCGTATTTTTTATTGCATATATTTTATTTAGGGCTCCAAGGGACCGTACACCTACGTATTTGATATTAATTTCATCTTGATACCTCCACGCGTTGCTGAGAAAAATGGTCTTGACAGAATGACAGACAGACACACGGACAATGAAGTGATCCTATAAGGGTTCCGTTTTTCCTTTGGAGGTACGGGACCCTAAAAACACCTTTTAACCCGTAAAAAACTTATAGAAGGTACCTTAAAAAATAATCCAATTAGAACTAACTAGGTATAAAAAATAATTCAACCCAATTACACGAGCATTAGAATTTAAACGAAATTGTTTTAATTGAAAATGTAATTTTAATAGAATAATGAGTAAAGGGACAATCCACTTAGTTGTCCGGACTAATCTTGACAAAACACTCGTTTTGCTAAACCACGGCTGTATGAGGTCACTGTTAGTTAAATCTTCTGTCCCTGTAGGCTTATATTTAGAGTTAGTATTTATTAGGGATTTTTCCTGAGTAAAAAAAAAAAAGAAATTCTATTTAGTCCGTCAGTCAGATGATAAAAAAAATATTAAACACGTATTTTTTTATTTATTATTTTAATAAAACATGACATGGATAAAACACATTCAAGTTATGTATAAAATCTAGCTAATAGTGACGTCATACCAGATTTTAACTCAATGTATCACCGTAATCTTTTGATTACGTAAAAAAAGAAAATATACGTGTCCAATATTTTTTTTAAATCTACACGACGTTCAAAAAAAAAGTCAACATTTTTGTTCTGTGACATTATTTTCGAAGCTCTATTCCTTTATTTCTAGGAGCCCATAAACTTATATTTGCAAGAAACATGATAGGTACCTATTTTTATTAAATCAATTTTAATGTTAACCCCCTTTACCTACTTCTTCTACTTCTTTACTTTTTTTTTTTTTTTTTCCTATCAGTAGTCTGAGGTTACATTCTATTCACTGCAGCTGTTTATGATCTACTTTTGATTGTACATATCTCACAAAGAATCTTGATAGCCTCTTCATGATATTTTATGCCTGGCGTAGAGGAGGTGCTAGAAAATACTGTCTTGAGGTGCGTCCAGACAGTGCGAGGCTTACGCCCCGCCGCCGCAAAGGCATTTTTACCCAACTGCCCCAGAAGGAGGGTACAATGTTTTTCCAGAGTATGTATGGATGTCTATTTCTTTAGCACGCCGTGTAGCATAAATGGCATGATGGAACTTAACATTTTATGAGGTGTCGTTAGATTTGTCTTAGTTGTGGGAGTGACATAGGCTGTACAATATGTATATATTGCATTTGGAAAAACAAAAAAAAGGGCGGGAATTTATTTCTTAAATAGATTATAAGAATGTTAATATCAAATAAAAGCTAGTAATCGAGTTAGTTGAGATCAAAATATATATAAATTACACTAAAAAGCTTGAAATAAAACAAATTATTAAAAAAAAAACCGACAGCAAAAACACACACCTACTTATTAATAAACGCTTTTTTTTCTCTTTTCAGTTATGTGCTTTTGCAGTCGGATTTTAGATTTTTCCAAATAATTTTTTTTTTAATATGTCACATGAGTCACGTGCGTGGCTTACCATTCGAAATACATGCTTCGCGCTGTCTGGGCGCACCTTAACGAAATTGGCAAAAAGCAATTGCTGAAGCAAATATCTAACGTCAAAATCATGGGCTACCAGCGATAAATATTATAATATTATGTCAAACGTTAATCACCCAGACTGACAGCTCGCTAACTGCCAGCCTCGAAGGGACGTAGGCGTGATGATACTCAGCCAATATTCATATTTCTCATCGCCATGTTTATGATGTGCTCATGTCTTAGAAATAATTGCGTTCCCCTCTTAGTGCTTTAAAACTTAATTTATGTGGGTAGGAAAATATCGCTCGAGGCTTCTTCGTTTGGGTAAGGTAGATGGGTAAAATTCTATATTGAAATCCCTCGCAGTGAAACTTTACTAATGTCCGATTTCTGAAGAATTCGGAGTTTAAACTCTTGATTCGACAAAATGATCTATATAAGCGAATTCCTTCCTTATTTAAGCGAATTCCTTCCTTTTGAGGTCTTCGGATAAACCCTCGGTAGTATTTCACTCGATTTTGAAGCTAAATTCTTCCTTAACGAAGTGTTCACGAACATGATATAGAACCAGTGATCGCTATCGAATAGATAAACTCAGCGTCAATGTCTGGGTTATACAAAGATTAGTCAAAGCAATCGTCAAAATAGATTAATTTTCCTTCGAAAGTCATTTACGAAATACAAAAATATGCTTGTTAAATAAAGTACTACGAGTTTGATTATGACTTTTCGAATTATAATAAAATTCGTCAGTGGCATAAAATAAATCAGTGACAGATTTCAACGAATAATAAATTTGAAAGTGGTGGCAACAGTACCTACGTAATAATTATAGGACTTTTGTTTATCGTCATATTCTGTTCTATCCTCCATATTTCACAGAATCACAAACAAACCATCACGCATAATTACAATTTATGACTGAAATAAAATTCTAAATCATTCTCGTTGAACAAAACAAGGTAAAATTAAATATCTGTATTGAATTACGTTCGCGCCATAGCCGAGTATTTTATTATCTGTCAAAGCATTGTTTACGGCGTCCATTTTAATTCGGATTCCCACCTTTTTATCATTATACACCGATAAGGTGGTATTACGTGTCGGAGAGACAGACTCTATCGCCATGAATGGATAAATAAATGAAAGCGTTTGTTTAAAAAAACTTTTTTACAAAAAAATACAACCGACTTCCAAAAACAACACTACAAAGTGAAAAATAACTTTAATTTCGGAAGTCGGTGTCTAGTTAAATGTATTTTCGTTTTTTGCCACCGACTTCCGAAATTAAAGTTATTTTTCACTTTGTAGTGTTGTTTTTGGAAGTCGGTTGTATTTTTTTGTAAAAAAGTTTTTATTTTTCACTTTTTAGTTGTGTACCTACCCCACACAAATTCAAATACCACTACCTGCAAAACAAACTAGAACATCATCCATATAAAAGTGGGGAAAAAATACGTATTATTGAAGCTAACTCAAAAAGTACCGGACCAACTGTGAGTGTCACTCTCGAACAAAACGAAAAAAATCCAAATCGGTCCAGCCATCTTCGAGTAATCGGGGAAAGGTACCGACGAATTGAGAACCTCCTCCTTTTTGAAGTCGGTTAAAAAGTAGTTTAAGTAGTTTAGTGCTACTTTTGCCACATTTTAAGGTGTTTTTAATTTTTTTCCTTCCAACCCACAATCAATCAAAAAATCTACCTAGCCTTTTCCCAACCATGTTGGGGTCGGCTTCCAGTCTAACCGGATGCAGCTGAATAACAGTATTTTACATGGAGCGACTGCCTATCGGACCTCCACAACCCATTAACTGGGTAATACGATACCCCTTGGTAAGACTGATTGTCAGACTTTCGGGCTTCTGACGACCCGTAACGACTGTCAAAGATCCACGAATGACAGCCGGGACCAACGGCTTTACGTGCTTTCCGAGACACGGAGGAGTCTCACCCATCCACGGACCGACCCTGGCAAGCGTAGCTTAACCTGATGGATCGACCCGTGCGGCTTTAGTGTAATACTTACCCACGAGCTCCTCCATTGTATCGAATAATATTATACATGCTTACCATATTAAAAAGGTCATTCTTGTGCACTACTTTTATAACTGAATATACCGAAACAGTTTAAGAAAAATCATTAAAAGCAACAAAAAAATTTAACAATGTATTTCACAAAGAAAATGATATTTGCAATATCCAACAAACGATAGCAATTCAAGAGAGCCACGTAATACCTCTCGAGTTACTGTTTCAATGAATGTTAAAATTAACAGTTTAAGTATTGGCGATGTTTAATTAAACCTCTCTTGAATCGTTACACTTTCAGGTGCTTCAGGAATTCGCTGAAAGCTCCCTCTCCGTCGGAGAAGACGATTTACTATGGTTTGATGGGTAGAATTCAAATTAAGAAGGGCCATCAAAAGTTCATTGGCTGTTTAGTGAAATGTCATAGTCCCTTTTTAGGTTTCTATTAAAGGTAAAAAGGAGTTGTCGATGTTTTAATTGAAAGGTGAGATATTTGGGAAAGTTGAATTAAAGATTTAATAGTATTCCAACTCTTGCACTTGTACACAAGATTAATTTACAAACACTTCTAGATAACTTTTTGGAACGAATCTTAAATTAATGGATCTTTCTAAAGTTTTTTTACTAAGAATAAGTGTACTTACAGTATGTACGAGTAAAGACAAACGGTAGGTACTTCGGCGCTAACAAGTTCTCTGCTTCCGACAGTGTCTTCACAAACAGCCGACTGCGCTGCTGACCCTGGAATTTGTATCGCATCGACATGCGACATTGTCATCCGTCCAAACTTTTGATAAAGGTAAATTAAAGTTCCGTTACTTTTTAGTAAGTAGTTCAAATAAAAAAAAATAAAACAAAATTAATTTAAAAAATAATAAAAAAAATCAAATTGATAAAAAAATGTAAAATATAATTAATCAATCACACTAATATTTTATAGGCGAAAGTTTGTGAGTGTGTGTGTTTATTACTTCTTCACGCTCAAACGGCTAGACCAATTTTGATAAAATTTGGTATGGAGGTAGCTCACACCCTGGATTAACACATAGGCTACTTTTTATCCCGGTCTACGCGGGTGAAATCACGGGATGCAGCTAGTATACTAGAAACTAGCCGTTGCCCGCGGCTTCGCCCGCGTGGATTTCTGAAATTATCCCACAGGAACATAATAGTACCGGGATAAAAAGTATTTTATGTGTTAACCCGGGTTATAATCTGTGTGCCAAATTTCATCCAAATCCGTTCAGCCGTTTTTGCGTGATTGAGTAACAAACATCCAAACATCTTCACAAACTTTCACATTTATAATATTACTTAGTAGGATATATATTATATGATAAACTATATATTTTATATTTTTTTTTTAATAAATATATAATGAATAAAATTTTTTCAACAGTATCCTTATTGTGTAACACAGTTTCAATCACAATCCGAGAGTTTTGAAGGCTATTGCTAATTCATAGCTATAGGTTTGAAAACTTCGTCTGCTCAACAACGTGGGTAATTATAACGCATTGGACGTGGCTGAACTGTCAAATCAAAATGAAACCCATTGCGATTAATTGTCATTTTATATAATGTTACGCAATTACTCCGCCCCGTGTGTCCGTCATTGAGAGCTACCATTAGGTAAACAAACAAAACTCAAATTCCCACATTGCATAAGATCTCGAGAAAAACCCCTGTGACAGAGGGACAGAAAGTGATCTTGTTAAGGGGATGCAACTATAATTTTTGTTTTTAAAACTCCTATAAAACCAAATGTCTATGGTTACATCATTTGGATTTTCCATATGTTATTTGACTAAATTATCTACTGCTGTACTAAAACCGAAATATCGAGTAAACACGATATTTTTTCGGTAGGAAAAGAAATTCAAAGCAGCACCGTCTATTTTCTGTTTTATACCATTATACGTAAATAGTTCCTTATTGTGCAGGAAAATTTGCTTTTAATCGAAGGTATTTAAATATGTTAAGAACTTACTAAGCTAAAAATTGATTTAAGTATAGTATTTTGTCATAAATCTACATTTAAACGAAGCGCGTTAGTTCCGGTGCGCGTGAGAGTCTTCTATCTCTATCGCGTCAAACAGGACAGCCACAACGCCATTTCACTTACACACCGAACTAAAACACGCTTCAATATATCCTTTCAAGGTTCCATTTGGCCTTTACCGGCCGGAAAAGTCTACGAATAAGACTACCTTAAAAAAAAGATTACTAACTAGCTGCGCCCCGCGGTTTCACCCGCGTAGACCGGGATAAAAAGTAGCCTATGTGTTAATACAGGGTATAAGCTACCTATATACCAAATTTCATCCAAATTGGTTTAGCTGTTTGAGCGTCAAGAAGTAACAAACATACACACACACACTCACAAACTTTCGCCTTTATAATAATATATTAGTGTGATGTGATAACAAATGAATACCTTATGCCAGTTTTTCTTATTTAATTTAGCTAATTGTAAGTTCTTGCTGATTTTAAGCACTGCTCAGTCCAATATTATAATGAGCAGAGATTAAGCACTACAAACTAACACACAAAACATGATTTCATACTAAAACCTGCCTTAATTACTAGCACACGATACCGTCTGGCTTCTAGACATGCAGCAAAAACAAACACCACTATCCCTCTCACACACACAAAATGGAATACCTCCATCTCGTTCCCACTTACACACGTCATTAGCGATCAAATCGGACATGAGTATCGACAGATCGGTAGCTTACCACTTAATGTACGCAAAAAATAATAGATTAACATTCATAAAATTATTAACAGATAATAAGATATTATGTTTTATTAATAAACAGTGTGAGATCATTAAAAAGAGTGTAAAAAGCTTTGTAAGGCTATTAAAAATCACTTTGAAATCTTGATTGTCGATTCTTAGAAATTAAATTTCATGGCCAATGTAAGTAGATAGATTATTTCCAAGAAGTTAACGACTTGGCATATTACCTGTCATAAATTCCGAGTTAGTTAATATTTGGGTGGTAAAAAAAATAAACTGGCCAAGAGCGTGTCGGGCCATGCACAATTAAGGGTTTCGTAGTTGGGATGAATTTATCCCAATTACAAATTTATCATTGTAGTTGAAAAACGTGTTCTCCAATACAGCGATATTCCATATAATGTCACGGTCAAATCGCCAACTGTAAATTAAGTACCGTAAGGTCGGGTTACTTTGACTCTAGGGCATAACTTTGGCCCAAATCGAGACAACTGTATAAACTGCCCGGAGTGTCACGACCACACAACCGAAGGTCGTATGTCCTTCGATAACTATTACATGGTGATATAGACGCGTACTTGCGGAACCTTGTGTGGATTTAATGACAGTAAACATCTGTCTCGATTTGGGCCAAAGTTATGCCCTAGAGTCAAAGTAACCCGTACTTGCTGTACCTAAGTGTAATCGCAAAAAAAAAATGTGATAAAACCACAAATTAACGGTTTTTGGATTTGTACCCGACTGACCAAGAAGGCGGATTGTCTCCAAACAACCTCATGCAGTCGGAGGCATCTTCTTAAATTTAACTACGTAACAACCTCAAGCAGTCGGAGGCATCTTCTTAAATTTAACTACGTATTACTCTGACTGCAGGAGATTGTTTGCAGTCAAAATAGGTCATCTTGTTTCCATATTTTTTATTGTTCTCTTTCTACTCAGTCGTGTTTTCTGATTATTAAATTAACGTTTTTTCCTTTACTTGTACTGTGAGACCTTGTTTCTTGCCAAATTTTATGATTCTAGGTCAACAGGAGTACCCCACGGTTTTGGTTTATTTGCGAGTATCAAAAAATGTCTTATTTGTTAATGTGGCCGTATTTTTTCATTGCGTTGACTTAGAAGTTCGATTATTTTAGAGTTCCAAGGGACCATAGACCTACGTATTTGATATTAATTTCAACTTGATACCTTCACGCATTTCTTAGAAAAAAAGTTCTTGACAGACTGAAAGGCAAACAGACAGACGGACAACGAAGTGATACTATAAGGGTTACGTTTTTTCCTTTTGTGGTAAGGAACCCTGAATCAGAATAACAGTTTATACAAGACCTCAAAAAAAAAAAAATAACAAGTAAGGCGGCCATTTCTTTATTGCATCAATCAATAAATGAGTACATTAGAAGAACTTCCCTAAATGACGATACCTACGTAGTATTAATTTGGGACTGGTTAGCCCTAATACAAACCTATTGCTGACCAGAACATGTCAAAGTAGCAAGTTGTTCAGCAGCAGTCCGGAGTCAGGATCTGTGCCTGGTTGATGGCAATAAGCTCGCCGTCTATTACATGGGACTTTTAAACATAGCTGGCGAAATGTGGGTGTGCTAGACCCACCTCTGCGTAACTCTTCGGGGAAACAAAGCATGATGTTATAATATGTCGAAGTCAATCTGCCTAGCCTTTTCCCAACTATGTTGGGGTCGGCTTCCAGTCTAACCGGATGCAGCTGAATACCATTATTTTACATGGAGCGACTGCCTATCTGACCTCCACAACCCATTAACTGGGTAATACGATACCCCTTGGTAAGACTGATTGTCAGACTTTCGGGCTTCTGACGACCCGTAACGACTGTCAAAGATCCACGAATGACAGCCGGGATCAACGGCTTAACGTGCTTTCCGAGGCGCGGAGGAGTCTCGGTATGTAAAGATGGTCACCCATCCACGGACCAACCCCGGCAAGCGTAGCTTAACCTGATGGATCGACCCATGCGGCTGTTATTACTTAGCCACGAGCTCCACGAGCTGATATTATGTCGAAGTATGCATAATTTATCATGACAATAATTGCCATACAGCAATAAATGTCACATGAAGCTATTATTTCATTCTTAATCACCATAGCAACACTACATTTTTTGTTACCTTGAGAAGGATACACCGCCAAATATAAAACGTACAGTTATATAACATACATAGTATAAACTGCTTTATATACCGACCGTAATATTTTTTGTCAGCCGTCTGGCGGTCACTGTGTTCCTATAATATATTACATCACATTAATATAAATAAGTATACAAGAGAACATAAATATATTATGTATGCTATGAATCTATTTTTTATGTGACAATGTGGACAGATACTGTTTTGCTGGATGTGTCATTAATCATGTTTTGATTTGTAACATAACCATTCTATTGTCCCGCTGCAGTTAAGGGTAAAAGCTGCTTCTCAAGTGTAGATATTTGACAGAAAGCATTGATAACTATGCTTGGTCACTGCGTTTTGAGCATTTTGTACTAGTAAGTTAACATAGATTCCTCCACGGTATTTTCTCTTACAGAAAATCGTGTTTGTTTGCGATTAAGTACACAACTTTTCACGAAAAAGTTTTTGTGAAATAAAAAGTATGCATATGTGTATTCCAGATAATGTGCTAATTGGTGCTGATCCATGCGTCATGTTCGTGAACGGGCGCCGTCAGTTGGGACTGGTCGTCTCTTAGCTGCCATGGCTTATTTTTTAATTTTAATATTTAATTTAGTTGTTTTAGTTTTTATCTTTTTATTACGGACGCTTTTTAACGTGCACGTCTTTCTACATTGTTCTCACATGTATATTTTCAACTTGAACGATGTAACCAATATTTTGTAAAAATATTATTATTTAAAAGAGTGTCCGTGGAGTTTCTTGCCCGTTCTTCTCCATAGGGATCTACTACGCTTTGGAATGGGCAACTAGCTTCATCTTTCTGACTGACCGACCCATTAACAATTCAAAAGTGCCTGTAATTGGTTTATTTGAAATAAATGCTTTGAGTTTGAGTTTGAGTTTGTGAATTTGTTTGTTTTGGGTCTACAAGAACCATTTTGTAAGCAAAACATTTTGATTTCCCTACAATTGAAGTAAAACAACGTATTCATTTAAAATATACTCCCAGCATTGTACTATGGACCAAAGTTCCGCATGATCACTTCAAAGTCGATAATCGCATAGCACGGCTCACGACTCGATCCCACAATGTTCAATCTAATAAAAAAAAATAAAAAATCGTCTACAAATAATGATCATACCACAGTCTCATCCAGTCACCAAACATCCATGTCGCGCCGCGCCGTGATCAAAGGGCGGCACCGTCAAAGCACATCGGAATCCACTAATTACTGCTCAACAGCCATCGATGTTCATCCCGACAACGCTAACTACACCAGTATCTATGACATACCCACTGTATTAAACGGGAATTCGTACACAGATTCTATGAAACTAATAAAGGAATATTCGTCTGCTTATGGTTAGTTTAGTATAGGAAGCTTGATGAAGTTTACTGTAATGCTTGTTTGTGAAAAGAGTATGATTTGTTGGAATATGTGCAGACATTTACAACAAGATAACCCCTGTCGAATAAACATTAATAAAATAAACTTCATTGTAATAAAATAACTTGTGTTTCCGGAAACCGGAAAAGAAAAAAATGTGGACAGGAAATCGTTCATGAGGAATAATGATATTCCTCATGTATTTTTACGATCGATTGATTTCCAAAATCTAAATAATAACAACAAACAATAAATAAAAAGTTTATTGCACTTTAAAAACCCTTTTATACCCTGTAATCTTCATTTTATAAACAGATCTAGTTAAAATTAATTTAAACACAAAAAACAACGAAACTTTGAAACACACATAATAAATTAATTAATTTTAATCGAACACTAGCTGTGCCCCGCGGTTTCACCCGCCTTTTTTTCTTTTTGCTCGACTCCTAAGGCTCATAGCGTGATGTTAAATAACCAATAACTTACTCAAGAATAGGGCCGTTAAATGCAAAAAGAATTTTTCAAATCCGACTGTTCCAAAGATTAAATTCGCGCGCTCAAACAAAAAAAAACTCTTCAAGTTTATTTATTAGGTACAGCTTAGAAGTCATAAAATAAATCAAAAGACTATAAGTTTCATTTTAGCTCATTAAAAAGCTATAAAATTATTGAAAGAACTAGAAATGGACCTCAATAAGTCGTAAAATTCATCATTTGACTGTATAAGTAGTTACCATTGGCATAAGCTTTCGAACAAGTCTTCTATGACCATAGAGTAGTAAATACATTTACCATAATGTTATAACTGTATATAGTCGTTGATAAAAATCGTGAACTTCAGGAATTTTTTGCCACTCAAAGAACTAAAAAAGCTTACAGTCAAAAATAATAGTAATACCAGCCTATTACTGTCCCCCTGCAGGGCAAAGACCTCATCTCATACAGAGAAGGCACGAGCGTTGATCACCACGCATGCTCAAGACGGGTTGGCGATTTCAGACTTATATTAACTACTAGCTGTTTCCCACGGCTTCGCCCGCGTACATGTCGGGAAATATCAATACTTCCATAATTTAATCTGATTTTATTCACAACTTCATGGGTTTTTTTTTTGCGGGGAGCCCTTATTATTTTAACAAAATGTAAGTATATATATCAAAGGAGCTCGTGGCTAAGTTGGACCCGGCTGTCATTCGTGGATCTTTGACAGTCGTTACGGGACGTCAGAAGCACGAAAGTCTGACAACCAGTCTTACCATCGTATTACCCAGTTAATGGGTTGTGGAGGTCAGATAGGCAGTCGCTCCATGTAAAATACTGGTATGCAGCTGCATCCGGTTAGACTGGAAGCCGACCCCAACGTAGTTGGGAAAAGGCTAGGCAGATTGAAAAGTATATATATTAGAGATTAGCCGGAACAAACAGACACAATTTTTTTATAACTGTTGTTTTGCTATGAGTACCATACATACTTTCATATGCATTTAGTAAAAAGCTGTTATTTGACAGTACAAACAGACACTTCAATTTTGTTTATTTGTATAGATAAGTCCAGGTGTCCCTCACGATGTTTTTCTTCACCGATGTCAGTAATCTCCAAGATAAACTCAGAAAGTATTCATTAATTTGAATTGAAAAAGTCACAGTAGTACTTACCCGGATGTAAACCCACACCCTCGTGCATGAGAGGCGAGGCCTTGGCACTGGGCCATCACGACATTTTAACTATTAAAAGTCGTTGATAAAAAAGATCAGCCATTTTTGTGCCTCTAGAGTGCTTAAAGAAATTTTCAAATGCAACGATAAAATCTTAGAGGTTTTAGTATTTCTATGAACTACTGACTTAACTGAACAAATTGCAAATTATTGCAAATGAAGCATTCCTAATTACATAGTTAACGCTTCAAAGACGACCTGTTAATGTACTTTACAATCTAGAGGGCATGACACACACGCCCTTCAAAATCCAATAAACGAAATTATCGATTAATTACAGAAAACACTCAAAAATCGATTACCGATGTAATTGGAATCGCTTCCTTATAGATATATGCTTTGTGCTATCTGAAATACATTTGCGTATTTTAAGGGAGTCGGGTATGGTTTGAATGTAAGCGGTAGCAATTTGCTTTTTACAGATCTAATTTAGACGTCTAGCCGAGTTTGGTTTATTTATTTATTATTTCTGTTAATAAAGCGGACCCTGTTATGCTAAGACAAAAGCTTCTTTATTTAAGAATCTCTTGTAATTAAAAACATGCCAAGCCTTATATGGAATTTTGCCGATTTCGCTGATTTACGTGATTTTACAGAAGTTTCTATAAGTTTTATTGCACGCAGAACATGAAAGATTATTTCAATTATAATCTAATGAACAAGATATTTTTTATTTTGCGTCGAGTTTATTATGCGAGAAATAAGTTGTTTTATAAGATTTTTTTTGCCATTTATTTTTAATTTTTAGCATTTTTTTTTTTTTAGGAAATGGATTGATTTGGAACTGTAGTTTATTTTTGTTGCTTTAATTTTATGAACGAGAGTTCTAAGTAGGCGAAATCAAAAGCAATTTTTTGCCCATTTTCTCTAAAATTTGACCAAGTTCAATATTGTTTTACTCACAAATTTTATATTATAGTGGTAACAAACTAGAACATCATTCATATAAAGGTGGGGACAAAATACGTATTACTGAGGCTAACTGAAAAACTACCCAAGCAAAGGTAATCAATTTTATATGGGACCAACATTGATGTAAAAAGTTATGCGTGGTCATAAATAACAAAAAAAAAAAAAAAAAAAAACTTACGTGTCCAATTGAGAACCTCCTCCTTTTTTTTCGTCGGTTAAAAAGTGATTCATATATTGCATAGACGACTTTCACAAGAATACATTGCAGTTTTTTTATACCCCTTAAACGTCAAACCAATTCGTAAATAGGTATGTGTCATTCTAAACCTCTTGAAGCAGTTTATGTCGATTAATCAAAATTAAATTATAAAATAAATAATGTAGCTCATAATTGAAATGATATTTAATGTTGTGCATTAAAAGTTACAGAAATCCAGTGTTGCAAGTTATAACTGTAAAATCACGTAAATCAGCGAAATCGGCAAAATGTATAATACGGCCTCTCAACAAATTACCTACAAACTGATTGCTTTGGTAAGACGTTCTCAATATTTCACTCTGATATTCAATCCTTTGATCTACCAAGGACTCAAATATAGGTCAAGAACAATTGTCAAATTTTTGGTATTGTTTAATTTGAATTAAGCACTTAAGTTTGTATTAATTCTCTAAGTTATGTGGTCGATGATTTTGGTGTATATACTTAAACTTAAACAAACAATGAAATCTTTTTTGGCACAAAAAGCATATTATACACTTCTGGACACATCTTTTGGCCCACCTTGTATTTTCAGTTTCGTTTGGTCCTAGCTAAAATTTTATATTAGGTCGAGCAAAAAGTTTTTATGCAGTTTTGAACCTGGCACATTCACAATTTCATTCAATAGTCTTTTTTTGAATTTCGAACACAGAATTTAAAGAAACAAAAGACAATTTGGAGCCTGTTTGTTGATATCAAACAATCGAATACTAAGAAAACTTGGTTTTATTGGTTTACTTGGATTTAATTCTTGAAAAAGTGATTGATATCTTTGGTTTTGCAACAAACATTACTTATTCTTAACATTAAGGTGAGGTTCTATCAATAATCTATGGATACTTCACCTGAAGTCGCCGCCCAAGCTGTGGCACTTATTCAGGCCGGATACAGCCAAAGAAACGTGAGTGCTCAACTTAATTTAAGTCGATCTGCGGTCCGAAATGTTTATCGGAGGTACCTAGAGACTGGCGGCTTTGTTCGTCGCCAAGGAAGGCCACGATCTCGGGTCACAACTGAAAGGCAGGATCGATTCATCGTGACGACCAGCTTGAGAAATCGTCACCTTACCTCCATTGAGATACAAAACCAACTTCGTGACTTCCACGGAGTATTTGTGAGCGCTCGAACTGTTCGGAGAAGGTTAAAAGAACGCGATATGGTACCACACAAGCCAGCTAATGGCCCCAAACTAACGCGAGCCCACCGAACAGCGCGCTTTCATTTCGCACGCAGTCATTTAAATTGGACACAGCAAGATTGGAGCCGTGTACTCTTTTCTGATGAGTCTAAAATTGTGTTACATGGCAATGATGGAAGGAAGAAGGTCTACCGACGTAAGGGAGAGCGATTCGCACAATGCTGCTTTGAAGAGAGGGTTGCTTATGGCGGTGGCTCATGGACTGTCTGGGGCGGTATATCCGCGAGCGGCAAAATTCAACTTGAGGTTGTTACAGGACCACGGCTGCCAACATTAAATGCTGAAAGGTACATTCGTGAGTGCTTAGAACCTCACGTGATACCATACGCGGACTATGTGGGCCCAAATTTCCTTTTTATGCATGATAATGCAAGAGCCCATGCGGCCGGCATCGTCAGGGAATATCTTCGGGATGTGAACATCACAGTTATGGACTGGCCAGCCAGAAGCCCAGACATGAACCCCATTGAGCACATGTGGGACGAGCTAAAAAGACGTGTTAGGGCTCGTCAGCCAGTTGCCCAGACGATGCAGGAGTTGAAAACTGCCATAGAAGAGGAATGGGACATGATCCCTCAAAATTTCATAGAGCGGTTGATAAACTCTATGCCTAATCGTATAAGAGCTGTGGTAGATGCCCATGGAGGCAACACGCGTTATTAAATTAAACCTTTATTTGATAAAACATGTTTTTTATTCAAAAATCAATTGCCTTTAACAAGGCGCATATCCGACTTGTTAGGCGTAGCTCCATGTCGTATGGTATTCTGAATTCAAATTTAAAACAATACGATCGAAAAAGATGGTAAAATGTATCAGGTTTAAAACTGCATCAACAGTTTTTGTTCAATCTAGCAATCATATTTCGGTAGGGGCCATCGAAACCTAAACTCTAAGGTGGGCCAATAGATGTGTCCAGAAGTGTAGTATTGCAGAATTTTTAAACTACTCATTGTGATAAAAACATATAACTTAAATATGCCATAATAAATGTTATTTAATTGAATTCCTATTGTAAATCTTCATAATATAATTTTAAGATATGTAATTTGTATTATTGGACTAGTCAATTATAAAATGAATAATTGGATAATGTAAATGATTGAATGTATTTGTTTAACTGACATTAATTAATGTATAATTGTAATATTTTAAAATCAATGTATTAATACTATTTTTATTTTATTTTTTCCAAGATATTTGCACGCCATGAGAAATGGCAAACATGTCGTGAGCTAATCTTATTTACGACCTTACATGCATTTATTATTTTAATTTTGTATGTGTACACATGTTTGCGCAAATAAAATTTCTTATTCTTATTCTTATTCTTGTACGGTAAAACTCTGATGAGTTTATGTTGGCACCAACTTATATGTAAAAGAATGTAAGTGCACTACTGAATGAATAAATAAATAAAAATCAAATCAAATTGTGTGTCATTACTCGGGACATGATGTTCGATACGTAGCATCTATTTTCACAGCCGCTTTCTCTCAAAACTCGCACCACACACACATACATAATTCATGTGATAAAATACAAGCAATCAATTACTCCGCATGTAAATCGCTTAAGCGCGTCCCTTACGACGTAGCGTCTTATATTGTAAGTAGCTGTAATGTGCTTTGTTTTAACGGATGGATTTTTAATTTAGCTAAAATAGGGATGATGCCTGGGTAAAAAAAAAAAAACTAAATTATATTTAATCCGTCAGTCAGATAATAAAAAAAATATTAGACACGTATTTTTTGCTTTATCATATATCAACAAAAAATTACTTAGATAAAACGCATTTAAGTTGGGGAGTAGGGGCTCGCTACGTCACAACTACTCGTACGTATAAAATCTAGCAAGGAGTGACGTCTTGCCCCATTTTAACTCAATGTATCGCCGTAATCTTTTGATTACGTAAAAAAAGATAAATTACGTGTCCTTTTTTTTTAATAAACAACATGGCGGACAAAACCAATTTTTTTAGTCATCTACCCTATTATAGAGTAAACACGACATAAGGGGGAATTTAATTACGTTATGTCGCTGTTTTGTGGGGATATAGGAACATATGTATATAGTTAAGTTCTCAGGTTGACCAAGTCTAAACATTTTTTTCAAAAATTTTGCTGAAATTACCACCTAACTCTTTAAGGGGTTCCAGCTGTTCCGGTTTAAGACATATCATTGACGAATTTTAAATTTTAAATCTTAACTCTTTAAGTAATTAAAAACCATGAAGAAACTAAAACGTTAAACCTATTTAAAACACCGCGAAGGAATTAAAAAACTTTAAATCAAATCAAAAGTCATTTATTCAAATTAGGCTGAGAATTAGTACTTTTCGAAAATCAAAATTACAAAAGATAGTCCCACAAACGCCCGCCCTTCACCACTTCCCAGTGCTTTAGCTGAGAAGAAGTAGCGCAACAAACTCTCCAGCAGCACAGCTGTCTGTTCAGTTAGAAAAACTTGATTCTATGCAACAGTACACAAAATAATTTACGCAACACAAAATATTAAATTAAAATATTTGTCAAATAAAATAAACAATTTTAGAAACTCTTATATTTAAAGGAATCTAAGAAAACTTTAACGGCTATCTAAAGCAATTTATTGACTCAAGCAGAGTTTAACTTAAAAAAAAAACTTAGAACCATGTGACTCAATAATTAAACATTAAAACACAACACAAGCCCTAGACTCTTAGTTCCAGCAATACTACGTGTACACCATAATCCACTTCCCGATTCTCAGTGCACAAAGCGCTAGAAATCATAATCAAGTAAAGGAAAACAAGTATAAACCGCACACAAACTGTCGCGAATTCTCTCAAACATTCCCTCTATATACAATATAACATGTAAATCCGTATGCTCGCTCTCGACACGCTAATATCCTTTAATAAAGGTAATGCAACTTGAATTGCGACTTGCCGGCAGGCTAGGGTTACCCCTTGCTAGCTTTTGAAAATTATAATAATTCAGACTGCGGGTTAAGAGGATATTTGAAGCGTAGTTTAGATCGGTGTGTAAGTGAAGTGACGTTATGGCTGTCTAGTTTGACGCGAGAGACAGAAGATTCTCACGTGCACCGGAACTAAACGCGATTTGTTTAATTGTAGATTTTTGACAAAATGCTATACTTAAATCAATTTTTAGCTTAATAAGTTCTTAGCATATTTATTTAAATATATACCTTCGATATAAAGTAAATTTTCCTGCACAATAAGGAACTGTTTACGTATAATCGTATAAAACAGAAAATAGACGGCGCTATTTTGGTTTTTTTGTATCGAAAAAATTTCAAGTAATTAAGTTTCGGTTTTATTACAACAGTACACAATAAATAGTCAAATAACACATATGGAAAATCCAAATGATTTAACCATTATATACATTTGGTTTTATAGGTATTTTAAAAACACAAAATTATCGTTGTATCCCCTTAATTTTGTAACACACTTAAAATGGCGATTGATAGCAATGCGTTTCATTTGGACAGTTCCACGTTCATTGCGTTATTAACTTTGTTGAGCAGACGGATTATTCAAACCCATGAAGCAATGGATGTCAAAATTAAAGGCGTTGTGACCGATTGCCATTGTATGTGTGATAAGCAAAAACCCCGCTGGGTAATCCAGGGCCCCAATTCTATATGATTCCCCTCTTATATCTTACCACGTGCAAACCATTTCAATATCGTGTCTTGTACAATCCCCTTTTTATCTATAGGCGCTTTCGTTCATTGTGGCATAGAGAATTTGTTCTTAGCTCAAGGAATCGACGTGGTTTGGAAATAAGGAATTGTTAAGTGGTCATAGTGAATTAGGGTCCAGAAGTGAAACATCACTTCCAAGGCCTTGATCTCTTTCCGTTTTCCACTCAACTCGATCCAGAGCTAATAATAATACTCGTATGTACCAACCCCGACAGGCGTTGCTCAAGCTCAAGCTCGGCTCACCATCTACGCCTGGGTCTACCGTGATGCCGTTGGACGTTTTCGGGAACTTTTCACCTACTCCTACTCCTGTCTTATTCTCGCATTATTTGTCACCATTCTATTTCCAAAAAGCCAATCAAGTCTTCGGTATATTTTGTAATTTTATTTTAGCCATTTTGATTTTTCGACAGAAATGACAGCCCATCAAATCATAGATTTGACAACTGAAGGCCAATATTAAAATTTATAAACGTTCAAATCCAATCTCATCTCATCAATAATAAATGGATTTTGATAACGTGATATTATCGTGCTATTATTACATGATTTGGATATATTTAATACCATTGTTTCTTAGCTTAGGCATTTGTTGGTGAAAAGCTTCTTTACGACAGAGTAATTGTTTGCGTCTAAATGATTTTTAGTTTGTGTTGGTTGATCGTGCACTATTTGCTTCCTAATTTATGTTTCAAGTAGGTATTTTGTACCGAACTTTTTGTTTCAATTTTAATTTTCAGTGTTTACCAGTGGGAATTTGTAAATGACCTTCAGTTTCATATAGCATAAGGATTTGTCTACTTTAGCTGTAAGTTTCCCGAATAAAATAAAATAAAATAAATTATCTAAGTTGCACTGACGATTTTCACATCCCTAGGACACCTGGACACTCCCCAGTTTCGTTCTTAGGTGCTCGCATTAGCATGCCATAGTGTCTCAAGAATAAAATTATCCATATTTCTACTAGCAAACATAACTACGGTTTTAAATGTCGCATTTGTTAGTTACTGAGAAATCTTTGAATGTGTTAGCGTGCATTATCTACGTAGGGTAGTCTTTGTGAGAAATTCAAGGTAAATTGCGCGATCCGAGTGAGTGTTAGCGTAATTGTGGGTGTGTGTGTGTGTGTGTGTGTGTTATTAAACTCTGTGCTTGTAAGAGGGTTGGTGTTACCCGGAATTGCTTACAGCGGTACAGTTTAATGTTGTGTGGTTTCTGGTTGCTCCGCCATTAGGCGAAATGATTTAAATGTTTTCGACTGTTTATTTATATGAAATATTATATTCGTTGGTCTACAGCAATGATACAAACTAAAGTTTCCACAAAGTCAATCAGTTTTACGTATACTCCATTTAGAATAAGATTAGATATTTCAAACAAACCTTTTTTACAGTCCGTTCAACTGATTTTGACTTTTATTTCGTAAGCTTACGAATGGCATTAAAGGCAAAAAAGTGGTTACAGTGGTTAAAAACTGTTTACTGCAGCTGCCATTTGTCATGCCACCAACGCAATACAAGTCGAAATCGGCTGAACGGTCTGTAAAAAAGATTTGTTTATTAATCTTATTTTAAATGGAGATAGGTCCTTTAAGCTTTTTTTTGAAAAAAATAAGAAAAAACGTACTTTAGTCAAGTAATTTTTTTAATTTCCTATGCTAAATACCTCGGCAAAATATCGAAAAAGTTAAAAAAATTAAGGTTTAGGTAACCTTAATTTTTTCTTCATTTAATCTTTAGAAATAAAATCAACAAGGAACTTTCAGGGAAAAGTTCTCTGATAGAATTAATCTAAATTACGTCATGAGTTACGTCATCGTCAATTATATCACAGAATAGAACCCCGATCAAATATTAAAGGTTAAAATTATCCTGAAACTTATTTGGAACAGTCAATTTTCATTATGAAACCGACACTTTTTGCGATAGGTGAATTTTTGTCCGTCACTCATAATTTTGAAGTGCCTATTCATAATTTAGTTCGAGATTTAATAGATTAGGAAAAATAATAATAGCAAATCATTATTCTATAAAGCTGAGAAAAGGGAAACCTAACCTGAACTTTATGATAAGATAAGATAAGTCTTTATTTGCCATAAACATGGTAAGTTGTTACAGTGGTTTAGATATAATGTCCTCATGTTTAGCTATACAGTCAAGTGTATTAATTGCATGCAAAATAATTAATAAAACATGTTAGATTCAGAATTATAGAATATCACAGATTAATTGATAATAATAGTCATTCAAATCATTCATCACAAACATTTTCGTTAAAACCTACATATACATTTTATATTTTCAAGTTAAAGAAATCTTTAATGTCATAAAAGTTATGTCCATTCAGCCATTTTACAGTTTATTTTTAAATAAGTTTACATTATTTAACAATTTTAGTTCTTTTGGGATTTTATTATATGGCAGAAAAAGTAACTATTAACTTTAATTTAAATAATAGAGATATTTATAGAGGGGCTCGTGGCTAAGTAATAACAGCCGCATGGGTCGATGGATCAGGTTGAGCCACGCTTGCCGCGGTTGGTCCGTGGATGGGTGACTATCTTTACATATCGAGACTCCTCCGTGCCTCGGAAAGCACGCTAAGCCGTTGGACTCAGCTGTCATTCGTGGATCTTTGATAGTCGTTACCGGTCGTCAGAAGCCCGAAAGTCTGACTACCAGTCTTACCAGGGGTTTCGTATTACCCAGTAACTGTGTTGTGGAGGTCAGATAGGCAGTCGCTCCATGTAAAATACAGTATTCAGCTGCATCCGGTTAGACTGGAAGCCGAACTCGTCATAGTTGGGAAAAGACTAGGCAGATGATGAGATGTCTATAGATCAGTTCCAGCTTACAAAAATTCAGTTTCTTAAAAAAAAAATAAAGTAACGTGGCTGTCTTTGTTTTATTAGACAAAATAAGCAATATTTAGAAGCTAGACTTTCACGCTAGTCTGTCTATACAGGGTGTAAAATTTAAGGGTGACCGTCAAACTGAACAACTTTCTCCATGGAACCAACATTCTAATCGCGAAAAAATTATCAACTGTCCCATAAAAATCTTCAATACCTAGTCGACGCAAATAGATTATTTTTTCGCAATTTTTTTTTTCGATTTCGATGTTGATCCCATGAAGAAATTTGTTCACTTTGACGGTCTGCACCACACCCTTAAAATATACCACACCTTTCTGGTACATCCTGTATTCCAGTCAATAACACTAAAAGCACATCAAGTCATTTTACAAAAAGCAGACAAAAATGCTTATCTCATAGGCCTCTACGCATAGGCTAAAAGTGTAGTAGGTAATTAGCAGACAAAATTACGTGTTTCATAGTCCTCTGCCGGTGCCTGCACGCCGCAGCGCGATGGTAACAAAGCTTGCTCATTAACTCCATGCGACTGGCGACGCCACTATGAGATGTAGACTATCATGCAGATGGGACAGACCGGTTTAAGGATTTAAGTTTTCTGCCTAATGTGTTGTGGTGGCTTATTCTGGTTTTTAAAGTGAAAACTTCTGTAGGCGCGTCGAGCGATTTTTGATAGGGGAAAAATGTTATGGGTTCGCGTCACTGTTCTATAATAAAAGTTGTCCTCCCTAAAATACGGCGAAACTAAGTAACTTGTCCATCTTTTACAGTAATTAGAGCATCTTTTTATTAATTAATTAATTAATTCATTTATTTATTGCATCAAATATGGTAGGATGAAGTTCTTATAAAAAATATTTTTTAGTAACACACATTTGGCCAATATTTAGCATGTACGTGTGTGTGTGTATTTGTGTATGTGTGTTTGTGCATGTTTGTGTCTGTGTGTGTGTGTGTGTGTTGTGTGTGTTTATGTTTTTTACAGTAACTATAGCACCTTTTTAAAAGGAAACAATACACAGTAATCTACAATAGGTACATAAGAAGTTATTTAATTGGGTACCTTTCTGGTACATCCTGTATTCCAGTCAATAACACTAAAAGCACATCAAGTCATTTGAAGATCGTGTTTCACTTCAATCACGTCGCGCATCACGTCACGCTGTCAAGTTTTGCCAGAATTCAAATTCAAATTCTGAATTCAAATTCTCTACAAAATACTATGGAATGATTTCATGTCATTACTTTTTTAGTCCAATCAATCGATTTTTGTAAATAGATAATTGCTTCATATTTTTCATTTCTATGCAGTCCGACAGTGACCGCGCTTTTTACGGAGGCTAAGCTTAGCTTTAGGGAACTACATAATAATAATAATATAATATTATATCCTGAGAGCTGTGGCGGAGAGTTATACTCCTAATATTAGGCATTTTATGCGGAGGTTGATCAGGTAGGAAACATGTTTTCTTGTCTGGTCATCCTCTGCATTGAGTGTGCATTATTTTTATTTTATTTTATTAACATTATTTTTAATTACCTATTTTATATCTGTGGTACTAACACTAGAATATAAGACTTTGTAATACTAACACAATATGGATCATTGTTGTCCGAATTAAATGAAATTTATTTATTATTTTATTTATTATTATTATTTATTTATTATTTGTTTGTACACCTTAAGTAAAGTAGTCATTATCTAACAAGATCGTGTTTCACTTCAATCACATCACGCTGTCAAGTTTTTGCTTCTGTCGGCAGTCCCTGACTGATGGCTGACTATGGTTGTTTGACTTTAGAAACTGTAGGGCCTTCAAGGGAGAATCGTTAAGTAATGATAGTGATTTGCGCTTGAGGCAAGTTTCTCATGTTTTTTATTTGTTTTTTTTTTGTCTGTCATTTATTTTTTAATATATTTTTCTTTAGTGACAAATACCTAAATGTTTTATTTTTATTAAATGTTTAACGACGAATTTTGAACAGACGTCAATATCATAGCGAAGTTGTCTGTTCCTCTCTCTGGAGCATTTACCGTCGGTTTTTTGGATGCCTGGTCGAAGTATGTACTTGGTCACCTTCGTAGAAGCGTTTCTGAAATTAAAAAAATATTATTGTTCAAATTTTACGTACACTCACATTGTAATAGTTATGAAATTATCAATTATTATTACAATTTACAATTATTTATATATTCTGACATTGTATTAAACTTTATCTATTGAACTTTGACATCGTTTTAATTAATTTGTTATATAATAATACTAATGCATGAGCTCTTATTTGTTGTTGGTCTTTTTTTTTTTTATTTAATTTATATCAATATATTGTAATAAATAATATATTATTATTATGCAGGACAAAATATTTGCACACCATAATTTAATGGTAGAATGTAAAAGGCCATTATAGTTTTAAGATCTACATTGTAAACCTACATTCTACGCAAATAAATGAATATGATTGAGATTGAATAAATGAATGAATGAGATTTCGAATCTCGGTGCTATTGAAGCGGTAAAGACTCGATCAGCTTTCGCATCATTACGATAACGTTTAAAAAGATAATCTTGTAAATAGGTACAAAATATGTCGCCTCTCCTGTCTTACTCTATGCCCACATTTGAACAGAACTAGGAAGATGGAAAATTTTAATAAAATATGTTTCCCGCGTAAACGTCTCGCGCGTCACGTCTCTAACAGATCCCTTAAACACTTGCAATATTACATACGACTACCTTCATTTCTATTACAATGGATGTAGGGTTCAAATTCATCTGTTTTGAATGTAAAGAGAAGTGGTAAACAAATGCGCCTTATGGATGCACCCCCGATTATGAGGGATATTATTTCCTACTTGCAGTTAAAATAATTTATTTTAATGTGGAATGTTATTAGAAAAGTCTATATTTACAGCGGGTTAGCTGAAGTGTTAAAAGTCAGAAGGCCTGTAGACCAAGCGACCAAAGAGCGTCTCTGCTTCAAGTCTGGCAAAATTTGCTTTCCACTGTCAGTTTGTTGGCACCTAGAATAATAGATACCTAGGTAATAGAATTTTTCTGTCATCGGGGATTTTTGATTGGAGGGGTATTTCCTCTAAAAAGGGGCAAAGGGGGGGGGGGGTGCTACTGGATATATCCGCCTTATGAAATCCAATTTTGATGGGTTTTTTTGTTTGAAAAGTTATTTTAAGTTGATCTCATAAAAATTTGTTGAAGATCTGATGAGCATCTTCGGTGTGATGAGCAGAATAGCTCCTCAAAATGCAGTAAATTGCTCACTTTTAGATTTCTACCAGTGGAATCGGACACTACTAGGTAGGCATGGATGGAGCACCTGCACCCTAATTGCGTAACTAACTATCAATCGGAATCGTTTTCATTTTGACAGTTCAACAACATTCATTGTGTTATTTACGGTGTTGAGAAGTCAAATTTTTTGAACCTCGAAGCAATGGATTAGCAGTTTGCTTTAAAATGATTCAAATTCCGATCGATAGTGCGTTACGCAAGTAGGTGCTGGAATCACCTTCTCATTACAAAACTAGAGAATTCTGAAAATTATTACCAGAATTTGCTAAAACGAGGCTTTAAAACCAATTTTAATGTTAGTTTTACTATAAGGTCACTAGATGGTGCTACTTTGCACCGCTAGATCGCGCTATCGTTGTCGCTCGACAAACGGTTAAAATAAATATAAGGACATCCCGTTCTTTAAAGCTGTAGTCGTATATTAATTGTTGCAAAAAGATTGTGCTGCAAGAGCGAGAGGGCTCTGTTCGCAGAACTACTAATTTTAGGAGGTTTAAAATTTTTCTTATTGATTTTTTATAACAATAGACTTTATGTAATGTGATACATTACTGACATCGGTGAAGGAAAACATCTGAGAAAACTTGGAATTTACAATAATAAAAACACAAAAAAAAAAATTGCCAAACATGCGCAACCGTTCTCAAGAGATGCGCTTACATACATTCGGCAATTGACATTTATTTATATAGAAGATTATATAATTATGTAGATAATGTGGTACTTCTTCAATCATTTATTTACAGTAAGTATATAATATTTCAAACTGATTCATGGATGGTGGCCTCGAGTGGTTAGCTTGCGTTTTCTGTGCTAAGCTACGCAACGCGTCGTACGTCCACCCAGTATTAGGACTCGACCATCAAGGAGTGCTGTCCCAAATTAGAGGGTGCGTCTCATATCATATAAAGATAGTTGGTATATTTTCATTTCAATAACGTTCACAAGATGTAATAAACGTGAGATATACCAACTGTTGATATAATTTCTTAACATATAACATGTATATACTATAAAACTTATTTCGTATAACGTTATTGGATATAACGTTTATTCAATCGAAAATCATTAGGACTATCGTTTAAAATATATATTGGTACCATTATTATTATAACACCCCAATTCAGAGCAATCCGACATTTGGGTTAGGGTAGGTTAGAACAGTGACCCATACGAAGGCGAGCGAGCGAAGCAAGCGTGCCGCGGTAGCGGCCGCCGAGCGCCAGATTCTCTTTATTGTTAGTGATTCATTTGGGTTACGTTAGAACAGTGACCATTACCTCTATTGTTGGGGAATCATATGGGTTAGGTCAGGTTAGAACAGTGACAATTAACGCGCGAAGGCGAGCGAGCGAAGCGAGCATGCCGCGGCAGCGGCCGCCGAGCGCTAGTTACCCTCTATTGTTGGTGAATAATTTGGGTTAGGTTAGAACAGTGACCATTACCTCTATTGTTGGAGAATCATTTGGGTTAGGTTAGGTTAGAACAGTGACAATTAACGCGCGAAGGTCGAGCGAGCGTAGCGAGCTTGCCGCGGTAGCGGCCGCCGAGCGCCAGATCCTTTTTATTGTTGGTGAATCATTTGGGTTAGGTTAGAACAGTGACCATTACCTCTATTGTTGGAGAATCATTGGGGTTAGGTTAGGTTAGAACAGTGACCATTAACGCGCGAAGGCGAGCGAGCGAAGCGAGAGTGCCGCGGCAGCGGCCGCCGAGCGCCAGATACCCTCTATTGTTGGTGAATCATTTGGGTTACATGAGGCGGTGACTGTCTCGTATATTAGGCGAGGCGGTGACTATGAAAGCTTTTGCTTTGTGTTTTTTACTAGGGGTTTTATCATATTAGATTAAATAGATTTTATGTATTTTGAGTGGTATATCAAACGATTTAATATTCAATGTATGTTATGCTTATAAAAATTAGTTACTTTAAAATTATATCAATCGTTTATTATTTTAACTGATCATTATATAAAATAAAATTATAGATTCAGTTGTTATATCTTGTAAATATTAGAGATTTTGTAATTAAATCATACTACCCCAAATTAGAAGCATTATTAATTTATTATAAATAAAGCAAAAGGCATTTTAATAAAACACGTATAATAAAAGATAAATAATTAAATAATCTTTAAAATGGTTTAAGTTTTTGCGTGATTCTCAGTTTTTTATTCCCGTTAGACATAACTTTACAAATTAATTACACTATGTGTAGTCTAAAAATATTCACAGATTAAGTTATTAAGAAAATGCTCTAATTAAACATACATATAACTTTTTGAAATCATAAACATTACTCGTTTAGACGTGATTTTCAGTTTAAAATCATTAAAAGTCGGTTATCGTCGCCTTAAGCAGACGATAGTTCAGTATTATTTAGTTTAAATTAGTTACCATTGAACACCACTTACTAAGCAATGGGTCGTAAAGTTAGTGTATCCATGCGTGTGCATATTATAAAGACATTCACACAACAGATTTTTCCTACAATCTAATCACGACTTTATAATAAAGCAGGTTACACACAAGAGGCGTTGTATGTATCTCCACAAATATAGTTAATATCTTTTCCACAGATGCTAACAAACCCTAATTGTCAATTTAATTTTATATAGGTACTTGTCTGTCTATGCTCCTGTCCTTGGAAATCTCTTTTACACAGTGGGAATAAAATGTGTGAGTGTAAGTATATGTGTGAGAATATTTTATAGTAGGAGATTTCTAAAAACTCTTGAGTGCCATCTCGCTCCCACGTTTCATGACCGCGGCTGAACGTTGGCGTTTAGTATAAAGAAAGAAAGAAAGAAGATAAATTTATTTGACTCAGGTTAAGGCACATACAATACATAATTCACACAAAAATTAAAAAAATTGGCCAAATGCGTGTCGGACCACGCACAATAAAGGGTTCCGCAGTTGAAAAGAATTTAACTCAAAAACAATCATAACATTGTAGTTGAAAGCATTGTCTCCCATACAATGATATACGTCACGGTCAATCCTCCAATTGCAAATTTAAGTTTGTAATTGCAATAAATCATTTTTTTTTTATGTGATAAAACTACAAAATATCGATAATCGGGCTTTTTCCTTTAGGTACTTATGAGCACAAATTGTGAGCTAAACACAGCTTGTGAGGAAAAATTCCAGATTTCACAGCACTGTGAAATCTTAGTTCTTGTAAAATTTCATGATTCTAGGTCAACCGGAAGTACCCTATAGGTTTTGATTTACTCGCGATTATCAAAATATGTCGCATAAATGGCCATATTTTTTTATTACGTTGACATAAAAACTTGATTTTTTAGAGCTGCAAGGGACCATATAGGTGCCTACGTATTTGGTATTAATTTCAACTTGATACCTTTACGCGTTCTTGAGAAAAAACAGACAGACAGATAACGAAGTGATCCTCTAAAAACAGAAAAAAAATTAAAATAGTATAGTGACAATTCACTCAACATGGATATTATTACAATAGGGATAAACAATCTGCCTAGCCTTTTCCCAACTATGTTGGGGTCAGCTTCCAGTCTAACCGGATGCAGCTGAATACCAGTGTTTTACATGTAGTAACTTCCTCTCTGACCTCCACAAGCCAGTAACTGGGTAATACGATACCCCTTGGTAAGACTGGTTGTCAGACTTTCGGGCTTCTGACGACCCGTAACGACTGTCAAAGATCCACGAATGCCAGCCGGGACCAACGGTTTAACGTGATTTTTGAGTCACGGAGGAGTCTCGGTATTAAAGATGGTCATCCATCCACGGACACGGACGGTTGGTCTGTGATGGATCGACAGTTATTTTTTCTTTTTTTACGTAAGCAAAAGATTACGGCGAGACATTGAGTGGCATGACGTCACGATCCGTACTAGATTTTATAGTATTTTGTTAAAGTTGTGACGTAGCGAGCCCTCACTTCTCAACTTTAATGCGTTTTATATATGTTATTTTTATTAATATGATAAAGCAAAAAATACGTGTCTAATATTTTTTTATTTACTGACTGACGGACTAAACAGAATTTCTTTTTTTTATCCACGCATCATCCCTATTGTATTTTTAATAGATCTATAAAACATTATCCAAGTTACATCTGTGTGCATCTCAAGCCTGTAAAACATTTTACAATAAAGACATCAACCCACTGGGCCGTATCATCTGATAAACAAATGATTGTTTTATTATCAGTCAAATGCAGTCGAGTATTTAAAATTGTATTTTCAGCTTAGTGAACTTAACGCAATACCTACTATGAGTGGAGCGGGTTATATATTGTTAAAATTCTCGTAAATATAAAGATATAAAGACTTTAATGTTTGTCTCATTGTAATATTATTTGCTTTTTATATTGCCTTGTTTTGGATTGGTATTAGCTTTCAATTTCAATGAAACTTTGGCTAAATGATAACAGCCGCACGGGTTGATCGAAGGTTAAGCTACGCTTTCTGCGGTCGATTCGTGGATGGGTGACCACTGACCATCCATTGCATATCGAGATCCCTCCATGCCTCAGAAAGCACGTCAAGTCCTGGCTGTCATTCGTAGATCTTTGACGGGTAGTCAGGAGCCCAAAAGTCTGAGAACCAGTCTTGCCTAGCGGTATCGTGTTATCCAGTAACTGGTTTGTGTTGTGGAGGTCAGATAGGCAGTCACTCCATGTAAAATACTGGTATTCAGTTGCATATTGTTAGACTGTAAACTGAACCCAACATGGTTGGGAAAAGGCTAGGCAGATTGATATTTCAACGGCACTTTTATAGGCAGATTTATTGGCATGGACGCTCTTTTACAAAGACGTCGACTATTAAATTCTTCTGTCCTGTGGAACATCTAACACCAATACCTGTTTTCCAATGATAACTATATTAATAGCTAAATAGGCACACACTTTTGTTTTAAAACATTATTTTAATTTTTTTTTTCTTTTGTTTTTGTGTTTCACGAAGTGTGTCCAAATAAACGTTTTTCTTTCTTTCTTTCTTTCTAAATACGTACCTTCCCATGTTTTTAAATAGCTATAAATTAAAAATAAAATAAAATTGTGATTATTTATCTCCAGGTTAGTTGACAAGAACCCTAAAATTGCCAGTACAATAATTATCACTTTTTCCAGCTGAACCTTGCTTTTCATTAGACATTTGTCCTATGTTCAGCAATACGCCTATATTCAGATAAGGTGAATGAAACCTATCACACCCTTAAAAGAATAGGAGCGTGAACATTCAATGAACATCATGTATGCAGTGCATATGCATTTTATTGCAAAATCGTCTGATATTATCTTATCCAAGTATTTCTGGGTAATTGATGCGTAAGAGTGGAACAATTAGCTCGGCAAAGGCATAATACATACATGTACAGTTACGAGCATAAATACCTTACAATAGGATGAATACAATTTTTTTTTGTCCGTCATAAAGGTCATTACTAAATATTGGATGCGTACCTATTTTTTCTTTTTTTACGAAATCAAAAGATTCCGGCGAAACATTGAGTTAAAATATGGCATGACGTCACTTCTTGCTAGATTTTAAAGGATGACTGGTAATTAGTGACCGATACATAAACACAATGATTGTACTCATGATAAAAAACAAGTTTTACTGTGGAACCAAATCTGAATTTCGCGAAAAAAAAGTCAGCTGCTCACTACATTTTGACGAGTTACGCGAACAGCTGATTTCTTTTAGAGTACAATCATGTGTTTTAAGTATCGGTCACTAATTACCAGTCACCCTGTGTACTGCGTAGTTTGTTATAATTTTGACGTAGTGAGGCCCCACTCCCCAACTTAAATGCGTTTTATCTGAGTATTTTTTTATTAAATAAGATAAAATTTATTTTCTGACTGACGGTCTAAATAGAATTTCTTATCTTGACCCCGTACCAGTAATCAAGATGATGCATCTCGATTACGGATGATTTAAAAGCGATTTACTCCTAAATTATTGATAGCAATATTTTATGGAGTTTAAGTTTATTTATTTCGTAATCAACAGGTTTTAACAAATACATTTTAGAGGCCATTTTTTTATGTATGGTGAAATATCTGTAACAGACGACCTCCCTCTTCCCATGACAAGCAAAGCCTATTATGTAATTTTAATTGATTGTTTGTTACGCTTTCACGCTAAAACGGCTGAACGGATTAGGATGATATTTAGCACACGGGTAGACCTGGATTAGGAAAAAGAATACTTTTTATCGCGGTAGTACGTTCCCGTGGGATAATTTCCGACATGCTCGCGGGCGAAGACGATGGTGACAACTTGAAGTCCATAAAAGCAATAAGTTTTAAATGGATTCAAATTTCTTAAGTAGTGGTCAATCCAATTAAATCAATCATCTTAAATACTTTGTAGGAGTGTAAACCTTCTCCTTCTGCGTGTTCAATAACTATTTTATTTATTTTGTGAAAATAAAACAACTCGACTTTTTCTTCCGTCAGACAATTAACATAATATATATTTTTAAATCCGTTATCATTATTATGACATACTGTACATCATAAACATTTCAATAAAAACGTAGAAAAGGGTTGAATATACAGGGTGTTTGGATGCTTGGTGCAAAGCTTTAAGGGAGGATAGTAAAAAATCTAGCTGAAAATAAAATATCTATTTCAAAATAAAAAATCTAGCTCAACATAAAAAATCTAATAAAAAATAAATGGTATCACCATTTAGAATATTTTGAGCTAGATTTTTTATTTTTAACTGCTATTACCTACTAGTTTTTTTCAAATAACTCAAATTTTGACAGTTAATTGCCAACAGTGCCCCAGTTAAAGTTGGTAAGTTATTTCTTCATTTTTGTGGTGACTGATATGTGACTGGTGTGTGTGTTTTGTGTGTCTGTTCTAATCTAATGAACCAAGTACCAAGCAATAGTGTTATTTAAACAAAAGAACTAAGGCTCAAAATCCTCTAAATGATGTCAATTATCACCCCTTAAGGTTTTGCACCCAGCTTCCAAACAACCTGTATAATAAATTAAATATAAAAAATAATAAGTAAGTCCACCACAACTTAAAATGTCCTCGACTTTAAATTATAAAGATTCAAGCTTCTAACTCCATGTAATGCTGGAAACGTCCATGAAAGCTGACAATTGTACGCTAAGGTTGGCAATACTATAAATTTCTGCGACCTTATCTAGAATAAGCGCTAGTTTGAAGGTCTGAGGGACCTTGGACGAAGGTTCCTCTTTGCCAAGGTTACAATAATCCGCCAGGACTATTCTTTGTTTAGTATGCAGATTTAGGGTGAATTCGACCAAACTTTTATACCCAGTATAAGTCTAAATCTTCGAATAAATTTTGAATTTTTGACAGTTTCTCCATACATAAACTGTCAGTCGTCAATTTTATTCCACGGATAAAAGATATTCGACTTTGGTCAAATTAGCCCTTAATCTAATAAAAATGTTACTTTTACTGTGTACATAAAATCACGCTTGTAATTTCCAAAAGGGAAGGCATAGATGTAGTAGGAAGGACACCCACAATTTGCATGAACCGTAAGTTCCTTAAACTAGACATCCACAAACTACTTTTTGCGAATTTTTTATCGGCCTTCAATCAATCTGCCTATCATTTTGCCAACTATATTGGACTAGTCGGATGCAGCTGGATACCAGATTTTTACATGGAGTGACTGCCTACCTGGCCTCCACAACCCAGTTACCGGGTAACAGTGGTAAGACTGGTTGTCAGACTTTTGGGCTTCTGACTACCTATATCTAATCACGAGCTCCGAGTTTTTCAATGATGAAATAGGTAAGGATGCAGTGCCGACTTCCTCGGACAAACTTTTCCAGTAGGATACTTTACTATTAATTTCCATCTAAGTTAGCTCAACGACTGAATTTAATTGCTGCTTAATTAATGAGATAAATAAACCATGCATAAAAGTGGAGTGATGGATGTTGCCCTTGTGTGCTTGGCCATCCAACATGCGAGGTGTTTTATTAATGTTAATCATCTGACAGCCATCTCAATGGATCTCACATAATTAAATCACAATCATTAAGAAAAAGCCACAAAATGTCTTTTTCATTGTCCCTCGTTCGCCTAATTAATGTACTTTTTAACTCGAGTTTACAATTAAACTTTATCGCTTTGTGTCCGAAAATTTGGCAGAAATTATCATTCGTTTTGGCGATAACTTTGAACCTACTTAACTCAAAAGTGGGCCTAATTTTCTTGCCAATAAGGTTGGAAGTTGCAAATGATTTCGTGACTAATGCCTTCCGCTAAATTATAATCAAGTTGTAATAAAAAATACAAATAAATCATTTCCCTTTGTCCGGAGGGGCGTGGTCAGTCTGCCAACTCCTCGCCGCAATAATTAATATTTAATTCGGATGAAAATTTTTACTTTGTCAGATTTTTTGTGGGCCACGTTGGACGATGATTAATTCCCTGTTTTCTGTACATTTTTCTTCGGTACGATTTAATAAAGTTTGGGATGTATTCAGTATTCTCTATATTTGTGCGTGTGGTACATTTAGATTTGTTTTTGTTTCACGCATTTTGTAGGCGTGGATCGAAAACTGTAAGATTTATTTCAGGTCCACTGAAATAAATCTTTCAGTGGCCTGAAATGTATTGGACTACAAAAAGTATATTTTAAATTAGAGCAACCTGTTTTTCAGTTAAATTCGTGACAGTTATTTTTTATTAAGTACCTAACTAAAGAAACAAAAATTTAAACAATGACATGAATTCTAATTTGCAGCATTGTTATTTAACACCTTAAGCATATTTCATTGAAGGTAATCTTCAAATCCAGTAATGACATACCTATCATGCTGTTGCGACCATACCATCAGAACAAACTATCACTTTGTCTGTAAGAGGCAACACAGAGAAGTGACATCAACTAAATGGGGCTTTTACAAGCGTTGTTATCAAGGCAATATGAATATCTTACATTTTCTCGTTCTTTTGAAATAATATTTATTCCGCCTGGATGAGATCTTTATTTAATTGAATGATGGGAGGTGGTTATTGTAGAATTTTGGTATACGGTTTCCGAAAAAGAATATTCAACCCTAAACAGAACCATATGTTGTAAATGTTAGGTATATACATAACGATAAGAGGCGTCTTCAAATAAGCGCTGTTGCTCTATCCAGCTTTCTTTTCTAAATTAGGTAGATATCTACATAGATGAGGAGCTCGTGGCTAAGTAATAACAGCCGCACGGATCGATCCATCAGGTTAAGCTACGCTTTCCGGGGTTGGTCCGTGGATGGGTGACCATCTTTACATACCGAGACTCCTCCGTGCCTCGGAAAGCACAATAAGCCTTTGGTCCCGGCTGTCATTCGTGAATCTTTGACAGTCGTTACGGGTCGTCAGAAGGCCGAAAGTCTGACAACCAGTCTTACCAAGGGGTATCGTATTCCCAGTCACTGGGTTGTGGTTGTTTATATAATGGCATAGCACATGTGTGAGCACTATGCAGCTACTATTAAGCTACCTTTTACTGGGTACATCTTTCACTGACTTGAATGTGCCCTGGCGGTTGAGAGTATGTCATGCTCACTCAAATGTCTCGCTGGTGGTGGCGTGTGTGTTGGATCATTAAGTTCCCTTCAAAATGGTTGAGCTAATTGGTGCTGATCCATGCGTCATGTTCGTGAACGGGCGCCGTCAGTTGGGACTGGTCGTCTCTTAGCTGCCACTGCTTATTTTTAATTAAGTTGTTTTTTATTTTATCTTTTTTATTACAAACGCTTTTTTAACGTGCACGTCTTTCTACATTGTTCTCACATGTATATTTTCAACATGAACGATGTAACCAATATTTTGTAAAAATACTTTGATTTAAAAGAGTGCCCGTGGAGTTTCTTGACCGTTCTTCTTCATAGTGACCACCTACTACGCTTTAGAATGGGCAACTAGCTTCATCTTTCTGACTGACCGAACCATTGACAATTCAAAAGTGCCTGTAATTGGTTTATCCTAGTAATATTATAAATGTGAAAGTTTGTATGTTTGGATGTTTGTTACTCAATCACGTAAAAACGGCTAAACGGATTTGGATGAAATTCGGTATACAGATAGTTTATAACCTGGATTAAGACAGGATACATTTCATCCCGGTAGAAGGTTTCCGTGATAATTTCCGACATACACGCGGGCGAAGCCGCTGGCAAAAGCTAGTTTGAAATAAATGCTTTGAGTTTGAGGTTAAGTTTTGAGTTTGTAGGTGAGACAGGCAGTCGCTCCATGTAAAATACTGGTATTCAGCTGCATCCGGTTAGCCGAACCCAACATAGTAAAAGAAAAAAAGGAAAGGAAAGTTGGGAAAAGGCTAGGCAGATTGGTTTATTTTCATAATTAAAGCAGTTCGTTTTTCCGAAATCACGTAAGTATCTGTCACGCCTACCAGTAAGACATACTCGTTCGATTACTGTTCAATTGAGAAACTCCTTCTGTAATAACATCTAACTGTACATAATTATTAAGCATTGACATCGAAACTCGCATGTAACTCTCCAAACCCTTTTACCAAAACAAGTTGCAGTAAACCGAAGTAACTCAAGAAACTGAACTGCGGCTCACAAACACTCTCCGTCTAATTAAGTGATGCAGGTTCGACTCCCGTTTGAATACAACTTCATCGGTCAGTCCGACTTGGACTTAGAACCGAAGCCTGAACTTTAAGTTGCGAGTTACAAAACGTGTGCAAGTTGCGTTTGATCTTGGAAATTAATTAATTTGAGTATTTCAACGTAGTTTATTGAGATTCATGTGAGTATCGCTTGTGTTAATTCCAGTTAGGTATGTATTCAAAGTTGTTTCTATTGCTTTTGAACGGATGGCTTCTTTTGTTTGAGTTGCATCACAGACGGGGTACTAAACGGTGACCAGCACCCCAAGTCCAAAACTCACTCACAGACCCCCTGATTTTGAAGGAGGCACACATACACGCATAAACTCACACCTTCTTCCCATGGGGTAAACAAAAACTACAGAACGCTCCTACGATCCTTACATACTCCTTTTGCTTCGTTTAATAAAAGGAGCATAATCTATTGCTTCATAAAATTTATAATTATGTTTGAGAAACTCAACTGCTTGATAACGTCAATAACACAATGAAAATTGTTGACGAAATAAAAGGGATCCTACCTGTGTTACGCAATTAGGCATTAAAAGGGTGCTGAAATGACAATTCAGAAGTATAGGACACCGTATATACAATATTATACAAATATCTAGACTAAGTAGCTTGTGGCTAAGTAATAATAGCCGCACGGGTCGATCCATCAGGTCAAGCTACGCTCGCCGGGGTTGGTCAGTGGATGGGTGATCATCTTTACATACCGAGACTCCTCCGTGCCTCGGAAAGCACGTTAAGCCGTTGGTCCCGGCTGTCATTCGTGGATCTTTGACAGTCGTTACAGGTCGTCAGAAGCCCGCAAGTCTGACAACCAGTCTTACCAAAGGGCATCGTATTATCCAGTTACTGGGTTGTGGAGGTCAGATAGGCAGTCGCTCCATGTAAAATACTGGTATTCAGCTGCATCCGGTTAGACTGGAAGCCGACCCCAACATAGTTGGGAAAAGGCTAGGCAGATTGATCTAGACTAGGTATGCATTAGGAAACAGAACTTAAAAAAAAGCATAAATAATTCACGTATGAATTTTAACTATTTTATTTTTTAAATTGATTCGACGAAGATATGGTTTTAATCTTCAACATACATATTATAAATACAAACTCACGCTTTCTTCCCATAAGGGTAGGCAGACACCAGAATGCCACCAGCTACGATCCTTACATATACTTTATTATATTAAATCATAAATAATTTATTTTCCGTCTTTCTAAATAAATTATTAAACCAGTCTACATTACCTGTTGTATAAATATTTAATAAATAATAAATACTTTTAAAATAAATACAATAAGCTGTAAATGAAAATTCAAAGGAAAGAGAAACCACAACATACATGATAACGCTCGTCGCGCAAAAACGCGTAACGTGTACTCTGTGTAGATACGAGTAGATGCTATCTGTATTACGTCTTTATCTATCCAAGTCACTGGGCTCACATTAACTCGTCAAGCTCCTGGGTAAGGAACTCCCTGGGGGATAATGTTAGCTGTTTTTAACGTACATTTTATATTAAACTTGCTTTTACCCCCGCGTGAAATTTCGGCCCCACCGCGTCGCATCGTATCGCCCGCCCGCGCAATTACTTCGTTTTCGCTTAGAGTTATTTCTGACTTCTTTTCTTTTTGTAAGGCTTCTAAGGGTTATAGGCTATTTATCATCAGATAAATAGCCTATATCCTTCCATATGAATTGGGCTATCAAATGCAAAAAATGTTCTAGAGATTAGCGCGTCCAAACAAAAAAAAAAAAAACTCTTTACCTTTCTTATAGGTAGGCACTTGTAATAAAAAAACCGGTCAAGAGCGAGCCGGCCTCGCGCACCGAAGGTTCCGTTCCGATTTTTGAAAAAGTGTGCTATTTAGAGACATCGTTTTATTTTTCCTGTAATCTTTACCTATATTTCTATCACATTGAATAATTTCCGATTTTTCTCTATGCTAACTTCGGATATAAGGTACTTAACGATATTTGTTTTACATTTTTCATCAAAAGACGAAAACTATGCGGCCTAAAAAAAAGAAATGAATGTTTGAAAATTTGCAAACAGCGCTGTTTCATATAAAAAAAATACAAAAATGTTTATTTCTGACCATAGTTGATAAAATTATACACCCCACATGCCCTAGTAGCCCCACTTCAAATTTATAAGACCCTGATTTATAAGACCCTGTTGCAAAAAAAAAAAATATTTCTTTCTTATTTGCAAAATAGTTGGGCAAACGTCATCTAAAACTGTTCCAAATTTCAAGTTGATAGCATTAGTAGTTCTTGAGATATCCAGCTGTGACAGACGGACAGACAGACAGACTGAGTCGCACCATAAGGGTTAATTTTTGCCATATTGGTACGGACCCTAAAATATGGCTTCAGTTATAAACGTGAAGAAATATTAACATCAAAAAAGGTTTAGGAATAGATACTTTATCACAAATTGATAATTATAATAAGAACCCTTATTTCAATAATTAAAACAACCTAATTAGACTTCCGTCCCATACATATTAAAAAAAAAGTTCTTTAGTAAAATAATTTCTTAGCAATAACCCGAGGCTAATATTAATTTAAAGAATCGCTAATAATCCTAGCAAAAACGACAGACATAATCCTATATCCACCTACTTTTACAATAGGCATGGCAGCTATCACGGGCGCTCAGAGTGGGGACTCTGTCCGTCCACTGAGTGACCTCAGGGAAGACGGCGCACAGTGGTCACGTGCTGCCTTGCTCATTTGCATAGCCAGGTTTCGGGGAGATCCCTTTACAGTCTCCCCAGAGATGTGCCCTAACAGGCGTTACACAGAGGGGGTTCCGGATTGGTCTTTTGAGAGGTAACGGTGCCCCTTCCATGTGCAGATGATGACCACCGGGGTGGTTTTAGTGAGGTAAAAATCCCACACTCCCCGGTCTTTTCCCCAAAGCCCGGGCGCCTTTTGAAGGTTTCCCCCCGAAAAAAAAAAAAAAAAAAAAAAAAAAAAAAGGAATGGCAGCTATGTTAAATGTGAAATATACTAAAACTGAATGTGAAATATACTACATAATACGCAAAAGCACCATTCTTAGGGTTCCGTACCCAAAGGGTACAACGGGACTCTATTACTAAGCCCCGTTATCCGTCCGTCTATTGCAGGGCTCTATCTTTTGAATGGTAACAGACAGACACTTGAAAATTTCACAATGTGTATATTATGGCCGCTATAACAATAAATAATGAAGACAAAATTAAGTTTTTAACATAAATAAATGTGTTTGTGTTTATGTTTATGATAGACTTGCTTTTGCCCGCGGCTTCGCTCGTGTGGATATCGCAAAATATCCAACGGGAACGTACTACCGGGAAATCCTTCCTTATTCCTTGTCTACATTATAAAAGGAACCTCTGTGCAAAATTTCAGCTTTCTAGGTTCGAGGGTTAGGCTTGGGCGTTGATGAGTCAGTTAACCAGTCAGTCAGTCAGGACTTCTCTTTTTATTTATATCTCCTTGCGTGTCGACTGCACACATGGGTGTGCATAAGGAAAAGTCCTTTATATAATAGGTATATAAGCTTAAATCATATATATATATAAACGTAAAAAAACATCATGCAATGGAAAAAAATCATCATCAGTTGTTGTGAACCTATGGGGTTCGCACCTAACCCCCCCCCCCCTCCTCCCCCTGGGGTTTTTGGTTCATAAATTGGTACATAATTTACATCTAAAGGGATATAGACACTTTGGCTTGGGCGTAGACACTTTGAAGTTTGCCCAACTCACGGTTGTAGAACGGCCCATGCTCAGCGTCATTTTGGTGTATTTTCAAACCATTTATATAATAAAATAAATAAACTCTGCTCCATTGCTCCCATGTGTCTAAATGAATGCAAAACCGAGGTTACAAAGTGGCTCTTGACAATGAACTATAGTAAGACTGAAGATTTACTACGTATATCAATCGCTTAACCTAATGTAGTTAATAAAGTAATATGTTTATAGTTATATTTATACAGACTTACATATACACGGGTTTTCATCATATTTATCTCTCCCTCACACTCATACAAACACTCATACATAGGTACAGAAATAGGCCACATCATAGCTGCTTTGGCTAGTTAGTTTAGTATTTTATATTGTAATTTGATTAGGTACTGTGCTCGTCTTACAACTGTTGCTATATGTTCAAATCTTAGGCGAGGACGCTGGCACCCTAAACACAAGTTAAATCTTACTTTGGGTGCCAGAGTTCATCGAAAACACTTTTTTCCATTGTTGAAACGTTGCATAGTTTTAAGATAAGTGTTAGTGTACAACTGAAGTTAATAAAATTATTATTTATTTTTTTATTTTTTATTTTTTTTATATAGAACATATTGTTCAGTGCACACAAAAGACAGCACAACACAAGAGTAAAACTTTTTTACAAAAAAAATACAACCTACTTCCAAAAACACCTACAAAGTGAAAAATAACTTTAATTTCGGAAGTCGGTGTCTAGTTAAATGTATTTTCGTTTTTTGCCACCGACTTCCGAAATTAAAGTTATTTTTCACTTTGTAGTTGTTTTTGGAAGTCGGATGTATTTTTTTGTAAAAAAGTTTTTACTTTTCACTTTTTAGTTGTGGAACCTACCCCACACAAATTCTAATACCACTACCTGCAAAACAAACTAGAACATCATCCATATAAAAGTGGGGAAAAAATACGTATTATTGAAGCTAACTCAAAAACTACCGAAGCAAAGTTTATCAATTTTATATGGGACCAACTGTGATGTATATACCCTCTAAAAAAAGGTTCCGACGAATTGATAATCTCCTCCTTTTTGAAGTCGGTTAAAAATGACAGTAATGATGGTATGTATATAAGATAGTTAAGCACATACATCACAATCATCATGATGTGATGTATGTGCTTTAATAAAACAATAGGTTCGGGGCGAAGATAAAGTTTCGTAAATTGTACCAAAGATGTGCACAGCCCAGTTGAAGGATGTCAGACGGCTTATGTCAACTACGAGAAGGCTGCGAGTCGTCTGTTTCTAAGGAAGCCGTAACTAGGGTATTAAAAAAAAATTATGTTAAATATTGAACGGAAGAAGAAAGAAAGAAAAACTGTTTATTCATATGAAAGTGACGCAACATTACATAGTTAGCTTATATCTTGGCTTAAAAACTAAAACAAAATGGAAATTTGCGTCACTTCCGCGCGAAACTGCTAACGCTCAGCATAATACCGTGGCCCGTGCACGAAGGCACGAATCACGGCGCTGGTTTTCAGCGTAAGCCGGCGTGCCACTGTCTCAGAACATGTATGAAATCATACAAGTTCTGTCTACATCGACAGACACAAAACGACGCTGTATCGGCGGCGCAATGATTATGATAATTTGGTATTTATAATCGAATCGGTGGTATGGAACCCGTGTGCGAGTCCGGCCTGCACTTGGCCGCTTTTATATTCCAAGATCCCCCCGCTGGTGTATTATTTATCTACACGTCACTGAGTAAGCATTACCCCATCACTGCGTTTTGTTCGCGTTAGGGAAGACAGTCTTCAGGGAAATTAGTGTATGGAGTCGGTAGTGATATGAAAAGTGCAGTTACGAGGTTCTTGTTTTAGAGTGGAGTGCGGGTTTAAAGTTAGTTTGCTGGTTGTGGTTTTTTAATAACTAATGTGTGCTTTCATAAATTCCAGCGTCGCGATATTATCGTGGACGTCCACCTCCACATCCATTAATTGTATGGAATCCGTTATCGTGGACAGAAATTTTAAAGTGTCTTCATTTTTTTCCATACAATTTACTTCCCTGTGTTATCGTGATGCCGTGACGTGTACGTGGACGTCCACGATAATATCGTCACGTTAAAAATAAAAGTTTACATTAGGTACTTTTATTGTCGTTTGGTAGTACTTCAATCAACTCTATCAACTCAGCCTATCGCAGTCCACTGCTGGACCATAAGCTGCGCCACAACACCCTGTCCTCCGCCTTCCGCATCCAGTCTGTCCCAGCCACCTTCTTCAGGTCGTCGGTCCATCTAGCCGGGGGGCGTCACACACTACGCTGTCCGATACGCGGCTCCAGTCTAGCACGCGTAGCATGACCACCATAGAAAGGGATTTTGTCGACGGAAGAATAGACAAGATGACGTTTCCGTGTGGACAAGACGGCAGCAAAATAGAAAGAGTCAACTGAACTTTTTACGAAATTCACTTTTTTACATAATTCAAGTCAAGAAGAGTTCTTTGTTTTTTCGTAGGATTTTTTTTTCTGTTTGGTTCTCAATTCTTACTAATATTAATCACGTACTCGTATGTAAAGACAATTACACCAATTTTTCACAAAGTGACGAACAACCGTATTTTGGGAAAATAAATATATAATATTACAAGGTTTGGTGCCATAGTAAAAGTTGTTCATAATGATGAGTACAATGACCCCTTAAAATATTGCCACTGTTTACACTTATACCCTGTATAACACATGACAGCACGTCTGTTTTCCGCGAAGGGTTATGATGAGGTATACCTATGTAGGTACACCCACATTTCCAAAATACAGCAAAAACAGCCATTTTTTCTTACAAGCATTAAAGATGAACTCCTCAAGCTCGCCCAATAAAGATACAAAGACAATTAAATTAAATAATTACCTCGAGATAACTTAAAAGACTTCAGTCATTAAAACAATACAAAATAAGGAATAAAATAAAACAAAATAACTTTAAAAGTTTTTACTACTTTAAGAATAATAAAGCTTATAAAGTAGAGGGTAGTCATAAAAACTCATTTAAATGCACGTAAAATCTCACAGGTCGGCTGTACCGATAAGTGTGCCGTTCATGTATTTGCATAGTTATCTCTGAGATGGTATCTTGTGACCAAATGTTTAAGTACTGGCACGTACGGTTGTTAGGATTAGGATATCTTTATTTGAAAGAAATATATTTTTATGGTCAGTTTATTTTTAGTAAAGTGTTTTTAATGTGCTGTTTGTTTTTGGAACGAAGTTCCTTAACGCGGCTTGCGGTAGAAGTTAACCGGTAGAAATGGTCATGTCGCAGCCTAATTTAATTAGCCGTTTAATTAGCCGTTTGGTCAACCGCCTAGCCATTTCACTAAACGCCGCCATTCAATCAACGATCTGCATGATATTCAGCCATTCAATGAAACGGCTAGACAAATTACTTGGATCGATAATGCCTAGCCCAGACAATTAAATTTAAATTTAGTTCCATTTTCTGTCACCTGGCGCTGAAATCTACACTGTCAATATGGCTTCGACAAGCCACGGTACTTCTGGTGTTTATCACAGTTTAAATGCGTTTACGCAAAACCGAATCGGGGCGCCCTGACTCCACCTAGTCTTTTAGCTGCTACCCCTAGATTGTATTAGGTTGGGGAAAAAGTCTTTTCGCATTATACTATGTATGAACTTAAAATAAAATCTCTTTGGCTATACTATTTGTATCTGGCTGGTTTTGGTATCATTGAAAGTTTAAATTTTAAAGAACATAATTCTAAATTCAAATTAGGAAAATGTGTGATTTTCATTTGTTTTTCGTACTGTCAAGATGAGTGAATCTAATGAATAAATTCGATACATTTTAAAAATTTACTACAAAAAAGGTAAAAAAGCAACGCAAGCCGCGAAAAAAATTTGCGTTGTTTATGGACCCAGTGCAGTATCTGTGAGAGTAGCACAAATCTGGTTTAAGCGTTTTCAATCCGGAAATTTTGATGTCAAAAATGCACGTCGCTCTGGTCGCCCTATTACGGATAAAATGAATGCCATTTTGAAAAAGTGGAGCAAGATCGGCATATCAGTAGTTACGACGTAGCTGAAGAACTGGGAATTGACCACAAACCAGTTTTGGCGCATTTGAAAAAAACTGGGTACACAAAAAAGCTCGATATTTGGGTACCTCATGAGCTCACGGAAAGAAACTTAATAAACCGTGTACTCATTTGTGATTCTTTATTACGACGTAATAAGACTGAACCATTTTTGATGAAGCTGATAACTGGTGATGAAAAGTGGATCACGTACGACAAGAACGTGCGAAAAAGGTCGTGGTCAAAGGCCGGTCAGGCTTCACAGACTGTGGTGAAACCCGGGTTAACTCGCAACAAGGTGATGCTGTGTGTGTGGTGGGATTGGAAGGGCATTATTCATTATGAGCTGTTACCACCAGGCAGGACCATCGATTCTGAACTCTACTACGAACAACTGATGAGATTAAAGCAAGAAGTTGAGAGAAAGCGGCCGGAATTAATCAACAGAAGGGGTGTGGTTTTTCATCATGATAACGCTAGACCTCATACATCTTTAGCCACTCAGCAAAAATTAAGAGAGTTTGGCTGGGAGGTGTTAATGCATCCGCCGTATAGTCCTGACCTTGCACCTTCAGATTTCCACCTGTTTCGGTCTCTTCAGAATTCTTTAGGCAGTGTCAGGTTAACATCACGAGAGGACTGCCAAAACCACTTGTCGCGGTATTTTGATCAGAAGTCCCAAAATTTCTATAGCAATGGGATCATGTCCCTACCTACAAGATGGCAAAAAGTTATCGAACAAAATGGTACCTACATACTTTAGATAAATGTAAATAATGTATATTAAAAAATGTTTTGAATTTTCTTTAAAAATGCGAAGAAACTTTTTCCCCAACCTATTATATAAAAATTCGGACGCGCAAAGGGAGGGCAGCCCCCGTCCGCTGTGACAAAGAATAGGCACCAGTGCCTATTCTTTGTTACATAAGGGTGAAGGGGTTGCACTTCCCGCAGCGCCGGAGACGTTTCAGAAGCAACTTTAAAGTGTTTTGGGGTTAAGTTACAATAATTGTTTTTCTCAAGAACGGTGCGTTACCTTTACACTGTAATTTTAAATTGGAATGAAATAATAACGTGGCCCTATGGCCCTATTGTATAAATGGCCTCAGACAGCCAGTTAATTAAATGATGTATTAGACGTATCGGCTGAAAATTATTCAGGCCGTTAATTGAATGGCAGCGACGTTTAGTGAAATGACTAGGCGATTGACCAAAAGGCCAATTCAACCAGTTAGCTGCAACAGTCACATAAGGAAAAAGCGTTTTGTTTTTATCATCTGCATGTTTTTTATTTGGGAAATCAATTGTATTTTAATTGCTTAAATACTTTAGAAACATCACGTAAATGTTCACAACTGAACAGTGTTTACTGGCGCTGTCAGTTTGTGCACGTTTGTAGGTCCTGTATTAGAACTAAGAAGAGGTTGTTCTATAACACTAAACTCTTGATACTGTATTAATTTGAATGAGGGTCGGTTACTGGTACCCGTATCTTAAGTATAAGATACGAATCTTTCTAGTTTGTGTTCACCAGCAACTTACATAAAGTTGCTACCCTACGTATGTAATGGTCATGTTTTGAGTAACGAATAAGTCATTATACCTTATTATTTTCTTCTAACGCCACTGATCCGGTTCATCATTCGATTCATAAATTCATCAATCAGTAAGATGACAAATAAATTTTCTTTTTCAGTACATAGGCCGCCCCCGATTATAAAATCATCCAGGTAAATGGGCATAACTGACTTGTCTAACATTATTGTCGTGTATCCATTTCATAGATTTTATATGAAACTGAAGGTCATTTACACAATTCCACTGATAAATACTAACAATTTTAATTGAAACAAAAAAGGTCGGTAAAAAAAATACCTACTTAAAACATAAATTAGGAAGCAAATAGTGCACGATCAACCAAGACAAACTAAAAATCATTTACGCAAACAATTACTCTGTCGTAAAGAAGCTTTTCACCAACAAATGCCTAAGCCGAGAAACACTGGCATTGAATATATCCAAATCATGTTCACCAGACAGTTTATGAAAACATCTACTCGCAAGAATTAGAAACGAGTTCTACCTGTACGTAGATATTATGTAAACACTATCTCATGCACATCAGAGTGAGGCAACTGTCAACTGTCAGTTCTCCATGAATGGCGGGAAACGGTGAAAACGGCCTCCTCGAAAGGCTTGGGTGAGGCGATGAGCCAGTGTAGTGATATATTATAAGTATGTGTAATCCGTTGTACTATTTTTGGTGAAATAAATAGTTATTATTAAACAATATTCAATTTTTAATACGTAATCAACAGGATTATAATAGGTTGGGGAAAAAGTTTCTTCGCATTTTTTAAGAAAATTCAAAATATTTTTTAATATACATTATTTACATTTATCTAAAGTATGTAGGTACCATTTTGTTCGATAACTTTTTGCCATCTTGTAGGTAGGGACATGATCCCATTGCTATAGAAATTTTGGGACTTCTGATCAAAATACTGCGACAAGTGGTTCTGGCAGTCCTCCCGTGATGTTAACCTGACACTGCCTAAAGAATTCTGAAGAGACCGAAACAGGTGGAAATCTGAAGGTGCAAGGTCAGGACTATACGGCGGATGCATTAACACATCCCAGCCAAACTATTTTAATTTTTGCTGAGTGGCTAAAGATGTGTGAGGTCTAGCATTATCATGATGAAATACCACACCCCTTCTGTTGAATAATTCCGGGCGCTTTCTCTGAACTTCTTGATTTAATCTCATCAGTTGTTTGCAGTACAGTTCAGAATCGATGGTCCTGCCTGGTGGTAACAGCTCATAATGAATCCAATCCCACCACACACACAGCATCACCTTGTTGCGAGTTAACCCGGGTTTCGCCACAGTCTGTGAAGCCTGACCGGCCTTTAACCACGACCTTTTTCGCACGTTCTTATCGTACGTGATCCACTTTTCATCACCAGTTATCAGCTTCTTCAAAAATGGTTCGGTTTCATTACGTCGTAATAAAGAATCACAAATGAGTACACGGTTCATTAGGTTTCTTTCAGTGAGCTCGTGAGGTTGGAGCTTTTTTGTGTACCCAGTTTTTTTCAAATGCGCCAAAACTATTTTGTGGTCAATTCCTAGTTCTTCAGCTACGTCGTAACTACTGATATGCCGATCTTGCTCCACTTTTTCAAAAATGGCATCCATTTTATCCGTAATAGGGCGACCAGAGCGACGTGCATCTTTGACATCAAAATTTCCGGATTGAAAATGCTTAAACCAAATTTGTGCTACTCTCACAAACACTGCACTGGGTCCATAAACATCGCAAATTTTTTTCGCGGCTTGCGTTGCATTTTTACCTTTTTTGTAGTAAAATTTTAAAATGTATCGAATTTCATCATTAGATTCACTCATCTTGACAGTACGAAAAACAAATGAAAATCACACATTTTCCTAATTTGAATTTGGAATTATGTTCTTTAAAATATTTAACTTTCAATGATACCAAAACCAGCCAGATACAAAAAGTATAGCCAAAGAGATTTTATTTTAAGTTCATACATACTATAATGCGAAAAGTCTTTTTCCCCAACCTAATATTATGTTGCTACTTCAGTCTTACGTTAATCTTCATAATTTTTACGCGGAATCAAAAACATAATTTATAAAACTGAATACACTAGACACTTGAAACAGACAGACAATTTATAACATTCGTATCGATAGTAAATAATTAACTGAGATTGAAATAAAGTTATAAGCGCCCACACAGACTGCACTAATGAATAGGAATTTTTTTACATTTTATCAAGGTAACTTTTATACGACATTGCAGGTTTAAATTACAGTAGAAATGTAAATAGATATAAGCTATTTTTATTTGAGTTTTAGATTTGAATACGATAGAAAATACAGTCTTGCCATAATTACTGCTGAGACTAAATCCCTGATGAGTCAAGAGGTGACTTCAATAGTACAAGTATCATCGGGTAGATTTTAAACTATCGAATTTTTATGAGTTATGTTGTAAATTAAGGCCTGTTCGCAATATTTCAACAGTTTACAATCAATCTGCCTAGCTGACAATATGGTGAGAAATATTATAAACTTCTGCGTTCTGCCTTTATTATTAATTATTCGGTGGCATGTTTACCTTAGGGCCTATTTCACATCGGTGGCGGCGATCTCTCGCGCCTGAACCTGGTTCAGGCCATGGTACGGAGCGAGAGTGCATGGGAGGCCGTCGCCTCCTTCTGCGAAGTAGTAATGCTCGCGAAGGAGGAGGTGAAACGCGTGAGGGAGAGACAACCTTACGCCCTTAGTCGCTACAGGAGACGCCCTAGGCGGCGGGTAGGCGTGGGCTTGCGGACGGCGAGTAATGGGTCCGTAAGGACCAGGCCCGGGTCGACGGCGCGTCGTGTTTCACGCGCGCTTTAAAGAGATGTCAGCAATGATGGGCTCCGATAGGGCCGATGCCGTCAGGGTCGCGGGTTTTTCGAAAGAGATACCGTGGCCCTGGCACAGGCAACTGAAGGAACACGGGTGGGTTTTAGTCAGTAAAAGTCTGACACGCCCTCCCGCTCCGCTCAGAGCAGGAGAAGTCATTTGATGATTTCCCATCCACAAAAAAAGGGCCTATTTCACAATGTACGAATCGCCACTACTTACTGAATAAATACAAAAATGGAACAGAATTTGTATGAAATTATCTGCCAAGTAAGTTAATAAGAACCTATAATCGTTGGTGGTGAAACAAGCCCTTAATCTATCGTATCGAATCTAACAACCTTATAAGTTAGTGCATTGTATCAACGAATGGCTTCTTTGTTATGGCCACGATGGCTGCATACAGATAGTTTTTTCGGTTTTAAATGATTGTATGCAAATGTGGGGAGATCGTCAAAAAGTTTAGTCGGGCACATCAGGACGCTAAGCAATGAGCAATCAACTGTAGGAGGCAGGGAAATGTATCCATCATGATTCTAGAGAAATTCTCTCGTGCTTAATCCCCCACCATGTTTCAAACATCCCCATTAAACTTCAGTTTCAATGTCATAATCAGTGTATAACGTTCCCACTGCTGGGACACAGGCCTCCTCTCTGTGAGAGGGATTGGGCCATAATCCACCACGTGGGCCTAGTGCGGGTTGGCAGATGTCACAGTCATGTCTTCTAATTTTAATTCTAGGTTATGGCGGTTTCCTCACGATCGATGTTTTGTTTCACCGTTTTGAGAGCAGCGGTGATGAAATAATTTACACAAAGCACCTGTCTGGATTCGAACCTACGACCTACACTCGTCGGCCGTTACCACTGGGCCACCACTACTGCTGGGCCACCACCACTGCTGGGCCACCACTACTGCTGGGCCACCACTACTGCTGGGCCACCACTACTGCTGGGCCACCACTACTGCTGGGCCACCACTACTGCTGGGCCACCACTACTCGTCACGATTTAATAAGCTCTAATTACAGACCTTCATTGCCTAAAGTGTTAATCCTTAACATTTCGGCACTCGCTTGTACCTACATACATCGCTATCTGCAAACGCGTTGGTTCAATTCGTCCGTCACGCAATCTGCGCACGCGCCGGAGCGTAAGGATTTTTGTACAATCCTCGCTTTGGGTAAAGCTCTTTGTATACTGTGTTGACCTGTCACTTTGACATCCACTTGTGGGGTCGGCAGAGTTTACCCAACATAATTATCATCACGCCAGTTTTTGCTGAAGGGATGAACAGGGGTGTTTATAGTACATTTGGCAAGTTATGTTTAAGTCCCAAATAATAAAACAAACAACAATAGGCTCATATTGTTGTTGTTATTGTTTGCCTATTGGCTGCTACTGAGAAACTCATAGTGGAAACATCCAGCAACCCTCCGCATATGATTTATTTACTTATATACTTCTATATACAATTGTGTTACATAAGGTTGACCTAATCACTGAGTATTATCATCGCGTAATCCCAGAATTGGTCTACTGCTGTTTACACTCTTCTGGATGATAGCACTGTGATAGGTTGTCGACAGCATGGTGTGTAGGAGTCTTAAAAAATTAAACTAACAAATAAGACGCTGAACTGAGCTGTCATTTACCTGATGCTAGGTGTTAAAAACTCAATCCAAGCTCACTTCACCGAAGATTTTACGGTGGGTTTTTTTACAGAATACATAGGCTGTCTAGAGGAGCTCGTGGCTAAGTAATAAAAAAAGCCGCACGGGTCGATCCATCAGGTTAAGCTACGCTTGCCGGGGTCGGTCCGTGGATGGGTGACCATCTTTACATACCGAGATTCCTCCGTGCCTCGGAGAGCACGTTAAGCCGTTGGTCCCGGCTGTTATTCGTGGATCTTTGACAGTCGTTATGGGTCGTCAGAAGCCCGAGTCTGACATCCAGTCTTACCAAGGGGTATCGTATTACCCAGTTAATGGGATGTGGAGGTCAGATAGGCAGTCGCTCCATGTAAAATACTGGTATTCAGCTGCATCCGGTTAGACTGGAAGCCGACCCCAACATAGTTGGGAAAAGGCTAGGCAGATTGACATAGGCTGTCTATACCGTGAACCCAAGAGGTGCTAATACGGCTACAGTGTTGATTTTATGTTGATAGAAACTAACCACAATCATTAATCTGCCTGAAAAGGGCCTGTAGCTCTTATGGGAAGCTCCATGTGTAGCAGTTAAGATCCATGACCTATGGTTATAATGGCATTGTGCCAAAAAGTCATCGAACTATCAATTTCAATTGTCATAAATAATTCGTTGGTAGTAAAATTCAATGTCTTCGCACAATCATATTAATATTATAAAGGCGAAAGTTTGTGTGTGTGTTTGTATGTTAGTTACTTCTTCACGCTCAAACGGCTGGACAGATTTGGATGAAATCTGGTATGTAGATAGCTTATACCCTGGATTAACATATAGGCTACTTTTTATCCCGGTCTATTTTTTTGACAAATATTACGCACTGTCATATTAATGGTCTCAGGACCCTCGTTTAATTTCTCCAAAAATGGCTGCTAAAAATCAGAATTTCAACATCGAAATCCAATGTAAATTCGCTCTAACACCATTCGGACAGAACAATGCAGGCTGCAATCAACAATAAAAAAAGAAAAACGCATATCTTTCAAAAAACACGAAGGCTCCATACAATTTGTTCCGCGGCGCGTGACCAGACGGATCCTTAAATTATACATATACAGACCAAAACGGCTGTAACTGTCAAAAGAATTATGTTTGCATCGAGGTTTTTGCTGATCTTTTTTGCAGATTTCCAATGTTATCTGAAGGAAAATTATATTCCTTTTGAAACTTAAGCCCTCATAAAATCTTGAGCATGAGTCAACATTAATTCTTTATCATTCCACCTTATAAAGCAAGTTCCACTATTTAGACTAGTCCATAGAGTGGAAATAATAACTGATGTAAGTCTGAAGAAGAAAACGTTTCCACTATTTAGACTAGTCCATAGAGTGGAAATAATAACTGATGTAAGTCTGAAGAAGAAAACGTTTCCACTATTTAGACTAGTCCATAGAGTGGAAATAATAACTGATGTGAATCTGAAGAAGAACACGTTTCCACTATTTAGACTAGTCCATAGAGTGGAAATAATAACTGATGTGAGTCTGAAGAAGAAAACATTTCCACTATTTAGACTAGTCCATAGAGTGGAAATAATAACTGATGTGAGTCTGAAGAAGAACACGTTTCCACTATTTAGACTAGTCCATAGAGTGGAAATAATAACTGATATGAGTCTGAAGAAGAACACGTTTCCACTATTTAGACTAGTCCATAGAGTGGAAATAATAACTGATGTGAGTCTGAAGAAGAAAACATTTCCACTATTTAGACTAGTCCATAGAGTGGAAATAATAACTGATGTGAGTCTGAAGAAGAACACGTTTCCACTATTTAGACTAGTCCATAGAGTGGAAATAATAACTGATGTAAGTCTGAAGAAGAAAACGTTTCCACTATTTAGACTAGTCCATAGAGTGGAAATAATAACTGATGTGAGTCTGAAGAAGAACACGTTTCCACTATTTAGACTAGTCCATAGAGTGGAAATAATAACTGATGTGAGTCTGAAGAAGAAAACATTTCCACTATTTAGACTAGTCCATAGAGTGGAAATAATAACTGATGTGAGTCTGAAGAAGAAAACGTTTCCAATACCTTTAATTAACTCCAGGAAGAATTCTAGCCACTACAAAAATCTTATGACAGACATCATCTTATCTTGAGACAGCAATGGCATAAATCCCGTAGATATATCATATAGCAATAGTCACAAAAAAATATCAGACAATGACACTTATTGCATCCAGTAGTTAGAGTAAATGAGACAGAAATATGTTTTTTAGGGTTCGGTACCTCAAAAGGAAAAAAAGGAACCCTTATAGGATCACTTTGTGGTCCGTCTGTCTGTCAGTCTGTCAAGACCTTTTTTCTCAGGAACGCATGAAGATATCAAGAACAAGTTAATATCAAATACCTATGTCTATGGTCCCTTAGAGTTCTAAAAAAATCAAGATGTGAACGCAATGAAAAAATACGGCCATTTATGCGACATATTTTAATACTCGCAATTAGTAAATCTAAACCTATAGGGTATTTTTCGTTGACCTAGAATAATGAAATTCGGCAAGAAGCAAGGTCTTACAGCATAAGTAAAGGAAGAAGTCCGAAAATTGTTGATTAATTGTAATATAATCTCATTTTTTTTTTTTATTGCTTTGCTCGGAAAACCCGAATACGAAATACTATCGCTATCTCATATGGTATGCTTCGACAGCTAATCTATAGAATTTATGTAATTTACAGTCCCTTTTTGTTGTCGTTTTCTTATTAGTAATTGACATCAAGGACAAGAGATCATTATATTTCAACAAAACCCACTTCTCGTTTGGTATCATTTTTAGGGTTCCGTACCCAAAGGGTAAAACGGGACCCTATTACTAAGACTCCGGTGTCCGTCCGTCCGTCTGTCACCAGGCTATATCTCATTAACCGTGATAGTTAGACAGTTGAAATTTTCACAGATTATGTATTTCTGTTGCCGCTATGACAACAAATACTAAAAAACAGAATACAATAAATATTTAAGGGGGCTCCCATACAACAGACATGATTTTTTTGCCGTTTTTTATAGATAATGGTACGGAACTCTTCGCGCACGAGTCCGACTTGCACTTGGCTGGTTTTTATATGGTTATGTTCTGGTTAAATGATTGTTACAAACATATATAAACTCACGCCTTTTTCCAATGGGGATAGGCAGAAACTACAGAACGCCACCTGCACGATCCTTACTTACTCTTTTTGTTCGATTCTTCGTTTTATCTGGTTATTGAGGCACGCCGGTTGCGAGTACTACGCACCTAACCTTTCTGACATCATCAATAAGGTCACTAAATGTCCTTCTAAGGCGTCCTGTAATGCAGGTACCGTTTTCAGTGAAACACTTTTGGATGTAAGATAATTTATAACGCGTGAAAATTGTAAAGAGAGTAGGTACAATAGATCAGAAAACAATTTGACTTAAGACACAATATTTTATCACTGCATCTGTGGCATGCCAAAGAGGGTTTAACACTAACCTCAGCTGCTAGTCGACCTCCTTATCCTTCAGACCTAAGTTCTGACAAAGTTCCTGTAATCTCTGGCTGGGCTGGTCTGTAGATCTACCAACTGTGTAGCAGAGCTAGTCCTTACTACCACAATGTCGTTTTGAACTGTCTCACACGAACACGTTTGCTTCGACAGTGAAACTCTGGATTATTCGCTAGTTTCATCGCAGTTTCAGTATCCACAAATAAAACAGGGTTTTCTTTTTGACAATTCAAGTTTTTAAACAGTCTTTTTAACCAAAATAATTCACTTGCAGCTTCACTTGCTGCTACAAACTCGGCTTCTGTGGTGAGTGATAATGGCCACTGAAGTTTGTCATTGATTAATCCAAAAGATTGCCTCTCTAGAAAATAAACATAATACCCTTGTCGTAGATGGATCTGTTTTCCATCATCCAGCACGATCACCATCACTGTAGATACATTATTCCTCTTTATAATGTTATATCTCATTATGTGCTTTACCATACACCAATCACTTATCAGTGTCATCATTTGTTAATTCCTTTCAAACTCCATTTACCAACATTAACTTGTAAAACCACGTTCAAAGACCCATTAAACATCCTTGAAAATTCCCTCAAAGGCCTTCATTTGAATAAAAAATATACAGGCTCACCATATCGGAGGCGGTTCCCGGATCCCCCGACCGCACACGGCAGACCTTGAGCGACAGACAGACGAACAGACAATAGGCGATAAGGGAAGCCTGCGGTTGGCCAACGTGAAAACCGATGACTTTTGCATAAAACACATCATGGACAAGAATAGTGAGTGATTTGGAGGAGGCATCATTTTTTAACGGTTAGTGTCTGCCGACCTTTTTTAATCATGAGGCTTGTTATGAAAAATAAATGAAAATCATTATGTGATTTCGTCAACATTTTTGTTGTGATCAGCACTCCAAACCTATGTGATAGTCCCTTTCCTTTTTAAACTCAACTCGATCCTGAACCAAAATGGACCAATTCCTCCTATAAGCGTCAAATTTGTCCCGCCATCTACGCCTGGGAGTTACACGATGCCGATTGACGTTTTCAGGAACCCATGTTATGGTGGTCTTAGCCCACAATACATCTGACAAACGGCGAATATGTCCGGTCCACATTGGGGTGAATATTTTTTTTCTGTTTTAGTTGCAAATCGGAATCGTGACGAACTAGGAATAACTCGTCTCTTTCATTTTAATATTTCACCGACGAAATTCGGTTTTTATTAAATAAACAGTAATATCCATATTTCCTACATCCACACTATTGGTTTCTTTCGCATACATCTTTATGATGTGCTGTCAATTATTACTAATCTTCAATGCGCTGGCAACGCGCCAAAGTGCGAAAAACAGCATTCATGAACATTATTACCTATTTGTATGCAAAACCCGTTAATATTGTCCGTCTGTACGTGATCGGGACAGAAAGACTCCTACTTGAAGCTATGCGAGAGATGAACGAGGTCGGAGATGAAATTGGAATGTCATTTTGATTTGCATGTGTTTTTAAAGCAATTTTAAGTGCCTTCCTTGTTTTTTTTTTTTTTTTTGTAAGTGTGGATTGTTATGCATGGGGGATTAGGAATTTTGTTTGTGAATATGAATGAAAATGGTTTTAAAAGTAGGAGACCAAAAAATTTATGAAGAGATTGTTTTAGAATTAATAGAATCTAAGAAAGCAATCAAAGCATGATGACAGCTGAAAGAGATGTATTTAAATAATGTTCATTATGTACATTCATGAAAGGAAAGGATAATGATCATTACTTTTTTTCACTACAGTGACCATAAATTATTCTATATAGTGACAGATCGATCAGGTAAATCCTTTTCCTTATCACAGGGTACCTAGTATTTAAACACATAAATTACCTTTTTTTCCCAACAGAATGTACAACAAAAATACTGTTTGCACATTAAAATTTGCATGTCTAAATAAATTAAACTTAACGTCAGGTCGACGGAGCCCTTCTGCGGGGCTCCTATTTACGCCTATAGGGTTTAAAGAACCTAACCATACCGAACCTGGGAGTGCCTATTAATTATAATTTGTATAAGTTTTGATATTCAATTAGTTAACTAGTAGTGCAATAATAAGTTTATTAGATGCGCATTTGTTATTTTTGATATAAAATTTCCCCATATCAAAACCTTAACTAATGTGTCAAAATTCAATATCTATTGGAAACATACCTATGGGTGCAAAAGTGTATTAAAGAAACAAGGATCACATGTGAGACCAGAAGAAAAGCACCCAACTTTCATAAACAACACTAATTCCTGCAGCCATAATTCCGTACGTCACCCTCCTTCGATACTGAAATTCAAAGCGTTATATTTTTACGAGGGGCACACTCGCGGCCGCCATTATCGCCGCGTCGGCTTTGATGGCACATAAACCGGACGCAGCTGTAGCACTAGTGCTGGCACCGAGTACTGGCATGAGGGGAAATATTGAGAAAATTGAGAAAATTTGTATATCAGTCAAAAGTGTTGGTTTAGTAAAGGACTAGTAGATAGAGGTTTTGTAGAATATGTGCATGGATATACTGTAAATGGTTATTTAGCTTTGAAGGTATGGTACGATGCAACTGAAAAGTTATGTAGGGTTTTATTTCTTTTTGACTTGTGGTTAATCCCCGAAAGCTAGCAGAAGCGAAATCAATAAGCCATGTAGCGTCTTCAGCCAATTAATCTTCAAAGCAGTACGCTGCAATGAAAAGTTGGAAGACATTATCTTCATCTCTAACATTTTGTGACCATATTTCGATACAGACATGGATGGGTGACGATCTTTACATACCGAGACTCCTCCGTGCCCCGGAAAGCATGTTAAGCCATTGGTCCCGGCTGTCATTCGTGGATCTTTGACAGTCGTTACGGGTCGTCAGAAGCCCGAAAGTCTTACAACCAGTCTTACCAAGGTGTATCATATTACCCAGTTACTGGGTTGTGGAGGTCAGACAGGCAGTCGCTCCATTTTAAAACTGGTATTCAGCTGCATCCGGTTGGACTGGATGCCGACCCCAACATAGTTGGGAAAAGGCTAGGCATCCGTTTTTGTCCGTCTGTATCGAAGTCAATCCGCCTTCGCCGTCAAAAGATTTTGTTATGAGTATGATCCCATACTCATAACAAAATCTTTTATATATTTTACAAGAATGAATAGATAATTCTTAGCCGAAAATAACATAGGTATATATATGTAAGTAATAATACCAAGAAATATACCAGTTCTTCCTTCCTTCTGAGAATTCCTTTCCTTAAATAATTATTAACTATACCAGTCTGAAATTCCCATCTCTCCTGCCACGTCCCTAACATCGTATATTTCTAAAGAAGGCATAACTCTTATATTTTCTGCTGTTTTACAACCTCATAGTATCGAATAATCTTCTCAAATATTCACATCGTAGCTTCAAAAAAGTTATGGTTTTCTAATTCACTTATGAGTTACTTTATAGTGTACTCATGGGGATTTGTGAGTGAGGAAATTATGTAAATCTGATTTTGTGAGTTCATACCTGTTTTCGAGTTCAGTCGTTTATAAATCTTTTACACCTAAAACAATTTGAGAAAACTCTTTATATACAAGAATTGTGGAAAACTGTCACAAATATCAACAATATGAGCAAAATAGTTAACAAAACAGTTCTAAAACAATGTCAATACATATATAAGGTCCCATTAAAATAGATGGACAAATTTTTAGAAATCATTCAGACCACCAAAATAAGGACAATGGTAGAAAAAAATAATAAGAAAAATGCATTAGATACCAACTTACAAGAAAAAGAATCAGCTAACGAAAGTACCTACACTAAAAATGTTGATTACCCAATGCATAAACACATCCATGTCTTTGTTATCTCATAATTCTGATACTACAAATGTGCAGGCGCACGTGACCGCGTCACCGCCCACGCCCGCCGCGTTTTTATTTATTCTTTTAGGTCAAAATAAAATCACTTTACCTAGTGTTTTTTTTTTTTTTTTTGAATATCTCTGGTTAGACGTACTGAGCTGTGTTAAAATTTGTCCATCTAATTTTAATTAAAAAAAAAAAATTATAAATTAAAATATCTTTACAAAACGAAAACGCGGAACCGTATACGCATGTCAAGTTAATGTCGTCAAAGCAGCGGCACCTTGTATAGATATATATTTTATGAGCATAAGACATGTTTAAGACAAGTAGATATTTTAAAAGTCTTCTTGCAAACAAATAATATCAAAATTTGTATATGAATGTAAACGCGGGGTGGGGAGGTCTGGATTCCTAACTACCACTAGCCATTACCTCGCTGAGGGCGAAGCACTTCATTTTAATTTACTTATACTTTAAGAAGCTTTAAACGTTTCTTAAAATACTGTTACCACAAGAAAACGCTAGCAATCATACTAACAGGCATAAAACAGGAAGCAGAGAGTTTGCGCATGCGTCGAATGCGACTCGTTTATAAATAACGCACTCTCACCTTCGCTTCTTGGCCAAAATTATCACGCTGTTGGTATGCGGTACAAGCCGTGAGACGTAGCGGGAACGGGTGGCAGTTGCAGAGTTATGTGGAGAACCAAAAAAAAAACATGGCTGCAAAAAAATATCAAATTAAAAATGCGTGGTATTCTAATACTAGCGACCCGGCCCTGCTTCGCACGGTTGTTACGACTTGACAAAACATGAAGGTTTCTATATTATATATAAGTAAAATATTAATGTATTATACATATAAATCTTCCGGAATAAGTTCTCTAAATGATAGTGAAAACTGCATCAAAATCCGTTGCGCGTTCTTCTAGAACACACAGACAGACACGAAAAGTGACTTTATATTAGAATAAGTATGTGCTGTTTGTGCTTTAGTTACATAAAAAATAACCTTTATTGGAAATTTTGAGGCATCTCTCGGATTCCAGTATCAAGAAATTTTTTATTGATGACGATAGAACCTTCTTCAGGTTTCAGGTTGTTGATAAACAGATTGTACGGTAATTTTTAATTAACAAAAAAAACATTTGAATTTTATACTGGGTGTAATTTTAATCACCGGTATCCTCTGAAGGGGTCATTGTACTCATCATTCTGAACAACTTTTACTATGGGACCAAACCTGATATACAGTAAAAAAATCAGCTGTTTCCTACATTTTGACAAGTTATGCGAACATAAATATAGCGAATAACTGATTTTTTTTCGACATTTCAGGTTTGGTCGGATAGTGAAAATTGTTCATAATGATGCGCAGAATGACCCCTTAAGAGGATAACGGTGATTAAAATTGCAACCTGTATATTAATCCGCTTCAGTTTATGCCTCGTTCCAAGGCCAGAGTGCAACACACTGAAGCGTTTGGCCATGACTCTATTAAGGCCACTTGTCTTAACGCATTTTCAAATGAAATACAGTGGTTTTTATTTAATTTTGTTTTCAAGAATTTTGCTGTAAGTTATGAATAGCTAAAATGCTACGCTTTAAATTAGGATTATCGTGAATTTATTTAATTACAGCTTAAGTCACTTTGTCTGTCTGTTTGCACTATAGGATTAGCTTTAGCCAGCGTCTTCGTCCGCCCGCGTGGATGTCGGAAAATATCCCACGTGAACATACTACCGTAAATTACTTCCTTATTCCTTGTCTACATTATAAAGGGAACCTTCGTGCAAAATTTCAGCTTTCTATGTCCAAAGGTTTGGGCTGGGCGTTGATCAGTCAGTCAATCAGTCAGTCAGTGAGTCAGGATTTCTCTTTTTATTTATATAGAATAGAGGGATGTCATCAGGTTAGTTACCAGATCATCCCATTGCCAAGCTGAAAAAGGCATTTTGGGTTGTCTGCAATTAACAAAAGTTGGTTTTTAACACAACATCATCAGACTCCAGAGCGTCTGCTTCATTTCTAGGCGATACTGAAGTGCACTGATGCTTTGGAATCAAACTGCGTTTACATCAATTCTTAATCAATCAACTCAGCCTATCGCAGTCCACTGCTGGACATAGGCCTCTCCCAAGCTGCGCACATTACCCTGTCCTCCGCCTTCCGCATCCAGTCCATCCATCCATTTAGCTGGGTGGCGTTCCACACTATGCTTACCGATACACGGTAGTCGGACTCGTCTGCTCTGCTCAATTCATAATATTGCTTTATAATGTACAAAAATTCATAGATTTTCTATTATTCATATAAAACAGAACCTTTTAAAAAAAATTGTGAGGAAACATATAATGCTATTTTAATAAGCCGCTGTCGCGCTTGTCTTGTTCAAACGCCAGAGTGCAATACACCGATGCGCTTGGCCATGACTGTTCTAAGGTTAGTTGCATTGCCAATTTTATTCATAGCATATATTTAAATCACCTAGACGCATAGTAGAATACCTCGCTTCAGTTTATGCCTCGGTCCAAGGCTAAAGTGCAACATACTGGGCCGTTTGGCCCTGACTGGGCTAAGGCCAGTCGCCTTCTTCTCACAAATTATGAGACATACTTAGCAAGTACTTGGTCTTTTGTTTTTATTTTCAAGTATTTTTGAATAATGAGATGAACAGTTCAGTTCAGTTCAGTTCAGGCTGAAATATGTTTTTGGACCCAAGGTAAGCTCAGACTTTATTAACGTACATTTTTGGCTATAAAAAGTCAGACAATTAATGCTTTCACCAAATTGACTAGCAATCTAAATTGTCCGTCTATTTGAATCACAACTGTAATTTTTTGACAGATGTACTATCGAGGAACCTTACATCTACGAGTATACACCGTGAGGACTATTCTCGCTTGCAGCACTCGGCCGCTATAGTAACGCTTGCTAACAGATGTGGTCATCGTGTGCACGGGATTTTGTTCTAAATTGGTCAGATGTATGTTTCCTCGATAGTACCTATGTAATAGCTAAAGCACAGAAAATTGACGTAGTGTGTCAATTTGATAAACAATTAATTTCCCTGAATTTACCTACATATTATTTTTTTTTCTAAACTCGCACCAAATCTTTTAAAAACTTTAACCCTAGTACAAGATTGTAATTATTTCCTACCTTCGCCCGCGGCTTCGCTCGCGTTAATTTAGAATTTGACAATCAATTCGGGTTGTACTCTGTTTGTAATAATATAATTCAATCATGATTCGAAAGACACGTGGCGCCATCTATTATCATAAGAACATTATTGTTGTTTTCCTCGGGAACAGTACCTACTTCTTTTCGGGATGAAAGGTAGCCTATGTCCGTTTCAGTACATCTGACAACGTATATGCAAAATTTCAGGATGATCGGTTCAGTGGTTTAGGCGAGAAAAGGTAACAAACAAACTTACCTTCACATTTATAATTTTAGATAAGATAGGTATTGTTTTAAGAACCTAGCGGTGAATTAGGTTATAACGAAGTAACATCGGACCACGGGCTTTTGCTAGGGCAAATTCAACATAGTTTTAAGCTATATATTTTAACACAAGTTATTTTTCATAATTTCTATAAGTTAGTTTGTAAGGTATGTGTCTATGGGCCATTGTCGCCTGAAAATAAATGTTTTTTTTTTGTTAGCCTACATTGTGTCCCACTGCTGGGCAAAGGCCTCCCCTTTTTCCTTCCACACCTCCCTGTCTTGTGCGATCTTTGGCCTTGTTGGCCCTGCAAACCTTATCAGATCGTCACACCACCTTCGCCGTGGCCTGCCTCGACGGCGATGTCCTCCCTCAGGCATCCAGTGAGTGATGATCTTTGCCCATCTCTCCGGGTGCATTCGTGCGATGTGTCCGGCCCCCTCCCACTTCAGCCTGGCTGTTTTTTCTCCAACATCTGCTACTTGAGTTATGGAGCGCAGGGTGGTGTTTCTAACTCGGTCTGTACGCTTGACGCCTATTATGCTGCGCGCCATTGCCCGTTGGCAAATCTTGAGTTTGGACTTTTGTTGTTCAGTAAGTGACCAACTTTGTGCACCGTAGGTTAGAACGGGCAGGTTGCACATGTCGATGAGTTTCCTTTTAAGTGTTATAGGAAGACTACCTTTCATGTGTTCTTTAAGGGCCCAGTAGGTCTTCCAAGCATTTTGGACTCGTCTTTCGACTTCCTGGTCTTGTCTATTGTTGAAAGACACTATCTGGCCCAAGTATGTGTACTCATCGACACATTGCAACACCTGTCCGTCCACTTCGACCATGACACACATGACCTGTGTTTTGGATCTGTTCATTGAAAGTCCAACCTCAAGGCTTGCTGTGCTCAGAACTTGAAGCATTTCTTCAAGTTCTGAATGTGATGTGGAGAATAGTACAATATCATCAGCAAAACGGAGGTTTGTTAGCTGGTGGCCGCTAACATTTATACCTCGTGACTGCCACGAATCAGGCAACTTGTTAAAATCATTCTGCAGTGCGCTTGTGATCAGCTTAGGTGAGAGTGGATCTCCTAGTTTAACACCTTTTTCTATGTTGAAATTTGGACCGGAAATATGTAACTTGATGTTCGCAGAGCTACTTCGATAGATGGTGTCAATGAAGTCAATATATATTTTTTTGTTATTATTAAATTCATAGAAGAATTTTTAATCGTAACTTGCAAATCCATTCCAAGATCAGTAAATATATGTATCAAGTATAATCAATTCATCATACATCACGCTCTATACCTATCACGTTTTAAACATTACTAACTAAAACTATTAATTATGTCATTCAAACCACGTCTGTCGGCTATTTAGAAGCGATTACTTTGACGCCACTCCTCGACCAGGTTGTCAGACCCATTTGAAGTCATTGGTACATATATAAGTGTACAACCTTCATCATTTCCTGTTTCCGGAGCGTTTTCAATTATTTTTAGCCGACCTTTTGTTTTAGAGGTCTTCGTATGTACTTACCTAATGAAAATTATAGGAATGGTTTACTGTATGAACGTAAACAAATAAAAAGGAGTATGTAAGTACCGTAGCAGGTGGCGTTGAGTAGTTTCTGCCTACCCCCATGGGAAGAAGGCGTGAATTTATGTATGTATGTACACAATGTATGTAGTTTAATAGAAGATTAAAATTGTGGTAGTTATAGATATAAAAATTTAGGAAATGTGCTTGGAATTGGAAAAGCCTACTTTAAAATCCCTATCACATAATTGCGTTTTGATAGATTAGATGTATTATATTGAAGAACGGCGTCGCATCGCATTATGTAGCAATTGCAGAAATGCAATGCAATGCAATTGTGATTGTTTGTTGTGCAGATTATACAAGTTTTCTTTATTTCCTTTAAATTTGGCAGTTGTAATTACTTTTATTTAGAGTCTTTCACATATCCCCGGCAAGCGTAGCTTAACCTGATGGATCGACCTGTGCGGCTGTTATTACTTAGCCACAAGCTCGTCCTAGGGAACCCAAATAATATCTGTGGAAAATTGAAAGTCCTGTCCTTAATCTCTGCCAAGATCGGCATAAATGTCTCACTGTTTACTTGAAACTCACGCGCATACATAACGAGTTTAGTCCGTATTTAAACAGTCAAGGGCTTTGCTTTTAACTTGGAGATAATGTATGTTAATTTGTTGATAGCGAGTATCCTTGGGAGCTGACGATGCCCTCGGAATATGTCTCGAAAGTAAACACTGACTCAGTGAACGATTTTCACGTGTGGCAGTGAATTTTCGTGTCTTTTTAGTCGCATTTTGGTGAAGAATATGAAAGTTTTGAGTATGTTTGTTTATGTATTCAAGTCTGTCAATATGATGTATTATAAAAGTACTATGTTACTGCTATTTGTGTGTACAATCAGTTACCGCCAGCCATTAAACAATTAAATGGAATGGAAAATAAATTGAAAAAAAAATGATAATTGATAATGTATTTTATTACTCTACATGAGTTTTTTGATAAAAAATAATATTTGCAAGTACCTTACGACTTAAAATACTATTGCATAGCCGACTTGGGCAGACTGTTGAAATTAAAAATGTATAATAAGAACTTAATGTACACATTTATGCAATAAATACATCTTTATCTTTATCTGTATGGCAGAATGGCAGAAATACTGTTGCTGATAATTCATGTTCTTTTCACATAGGTTTTCAACCGACCTAGTAGATACATTATTCAAATCATTTACTATTAGGTATATATAAAAACGTAACCTAGCACGTATTTTGCCTTAGGCATATTCCCGTCTTTATCTTGCACTTGTAGCTTGACAGTTGTGCGACAGTAACAGGAATACCTAACACTTAGACAAAAACCTTTATAGGTCTTGACCTTATGGCTTAAAAGGCACAGGTAATGACTAATGATATAATTAGAGCCTTGAAAAAATTGCAATTTAGACAACACTAGCTGCGCCCCGCGGTTTCACCCACGTAGACGGGGATAAAACGTTACGTATGTGTTGTTATTACAAGGTATAAGATATCTACATACTAAATTTCATTCAAATCGGTCTACCTAGCTGTTTGAGCGTGAAGAAGTAACAAACATACAAACTCACATACGCACACTCACTAACTTTCGTTTTTATAATATTAGTGTGATTTTACGACTAGCCGAAATTTACAGTGGGTACAACCATGGAACGAGATGAAGTTTAAAAAAAAACTTTTTTACAAAAAAATACAACCGACTTCCAAAAACAACACTACAAAGTGAAAAATAACTTTAATTTCGGATGTCGGTGTCTAGTTAAATGTATTTTCGTTTTTTGCCACCGACTTCCGAAATTAAAGTTATTTTTCATTTTGTAGTGTTGTTTTTGGAAGTCGGTTGTATTTTTTTGTAAAAAAGTTTTTATTTTTCACTTTTTAGTTGTGCACCTACCCCACACAAATTCTAATACCACTACCTGCAAAACAAACTAGAACATCATCCATATAAAAGTGGGGAAAAAATAAGTATTATTGAAGCTAACTCATAAACAAAGCAAGCAAAGTTAATCAATTTTATATGGGACCAACTGTGATGTATACCCTCTCAAATAAAACAAAAAAAAATCCAAATCGGTCCAGCCATCTTCGAGTAATCGGGGAACATACATAAAAAAAAAATAAAAAAAAAAGGTTCCGACGAATTGAGAACCTCCTCCTTTTTGAAGTCGGTTAAAAAAAAACTGCGTATAATGTTCCCACTGCTGGGACACAGCAAAGACCTCTCGGTGAGAGAGATTGGGCTGTTATCCACTATGCGGGCCCAGTGCGGGTTGGTAGAAGTCACATGTCTATGAATTTTTCGTTCTAGGACATGCCAGTTTCCTCACGATGTTTTCCCTCACTGTTTTGAGAGCACTGCTGATGAAATAATTTACACAAAGTAAACTGCCGGCTTATTGGGATCAACGTTGTGAGTCAATATTTATCCTTTCAAATTAACTATACTTCTACAACCTGTACTGAAAAACAATGACACATCGTGCAAGTATTTCCACACGTCACGATACATTTTCATCCAATTAAACTTTAGACAACATAATGGTTATTTTCTCCATGTTTTACTCCTCTGCCTACCCAAGAATGCTTTTCATCTTGAGCCAACTGCGACTCAAATGTCAGAGTTGTTGTTGGTATTGTGAAGTTAAATCTTATATGTTATGTCTTACAAACAAATGGTTGTAAACGGAATTAGGGTCACAACAGAAGTATAATTTGTCAGTTGCCTGTTCATCACGTTTAGGTTTTGTTATGTGTGTCCTTTTGTTTGTGTGGAACCTGACATAATTCAGCACATTCACCTTTAGTAGTTACTAGCGAGCCGCCCCTGCGGCTCGCTCGTGAATGTGCTGAATTATTATATTAAAGAAATATCAATGTTTTGTCATGTCGTAAAACCATTGATATTTCTTTTTCGTAACTAGCTTTTGCCAGCGGCTTCGCCCGCGTGGATGTCGGAAAATATCCCACGGGAACATACTACTGGAAATTCCTTCCTTATTCCTTGTCTACATTATAAAAGGAACCTCTGTGCAAAATTTCAGCTTTCTAGGTCCAAGGGTTTGGACTGGGCGTTGATGAGTCAGTCAGTCAGTCAGTCAGTCAGTCAGTCAGGACTTCTATTTTTATTTATATAATTTTAATATTTGTATTATACACACGAACCTTCCAGAATAAATTCTCTAAATGATGGTGAAAACCGCATCAAAGCCGTTGCGGAGTTTAGAAGAACAACAAACACGAAAAGTGACTTGAATTTTTAATGTAAGTATAGATATAACGAGCCCAATATCGTCCGTGGGCTCTTGAGAAAGAAAGAAAAATATTTTATTTGAGACATGCAAACAGTAAAAAAACCGGCCAAGTGCATGTCGGACCACACACAATAAAGGGTTCCGTGATTGAAAAGAATTTATCCCAAAAACAAACAGCATTGTAGTCGTAAAACATGTTCTACCATAGATATACGTCACGATCAATTCTCCAACTGCAATTTTTTTTGTTCTGGCTAGCGGCGGTGGTGAGAAGAGTTTGATGGATGATGTTGTTAACGCTGGCGTACCGTGCTATCCGACCAGCGCTTTTGCTGCAGGATAAGGTCATGGTGTCCGAGGCAGTCGACTCCTTCACCGCATTAACAGCGGTATGGAGCCCCGCAACCCAAACGCATATATGTAGCGAGCCGGAATGTGGTGTCACCCAGCAAAGTGCCTGTGACGGTAGCAGGCCTGCAAATTTCACGGTGGAGCATACAGTGGAGGTCTGCCCGGCTTGGGCGGAGCACCGCCGTGTTCTCACGGAGGCGATCGGCGGCGGCGATCTCTCGCGTCCAAACCTGGTCCAGGCCATGGTGCGGAGCGAGAGTGCATGGGAAGCCGTCACCTCCTTCTGCGAAGCAGTAATGCTCGCGAAGGAGGAAGCGGAACGCGTGAGGGAGAGGCAACAGCCGCGCCCTCGCGCCCCTAGCTGCCGTAGGAGACGCCCTGGGCGGCGGGAATCGATTGCCGATTCCCGGCCACCGTAGGCGCGGGCTTGCGGACGACGAGTAATGGGCAGCTCGCCGTCCGGTAAGGACCAGGCCCGGGTCGACGGCGCGTTGTGTTCCACGCGCGCCTCAAAGAGATGTCAGCAGTGACGGGGTCAATTGGGCCGATGCCGCCGGGGTCGCGGGTAGTTCGAAAGAGATACCGTGGCCCTGGCACGGGCAACTGAAGGATCATGGGTGGGTTTTAGTCAGTAAAAGTCTGACACGCCCTCCCGCTCTGCCCAGAGCGGGAGAAGTCATTTGATGACTTCCCATCCACAAAAAAAAAAAAAAGGCCTGCAAATTTAAGTTGCAAATCATAAAAAAAATGTATGTTATAATATTACAAATTAATTAATTTCGGACTTTTTCCTTTATACTTGTGCTGTGAGACCTTGCTTTTTGCCAAATTTCAAGATTCTAGGTCAACGGGAAGTACCTAGGTTTTGATTTACTTGCGAGTGTCAATATGTGTCGTAAAAATGGCCGTGTTTTTTTATTACGTTGACTTAGAAGTTTGATTTTTTAGAGCTCCAAGGGACCATATATTTGATATTAATTTCAACTTGATATCTCGACGCGTTCCTGAGAAAAAGGGTCTTGACAGACTGACAAATTGACAGACATACAGACGGGCAACGAATTGATCCTATAAGGGTTCCGTTTTTTCCTTTTGAGGTACGGAACCCTAAAAAACATTATTTTTCACATATATTCAAATTCAAATATTCATCTCGGATTTTGTAGCGAAATCTTTTATCAATTCATCGATTAAGGTTTCTACGATGGCCGCGGTATATAACCAAATGCGCCACTTCCCATAGTGGTCACTCTCCTTTACCACACAGACTTGCCATGGTCTGGGATAGGATACTTTCTATCCCGGTAGTATGTTCCTGTGGTGTAATTTCCGACCTGCACGCGGGCGAAGCCGCGGGCAAAAGCTAGCCGAATATAATCTACTCTCACTTCATTAATATTCCAAAATCTTCAAGTGCTAAGAACGTTTTTCTCGAACATTTATATATAACCAAAGAAGTTCAAAGGAAGTTCGCAAAAGAGTGCTGTCACCGCCAATGATACGCCACTAATTTCCCGCTGTCCACTGTAATTACCCACATAAAGTTCTATTGTTTCTCCGACTGGAAAGTATCTTTACTGAAACTCAATTGTAGCTTAAATGTTCATTTGCGTATAATATTTGGATACAAGGGGTAAACAAAAAAACTAATTCTATTGATGTACACAGTTTGACTTTCGTTTTAAACGTTACTTTTAGAGTACTTAGTTTTACGATGTTTTTAACCCTCTATAACAAAATATTATTTCTGTAGAGATTCTTAATTTTGGCAAAAAACACATTTTTCACATTTTCCCCAGAATCGAACCTGCTGCGCCCTCGTCTACCCCCACCACCGTGCACAATCTCAGAAAAAAATCGTCAAATGATCGCCTTCCTTCGAACGGAAATGACGTTTCCTCCATCTAGCAACTAACGTCTCTAGCTGAATGGAATCCTTTCTGAAATAAACGTTTGTTTTTTTAATTAACACTTAACTTGAACGTTTCAAGAAAATGGAATGGGCTAGTTATGTTCGTGGAAAGATTTTTTAGAGGATTTAAAAGAACTTTGTAGCATTTTGGTCTTCAGATAGCGTATTTTTTAGTGTGATTATTTTCATAAATGAAGGTTTGAGTAGATTTTGTTTAGATGTTCTGCTTGTGTGGCTAAATTTGAAGTAGTGTTACGGACCAAAGTATACATTAATGCTGCCTGCCACTGCCATCTAATATTTTGCCAGAAAAAGTGGCTGTACTAAAGCTCTAAGGACATAACAATGGGAATTCCGGGATCTTAGAAAGGGCACACCATTTCTAACGTATACAATCAAGCAATCTGCTTAGCCTTTTTCCAACTATGTTGGGGCTTCGTCTTCCAGTCTAACTGGATGCAGCTGAATACCAGTATTTTACATGGAGCGACTGCCTATATGACCTCCACAAACGATACCCCTTGGTAAGACTGGTTGTCAGACTTTCGGGCTTCTGACGACCCGTAACGACTGTCAAAGATCCACGAATGACAGCCGGGACCAACGGCTTAACGTGCTTTCCGAGGCACGGAGGAGTCTCGTTATGTAAAGATGGTCACCCATCCACGGACTGATCCCGGCAAGTATAGCTTAACCTGATCGACCCGTGCAGCTGTTATTACATAGCCATGAGCTCCTCGTATTCACAACGTATGCACAAATATTATATTCTGAAAACACAAATTTCAAACCTAACTTTCTCTTGAATAAAAAACCTGCAGCCAATACAAGCAACGGCCATATTACTTAACCGTTTTTTTTATTATTTTCTAAACTGCACCTTCAAAGTTTAGCACAACAATATTTCTCTTTAACGATAGCAATAATTTCACAACTCGCAGAAATACAGCATTACAAAATAAGTCATAATTAATTCCCCACAGTGCTGCGAAGTAACAATATTGTGACCAAAAATGAAAAAAATACAACCTTAGTAGTAATAGCGCTGTAGCGTTTCAGCGCACAGGGTGTTCGGAAAATGGGTGATTTAAAAGGTCATCGTAATTTGGAAATGAAAAGTTTGTTTATTTGTGTATGAAATATTAATTTGAGTGCATAATAAAGTTTATGTTATGTACGGTTTTGCGACCAACCTAATAAAACGAGAGAGAAATGGGCTAAGCATGGGCATTAAGCGTTTCTTAATCTGTAAATAAAGTACCTCATTTTTAGGGTCCGTACCAAATGGCAAAAAGGAACCCTTGTGGTGCGACTCAGTCTGTCTGTCACAGCTGGATATCTCAAGAACTAGTAAAGCTATCAACTTGAAGTTTGGAACAGTTTTAGATGACGTTTGCCCAACTACTCGTATTTTGCAAAGAAGAAAGAAAGAACTTTTATTTTTTTTGCAACAGGGACTGAAAAGTCTTAAAAATTCGAAGTTGGGCTACTAGGGCATGTGGGGGTGGTGGGTGTCATATGACAACGCGCTATTTGCACCTTCTCAAACATTTTTTATTTTTTTTAGGCTGCATACTTTTGATGAAAAATGTAAAAAAAAAATACCGTTCCCCCCTTAACTCCGAAGTTTGCATAGAGAAAAATTTGAAATTTATTCTATGTGATAGAAGTTTATGTAAAAACTACAGGAAAAATAAAACGATGTCTCTAAATAGCACACTTTTTCAGAAATCAGAACAGAACCCTCGGTGCGCGAGTCCAACTTGCTCTTGACCGGTTTTTCATAAATACTTTTAATCACATGACAAGATAGATTTATACAATTTCATCCATAGTTACATTTAAGGGTCTTGTGGCTAAGCCAGCTAACAGCTGCACGGGTCGATCGATCAGGTCAAGCTACGCTTGCCGCGGTTGGTCCTTCGAAGGGTGACTATCTTTACATACCAAGATCCCTCCGGAAAGCACGTTAAGCCGTTGGTTTCGGAAGTCATTCCTGGATCTTTGACAGTCGTTACGGGTCGTCAGAAGCCCGAAAGTCTGACAACCAGTTTTACCAAGGGGTATCGTATTACCCAGTTATTGGGTTGTGGAGGTCAGATAGGCAGTCGCTCCATGTAAAATACTGGTATTCAGCTGCATCCGGTTAGACTAGAAGCTGACCCAAACATAGTTGGGAAAAGGCTATATAGGCAGATGATGAGACATTTAAGTTGCAAACAAATCTGATATGGCTACAAAGGAGTTGACTATCGAAATGACGACTAATAGAGTAGTATGGAAGAAGAAGGCAAACCGATCCCTAAATTAATACGGTATTTTACTCTATATGAGGAAAAAATCTAAAAATATATTGTTTAGATAGCTTAGCCAAAGCTAAGCTTACAATATATTTGAAGCAGTCGGAAAATGTTAGTTTTAGTTCATAAAATAACAATATAAATTTTAAAATTCAATTCAAAGTTTTCTGTTTTCTAACACCATGAAAGTAGCCGCCATGTTATTACGTCATACGGCTGTATAAATTAAAAAGTGTCAATGTCAACTGTCAACTGATCAGCGTATAGAAAATGTTTGTTTACTCAGCCAACTGACGCCATGACCACAGAGCAATATGGCGTCCACGGCGTCCAGCGTTTTCGCGCGAAATTTGAAAATGTAAAATTTAAATGCACTTATCGATTGATTAAAAATTTTGTGTGTTTTTTAGTGGCTTATTAGTAGAATCTAATTGAAACACTTTCCAAAAATGGGTGTAATACCCTATTGAAATAAGGGCAAGAGAACGATGGTAAATAATTATCTTAAACATTATCCTTTCTTGACATGCAACCTGTACAGTTTAGTGAACAGCCTGTATAAGTTGACACTAAGGTAATAAATTAAATATAAAAACGCCAACATAAAACAGTCGCACCTCGCTTTACCCGGCTATGAGCGAGCCAACTCACACCGACCACTTTGTGAACATGTTTACTAGGAAGGGTTACTGCTCACCCTCACCAGACAACATGCTCATTTTCAAGGTACTTACTGAGCTAATTTAATTAAATAAGTTACAGTTATTAGTCATTAACACAGAGAAGCCTTCGCTTAAAGCTATTAGCAGTAAAGTATAAGTACTGTTTTTCTTCTTTAAAATCTCACAGAGTATTATTTCTGTAAATGATCCATTAACTACATGAGTTAAGACAAAATACTTGTGGCTAAGTAATAACAGCCACTCGGGTCGATCGATCAGGTTAAGCTACGCTTGCCGCGGTTGGTCCGTGGATGGGTGACCATCTTTATATACCAAGACCTCTCCGTGCCTCGGAAAGCACGTTAAGTCGTTGGTCCCGGTCCCGGTTGTCATTCGTAGATCTTTGATAGCCGTTACGGGTAGTCAGAAACCCAAAAATCTGACAACTAGTCTTACCAAAGGGTATCATGTACCCAGTAACTGGGTTATGGAGATCAGATAAGCAGTCGCTCCATGTAAATTACTGATACTCAGCTGCCTACGGTTAGACTGGAAGCTGACCCTAACATGTTGGGAAAAGGCTAGGCCGCTGACTGCTGACTAGCTATGTTAAGCTAAGCCCTCAGTAACTCTCTAGTTACAGTTATTAGTTATTAACACAGAGAAGCTTTCGCTTAAGGCCCTATGATCCGGCGCTCGAGCCGCGTACTGCCGGTCTATTCTGTAAAAATCTCACCGTGAAAACTTAGGCGAAGTGATCTTAAAGTGAGCTGTCAATAGTGTCAAGCCGTAGCATCAGGTGGAATGACGGCTCACTTCACGCTCACTTCACCTAAGTTATCACGGTGAGATGTTTACAGAATTGCACTACCGAACTGAAGTAGGCTCGCGAGTGGTTGCCTCGCGCATTTGGTAGGAATTTAAACAATTTAATTATTTTAATAATATTATCACGACAAACTCATCGAATTGTGCTAAACAACCTTACTATACCTTTTCATTTATATAAAAAACAAGTTGCGGCCCGCGTTTTCACCCGCGTGGACAGGGATAAAAAGTAGCCTACATATTCATGTTAATCCAGGGTATAATTAAGCTATCTAAATGCCAAATTTCAACCAAATCGGTCCAGCCATTTGAGCGCGAAGAAGTAACAAACATACAAATACACACTCACTCTCACACTTTCGCCTTTATAATATAATAGTGTGATATATAAATAATAAATGCTAAAATAATAGATGCTGTGGAATTAGCTTGCAAGTTGAAATGGCGATGGGCTGGACATGTAGCTAGAGCCACAGATGGACGCTGGAGTGAGAGGGTCCTCCATTGGTACCCTCGCGATGCACCACGCTCTCGCGGTAGACCCAGGCGCCGGTGGTGCGACGATATTGTGGCCGTGACCGGCCCCACCTGGACTAGAATAGCCCAAGACAGAGAGGTATGGCGAAAGATGAAGGAGGCCTTCGCCCTTAAATGGGCACCCAATACATAATATTAATTGAAAAAGAGATTATTTATTTTATTCTATTTTATTCAATCTAATTAATTTATTTATTTAAAAATCTATTTTGATTTACCTAATTGTTGTTAAAATGCATGTTTAAACTAGAATGAATTATTGATAAGTATACAAATTAATATTTTTATATAATGAATTTTTTTAATGTAATTTTTATTTTTTTGGGAAATAAAAGGCTTAATAATAAAATAATAATAATAAGTCATCTTAAACACCTGTAGAATAGTTAGGAAATTCATGCAGTTAGAGGAAGAAAGCACACCCTCATCTTAAATACACACCACACGCTGCATTTACTTGGCTTTGGCCCGTAAATGTAGCTAAAACCAGCCTACGAGCTGAGAAAAAGAACACACTCGAAAATAATAATATAAATAATAAGAAAAAAACGTCTGTTTTGTAGCTATGACATTGATTAAACTTTGGGATTTTTTTCTATCCAGCAAAGTAAATCCTTAAATAAAATATATCTTTATTTCAGAATTTTATAACACTGTTTTTTATGTTTCCCATGGATTCAAAAAACTAGTAAGCGGTCTCTGTCGGGTCATAGCGTCATATATTTAGTAACCATTTTGTTTACTTTCTGTTGTTGACGGTAAAGTGTAAGTACTGTTTTGTTTTTTAAAAGCGCACAGAGTATTATTTCTGTTAATGATCCATTAACTAACTCAAGTGTTATTCCAGTCAAATCAGGAAAAAAAAAGATGATAAATACGTATATTATTACAGAGAGGATAAAATACAGTTCTAGTAATTCCAGGTTATCATAACACCGTCTGTGAAAACCACATAGTTTTTCTTACCAATCATATCAATTAAAATCATCATTCAATTATCATTTAATGTATGAAAGATAATTATTGTAATGTTTTAGAACTGTGGCGGAATCTACATCGCCACATACGAACTACGCGTCGCACTGACGTCACGCAATCCTGCATCGCGCAATCAGAGTTTACCGCGTGACTAGTATTTACCTATGAAATTGCCGTTTTGTATGAAAAAATTTAAACGAATTTTTTTCATGCATTTTTTATTTGTATTAATCGAAGTAATCACCCATGCAATCAATGCATCTTTGCCAACGCAGTGGCAGTTTATTGATGCCCTTCTTAAAGAAATCAGCTGGACGGGAGGCAACAAATTCTTCAAAGGCATTTTGTACTGCCTCTCGGGTATTGAATTTTTTTCCCGCCAAGAAGTTATCCAAATTCTAGAAAAAGTAGTAGTATGTAAGCGCAAAGTCTGGTGAGTAGGGCGGATGACGGAGAGCTTCCAACCCCAGTTCTTGCAACTTGGAGACAGTCTGCTGTGCAGTATGAGGCCGCGCGTTGTCGTGCAGGAGCAGCGGAGACGAGCGATTGACCAATGCTGGTTGGAGATGTGCCAGCTTCTCCATCATTGTGTTCAGTTCTTCACAGTACACATCTGAAGGAATGCTCACCCCGTTTGGTAAGAAGCTGTGATGAATCACACCGGCGCTAGACCACCAAACAGTGACCATCACTTTTCTAGGGGTAAGTTTTCGTTTAGGGCATTGTTTAGGTGCTGAACCAGGATCCAACCAACTTGCTGAGCGCTTGCGGTTATTAAACAGAATCCATTTTTCATCGCAGGTAACAATGCGGTTCAAAATTGTGCAAGGCACGTCTCGACGCGTACTTCGCGCTGGCGATCTTTGAGTTCGTGGGGCACCGATTTGTCAAGCTTTTTTACCTTGCCAATTTGACGCAAATGGACCAATATTGTTTTGACGCTAACGTCGAAAGCTGCTGCTAATTCAGCCATAGATTGTGTATCATTAGCTTCCACAATCGCCTTTAATTCGTCATTGTCGACCAAAGTCTTCGGACGACCGCGAGGTTCATTTTTCAGGTCGAATTTTCCAGAACGGAAGCGAGCAAACCAATAACAAGTGGTGCGTTGGTTTGTAGTGTTAGCTCCGTAAACGTCGTTGATGTTGCGTGCCGCTTGTGTCGCGTTGCTGCCACGACGGTACTCATATTCCATAATTACTCGAATTTTTAACGTATCCATGATGACGAAAAAGATTGAAATGCGATGAAAATGTAACACTAATCAATAAACAAATTACTACTTTTGGAAAAAAAAACCATGTTTTTAAAATAAAATTAATTTGAAATTAGAATTCTTAGCCAAACAAAAATTATTTTGATTTGAAATGGCCAGTACTGCAGAACGGCAATTTCATAGGTTAAGACCTAATATATACAACGTTCCGTCATCAAATGTCGGGCAGTTGCCCACCAGACACAACACCTGTCTGGCCGGAGGATCCTCCCTTTTCTATGGAGGATGAGTGAACTTTACACCCTGTTCCTCATGCCTCTATAGAGCTATCGGATTGTCCACTGTGGGTTTTATTAAATCGCATCTCTGCGATATAAGTGTTATCTCGAAAAGTGAAATTTTACAGGAAGCAATAAATAAACTTAAAAAAATACATATGACAAGTAAATTAATGTGTTTTTACGTTAAATGAGTTATCCTAATAAACTTTGTAAAAATACACAAAAAGATTCTACAATCGAATATTCAATTATAGAATAATAAAAAAAAAATACACCTTTTCCGTAATGACACGTTTTTCTCGCAAAGAGGTGAAATATTCTCGTAATATAACAGTTCAGCCACGTTCATTGCGTTGCTTACGTTGTTGAGCAGACGAATTTATTAAACTTATCAAGCAATGTATTAGAAATATCCTTCAGAACTCCGGATTCTGATTAAAACTGTGTTCCGCAATTTTGAAGTTCAAAAGTGCCTTTTATGTGCCTATTTGAAATAACTGTATCGAAGTAGTTTTATTTTTATTTTTTTTAATTCACTGACATTGGCAGAATGGTCGACATCGCCTTTGCTTGCCACACTAAGAATTAATATAATAGAATAGATTTGACTTAGATAATTAGGGTGTTGGTCCTGGCACATACCTGTATGAAATTTCTGCATCCCAGCGGCCGGTGTGAGTTGTCAGCCCATAAGGGTCACAGTAAAGATGGCAGCTCAAACATAATACGTAACATTGTTCGTTATTGCGCTAATAAAAGCCTGTGCTAGCCTGTTTAGTGCTCGACTTTCATAAAAACTTTGCCTGTGAGTTAGTTTGAATAATTGCTGTTATTTTAATTTGAATGTAAATATTATAGTTTGTTAGGTTAACGTGGCTATGTCATTAATGTTCATAGTGCTGTAATCACCACTATTGACAGACAGACAGCCTCGAATACAGCACACACACACTTGAATACAGACAGCTAACGCGTCGGATCATGGGTGTGATCTTCAGGTAGGGCAAACTGTTAATCGAATTTCCATTTGGAATTTCTCAGTAGCATCTTGTAGTTTGGATTTGTGCCCGGTTGATGGCAATAGGCTCGCCAGTGAAGTCCCATGTAATAGGGGATTACATGAGACTTCAACATAACTGATGAAAAGTATGTACTAAACAGGGTGTAATTTTAATCAACGTTATTCTCTTAAGGGGTCATTGTAATCGTGAAAAAAAAATCTGCTTTTTCATACACTTTGACGAGTTATGCAAACAAAAATGTAGGGAACAGCTAGCTAGCTTTGATTTTTTTTCGCGATTTCAGGTTTGGTCCCATAGTAAAAACTTGGTCATAATGATGAGTACAATGATCCCTTAAGAGGATAACGATGATTAAAATTACACCCTACCTCTGCCTAACTCTTCGAATTATACAGGCGTGGTAAGTTAATGTTAAAAGGAGCTCGTGGCTAAGTAATATCAGCCGCACGGGTCGATCCATCAGGTTAAGCTACGCTTGCTGGGGTTGGTCAGTGGATGGGTGACCATTCTTTACATACCGAGACTCCTCCGTGCCTCGGAAAGCAGGTTAAGCCGTTGGTCCCGGCTGTCATTCGTGGATCTTTGACAGTCGTTACGGGTCGTCAGAGCCCGAATGTCTGACAACCAGTTTTACCAAGGAGTATTATATTACCCAGTTACTGGTATTCAGCTGCATCCGGTTAGACTGGAAGCCGACCCCAACATAGTTGGGAAAAGGCGAAGCAGATTGATTGGTGTTTATGTTAAAAATACGCTACCGCCAGCCTTCTCGGGTTTGTCTCACATTTCCATCCATTTAATCGCACATAAGCTCCTAGCCTTTTCCCAACTATGTTGGGGTCGGCTTCCAGTCTAACCGGATGCAGCTGAATACGAGTACTTTACTTGGAGCGACTGCCTATCTGACCTGCATAACCCAGTAACTGGGTAATATGATACCCCTTGGTAAGACTGGTTGTCAGAGGCCTTCTGACGACCTGTAACGACTGACAAAAATCCACGAATGACACCGGGACCAACGGCTTTCTGAGGCACGGAGGAGTGTCGGTATGTAAAGATGGTCACCCGTCACCCATCCACTGAACAACTCCAGCAAGCGTAGCTTAACCTGATGGATCGACCCGAGCGGCTGTTATTACTTAGCCACGAGCTCATCGCACTATAAGCTACCTTAGTACCCAATTTTACTTTTCCCGATCAAGTAGTCAAAAATTCTTCCTGAAAATTAACTACCTACCTATAATCCGTGTTCACTGGCATTATTTGTCTGAAACCAGTAAACCGACAAATTAAAATTAATAAAATAGTAATGTATATTTTCAAAGGAATTGTAAACGAGTGCACTGAATACATCGCGTGTTGGCTGCAATAAAAAAAATATTAGTGTCGATTTGCAGTCCGCTATGAGCAAGCATAAAGGCATTCAATGGTATAAACATACAGAATAATGAGTAGTCGAACTCTATTATTATCTAAAAACAATTCTTCTTTTTTATGTATTATTTAGTTTTAAAGTTATACTCGCAGAATACACCTAGAATAGTTTTAGTTAAATTTTATGGAGTCAACACTTTGACATTACGATAGTTAAGACATTATAAATTATTCATCTTGGTAGGCACTCCCTTTTTAGCCAAATCATCTTACACACAGTCCATCCATCATTTCTTTGGTCTTCCCCTACTCTTATAGCCATCGTCATTCATACTCAAAACAATTTTTTTTCAAATAAATTGGCTCCAGTTAATCTTTTTCATATTTTTGACTTTTTTTGTTTTAAATTTATTCCGGTATTTCACTTTTGAGCAAAAACTCGTAGTTCAATTCATAAAATATAAATTAAGTTTTCCTACACACTACAAAATATTCTCAGTTTGCGCCTTCGGGAACTTCGCGCGTTTACATTAGAATATTCATAGCTAAGACAGGACAACGTTTGTCGGGTCAGCTAGTTATAATAATATATAAATAATATATTATTATTATGCAGGACAAAAATATTTGCATACCATAATTTAATGGTAGAATGTAAAGAGGTCATTATAGTTTTAAGATCTATATACATAGTAAACCTACATTCTAGCAAATAAATGAGTTTAAATGGAATATTATGAATTGTTGCTACAGGTTTTTACAAATAAAGCTGGTCATCATTTAAGAAAAGTGTCCCTGTAAGTCTGTCTGTGTGTGTGTAGTGTCCTGTAAGTGTCCTGTGTGTGTCTCCTTGGGTGTACATACGGCTATTTATCAAGTTGTACAAAAATCCTATACAATGCGAGATCAGCTTATACTGGATATTTATAGCTTGACATGTAGCCCTATGTACAGTCAACAAAAGAGATATCTAGGCAGGGCACACTAACACATTTGTATGTGAATTGCTTCATGTTCAATTTTATATACATTACTTTGTTTTTGTAACACACTAACACAAAATTGTATATTTTCACGAAATTGAACATGAATCAATTCACACAAAAATATGTTCCAAAGGGGGCTTCCTTTTCTCTGAAGCTTACTGTACAATAATAATAAAATAAAAAGAATCATCAAGCATGGATTAACTGAAAACTAAACAAAGTAGGTAAAAGTACAAAAACTAAGTTTTTAATAAAAAAATAAAATATAAGCAGTTTTGAAAATATTGAATAACCTTATAGTAACACTTCTGTAACAGTAATTCATGAAGTTGTTTAAATGTAATTATCAATTATAATGTATAATGTATGTATTGTAATGTATGTGTATATTATTAATTGTTTTTATTAATTTTATTGGTCACATATTGTAAACATGAGGAGTTTTGCAGATTCTAGCTTTCAGGAGAAGAAAAATGCTGATTGAAACTCGTCCCTTTCCTGTAGAACTTTTTTTTAATTAAAACAAAAATTCCGTCACGTCAACTTGGTACTGTTTTAGCCGCCAGTTAAATAGTTTTAATTGGTTCTATTTTAGTCACAATTACAGAGTTAATATCTGGCCGACAGAGGGCGAGATCGCCAATTAGTGAGTATAAATAACCGAGGTTGTCTGGATACAGGAATATTAGTAATTAGGTAAGCTGGATTATAAATACACTTCTGGACACATCTATTGGCCCACCTTAGAGTTTAGGTTTCGATGGCCCCTACCGAAATATGATTGCTAGATTGAACAAAAACTGTTGATGCAGTTTTAAACCTGATACATTTTACCATCTTTTTCGATCGTATTGTTTTAAATTTGAATTCAGAATACCATACGACATGGAGCTACGCCTAACAAGTCGGATATGCGCCTTGTTAAAGGCAATTGATTTTTTAATAAAAAACATGTTTTATCAAATAAAGGTTTAATTTAATAACGCGTGTTGCCTCCATGGGCATCTACCACAGCTCTCATACGATTAGGCATAGAGTTTATCAACCGCTCTATGAAATTTTGAGGGATCATCTCCCATTCCTCTTCTATGGCAGTTTTCAACTCCTGCATCGTCTGGGCAACTGGCTGACGAGCCCTAACACGTCTTTTTAGCTTGTCCCACATGTGCTCAATAGGGTTCATGTCTGAGCTTCTGGCTGGCCAGTCCATAACTGTGATGTTCACATCCCGAAGATATTCCCTGACGATGCCGGCCGCATGGGCTCTTGCATTATCATGCATAAAAAGGAAATTTTGGGCCCACATAGTCCACGTATGGTATCACGTGAGGTTCTAAGCACTCACGAATGTACCTTTCAGCATTTAATGTTGGCAGCCGTGGTCCTGTAACAACCTCAAGTTGAGTTTTGCCGCTCGCGGATATACCGCCCCAGACAGTCCATGAGCCACCGCCATAAGCAACCCTCTCTTCAAAGCAGCATTGTGCGAAACGCTCTCCCTTACGTCGGTAGACCTTCTTCCTTCCATCATTGCCATGTAACACAATTTTAGACTCATCAGAAAAGAGTACATGGCTCCAATCTTGCTGTGTCCAATTTAAATGACTGCGTGCGAAATGAAGGCGCGCTGTTCGGTGGGCTCGCGTTAGTTTGGGGCCATTAGCTGGCTTGTGTGGTACCATATCGCGTTCTTTTAACCTTCTCCGAACAGTTCGAGCGCTCACAGATACTCCGTGGAAGTCGCGAAGTTGGTTTTGTATCTCAATGGAGGTAAGGTGACGATTTCTCAAGCTGGTCGTCACGATGAATCGATCCTGCCTTTCAGTTGTGACCCGAGATCGTGGCCTTCCTTGGCGACGAACAAAGCCGCCAGTCTCTAGGTATCTCCGATAAACATTTCGGACCGCAGATCGACTTAAATTAAGTTGAGCACTCACGTTTCTTTGGCTGTGTCCGGCCTGAATAAGTGCCACAGCTTGGGCGGCGACTTCAGGTGAAGTATCCATAGATTATTGATAGAACCTCACCTTAATGTTAAGAATAAGTAATGTTTGTTGCAAAACCAAAGATATCAATTACTTTTTCAAGAATTAAATCCAAGTAAACCAATAAAACCAAGTTTTCTTAGTATTCGATTGTTTGATATCAACAAACAGGCTCCAAATTGTCTTTTGTTTCTTTAAATTCTGTGTTCGAAATTCAAAAAAAGACTATTGAATGAAATTGTGAATGTGCCAGGTTCAAAACTGCATAAAAACTTTTTGCTCGACCTAATATAAAATTTTAGCTAGGACCAAACGAAACTGAAAATACAAGGTGGGCCAAAAGATGTGTCCAGAAGTGTATATAAAAACCGGTCAAGAGCGAGTCGGACTCGCACACCGAGGGATCCGTTCCAATTTCTGAAAAAGTATGATATTTAGAGAAATCGTTTTATTTTTCCTGTAATTTTTACATAAACTTCTATCACATAGAATAATTTCAGATTTTTCTCTATGCAAACTTCGGAGATAAGGGAGTAACGCTTTAGTAGTTCTTGAGATATCCAGCTATGGCAGACGGACAGACAGACAGACTGAGTCGCACCATAAGGGTTCCTCTTTACCATTTTGGTATGGAACCCTAAGAAGCGCATATGAAAGGTGTGTACAGTCACGAGCAAAAGATTGCTTGCAGCGGACATGACAATGTAGAGATAGATGTGTGGAGTGACGAGAATGGGTAAAGTAAGAGATAAGAGGAAGTTTGAAAGTAACGCCAGTGACAGAAAAGTTGAAAGAAAATTTGGCTTGGTATGCGCATGTGATGAGGAGGGAAGAAAAGGATGTTATTATAAGAGTGATGAATATAAATGTTGATGGATGGAGAGGCAGAGGAAAGCCAAAGAAAAAATGGATGGATTGTGTGAGGGATGATATAAAGGAGAAGGGAGTGAATGACAGCGTGACGGCTGACGAGAGAATGGAAAGTGAAAACGTGTTGCGCCGACCCCAAGCAACATGGGACATCTCGGCAATAATATCTGATTTCATAATTAATCCATTAATATCTTTCGTCAAGAAGCAAATGTATGTGATCATTTTTGGAAGGCATATAGATAAGTGGCAGCACAAATATGTGACATCGAAGGAACACCAAAACCATAAGCAACGCTAAAATGTAGGAAGCTGCAATAATATCGAACATGATTTGCGTTATAAATATTTTCGTTGTGATCAAAAATATTTGACATCACTTTGGAATTAATCGTCAAAGACACAATAAAACTCAAACTTTCAACTCGAGACTGACAGCATTGAACAAGTAGCAGCACAAAATATAATATGTGACATCGAAGGAACACTGAAACCATAACCGACCCCAAAATATAGGAAGCTGCATTGGCTTCAAAAAGATTGTATTTCCTCTTAGAACGCAAAATAATATTGGAAATGACTTGCGTTATAAAAATCTGCCTACTCAGTTAAATTCAGAAGAATGTGATACCTCGTTGAAATCAAACAATTATCTGACATCGCTTTGGATTTAATCGTCAAACACATGATTAAACTCAAGCCTCAAATCATGAATGTTAGCCAACTCTTCTTATACAACAACTACACGAGTATGAAAACTACTGGTATTTCTGCATTAAACTTGACGGTGACCGACTATAAACTGTAAACGAGACTCTTTAACAAACACCGTCTTAACGTCTGTAAAGTCTCGCAATACTGCATAAAGCCCCATATAAATGGTGCTTTTAGAGTACCGTACCTTAAAAAGAAATGACAAAACTCTTTCTGACACCCATTTACATCCATCTCTCTCTTCAGTCTCATTTCTGAAGTACATCTTTGCGAATTTCTTTTACGCTTTTTGGGGCTGTTTTTTTGAGCTTCGTGATGATGTTCATGTTTTACTCGTAGATACGAGTATTTAGTGCTAACAAAGAAATAAATCAAAGTCAAAGCTAAGTCATTTATTTCAATTAGACCATGTAGAGGAACTTATGTAAGTCAACAAGAAAAATATAGCAAATATAAAGGCAGTAGCTGTAGTGTTAAGCATTTTCATCAGAAATTAGGCGTAATTAAGTCCCATCAAAGTAAATTATAAGTTTTTTTCCACAACTTCGTTCCTTATCATTGTTAAGTCTTCTTGAACTAAATTTCGTAAACACAATACCTATTGTTGTACACCGACAAATTCAGTCACGCATTGTTTGCAATGGATTTTTGTACGGAACCGTCACCATGCGCGTAGAACTGTCACTTGTCGCTTTTTTTCTAGCAATGCACAAGCTTATGTGTTTGCATAGAAAGGGGTGCCATCGGACGGTATACTGACGCTAATTTATTATTTAAACTACGAAGCTAAGCGTCACGCGAACGTTTTCTGCTTGGTGGAACATTTTCCTGCAAAACTGTTTTGTGTAAGAGAGAAACTTCACGGAAACGATGGATAATTTCCACGTGAATCATCATAGAAAATCATCTATGATTCATCTCCGTCCCCTGCTTGACAAATATAAAAACTGAAAGATATTTTTGCACCAGTAATCCTTTCACATATAAACCATGCCATTTATAAAATGTTCTTAACATTCTTTCATCTTCTTCATGTCTTCATTCCTTCATCTTCTACATATCTTCATTCCTTCATCTACTTCAAATCTTCATTCGTTCATCTTCTTAATATTGATGGATCAGTGCAGATTTACTTGAATTAAACCTTGCGTAGAATGTTGGGATTTAATCCGTTCTGTTCGTCCGTTGAATATCAAGTGGGGTACTCAAAAATGGAAATAATTAGTTGTCATAGTATAATGACAACTGTCACGGCATGTCATTTAAATGCAGATAATAAAATGCAGTAAAATAATTATATAAAAAGAGAATTTTAAGTGACACCGACATGAGAAATAACTCGACTAAATATTATTAGGCTAACAATATATTTTGTGTAAAATGCAAAGTTTGATTCGAACAGTGAAATTGTTACGCGCACACATTCGCTTCGAAAGGAAGTTGCGTCCTCCATTACAAAAATAATTTTAACAATAGGTAAATAACCCTTTGCTCAAGCGTTCTGAAATTCCTTACTCGACACAAATGGTACAAAGAATTGTCATACAACCCGTTATTATCCAAACAGCCAAGAACCTACAAATTTCAACGGCCGCACATCAAAGAAGAATTAACCCTTCATCGCGTAAAATCAAAAGGAATATTCAGAATTCAATTCCGCGACAGCTGACATTAATTCAGTTTCGAAGTACGTATTGAAAAAGGTTTTTTTTTCTTCGATGGTAAAGACACGACAGTAAAGGAGAACTAGGAAATTATAGTCTCGATGAAGTTCTTCTTGGAAAAGAATTAGAAGTCTTTAATCGAACTGAACGTAGAGCGTAGTACTTTATTTATATAATTATACTGTGGAAAAATAATTATGTAGGTTTGTTTAATGTGATTACCTGCAAAACTGCTTTGTCGGTTTTGTAACTATTTTTCAATTCAATTCAATTTATTTTATTGCAGATAATAAAAATCCATAATATTGCAGATAATAAAAATCCATAATATTTTTACTAAGATTTTATTCTTTGGTGTTGTTAGAAATAATGTGTTTTTCTCCAACATGCTTGGAAATTTGAGCATTGTTTTGACAACCTTCTTCGAGATAAATCGAAAATGCATGATCAGATTTATATGCGAGCAGGCGGCCGACAATGTGTACGAAAATCCATATCTATCGTGTTTAGCGTCCGAATAACTATAAATAATAATGAAAAACTCATATCTGCCGTGTAATTTAAAAATGGAACAAACTTTTTATTTCGGCACATGGCAACCAATAACTTAACAAAGTTTTTATTTAAATTTCGATTTGGCTTGCAAATAGAGCTGTTTAAAGTAAAAAAGAAACAAATTAACATATTGGCGCGTGGAAAATGATCCTTGCTCGTCATTGTTTCTGGAATTTAGAATATTAGTTTACTTAGTATGAATTACCGCACATTATTTGAGAAAAGTACTATACAAGCCTTGATACCAGGTTTTGATGGACTTACGTATGTGTGCTTCGGCTATGAATGCCACTTTTCCAGTAATGTACTAAATTTATATGGTGTTGGTACATAATATATAGTATTCTATCTATTTATTGCTAAGTTCCAAATTTCTCATGTATATTAATGAAACGCTAACAATGTCTAGCAAATAATTACATGACGAATCCAAAACCAGATGATTTATTTGATGATGATTACATTGATGGCAATGGACGTCGAGGTGCATTCGTCCATTAAAAAGCTCCAGACACTATGCAATCGCCATACTTCTCAACAAAACATTTTTTAACTCGTAAAAAGCAACACGATACAAACTACTTTTATTCCAGGTATTTTTACGTTTTATTTTTGCTTTGAAAAGAAAAAAAAGCTCTCAAAAAAAGTTTCATTGCAATTCTTTTATTTCAATAAAGATGTATCACAATCCCTCTTTTATTCATAAAATATTACATTGCACGGAAAACAAAAAGATTCATGAAAAATATAGTAGTGTATTTAATCACTGTACAGAGTTCAAAGGGCTTTTACGAAATTCAGGATAGGCAACAGTTATTAATCCTGGATCGCTTTGGAGCGATGTGGAATCTAAAATTGTTTTCGACAAACATACGAGTACTGTAGTTTTCGCTTGTCGGACTGTTAACTACTCTGTGGCGCTTTTTGTGAAATGAATTTCTTACTAAAATAATAATGTTATTAACCGACTTCAAAAAGAGGAGGTTCTCAATTCGTTGGAAACTTTTTTTAATTTTTTTTTTATGTATGTTCCCCGATTACTCGATGGCTGGACCGATTTGGACTTTATTTTTTTTTGTTTGAAAAATAAATTTAATTTCGGAAGTCGGTGGCAAAAACAAAAATACATTTAATCAGACACCGACTTCCGAAATTAAATTTATTTTTCACTTTGTAGTGTTGTTTTTGAAAGTCGGTTGTATTTTTTTGCAGGAAGATTTTTTGTCAAATGTGACAATTGTGTTTCTGATACGAAGTTTACGTCGGTTTGTGGATGATAAAATCCATTACATTACGAGACCTCTCCGTGACTCGGAAAGCACGTTAAACCGTTGGTTCCAGCTGTCATTCGTAGATCTTTGACATGCAGTCGTCACGGATAGTCAGAAGCCCAAAGGACAGACAACCAGTCATAGCAAGCGCGTGTTACTTACTTAGTAACTGCGTTATGGAGGTCATATAGGCAGTCGCTCCATGTAAAATACTGGTATTCGGCTGCAATCCGGTTAGACTGAAAGCCACCTCAACATACATAGTTGGGAAAAGGCTAGGCAAATTGATTGATTGAATTCGGGTGCAGTATCTAGATATGGATAGGTACAAGAGTAGTTGGAAATGGATTTTCAGTTACAATTCAACACTCTCCAACACAACACACTCCGCAATTCTACATTTTAACAAAAGCTAAAATATAATCAACATAATAATTATCTTCGTCTTTCTTCCATTCTTCCACTGATAGGACTGTAAATTAATAGAGTCATAGGTGGCCATTCAAATAAAATAATAATAAATTTACTTTAAAAAAAGTAAGAACCGACTTCAAAAACCAAAAACGATTAAAATAACTTTTATAAAAAAACTTAACAGCTTCTGAAGTCGGTGCCAAGATAAGGTGCATTGAAGAATTGAAGACACCGGCTTCTGAAGCTGTTAAGTTTTTTTATAAAAGTTATTTTAATCGTTTTTGGTTTTTGAAGTCGGTTTTTACTTTTTTTAAAGTAAATTTATTTTTTCCATTTTTAGTTGAATATACAATTCCATAAGTAAGCCCAAGACGAAGGAAAAGAAGAATCATCATTAATCGGCTTAGAAATGCCGGAGATACAGTACATATAGATGTATTGTATCTCCGGCATTTCTATTTCGGTATGCATAGGCATATAACTTCGTACACAAGAATAATTACATAATGTATTATATACTAAAACCTTTCTGAAAGTATGTAGATTACGTTAGTGAAAGAACCATCAAAATTAGTTACATACATACTTACATACATACATACATACGGGTCGAATACAGAACCTCCTTTTTTGAAGTCGGTTAAAATAGCCTGTATTTCGACTACTCAACAAATGATTAAACAAAACAGTTAAAATATTGTAAGCACAATTTATAATTAGCATTTTCAGCAGTAGTCGCCTCTCTGGCCCTAAATCTTTCATCCATAGCTTCCGGTCTCGCGCCTTCTGCACCCACGTGTGGCCATTCCTTTCCGAGAAGATGTCTCTCCATATTTTCTTTTGCTATCCCTTTCTCCTCTGACCGGTTCGTGGCATCCATTGGGTAGCTTTTTTAGTCCTCCTATTGTTTTCTAGTCTGCAGATATGTCCTGCTCAGTTCCATTTAAGAGTTTTTATTCTTTTTAGGGTTCCGTACCTCAAAAGGAAAAAACGGTACCTTTTATAGGATCACTCGTGTGTCTGTCTGTCTGTCTGTCTATCTGTCCGTCTGACACAGCCAATTTGCTTCGAATCGAATAGACCAATTAAGTTGAAATTTGGTACACATGAAATTCTGTGACCCAAACACGGATGGGTAAAGTAAATAGGTAAATGAGGTTTGAATATGGAGGTCACTTTTGGGGGTCAAATAAGAAAATGAAAAAAAATAAATAACATATCAAATGAAAGGCTATATGAGTCTCAAATATTTTTTTTTATAATTTTTAAATAAATTGTTTTAAAGTTATTTAAGAAAATAGACGAAAATTGACCATTGCCCCCGTATCTCCGAAACTACTGAGCCTAAAATTTTGAAAAAAAAAAATACAGATAAAAACTTTTTTACAAAAAAAATACAACCGACTTCCAAAAACAACTACAAAGTGAAAAATAACTTCAATTTTGGAAGTCGGTGTCTAGTTAAATGTATTTTCGTTTTTTGCCACCGACTTCCGAAATTAAAGTTATTTTTCACTTTGTAGTTGTTTTTGGAAGTCGGTAGTATTTTTTTTGTAAAAAAGTTTTTATTTTTCACTTTTTAGTTGTGGAACCTACCCCACACAAATTCTAATACCACTACCTGCAAAACAAAGTACTCGAAAAAGATCATCCATATAAAAGTGGGGAAAAAATATGTATTATTGAAGCTAACTCAAAAACTACCAAAGCAAAGTTAATTAATTTTATATGGGACCAACTGTGATGTATACCCTCTCGAATAAAACAAAAACAATCCAAATCGGTCCAGCCATCTTCGAGTAATCGGGGAACATACATAAAAAAAAAAAATAAAAAAAAAAAAAAAAAAAAAAAGGTTCCGACGAATTGATAACCTCCTCCTTTTTGAAGTCGGTTAAAAATAGTTTGTTACCTATAGATTACCTACAGGAAAACCTATAAGAAGCTGTGGTCTTAAAATAACATAGTAAATCTCTCAATATTGTGAGTACGAACTTACATTTACAGTTGAAATTTATGGGAGAACATGTTTTTCAACTACAATGTTAAGTTTGTTCTTGGGATAAATTCATCTCAACTACGGAACCCTTCATTGTGCGTGGTCCGACACGCTCTTGACCGGTTTTTTAACATCGTTAAATTTTGTTTTATTTCTAATTTTATCCGAATGTTTGATCCCCAGTATACTCCTCTCCATTTTACTTTGACATATAGCAATTTTTTCTTCGTCTTTCCTCAGTAACCAAGTCTGGCAGCTATAAGTAAGATATGGTAGTATCATGGGTAGTAGTGCGCATTCAAATACTTTCCTTGGCAATTTCGGTTTTGGTTTTGGCAATTTACCAATCAATAGGTGTCCATTAGTCTCATTAGGACGAGCCTGTGGCTAAGTAATAACAGCCGCACCGGTAATTCCATCAGGTTAAGTTACGCTAGCCGGGGTTGGTCCGTGGATGGGTGACCGTCTTTACATACCGAGACTCCTCCGTGCCTCGGAAAGCACGTTAAGCCGTTAGTACCGGCTGTCATTCGTGGATCTTTGACAGTCGTTACGGGTCGTCAGAAGCCCGAAAGTCTGACAACCAGTCTTACCAAGGGGTATCATAGGTAACTGGTTTGTGGAAATTAGATACGCAGTCAGTCCATGTAAAATACTGGTATTCAGCTGCATCCGGTTAGACTGGAAGTCGACCCCAACATAGTTGGGAAAAGGCTAGGCAGATTGATTGAGGTGTCCATTAGGTTTACTTAACTAATCTGGAATTTCTACTAAATAAAACTAGCACTGCCTCGTTGGTCTTGTGATTGCAAAGCTACTGCTGAGCATGAGGTCTTATGTTCCATTCCCAGGTCGGGCAAAGTGTTTTTGGTTTTTTTTAATGTCTAGATCAGTGTCCGGTTGAAGGTGTTAGATAAATGTAATTATTATGTGTCTAATATTTAAAAGTAAATACTTGAGATTACCTTGATTCCGGAAGTTAGTTCGGTTGTGATTAAAATCATCGAATCATTGTAAAACAACCTTTAGATTATTAGAATAACTGTTTGTTGGATATCGACATCTGTCACATTTACGAAGCTTGAGACCAATGTAGAAGTATCTAATTTGATTAGTTATTGTGTTTACGAAATATACCACTCTTAACTTGTCAAAATCGTACAGATGTTATTACTATAAATAATTAAATAATATTTGATAGTGACTGTAGTATATCTTAGAATTAATATTGCTATTTTAATATAATAGGTTGTTTGAAACGATTGATACAATACTGTCAGTTGATGTTTGATAGGAAGGGATAAATGGAAGGGGTGGTAGGATATAAAAAGGATTGTAATGACATTCTCGAGGCAGTTGCTCAGTGGATGTTCAAGTGGCTAGTGCTAGTGCCGTTGTGATGTGAAATATATCTACCAGGTGTCATGTAAGTTACGTAATTTCATATTATACCTTAAATATTGTTATTATGTTGCTATTATTCTGAGTGATAGAATTAACTGTTTGAGATAACTATAATTTGTGGAAATATAAGAAATGTGTTAATAGAATACTATAATACTGTTTCCATGGAGTTTCTTGTCCTTCTTCTCCATGAAGACCTAGTTTTGCGAACGGACAATAGCTTTCTCATTAAAGATGAATAATTATTGACAAGCCTAATTGAAATAATAAATATCTAGTCTTGTCTTTCTGTGCTTTTCTTTATGAAATCCTTCCCTTACACACCATATTCATAATATTTTCATACACAATAAATAACCAATGACCATTCTGACATTTAAGGCTTAATATTTGCGAAGTAGCTATATATATGCTTATAATTATATATTATATCAAATCTAACAAAGGCAATAGGCTCGCCCACTGTTGGCGCAATGTGGATGTACTACAGCTCTGCCTAAACCTTCTAATATTACGGGTGTGGGGTGCTATTTTATGTTAATTACCCGGGCTAGATCCGTATCTAACATGACAGCTAGTAAATTTCATAGTTTTATTTATATTAAAGCTCGCATTCTCCACTGTTCCAAAATTCTACTTTAAACAAAATCCGACCAAAATTCAAAACATCTGTTTACTTAATACTCGTAAATCATTGTTGACATCACCGTATACCCTACACAGCGTTTTGGAATGAAGCTGCTGCAATCGATTTACAGCGCTGCGCTTTCAGCTGACGAAGCGCTTTCTAGCGTTTGTTGTGCGCCCGAAAGCTGGTAAACATTCGTATGTTGGTTCGTTTCACCTAATATTGTAAATGGAAATGTTTTTGGATGTTTTTGAAAATATGTGTGAAAAGAAAAAACGGAGAAAAATATTCAAATATTCTACGATTTCCACAAAAAAAAGTAGCATTTACGATCGTCGTCAAACCATTTTATTAGTAGGTCATTGCAATGTAACTCTTATCTCAGTAAGGTAAGGTATACATTAGAATGATTGCCGAGAGTTTTTTCAAACTCACGGCAATCAATCTAATTTATACTTTATTCCAATGTGATATGATTTACTAATAGTTATACGTTATTCAAATTTGATCGTGAATCATCATTTCTTCGAAGGATTGGCAATGTTGTACAGTAATATTTAATAATAAGTAGATAATGATATATAAGCTGTTTTCATTGTCCGCGATTTTATTAATCGACTTCAAAAAAGGAGGATATTATACAGGGTGTAAGTGTAAATAGTGGCAACCTTTTAAGTGGTCATTGTACTCATCATTATGAACAACTTTTTCTATGGGCCCAAACCTGAAATCGTGAAAAAATCAGCTATTCCCTACATCTTGACGAATTATGCGAACATTTATGTACTGAACAGCTGATTTTTTTTTGCGATTTCAGGTTTGGTCCCATAGTAAAAGTTGTTCATAATGATGAGTACAATGACCCCTTAAAAGGTTACCACTGTTTACACTTACACCCAGTATGTTCGTCTGTATGTAAAAGTTTTGCACTAGCCGTAGAGTGCAGCTACGTCCTACCAACTCTAGCCAAACTACCAAAACACTTTGATACACAAACCCAACATTTTGAAACATAATGTTATTAAAATTTTAATTACAGCACACACAATCTGAATTACTTCTACATATTCTAACGCTTAAACAATTCCAAACTGCACAAACAAACCTGATTTGAAAGTGGTATTCACTAATAGAATGCTGTTTTATTCAATTACGAAAAACACAGTGTGCAGGTTTGCGCCCCAGTGGAAAAAACCGTGGGCACGCAATACTGATTGATTTTCCCGCGGGGGTTGTGGTTCCTGCATTCGAGTTTTGTTTGTCACTTTTTGTGGTTTTGACCACTGTGCGGCTTTTGTGCTGTGCCTCTAATGGCCCGGTGGGTGCTTTATCTGATTGATTCGTCTAAAAACGGGGGTCAACTATGTTATGATTTAGTTTTTAATTGGTTTAATTATTAGGTTTGAATTGGCGAAATAAAATTCTGTTTGATGAAAATAAAGTACCTTATTTTATAATTTGTGATGATTATTGCTAATATCTAAGTAGGTAGGTAGATATATTTTTACTTAGTTTGACCACAGAATACATGATAGCACAAGTGAAGAAGATTCACTCCGCAAAATCATTTAAATAAATAGCGGCTCCTGCTATAACACAATAAAGTGCAATTCAGATCACACAGCGTTAATTACCTACAGTTATATTCACCTAGAAGTTGCCTCTCTTTCTATCGCGTAATTCTTATACCTTCCGACTCGTTAAGGTAGTCTTCTGTTACGACGCGGCGCGTGAGCGAGTATCGAACTAACGTGCGAGCCGGATAGGCGCGGGGCAGCCCATTGGATACTGAATTAGCCCGACAAGTCGAGCCCACCGCGTACTTGTAGCTTCATACCTAAAATGCGGAGTGCGCCCGGCCTGGTTTGACGCGCATTATGTTTTGAAACCTGGCCACTCTTGTGGGTTGCGCCTTACTTAGTTCTTTCAGCATTATGCTGAGATAAAAGCTTCGCAGTCTATTATTACCCTGAAATACTAGCTGACCCGCCAGAAGTTGTCTTGACAAAATTTATTTATTTTTTTCTTTTAAACCATCTCAGTAAAGAGGAGACTAAAACAAAGAAATATTCAAATTGGTCAAGCCATTTTTGAGTTTTAGCGAGACTAACGGAAAACAATTGATTTTTATATATCTACTATTAAATGAGCAATATTTGTACAAAATGATGATTTGTGATTACGTTCTCGAAAATGGCTCTAACGATTTCGATGAAAGTTACAATATAAGGGTTTACGGGGGTGAAAAATCGATCTAGCTAGGGCTCAAACCTGGAAAAAATCGTTTACTCTATTTTCATCCGAGCAGAGCTCGTTCGACCAGGTAAGTACTGAATTACTTAACGGTATAGAAACTCAAACTCAAAGCATTTATTTCAAATAAACCAATTACAGGCACTTTTGAATTGTCAATGGGTCGGTCAGTCAGAAAGATGAAGCTAGTTGCCCATTCCAAAGCGTAGTAGATCCCTATGGAGAAGAACGGGCAAGAAACTCCACGGACACTCTTTTAAATCATAATATTTTTACAAAATATTGGTTACATCGTTCAAGTTGAAAATATACATGTGAGAACAATGTAGAAAGACGTGCACGTTAAAAAGCGTCCGTAATAAAAAGATAATAACTAAAACAACTAAATTAAATATTAAAATTAAAAATAAGCCATGGCAGCTAAGAGACGACCAGTCCCAACTGACGGCGCCCGTTCTCGAACATGACGCATGGATCAGCACCATTCAGCTCAACCATTTTGAAGGGAACTTAATGATCCAACACACACGCCACCATTTGAGTGAGCATGACATACTCTCAACCGCCAGGGCACACTCAAGTCAGTGAAAGACGTACCCAGTAAAAGGTAGCTTAATAGTAGCTACATAGTGCTCACACGTACTATGCAATTATATAATACTAAGAGATTGAATCTAAACAATGCAAAGAAAGTTTTCTCTCATCTTAATCTTCAGCAGGTCCAACAATATATCCGAATGCTAATTGTGGAGCAGGACAAGCATTCAGCCAAGCATTTTTGTCAGCGATGTAATCCCCCAACTTATAATATGCCTGGCTGCATAGTGTGCGTTTTATACAAGATTTAAATTTCCTTTCATTCAGCTGGAGTATGTGGGGAGGTATTTTATTATAACATTTTAAACAGTACCCCATGAAGGATGAGTCTACTTTAGCCAGTCTGAAACCTGGTTGAACTAATTGGTCCCTATTTCTAGTCCTATAATTGTGACCTTCACCTCATTTACCGAAAAGATTTAGATTTTTCCTTACGTACATGATGTTTTCGTAGATATATTGACAAGGTACCGTCATGATGTTAATATCTTTAAACAGTTCCCTTAGAGAATCGCGCCTGCGGAGGCCATATATTGCTCTGATGGCTCTTTTCTGCAGAATAAAAATAGACTCTATGTCTGCAGCCCGTCCCCATAGTAAAATACCGTAAGACATAATACTATGAAAGTAACTGAAATAGACCAGCCTTGCGGTGTCTACATCAGTGAATTGACGGATTTTTCTCACCGCATATGCTGCTGAACTTAGCCGTCCTGCAAGAGATGTTAAATGCGGACCCCATTGCAGCCTTGAGTCGAGCGTGATCCCCAGGAAAACAGTTTTATCGACGAATTCTAGTTTCTCTTTAGTTTCTTTTGAAAGTAATTTTCACTCATTGATAAGGTTACAAACTTGAAAGTTTTATAGGTATTTATTGAAAAGTACTGAAAATCCGAAGCGCTTGGTGTTGGTGGCTGAAAAAACAACGGAGCAACAAATAAAAAAATAAAATCCTGCGCAAACCAAAAATGCCATAATAAAGCAATAATTCAATATCCACGATCCTCCAGTAAATCTTTTGCAAACTTTTGGCAATAGCGTTCAGGTTTAAAGCCAAAACATATGAAAAATCAAATGCAGCGAGCCGCCACCCTTGATATATGGGGCGAGCTTATTATTTTCAACCATTAATAATTTCGAATGGTCACGTTTTTTTCGCAGCAGAGATTTCTGGCACACTGCCGATTCTGGTCGACGTTATATGATTTTATTTCGACCTACCTACCGCGCTGGAGCTGTAAATCAATTTTTGCATTAACTAATTGAATTTATGAGCTGTTTATTGCTTTGGGAAATTGTTGTTAAATGACTATTATTTTTCTTTTTATTTGTTTAGCTAGGATTTTGTTTGAAGTAGGTAGATGCTTAGTTGGATTATACACGTTCTTGTCATGTCGGTTTAAACAATTACAAATTTAGTCATATACACAATTTATAGGCCATAAAAACTTAGTACTTAATCCTTCTAAACGAATGACGCACGCACTAAGCAAATCAAGTGATCATTTTCTCAAAAATGCAAGATGTCACAAACCCTCAATAAGTTCAAAATTCTCTTAAAAATGAAGGAAAAGAATACGACTCATAAAACACACTGCCAAAAACTGAAAATAATATTGAAATGACAAGAAAAACAATAACTGCTAAAAATATTAACAGCTTCAAAGAAACGATACATCATTTCAGTGCATAGGCCCTTGGTGTCACTGGCCTTGGTGTCAACAGCCAGGCTGCCCTAATTCTTGGGGCATTTACTCATACATTATACTTATTTTGCAACGCATTGTTGCATTCTGGTTGTTATAAAAACGGTGATCGGATGACGATGCATTCTTATGACACACTTTGCCATATTTATAACTTTTTCAGTAATTTATCAGGGTTTATTTTTCTAAGAAATCGTCAATATAATAAAAATGAAATGCTGTTCTTTCAAACTCAAACTCAAACTCAAACTCAAAGCATTTATTTCAAATAAACCAATTACAGGCACTTTTGAATTGTCAATGGGTCGGTCAGTCAGAAAGATGAAGCTAGTTGCCCATTCCAAAGCGTAGTAGATCCCTATGGAGAAGAACGGGCAAGAAACTCCACGGACACTCTTTTAAATCATAATATTTTTACAAAATATTGGTTACATCGTTCAAGTTGAAAATATACATGTGAGAACAATGTAGAAAGACGTGCACGTTAAAAAGCGTCCGTAATAAAAAGATAATAACTAAAACAACTAAATTAAATATTAAAATTAAAAATAAGCCATGGCAGCTAAGAGACGACCAGTCCCAACTGACGGCGCCCGTTCACGAACATGACGCATGGATCAGCACCATTTAGCTCAACCATTTTGAAGGGAACTTAATGATCCAACACACACGCCACCATCAGCGAGACATTTGAGTGAGCATGACATACTCTCAACCGCCAGGGCACACTCAAGTCAGTGAAAGACGTACCCAGTAAAAGGTAGCTTAATAGTAGCTACATAGTGCTCACACGTGCTATGCAATTATATAATACTAAGAGATTGAATCTAAACAATGCAAAGAAAGTTTTCTCTCATCTTAATCTTCAGCAGGTCCAACAATATATCCGAATGCTAATCAATTAATTAATGTGTCCTTGTGGAGCAGGACAAGCATTCAGCCAAGCATTTTTGTCAGCGATGTAATCCCCCAACTTATAATATGCCTGGCTGCATAGTGTGCGTTTTATACAAGATTTAAATTTCCTTTCATTCAGCTGGAGTATGTGGGGAGGTATTTTATTATAACATTTTAAACAGTACCCCATGAAGGATGAGTCTACTTTAGCCAGTCTGAAACCTGGTTGAACTAATTGGTCCCTATTTCTAGTCCTATAATTGTGTCCTTCACCTCTTTTACCGAAAAGATTTAGATTTTTCCTTACGTACATGATGTTTTCGTAGATATATTGACAAGGTACCGTCATGATGTTAATATCTTTAAACAGTTCCCTTAGAGAATCGCGCCTGCGGAGGCCATATATTGCTCTGATGGCTCTTTTCTGCAGAATAAAAATAGACTCTATGTCTGCAGCCCGTCCCCATAGTAAAATACCGTAAGACATAATACTATGAAAGTAACTGAAATAGACCATCCTTGCGGTGTCTACATCAGTGAATTGACGGATTTTTCTCACCGCATATGCTGCTGAACTTAGCCGTCCTGCAAGAGATGTTAAATGCGGACCCCATTGCAGCCTTGAGTCGAGCGTGATCCCCAGGAAAACAGTTTTATCGACGAATTCTAGTTTCTCTTTATTCAATACTATGTCACAATCAGTACTTTTAACATTTGGTAAAGCAAATCTTACACATTTAGTCTTTTTCCCATTTAATACTAAATTATTAGCAGTGAACCAATTATGGATCTGCAGTAGGGCGTTATTTACGTCGTCAAGATTTGATGCACGTCTATTTATCTTAAAAATTAAGGATGTGTCGTCAGCAAATAACACCATTTGTGGTTGGTTTTTTAATAAATGGGGTAGATCATTAATATATACTAAAAAGAGGAAAGGACCCAATATCGAACCCTGTGGAACACCCATTTGTACTTTTAGACCGAGTGAATTGACACCATTTATTTGAACTTGTTGCTGTCTATCATTTAAATAAGATTTTACTAAACTGAGCGCAAGTTTACCTAGTCCGTAATGCTCAAGTTTCAAGAGTAAGGTTTCGTGATTTACGCAGTCAAATGCCTTGGAGAGGTCACAAAAGATTCCTATGGCATCTTGGGCCTCCTCCCACGCTGAAAATATGTGTTTTAATAAAGTGGCACCCGCGTCAGTCGTGCAACGTCCTTTGGTGAAACCAAATTGCTGATCGTGCAAGATTTGGTTGGTGTTAAAATGATTAAGCATTTGATCGAGCATTACCTTTTCGAATACCTTGCTGAATACCGGCAACACGGATACTGGTCTATAATTGTTGGTGTGTTTACTGTCCCCAGATTTAAAAAGTGGTATAACCTTACTAAATTTCATTAAATCCGGGAAGACTCCTTCATCCACACACAAATTAAATATTAATGCTAAGTATGGTGCTATAGTCTCGATTATGGATGTACAAACTTTGATAGACATTCCCCATAGATCTTCGGTCAATTTGATTTTAATGTGCCGAAAAGCTTTTTTAACTACCATGGGGTTTATATGTTTAAATTGAAATTCAACCGGGCAGCTTGGAACGTTCGCTCTTAATAAATCAATTGAGACATCGGGTGAGGAATTTAAAGCTTCCGTCGTTTTAGATGGTATATTTGTAAAGAAGTGTACAAATTCTTGAGCTACTTCTAAGTTAGAGCTTATATCACCATGAGAAGTCTCCAATGTAAAATCCGTGTTTCGTATTTTTTTCCTATTAGTTTCATTATTTATAACTTTCCACACTGCTTTTACTTTATTTTCTGCTGATTTGATCTTGTTACTAATATACAGGGCTTTAGCTATTTTGCAAGTATTTCTAAAAATTTTGGAATATGTAGCAACATACCTGTTGAACGTCACAGTGTTAATGTAAGGCTTAAGGCCATACAATTCGAATAATCTTTCCCTACTTATCCTAATACCTCTAGTTGCCCAGTCACTAAATAAAAAGTTAGGGAAAATATTTTTTGTTTTCTTTTCAAAAGTTTTATTGAATTCAGTGAGCACTACTGAAAAGAAATCCTCATATAGTTTATTTGCTCCGTCCATATTATGGCCCAGAACATTTAACCTATTACCTAGGGCACTATTGAATCTATTTAATTTGCCAGCTGTTATTGGTCTAAATTGTATTTGCACTTTTTGCAAAGTTGTTTTAGACTTAAAAGTTACTGTTTGCCCACTGTGATCAGATGGTAAATAATTTACGATGGCTTTATCTAAATAATCACAATCGCAGAAAACATTATCAATACAAGTAGCAGAAGTGAGAGTTACTCTAGTCGGTTCTGTAAAAATATTAGATAAATTGAATGATTTAAAAAGGCTTAATAATCTCCTGCTATTTGAATTATTTTCCAGAATATTAATATTAAAATCACCACAAAAAATTGCAGCTTTATTACTGGATGCAAGTTTCGCTAGTACATCTTCCATTATTGACTCAAATAAAGAAAAGTTCTGACAATTAGGGGGTCTGTACACGCACACTACAACATGCCTATCCAGCTCAACACAGGATAGTTCGACGCAATGTTCCACTGATAAACCAACTATGTCATTACGTTGCTTAGATTTTAAACAATTTTTTATCAAAATTAGAGAACCTCCACGCAGCATAGATCCACGGCTAAAACAACTGCCCACACTATAGTTCTCATAATTAATTAGCATTTGGTAATCCTTTAACCAATGTTCAGTAAAACAAACAATGTCAAACTTTGTTTTTTCTAAAAACATTTCAATTTCTAATAATTTGGAAGAAATACCTTGAATATTTTGATGGAATAATTTCAAGGCATTCTGCTGAACTCCTTTTCGACAATTATTTATTTTAGAGCAAGAAGACACCTTGTTGTTGTTAGGTATAAGAATATTCTTACTGGTACCTTCTGTTGTCTTACAAACTAGTTTAAATTACTATCCGGAGTTAACCCCAAGACTTCAATATCATCACCAGGCAATGAGCTTCTAGTGAGTGTGGGACATCGAACCTCCTTCGTACAATTTGTGTAAATATTTATAGCATTTGAGCTACATTTATTCAGGCTCACCACCTTATTATTAGTATTATTACTAACCATTGTGGTGTTAATAATACAAGACTTCGACATACTATTTATGTCTGAGTTTATACAAAAAGCTAATAGCCTTGCTATTATGTGTCTAAAACTAACAGGCAGATACACAGTATCCCTAGTCGATTTTAAAGTTTCCAAAAAATTATTGGTGTCAAAAAACACAAGCTTGTCACTATAATGACTAACTAAGAATTGCATATGCTTATTAAGCATATGAATATAATTATTTTGTCTATTTGTCAATTTTTCAAAATATGGGAAAGCACACAATATTATTTTTCTACAATTTAACTTTAACAACTCAGTTACACAGTCAGTGATTTCATTTTTCCTGACCCGACTACTATTACCTACAAATACAGTAATGTTGGTTTTAGGATTATACACCTTACCCGTTACTAATGCCATTATTTGTTTGAAGGTTGACCCTGGCATACAATAATTTTGATTAGAATAACCCAGGTTGTTACTAATTAATTTTCCTAAACCTCTTCCTATACTATCTGAGAACATAACTGAATGATAAGAATCATGACTACTGAAAGATGGACAACTAACATTCTCAGACTGTACCATTTGAGATCGATCTTGTACTATATCAGATATATCTTGGTTGAGGGTACAGTCTTGAGACAAACTCTCAGTATGGGACGGGTCCTCTGTTGCCTCAGGCTGGACAGCATCACGGTTTGAAACCTTCTGACAATTACACTGACACAAAACTAACTCATTTGCCGCAAGAATATGTTCTTTAATTTGGTTCTGAGAGCACACATATTTCATGTAAAGGGAACTAAGTCTGCTCTCAAGTACCTGCATGTCAGACTGTAAGCGCTGTGTATCAATCTCATAGATTTTTTTGCTGTCTTCTAATTTGATTTGACAATTAGTTAACTTCTTGATTAGATCAACACGTTCTTTTCTCCGTGGAATATTTTTGGAAAAGTCTTTTTGTCGTTTTCTAATTTGATTACACTTTTTAATAATTCTATTCAGTTTTGCATATTGTTTCATTTTCTTATGACTAGATGTATAACTCTGTCTATAACCCCTCATACGGTTCGTCCGTGAGTAATTTGCCTAATATTGTGCGTGGTATGGGTTCTATACCGGGAAAATATTTTTTTATTATTAACGTTGTTCCATCACTATTAAGTAATAGTAAAAAAATTACTTAATAGTGATGGAACAACGTTAATAATAAAAAAATATTTAAAATCTCACGGACCCGATTCACACCGAAACCGTATGAGCGGATAATTCTGTTTTAGCATGGAATCTTCAGTAAGGTCAATAGTTATTATGGAATGTGGATTACAATTAGTATTTAATAATTCATTATATAAGTTCTTAGTTTCTTTAACCTGAGTACATTCTTTTTGTTTCTCTAACTGGATAATACGACTATTTGCATCAATTAATTCATCTTCTAGGTCCCTAACTTTGCTTAAAGCCTCCTCATACAAGTTACTACAGTTGTTGAAACCATCCGTGACCACCTTCAGTTGATTGCGTTCAACAACAACATCCAGATATTGTTGATGAAGGTCGACTAGCTCCCGTTTAAGGCTTGAGTTTTTGTCGACTACCTTCTTGACTTCCTCCTCACTTTCATCATTCTCTTGCAACAATTGTTTACAATGGAGCTGCGATGCTTCCAGTTCTTGGAGGGCCGTTCTCAATTTAAGCTCCATATCCTGAGCAGTAGCCTTACGGGTCATCACAGGCATGGTTTCAGGATTTGTTACTGAAATTGGAATAAAGAAACGGTGAGAACAAGTAGGAAAGACAAATAAAATAAAGTTGGAGATGAAAGTGAAACAGGGAGAAGTTAGTGTGGTTCAGAGGAGAAATGAGGTAGGCTTGAAGAGCTGGTATCAAAGCTATATTATCAAATTGAATGTAAAATTTTGATGCTTTTATTGCCTTAGGATTTTACTTTTCCTTAGGTGGGTAGGTTACAAAGATATTAAAGTTTTATTATTTGATACTAAAGTTAATAACGACAATGCAAAAATACCAATCATGGACGTTTTTATTGCTGTATATTAAAGACCAGATTGAGAATAACAGAATCTTCTTTAAGTTTCTATTTCTACGATGTAAACAACGCGATTTAGACCCAATGCAGAGTGCTAAAACAGCGAAGTATTTATATTAAAACATAACAAGGACATGTATCAGAGTTAAATTGACTACTGTGTGCTAATAAAAGGTAAAAGTAAAGCAATACTCCCCGTTTAAATCCGCAGTTCGAACGTCAGCTGTTGGTTTTAGGTTACCGGTGTCACTGTATGTAACCAAACACCGTTTTACTTTATATAATTACAGGAAAACAATAATCCTGAGTATTTATGCAATTATATTACGTTTACACATAACATTACACCTTAATTCTACTTAATTAACAATTAAAATTAATTTTAAAATATGGAACAAAGATTTGACATGTCACTCGGGCAGTGTTGAAAATCAACTTTGGTAAGCGCATCACTTCAGAACGGCTAGACCGATTTGGCTATTTTTTTTTTTTAATGTTTGTAATAGTCCAATTCTAGTTCTTACGGAAAGAAAACAAATTAAAAGTTGGCGAGAAAATTGGAAAATTTGGGAAAACTGAAATTGGAATAGAATGGAATAGATTTTATTTTCTTTCCACAAATTACAGCTTAAAATTAAAATAGGCTATAGATACAATTTCGCACTTTTGTGGAAGTGAAGTTTGTGCCTCAACTAAGTTTTACAAAAACCTGTCATTCAGATCATCAGACCCTCTAACAATTCATAAATTACAAGTTGTACTGGAGTCGTTTTACTTGAAAGCACAAACATTTTTTTTATTTTTCATTATTATTTTTATTTTAACTAGGAATTGCATTGTCTATGGTTCTTTTTTTTATGAAATTTCAATTTGGACAGGATAACGTCTGTCGGGTCAACTATAGTTATTGCAAAAACCATTAGGGCACGTTATAAGTCATGGGTTTCCCAAGGACAGTTGACCTCGTAATTTTTTTATCACTTTTGACAACAATTCCCATGCAATTGAAACTTCAGTACGAGTAAGTGCAGAGGCAACCGCAGCAGTCGCCGCGTCGGCGGCTGCCGTCAACAACGTGCTGCTTGCGTACTTGAGTACGAGCGGCACGTTGCCAACGGCAGAGGCAACTGCAGCCGTACGCGTCTTTGGTTGCCGCTGACGACGACCGTCGACGGCTGCAGTTACCTCTGCAGTTGGCAACGTGCCACTCGCGTATTTGAGCACTAACGTTGAAACTGTCACCTAAACAAATAGACCTTGTCGTTTTATGACTTGCAAGTAATATTTAACCTTAGAGTGATAAAGCAATTTCGAGTTCGACTATACTTACTTACCGCTACAATTCACATTCGTCATTGAAGAAATGCCTATTTATGGGCATTAGGACACTGTCTTGTGAACGTGCTCGCTGCGTGTGAGCAGCGAGCACGCCACGACTGCGCGACGTGTTCGCTGCGCATAATATTGTACACTTGCTTCTCTCACTATTTGTTATCTATCTCTCTCTCTCTCTCTTACGCAAACGCGGTGAACACGTTGCGCACTCGTGACGTGCTCGCTATGCAATACGATCGCTTCGCTGGAAACACGCTCGTAAATCGACAGTGTGATAAGGCTCTTTGTCTAGTCATCGGGGAATAAAGGGGTGTTTTATTTATTTCCATGACAACTATCTTTACAGGTCTTAGGGCCTGTTTTACCACCTACGATTAAGTTCCTATTAACTATTCTGTTCCATTTTAGAATTTATTCGGTAAATAGTGGCTATTCGGACATCGTGAAATTGGTCCTTAACCTACATAATCTGGCTATCAGCTATATTATTTAGGACATTTAGAATATACTCCTTAATTCAATTGTACAAGACTTACATTTGAGACGAAATAATATAGCCTTATAATAGGTCTTTACCTATGAAATTGCCGTTCTGCAGTACTGGCCATTTCAAATAAAAATAATTTTTGTTTGGCTAAGAATTCTAATTTCAAATTAATTTTATTTTAAAAACATGGATTTTTTTTCCAAAAGTAGTCATTTGTTTATTGATTAGTGTAACATTTTCATCGCATTTCAATCTTTTTCGTCATCATGGATACGTTAAAAATTCGAGTAATTATGGAATATGAGTACCGTCGTGGCAGCAACGCGGCACAAGCGGCACGCAACATCAACGACGTTTACGGAGCTAACACTACAAACCAACGCACCACTTGTTATTGGTTTGCTCACTTCCGTTCTGGAAATTTCGACCTGAAACATTAACTAAATAAACTAATACTACCTACATAAAACAACAACACTCAACTAAAATAAAAAAATATTGACTTGCTTGATTAGTTACCTAACTACTAAACTAAACACATATGAAGAATAGGTAGGTACAGTTTGAACTCTGATCCAATCTTTATTTAATAGACTTAAGAAAATACTTCAGCACGAAGAAAGCTTCACTCAATTTTTCTTCAACAAATTCTTTCTTCAAGATATTTTAAATTACTACAAAAAATGTTAATAATACACAAGACGACGACCTGAAGAATCTCAGGTGTTTAGGTCTCTGAACTGAAAACAAAGTGTTTACAACACAGACAGGGTTCCTGAAAACTAAAACGCATTTGTAACATTCACGCTTCATTATTTCGTTAAAACAAATGAGAAAGTGGGTGGCGTGTGGAATTAATGACGAAACATTTCAATGAAGATTTTTGTAAAGGAGTTTTTTTGCCAACCTGTGTTGCCTAACACCAAGCCAAGGCAAAAAAAAACCTCCCAAGTGCGTATCGGGCCACGCACAATGAATGGTTCCTTAGTTGAAAAGAATTTATCCCAAAAAACAAACTTAACATTGTAGTCGAAAAACATGTTCTCCTCATGTTATTCTCATTGATAAACGTCACGGTCTATTCTTCAACTAAAAATTTAAGTTTGTAATTAAAAAAAAAATGTTATGTGATAAAATTACAAACTAACGATTTTCGAACTTTTTCCTTTACTTGTGTTGTGAGACCTTGGTTCTTGCCAAATTTCCTTATTCTAGGTCAACGGGAAGTACCCTATAGGTTTCGATTTACTTGCGAGTGTCAAAATATGTCGCATAAATGGCCGTATTTTTATTAATACGCTTTTATTAGCTTAACCTGTAGGTATGTTTGTATGTTACGGAATCTTTGAACTCGATTTTTACTCACTTCAAATTGTCAGATTAATTCAAAATTTTGCACACTTATCAGGGCCCGATGACAATACAATAATTTAAAAAAAAATGTCCCATTATCCTGATCAGGATCATCAGGATTAACGATTTATCTCGAAAAAAATTAAAAAATAAATTATAGTTTAAAAAACTAAAAGACACGCTTTAATACCATTAAGCTGAACTAAAAAGTAAAAAATAAATTTTTCAACGTAAGAATAAAGTGATTAACGAGAAAAATAATGTCATTGCAAAAAAAAGCGTGGGGTGCTTTGTACGACATTCTTACATTAACTCTGTAATTCGCAAGCTCCCCACGCTTTTTTTTAGTTTTTTAAACTACAATTTATTTTATTGCGTTGACTTAGCAGCTTGATTTTTTTAGAGCTCCAAGGGACCTTGACTTACGTAATTGATATTAATTTCAACTTGATACCTCTACTCGTACGTGTTCTTGAGAAAAATGGTCTTGACAGATTGACAGATAGACAGACAGACGGACAACGAAGTGATCCCATAAGGGTTCCGTTTTTTTCCTTTTGACGTACGGAACCCTAAAACGATATGGGTCAGTTTCGGTAACATAAGTATCAATGGGTTCTGGAAAAATTACAGCCAAATCTGCCAAGAATTTTCCCAACTATGTTGGGGTCAGCTTCCAGTCCGGTAACCGGATGCAGCTGAATACCAGTGTTTTACGGGGAGCAACAAAAATTACAGGTAAATCGACTTTTTAAATTGTAAAGTTATAGTAGGCAGCGGAACCCCCTAAGGCTTTCACGGTGTCCATAATCGGCGGTAACCAAGGACTAACAACTAAGTGAACAGCCTGTTTGTCAACCCATCACATCAAAACATAAAAGGACATCTTAATGTAACCCCCCGTACCGTTAGGTTAGGTTAAAGGCCTCCTTTTATTTTACAATCGAACCTCTTTCAAACCACCTCACACGGAACATTACGACACACAAAAAAAAGAACTCATCTTATTTTAGTTCGTTCACTTTGATCGTTCCATATTCGAATATTCGAACAAACAAAGCGTATTCCTTACGTATAGTTATGCTAATTATTATGAGTCAGCCCTCGCTAATCGAGATGCAAGTATAATGCGTCTCTTTGACATAGCCCCCCTTTTCCCCTTTGTTTAACTGCATTTTTCCGCGAATAAAGTGACAAAGTGAGATGAAACGAACGCGCCTAATTAGCGGTGGGTGGATACGGGGCTTTGTTTTGTGTGGGCGCGCTTGGAGCTATTCTTTTTTGTCTGCTTTTTATAATTAGGTATAAATTCTACTGAAGCGGTTTTTAAACTGCGTTTCGTTCGTTCGTGCGTGCGTTCTAGTGGTTGCAAATGCAGGTACTAAGCCGATCCGAGGTTTTATCCCCAAGTAGTGTAAAAGTCTATTTATGAAGTAGTTTAATAATATTATGGGATAATGGTCAGTTCCTCATCATTTAAAATTGTTTAAGGAGCCTCTGCGAGTTGGCTTCGGCCCCTCATACGCCTTTGAAAGGTCCAGGTTCGAGGATCCCGAGATATGTTAAAGACATTTTTAAAATAATAATGATAATAAAGTTTGTTTATCAAACAGTAACAATACAATTTAGCCAAATTTGGTGAGCCATAAACTAAGTGTCGCTTATGTCTTGTGGCTCAGATATAAGTTTAAAATGTACATATATACTTCGAGTACTCGTTGTACATACGGGGATTGAATTTACTATGCGTAGGTATCACTCTGTCTATCGTGTCTTCATTTTTTAAGCTCCTTTCGCTCTTAAACCGCAACGGCCATGACAAGCTTCCCTGTACAACTCCCATCGTCGACATTCAGGATATGACGCTGCGCTTTCGAGAGTGTCATCCGTCGCATTTGACGCGCTCGTGAAATCTGCACGTTTGGTTATTGATATTGTTATTTTTCGCACACTCTGTATCATTGCACTGCGGAATTTACGCAATGTCCCGTTGCCTGTCATTTCGAGTGACGCATATTTTATTGTCATGTTACTTCGCTTGCGTTTTCGGGTTAAATCGGATTTTTATGACTTAGGTATGTTGTGTTCAGTGAATATTGCTAAATTGTGATACTTTTTTTGTGGTCTGTAAATAGCTTTATCCATATATAGGAATATTATATATATATAGGAAGTGTGTGGAATATTATTTTACGTTTTTGAACCTAATCTGCGTTTGGTATAGTCGAACTCCTAATTACTTCACCAGTTTTGACGATAATTCTCAAGCGAATCTATACAGAGTGTAAGGTCGTAAGGTATCGTTACCGTGCAAAACGCACGCAGCGGAGGGCAGCGCAGAGCGTCGTTCATTAACTGAGTATCATTGCATTGCTGATTTTTTTTTTTATTTTAGCTAATTTATTTACATAAATGAAGTGCTGCGTACAGAGAATGTAATTTCCATTGAAATAAAGGAATATTAGTAACTGAAAAAACGATAAAAAAAAAATTAAAATTTTCCTGAGATTTTTTCCGGTGGAATCTAATTCAAAATAGGAAGCCTGAATGCACCTGTTAGTTTGCAGAGGGCGGTCGCTTACACCCTGTATATGCCACTTATAAAAGGTAAATATTAAATACTATCATTATCGTTTTAAGGCTAATGAGTAATTACATTCAACCTCAAGATGATAGAGTAATTTTATTGCCAAGTCAACTAATACACTTGGTGTATTTTTAATCGTCATTACACTCTTAACGGATCATTGTGAACAACTTTTACTATGGGACCAAACCGAAATCACGAAAAAAAAATCTGCTGCTCCCTACATTTTGACGAGTTAGATGTAGATAAATGTACTGAACAGCTGAATTTTTTTCGCGATTTCAGGTTTGGTCCCATAGTAAAAGTTGTTCACAATGATGAGTACAATGACCCTTTAAGAGGATAAAGACGATTAAAATTTCACCCTCTATACTTATTTGGGGATATTATTTACTGTAACTGGCTATTATAAGAACATCCCCACAAAGCAGCTCACTGTCCACATTGTCGTTTATATCACATTTTGACCTTGCCCCGGGCGTCACTGCCTGCCTTTGACGCACTAACCCTTCAAATACCGCTGTTAAAGTGTGATAACCAAGCAAATTGTACAGCAACCACCATACTACGCACGGGCGAGTCCACTTTGATCTTTTCATGGTGATTATTCCGTGAATAATTCATCATTCACCCGCTCACCAATAATACCGTAGTATGTTTTATTTATTGAACCTTTTATATTAAAGGGCGATGTTGATAAATAATAATGTTTATGTACTAGGAATTTGGTTTTATGATTGTAGAAAAATATTTTTGGGCCTAAAGGATAATATTGTGGTGAAAAAGAGGTGTGGGTGGGCCTTTCATGTTTTATATAGTCGATTTTCATATGTTTAGATCATGTCGGAGATAAGGATTTTTGTATTATTTACCAAGTCCTGAGCCAGTGTTTTCTGAAGCTTACCTCGGTGGTACACATAATTATTAATGAAAAACCGGTCAAGTGCGTGTCGAATCACGCACAATGAAGGGTTCCATAGTTGGGACGTTAACATTGTAAGTAGTTGAAAAACATGTTCTCCCATACGTTCCAAATGCAAATATAAGTTGGTCGACTATTGCTCGTTAACTTGTAAAGTCTACATAACTGTGATAGTGTTTCATTTAACTTCGTTATTTAGATTACTGCCGTAATTTTTTTCATATATCCAAAAGCAACCATATGTCCCACTCGAAGAGAAAGGAGACCTGTGTCCCAGCATTGGAAACATTATAGGCTGATTATGTAGTCCCTCCCCCCCTGCCACCATATTACTGCCGTAATTTTTTTCATATATCCAAAAGTAATCATTTAGCTGGCAGGGGGGGAGGGACACTTATCTCTAACAAAACTTAACGCTTTAAAGCTTAATATAAACGGATCCCTGAATCGAAAAATGATTTTCACAGACTGGCAATGTTTATGAACGGCCTAACCAACGATATCCCACACCATGGGATAGATGAGAAAAAAATAACCAACCCCACTTTATAGAAAAGAAAAATAAAAAAAAAAGTAAGTAAGTAAAGTGGGGATGATAATTTTTTAACCTACAAACTATTTTATTCAAGATATTATTTTACCACTTTGTCGGCGTGAATAATATCTATGTGGTGGTAGTGTATGCCAAATTACAGCTTTCTAGTACTAAGAGTCTCTGAGATAGTCCACGGACAGCGATACGGACATGGCGAAACTATAAGGGTTCCTTGTTGACTACGGAACCCTACTAATGATAATGTGAAATCTCCTTCCTTGAGTTCTTATTACCTCAAGAGGGTCCTTGAAGGATTCTGGGTTATCCCAGCAGTATCAACTAAATCTGCCTATCTCGCAAAAGTACCAAACAAAATATAAAGCTACTGCGACATAAAATAAACACATTTTTCCACCTTTTTTAACCTTGTCAACAAACATCATACGAAACGGAGTCATATTCTATCAAATATTTGACGAACGGTACCTAATTATGTACAAAAATATACGTTATTTGTGCATGCACCGCCGATACATCACATTACAAATTAGCGAAATGTGAACATACACGAGGAGGCCACAATTCTGTCCACCGCGTCTTACTTTCACCTCCTTTGAAGACCACAGAGTAGAAAATGTTTTTGTGAATTTATTTTATACTTTTTTTTATTCGTTAAAGAACTTTAACAAATGTACTTGAACGTGTGTGTAATGTACGTGTAAGTGTGTTCTGTGTGTTTGTGTATGTATGTGTTGTACCTACATGCGGACGTACCTACAGCTTATTGCAAACACAATATCGATCGATTGCAATACCTGTTCTAATTACTACTTAATTAAAAAACTCGCTTAATAGTCATCTCATCTTACCAGAATCAATTTTTCATTCTATGGATCAATGTAAAACTATGAAATAGATACACATTTTTAGTATAAATATTAAAACTTTTAATTTTTCAATTCTTACAAAACCTACAATGAAAATCTATAAAATAGGTACATTTTTTTACAATAAATATTAAAACTGCGATGGCTTTTCAATTCTCACAAAACCTACAATGAAAATCTATGAAATAGATATAAATATTAAAACTGTGTTGACTTTTCAATTCTTATAAAACCTACAATGAAAATCTATGAATTAGATACATTTTTTACATAAATATTAAAACTGCGATGGCTTTTCAATTCTCACAAAACCTACAATGAAAATCTATGAAATAGATATAAATTTTTAGTATAAATATTAAAACAGTGAGGAACTGATGACTTTTCAATTCTTATAAAATCTACAATGAGCAATTACGGTGCTGATCTTAATCGGGCGGTGTCATCCTCGTAATGGCTTTACCACTTTTGACTACAATTCCCAGTAAATTAAAACTTGGCTAAAGTTTAGAACTATCTAACTGACACGTAGACAAATAGACAAATAGATGACATGGCTAGAAAGGGGGTTACTACCGAGATGACGACTAATAGAGAATTATGGAAAAAAGGGACATGTTGCGCCGACCCCAAAAAGATTGGGTTAAGGGCAGGAGAATGATGACGTAGACAAATAGATCTTGACGTGTTATGACGTACAAGTGGCATCCAACATTAGGCTGATAAAGCGATTTCGAGGTCAACTGTACATCGTTCACCTCATAATTTCTTCACTGTGGTATACCAAATAAATGATGCTTCAACGTCTGTATTATCCTTTGAACGAGTTCCGTATCATGAATTGGTACTTTCGAGTATCGGTATTATTTGATAAATCACGAGCTAAAAGTTTTATAAGAGGATTGTCCTTAAAGGGCTCGATCTTTTTGAACTACTTTCTTCTTGATGAGCTTTTGTTGTGTAAATACATAAGTGACTTACTAAAATTATTTTGGTATTTCAGTTATAAAAAACATTTTTACAAAAAAATACAACCGACTTCCAAAAACAACACTACAAAGTGAAAAATAACTTTAATTTCGGAAGTCGGTGTCTAGTTAAATGTATTTTCGTTTTTTGCCACCGACTTCCGAAATTAAAGTTATTTTTCACTTTGTAGTGTTGTTTTTGGAAGTCGGTTGTATTTTTTTATAAAAAAGTTTTTATTTTTCACTTTTTAGTTGTGTACCTACCCCAAACACAAATTCTAATACCACTACCTGCAAAACAAACTAGAACATCATCCATATAAAAGTGGGGACAAAATACGTATTATTGAAGCTAACTCAAAAACTACAGAAGCAAAGTTAATCAATTTTATATGGGACCAACTGTGATGTATACCTTCTCGAATAAACCAAAAAAAATCCAAATCGGTCCAGCCATCTTCGAGTAATCGGGGAACATACATAAAAAAAAAAATAAAAAAAAAAAAGGTTCCGACGAATTGAGAACCTCCTCCTTTTTGAAGTCGGTTAAAAATAGATATAATTTTATGGCCATTATTTATTTATACAATCTTACACTATCCGCACTGGAGGGAGTCCTTTGTACCTTGAATTAGTTCTATTTTTACACTGCACTGTTCTATTTCTGGTATGCACTGGAAACTTGTCTAGCGGCCGAACCCAATAACCTACTATCAGTAAAGACAGATGGTCTGTGTGAGCCTCAACCAGAAGGCCAATTGTCATAGTTAAAATTGAAGTCACATCTCAGCGACAATCAATGTCAGAATTCTCAAAAATGTAGGTAAATTAAAGGGTTTTTAAATAAACAAATAAATTCTTTATTTCAAAAAAAAAACCTCCTAACAATATCCTTAAGATTAGACAAGACAAGACATGAAACATGACATGAAAACTTAAAACTTCTACTCCTCCTCTTTCTTCTTCTTCTTCTTCTTTTTCTCTTTCTTCTTCTTCTTAACTTATTTTCTTAGGTCAATATTTAAATGGTTGGAGTATAGCAAAACCGTACGATTACTTCAACACGTCTTTCTGATTCAAACTCATAACACGATGTCCGAATAGCCACTACTCACCGAATAAATTCAAAAAAGGAACAGAATTTGTATGAAATTATCTGCAAAGTAAGTTAATAGGAACTTAATCGTAGGTGGTGAACAGGCCCTAACACATAAAAAACTTAATATAAAGGTCAATGTTTAAATACTCTGACTCCTAAACCAGGTGTAAGATTTTGACAGATTCAGACTGAGATTAGGATGTCAAAAATCTTTAAAAAAAAAAAATGGGAACTGTCCCTCAGGTCTTTTCCGCGGTCCTCTGAAGGTCATTGACATCCGAAAATTCGAAGCAAACAAAACTAAGATAAAAAACAATGGCCCAGAAATGCGTCTCATTTAAAATTCCCCCGATGACTTCAAATGATGCCAGACGTTTCGAAAATGAAAGTAGGCGACTGACATTGTCTGGACAAAACACGCAAGTGAATAATTTGCTTAGTATTTTATTTTGGTATTTTTGTTATGTTGCGATTTTTATTGTTTTCAGGGTTTCATTTCCAGTTTCATTAAAATTAAGTAGTTATGTATTTTTTCTACATTTGTGAAGCATTCGTGACGTAAGAGACAGTGTCACTGAGAAGTATTTTTTAAATAAAATAAAAATTACTTAAAAAGTTCTTAAAAGTTACTTTGCAAAATGTGGGTTTTGGCAATTTTTTATCAATAGCAAAATTTTTGACAGGTGTTGAAACCCATGAATATGAACAACTTTCACCATAGGGCAAACTCTAAAATCACGAAAAAAAAATCTGCTGTTTCATACATTTGGTGTAGTATTGAACTTTTGTATGAAACAGCTGAATTTTTATCGTGAATTCAGAGTTAGTCCCATAGTGACAGTGGTTCATATTCATGGATATCAACACCTGTCAAAAATTTTGCTATTGATAAAAAATTGCCCTGTGTAGGAAACCCACATTTTGCACAATAACTTTTAAGAACCATTTATTTATTTTATTTATTTAACCATTTATGTACACACAAATAAACAGACAAACAGAAAGGAACAGAATAATACGTACAAAGGTGATGTTTATTTCAAAAGAAATCTCTTCCAGCATACCTGCGATAGGACAGAGGATAAAAAGAGATGTAGACAACGTGTGTAAGAGTAGAAGAGAAAATAAAATACATAAAATCCAAAACAATTAACTCATTAAATAAAACATATAATAAATACTTAAATACATACATACTACTAAAATAAATACCACTAAAATATGTAACAACTATGACGAAGTGGAAAGATAGTGTTCTTTCACTCTTCTTTCTTCTCAACCGAACCGCGTGAACAGTGAAGGAGTAGGAATAGAAGTCAGTGGAGTGGGAAGAAGATTTAAGGAGGTTTCTAAGATGCGACCTGCAAGGCACATCAATAGGACCATGTGATAGGGGGCGAGCCTATTACCCACCTTACACAAATCGAGGTAATTAGCCGCTAACATTAGAATAATTTTTATTTTATTAAAAAAAAATAACTTCTCAGTTAGTGGATAGTGAAAGTGGTTCATACTCAAGGGTAGAATACCCTGTGAAAAATTTAGCTAGTGATAAAAAAATTGCCCTGTCACACTTCGGGGAACACAGACGAGATGTTATATTAGTTTATGTTATGTTTTGAGTTGCTAAATACGCGAATACGGTCAGCAACAGAAGTCGGTTAACACTGCTCCTTTTTGATTATTATTGCTGTTAACTTTTATGGTTTCGACTGTGTAACGGTTACAAGGGGATTGAACTCACGACCTGTCAGTTGTCATAACGCATGTTGTCAGTAGGAAACAGTGAATGGAGGGAATATTTGAGAGACCATCTTTTGTATGGCGTTCAAAACTATTATTTTAATCCATTCGAAGAGAGCTTGATTGAGCCGAGAAGTTCCACTAAATCCTATGGTATAAGTAGCTTAATCTAAGAATGCCTTGTACATACATAGCACAGAACATATTATTAGTAATTCGCGCTTCAACGCTAGTTGTAAATTATTTCCCAAATTGAAGCGACAGCGCTTGACGAGGGACCGAAGGGTCACGGGTTCGAATCGTTTTCAACTTCGCTTACATCTGAATGTATTGTACAGACTACATGGTTGTACTCCATGCTAGTTTATTTACTTAGGTAGAGTACATACACTACGTTAATTTACCACTTAGAGCCACTTCATACAACTGTCAAGAATGACAGCTGTGGTGATTTGAAAACTTATTTAAAGGTATAATAATTTAATTTGTCAGTCAATTTTCTAAGCAATTAATGTCCTTATGGGTTATTTAGATAAATTATTATATTTTTACTTAGAGAAACCGAGTTTGTCAGTATATGTGTTTAAAACTAAACTACTTGGATTTTAGCTTAATGGTAGCACAGTGACCGAAGAATGAGTAAAAATATCCACTCGTACGAAAGCGGCTCTACACAAAAAACAGTCGGTAGTACAGTCATGCGTACGCGCACCGTGACGTCAGCCCGCACTTCGCACGTGTTTACAAACAATGCCGAAGCGACGAAGATTCTTGGAATCTTGTAACGCTCGAATAGGTTTATAGATGCCAGAGAACTGGACTCTATCGTAGTGTATGTTTCGTTTTAATTTTTGATCGTATAAAAATCACAAAAATAGGTATGTAAAGAGCAAACACAGTTAGTTTCAGATTTCTAGATTCTAGATTTCTAGATTTTCTACAGAGAAAAAACAAGCGATGACCTATATTTTTTATGGATTAAAATGCATGCTGTGTTAACTATTAACGTGAAACATAAATAAAACCACTTACCACAGTACAATATTCATTATTTACAAGCTTCCGAAGTTGAGACAAAAACTTGTTATTGTTTACTTTAGATTTTATGACAGCGAAAATAATATTTTTTTAATGTCATAGACTAGTTCAGTGAGTGTTGTCGTATCTCAAAAGGTTCGGACACAGATAATCTATCATAGTAAATGCATGGAATTGGATATTACTACTTTATAGTGGTGGAACAAGGTTAAAAGTAAAAAAAGATTGTCTTGGGAACTCTGTTCCCACGGACAATCTACTGTTGGAGAACAAACTTCCTGCGGGCGCGCAAGTGGTTAGGTCGCATACAGTTTCCTTTTTAAGCATACAAGGTGTAATCGCAATATCTAACTGAAAACCTGAGCAGGGGTCACTGCACTCAACATTATGAACAACTTTGACTGTTGTACAATCCCTGGAATGGCGAAAAATTTGCTGCTTCATACATTTATGTGTGCATGACTCGACGAAATGTAGGAAAAGCTGTTTTTTTTTTTTACTTTGACCGAGTCTCTACCTAGATACTGAATAAAACCATTAAAAAAAACAAGTAGGTTAATACCCGCGAGTTAGTACCGTATATGATTATTTGTACCTAATACTATTATGCTACAGTACCTAGGGGACCGAGCAGAGCTCGTGTGAAAATAAAGAAAACGAATTTTCCCAGAAATGAGACCTACATCGATTTTTCACCCCCATAAACCCCTTTATTCAAAATTCATCAAAATCATTAGAGCCGTGTTAGCCGTGATTCAAATATACAAAAAAAAACCGGCCAAGTGCGAGTCGGACTCGCGCACGAAGGGTTGTACGGAACCATTATCTATAAAGCGGCAAAAAAATCATGTTTGTTGTGTGGGAGCCCCCTTAAATATTTATTTTATTCTGTTTTTTTTTATTATTTGTTAATATAGCGGCAACAGAAATACATCATCTGTGAAAATTTCAACTGTCTAACTATCACGGTTCATGAGACAGCCTGGTGACAGACGGACGGACGGACGGACAGCGGAGTCTTAATAATAGAGTTCCGTTTTACCCATTGGATACGGAACTCTAATAATGCTCATTTAGTCGTTTATGACAGGATATGACTTCAAAGTAAAAAGTGGACTAGTAGGTACTTGAGTATTTTCACTGCTTATTGCTTAGTGCCAGTACCTTTGTAGTACGTCTACTACTTTTTTCCTGGGCCGTAAGTCACATTAGGCATATGCAAAGTGACCACTTCAGCCTCTAAAGGGTGGTCATGCCAAAAGAGTGGTTAAAAAGCACAGCGTGTCTAAAAGCCACTAAAGGTCAGTTCGGACACGCATTATGTACTTGAGATTTCTCTTAAATTTTTCTTCACTGCATTTTCAATCGCAGTTTGAAACTAAAATCTTTCTTTGTCTATTATAATTACCTAATAAAAATAAATGGCTAAAATGTGTTGCTAAGCGCAAAACTCGAGAACGGCTAGACCAATTCGGTAATTTTTTATCAAATATTCGTCGTTAAAGTCCGAAGAAGCTTCTTATGAAAAGAAAAAATATAAAAGTTGACGGGGAAATTCGGGAAAACTGAAAGTGCATTTTCTATGGGAACTTTGTGTGAATTATTGAAATTTGGACAGGACAACGTCTGAGAGGACAGTAAATATTAAATAATTATGACATCGCATAGACCTCGAAGTATTGACTGACTTCACATTAAATTGTATATGTCGCCCTCTAGAGGACAAAGTCATGAACTAAAAAATTTTTTAAATGATGTCGTGTTGTCTAATCTTATGAAAGGGCTTAAGTAGTACATTTCAAATATATTGTAGCTGTTGCTCGCGGCTTTTCCTGCATGCACCCAAAAATTGGGAATAATTTCTAAAATCTCGCCTCAGATGTGAGCCAAGCATATTTTCTCTCCAAACCTACCCAAAATACATGATTTACTAATTATTATTCTTTCAAAAATGTAAAGCGGTTCTGGAAATACTCATCATCTTCCTGCCTTTATCCCATATTACTTGGGGTCGGCGCAACACGTTTTCTTCTTCCATTCTCCCCTGTCAACCGTCACGCTATCATTCACTCCCTTCTCTTTCATATCATTCCTCACACAATCCATCCATCTTTTCTTTGGCCTTCCTCTGCCTCTCCATCCATCAACATGTATATTCATCACTCTTTTAGTCACATGCGTTTCGTCTCTCCTCATTACATGCCCGGTTCTGGAAATACTACAGCACGAAATTATAACCCCAAATTAATTTAAATAAAAAGTAAGTTTAAACCACTTTAAACTAGTTTAATTTTAGTGTAGTTTAGTGTTTTGTTAGTTTAGTTTTAGTAAGTTTACCCGACTACTGAAAAATCACTCTAAAAAGTATGACACAAGAAAATATTCTCATATGAAATTTGAATAACCCTCCTTTTTTGGCTTCGCTACATTCGGGTAATAAGACAGACAAATTAAAAATCCGGAGTCACACGTCATGTTAGGACATAAATCGGACAGATTACGTGTGACTCCGGATAATTAATTTGTGTCTTTTTCTTTCAGATGAGAATATTTTCTTGTTTCATACTTTTTAGAGCGTGATTTTTCAGTAGTCGGGTTTTAGTTTTTCAACAAGGTAAGATTCCAAAACATAGCCTAAAAAATCAGAGCAACAGCCAACAGTTGAGCTAAACAAAACGTTTCTAAAATTTAGAAACAAAACATTCGTTCCATTCCATATGTAACAACACAAAACAATATGCAACATCAATGTTACAAAACAAGTCACATGCAAAATAAATACGAATTGCAAAATGATACAAAAATATTGCAACTGAGCGCTGTGCCACAGCCTAAAAACCTATATTTTGGGGTACTGAAAAGGCAGGCATTCGCAAGTCGTGTGTCAAATGCATACATTTATGTATATGGATTCGAAATAACTCCGATTTGTCAGCATATTGATATCCTAAAATAATGTTGTGAATTGGTTTGTTTGGATGGCGGAAAAAGTCGAGAATAATGGGGAAAAAAGTCGAGAAAAATCGGGAAAAAATGTTTTTTTGCAGTTGGTTTTTTTGTATAATATGCGTGGGAATTTTTGTATAACAGGCGCTCGTTTGTAAATGTTCCTAATGAGGTTATATTATTTTAATGGGGACGGATATTCAAGCTTGAAAAATTCCCCGAAAAGGCGGGCAGAGACGTACACAGAGCGAAATGTGGGTTTACTATAGGTATACCACTGCCTTGACCCTTCGGGGATTACAAGCGTGGTGATACGAATATGTTATGTTACCTTGTTTAGGGCGTAATAGGACGATGACCAAAACATATCCAATACATATCAAATACATGTACTCAATGTACTCATACATATTCACAAAGTAATAGCTCCATAATAAAATTAGGCTTTCGTTTTACAGGACGTATTCAATACACCCTGTATAAGAGAAATTACCAGCCAATAATACAGCTGCATAACAAATGATCATTAAAAATCAAACCTTAAGTGTATTGAAATAGAGAGTATTGTAATGTTCGGTAGCGGTAATAAAGGGTTGTATTCATTATAAAGGCCACTCAAAGGGGAACAAATGTGAAACCAATTGGTAGCCGAAGGGTTTTAGATCTGTCCCGTTCATTTTCCGCGAATTTTAACCGGCTTTACACCCCTCCGCCCATCCCCGTTTAGTTTTACTCACTCTCGTAAATTTAGACTAGACGTGAGACAGTGGTGCCGATTCTGTTGTGCACAAACTAAACTTAATTTAGGCTATTGCTAACTTTTTCTCTCTATTATGATAAGAAAGGGACAAAAGTAAATTAGAGCTGTCAAATTAGTTAGAACTAATTTTTCCATAGACATTTAAACGACACGTAAAAACATGTCGACTAAAAAACACGGTGAAGCGCAAGGCGTGAACTAGTTTGACATCTCCAACTTAGTTCATAGCTATAGCCGTCCTTTTCTCGCGCTGCCTGTTAGTAAAAGATAGCGATTCTCTAATTTTAATTTAGTGCGTTCACAAGAGAATCGGCACCAATGGTGCCGATTCTGTTGTACACCGAAGTAAACTAACTAAACTATCACTAAAATTCCTTCCTTTTTGCTATGAGAATCTTAGAGCTATTCTGCAAAAAAAAACCTCTAAATTTAATAACAATTTTGACACAACTAAAATCGAGTTTGACAATCGTGACTCCGCGTGGTATAGTGCCTAGTATATTTGACCCGGTGGCTTTAATTGGAACTAACGAAATCACTATGAAGTGACAGGCTTGTCATATTTTGTTCACCGACATCGCTGTCGTTACCGGGTCAAATATCTTTTAGAGCTGGAGGGGCGCAGGGAGGGGGCAGCTTCAACGTGTTTTATATGGAAAAAAAGGTAAGTACCTACCTTTTTTTTGGTACCTTTTTATTTGGTACCTTTTTTTGGTACTTTTTTTTTTGGTACCTACATGTTGAGTCATAGGGGTTTATGGGTCTTATAAAGGGGGGCCAAATTTTCATTATTTTTGCGATAGGACTCACCGTTTTCGAGATATATGCAAAAGAAAAGAAAAAAATACACTACTGTTTTTGCATCCGAAGTCAAGGTCTCGGTGTAAATTTTAGTTCATGTCAACTAATTTTATTCCACACCTTTTTAATCGCGATTACACATAGTCTGATTTAGTTTGACAATTAAAATTTTAGGTGAAAACAGTCAAATTCAGAATAACAAAATTGCCATTTTCACTAAACTAATAACTCCGTACAATCTTAGTCCTGTCAAACTAAAATTTAGTTAAGTTGTGTCACTTTAGTCAATTTCAGAATGGGAAATCGTCGTTTGACAGGAATAAACTAAATTTTAGTGATTTTTAGTCTAGTTTGGAGGCATTTGTGACAAGAGAATCCGCACCAATAGCGTTATTCGTTTTACTGAGTACAACACTAATCTATGTGCCTAATTTGGTGTTTAGGTATATTAAACGCTAGTTATTTTCGTGAGGAAATTGACATGATAATATAACAAAAAAAAAAAAAAAAAAACTAAAATCCGTAGTTACTTTACTTACTAAACATTCCTTTTTCTTTTTTTTTCTGTCTTCTTTTTAGGGTTCCGTACCACAAAAGGAAAAAACGGAACCCTTATAGCCCCCTTATGTCCCTTATAACCTTATACCCTTCACTCGTGTGTCCTGTGTCTGTCCGTCTGTCACAGCCATTATGCTCCGAATCTAAAGGACCGATTAAGTTGGAGTTGGTATATAAATGTGAATTTCGGTAACCCAAACACGGACGTGTAACATAAATAAAAAAAAATTAATATCGGGATCACTTTTGGAGGAAACATAAAAAAAAAAGTTTTACAAACTGTGTCCTGTGTGTCGTGTTCAAATGGAAGGGCTTACTGTGAGAGTCTCAAATATTTTTTTTTTATAATTTTATAATAAATCGATTTAAAGTTATATAAGAAAATAGATTAAAATTGCCATCTTTGAAACTACAGAGCAGAATTTTGAAAAAATATAGAAAATAGTTCTTACCTATAGATTACAGAAAAACCTGAAAGAAATCTATGGTCTTAAAATGACATGTTAAATTTCTCAATATTGTGCATACAAACTTACAGTTGGAGTTTGCAGTTGGAATGTATGGGAGAACATGTTTCTCAACTACAATGTTAAGTTTGTTCTTGGGATAAATTCATCCCAACTACGGAACCCTTCATTGTGTGCGGTCCGACACGCACTTGGCCGGTTTTTTTCTTCTCTCTTTTCTTTAATTTTCAATATTTCTTATTTTAAGAATCTAATAAGTACCTGTTTCTTTTATTTGTCTTTTTAAATGTGTGTACATAATCGTTTAAATAAACAACCTGTACCCTAACACATATTTATAAACTCATCTTTCATCATCATCAGCCTAGCCTTTTTGCCAACTATGTTGGGATCGGCTTCCAGTGTAACCGGATGCAGCTATACCTGCACACATGTGGACTGCTCCACAGCTCAATTACTGGGTTACCTCTTGGCTCACCAGTCATAACTGGTTCTCAGATTTTCGGGCTTCTGACGACCTGTGAGGACTGTCAAAGATCCACGAATGACAGCCGGGACCAAAGGCTTAACGTGCATGGAGGGGTCTCGGCATGTAAAGATGGTCAACCATCCACGTACCGACCGCGGCAAGCGTAGCTTTACCTGATCGATCGATCTGCGCGGCTGTAATAACAGCCACGGGGGGGTTCGTGGCTAAGTAATAACTTAGCCACGAACCCCTTCTAAAACTTAAACTCATCTTTATCATTTTACTATTACAAATAGAACAACATTTCCCACTCACTTTACAAACCAGAAATTAGCACATCTTCATGAAAATATCGTAAACAAAAACACAAGAGAGTCATCGTTTATATAGCTTTTATGAGTGTTATTATAATAAGCGAAATAAGTGGAGTCATATGCGGAAGAGTGCGATGCGTTTGTACGCTGCCCACGCGCAGTTTTAGTGATGAGATTGCGCGCGACGGTTATGTGGCAGGGAGGCTACAGAAATACCAGTAGGTGTAGGAGAAGATGATGTTTTTATATTGACCTAGAAAAATAACTTCAAACATGCATCATACATAATCGATGGCGCGCGTGCTGGCAACGTCGCAATTCTAGATGTGTTTTGTGTTTATTTCATTAAATTTAAATCAAAGGACAATTTCCTCTGACAAATTCTTAGATCGTTGGTATTTGTGTTTGCTATTTTTTTACACTTATTTTAGAATTTACTGTTAAAAAATTACATATTGTAATTATTTTCTATGAGTAATTACCAAAATAACTGTCAATAAATAGCATACGTACTTATAATACCAACGATCTAACAATTTGTCACAGGAAATTGTCCTTCAAATTTAAATTTACGTAATGAAATAATCACGAAAAACCTCTAGAAATGCAACGTTGCCAGCCCGCGCGCGATCAACGGTTAATTATTATTTAGATTTCGATGCATGTTTGAAAAAGTTCCTGTTCTTTTACCAATATCAAGATAATACCTGTCTACTATTCAATAGGAATATGTTTTTTTTTTTTAATTGGTAGTGTCCATCATGTGGTGAAAATTGTTGAGTATGACATGTATCACCCCCATAAATATTTCATGAAAGAATGATATATAGGACCTTAAAAAAGCATTTTTTTTTGTTTTTTCTTATTGTGCCAATAAACGTAATTATTTTTCCTTCTTTCTGTCTCTACATCAAAAGGCCTACTGTGATATAAATACTGCATTCACCATTAAGTTTTCATACTTGTAAACAAGTATGTGCTTTTTGGAAAAAAACTATATAACTACGCCTCAAACATCTCTATGACTTTTTCAATAGTACCTACTAGTCTTTCTAAAATTAACTCAATTTACATTAGCATAAACTTGATATTTGTGTTTTAGTGGAAATAGCACCAATTGGAAACAAGGATTTCAATATACTTTAGTCGTGCCAGACCTACTGTTCTTCTCCTTTGTCGTACGAGTGGATCATTGACTCGTTCGGCCAGAGAAGTTAATTTATTAACCGGCCCCGCATTATAGTGGCTGTATAAATATAATGACTTATAAAAAATGTTTAACAGTCATACAGTCATCATTACGACAGGTCATTATAAATAACTGCTGGTTTTTGCGATGAAATTGCATGTAGGTGGTTTCTCTTGGTTAAGTTAAAAATTGCGAGATTTTATGGTGATGTGTTTGACTCTATACTCCATCGGTTTAGGTAATTAAATAAAGGTAAACAAAAATAACCACGTGTCTGTAACCGACTAAACGTAATACCTGTCACTTCAGTTGTCATACTATGACACAGTTGTACTCTTCAATTTAGCAACGGTATACAATTAATTATAAAGTTGCTAAATTCAAGAGTACAACTGTGTCGTAGCATGACAACTGAAGTGACAGGTATTACGTTTAGTTGGATAACCAGACACGTGGTTTTTGTTTACCATTATTTAATTACCTAAACCGATGGAGTAAAGGTAGACTTTAGAGTTCAAAGGTAGAAAATCAGTGGTAGGAAGTGAAGGGGTAACTCGTCTAATATGACTGAAACTTAGAAGAAAGTATTTGTATTTATTTTAGTCTTACACCTAGAAAAAACTGAAATGTCCAAAAATTCGCAGACATGTGCAGCCACCAATCCCGTATTAGGCGTTCGTGGGTCCGTGCAGTGAGATTAAACAGTCTGTCAGTCAGTCAATTATTGGGCTGATTATGCTATACACCATCGAAAAACGTTGTGCCTCACCCTTTTCAAAACTTTATCGGTTGAACGTTGAAATAGAAGTTTGAACGCCCTTTTTTAGTATGACCAATGAACGAAGAATGTCGCCTAAGAAGGATGACCCTGAAATAAACAATGTCCCTTTTCTTAAACGTTAATTGCTGTTTTTTCTTAACTTGGCAAAAAAAAAGGTTCTATCCTTTTTTTTTATAATGTGCGTCGAAGCGCTATTGGTGGACGAAAACAATGCAGCCACTGGCTCGTGCATACGAAAACTTTTTTACAAAAAAATACAACCGACTTCCAAAAACAACACTACAAAGTGAAAAATAACTTTAATTTCGGAAGTCGGTGTCTAGTTAAATGTATTTTCGTTTTTGCCACCGACTTCCGAAATTAAAGTTATATTTCACTTTGTAGTGTTGTTTTTGGAAGTCGGTTGTATTTTTTTGTAAAAAAGTTTTTATTTCTCGCTTTTTAGTGGGTCTGTTTATAATTTGTATAAGTTACAATAGTCTAATGTCAATTTCTCATCACATGTTACAAAATATTGCTTTTCCCGATGCTGGGTCGTTAACTGTTGAGGAGTTCTGCTGGTAAGAACCAGGAGAACTCCTCAACAACCACTCACCACACGCATTGTGTAACGAGCGGAAATTGCTTAGCAACCATATTAAAATAATCGAATCGCAACCCGTGAAATATTTATCATTGAGTAGTTCCGGTAGCCATCTGTGGTCTTCAACATCAGTTCCACTACACCAAGTGGTGCTTTCCGAGAGCAAATGCACGAGCTACTATAAAAAATATCCAAATCGCTATAGGTGTGCCTATAATATTTGAAGAGTTCCTTCGATTTCTCCAGGATCCCATCATCAGAACTAGATTTTGATAAAAATGGGACCATTTGGGAAGTATACCCTTTCCAACAAAAAAATATTTTTTTATATCGGTTGGCAGGCGACGGAGTTATGCGCGAACAAACATAAAAAAAAAAAAAATACAAACATCCGAATTGACAACCTCCTCCTTTTTTAGAAGTCGGTTAAAAAGAGCCCTTATGGGGGTGACGGACAAAATTCGTTGATAGTACCTATACAGAATATTATGCTGTCTTGCACATAGGTAGGTTTTTCATAATTTTTAGGGTTCCGTACCTCGAAAGGCAAAATGCAACCCTCATAATCCTATGAGGGTCATCTGACTTCATTGTCCGTCGTTTGTCTATGTATGTTTGTTTGTCTGTCTGTCAAGATCTTTTTTCTCAGAAATGAGTAAAGGTATCAAGCTGAAATGAATATCAAATACGTAGGTATATGTTCCCTTGGAGCTCTAAAAAAATCAAGCTTCTAAGTCAACGTAATAAAAATAAACGGCTATATAAGCGATAAATTTTGATTCTCGAAAAAAGAAGCAAGGTCTCACAGCACAAGTAAAGAAAAAAATCTGAAAATTGTTAATTAGGTATAGTTTGATCACATTTTTTTTGCGATTACAAACTTGCGTTTGCAGTTGAAGAATTGATCATGACGTGTATCGATGTATGGAAGAATATTTTTTCAACTACAATGTTAAGTTTGTTTTTGGGATAAATTCACCGCAACCACGGAACCCTCCATTTTGCGTGGTCCAACACGCACTTGGCCGGTTTTTTTTTTAAGGATCCAGCGCTGCCATTTAAAATCGGTTGCTGTTATAAGCACTTTTTGTTTTTAAATAGATGCGAAGATAATATAGCTCCTGATTTAGACTGAATAAGAAAAACCGGCCAAGTGCGTGTCGGACCACGCACAATGAAGGGTTCCGTAGTTAAGATGAATTTATCTCAAGAACAAAGTTAACATTGTAGTTGAAAAACATGTTCTCCCATACATTCCAAATGTAAATGTAAGTTTGTACTCACAATATTGATAGATTTACCATGTTATTTTAAGACCACAGACTTCTTATAGGTTTTCCTGTAATCTACAGGTAAAAATCAATTTTCTGTATTTTTTTAAAAATTTTAAGCTCAGTAGTTTCGGAGAAGAGGGGGGGGGGGGAATGATCAATTTTCGTCTATTTTCTTAAATAACTTTTAAACAATTTATTTTAAAATTATAAAATATATATATTCGAGACCCTCATAGTAAGCCCTTTCATTTGACATGTTATACGGTGTAGTTTGCAAAACTTTTTTTTTTAATTTTCTCATTTGTCCCCCAAAAGTGACCCCCATATTCAAATTTAATTTATTTACTTTACCCGTCCGTGTTTGGGTCACAGAAATACATATGTGTACCAAATTTCAACTTAATCGGTCCATTAGATTCGGAGCAAATTGGCTGTGATAGACGGACAGACAGACAGACAGACAGACACACGAGTTATCCTATAAGGGTTCCGTTTTTTCCTTTTGAGGTACGGAACCCTAAAAACGAAACGCAATATCTTAAATTTCAAAGATTGGGGACATTGAGACAATTCAGCTGTTAGACCAGACAAATATAGTGCGAAGACTAAAAAAATCTTTTGAGTTAGTGTTGTGTAAAAAGTGTAGAAATAATAGTGACAATGACACTCCTATAACAACACATGAGCAAAGTGTTTATATTAACGGACTTGTGTAAAGTACTCGTACAATCAGCGCTATTCTAAGTTTTAAAATAATTATCACGTAAAAAATTAGGTTACATTAAAATTTATTTTTAGTCTTGTAGGCTAGATTGCAATGAATTATTAAGAACCTGGCTCTTTTTAATAAAGGATAAAAAAAAATATTGGGGACTCAATTAAATTGTAGCAGCATCTACAACGCCACATTACGCGAACTACAACATAACACATCAAAGACTTGACGTCACACAAGTCCTGCATCGCACAAGCAGAGTTTACCGCGCGACTGGCAATTATACTAGCTGCGCCCTGCGGTATCACCTGCGTAGACCGGGATAAAAAGCAGCCTATGTGTTAATCTAGGGTATAAGCTATCTACATACCAAATTTTATTCAAATCGGTTCAGCCGTTTGAGCGTGAAGGAGCAACAAACATACAAACACACAAACACACCCCTACACACACACACACTCACAAACTTTCGCCTTTTTATATTATATCCCGACATCGAACGTGCGTCGGGCACTGCCCCACCAGACACCACACCCATCTGGTCGCAGGATCCTCCCTTTTCTGTAGCGGATGAGTGAACTTTACACCCTGATCCTCATGCTTCCATAAAATAAAACGCGCATAAACTTTCATACCACAGTCTCACAGCATAATGGAATATTTGTTACTCTGTTGGTATACTTAGCACCAATTCAAAATGTCACATAATTTAAACCGAAACACTTTAATACAAGACTGTATGTATGTATGTGTTGCATTTAATATCAAAACAAGCGCATCGGCGTGCGTCAGCGTAACCTTGGGCTGTTCGCATTAAATACGGAAACTCGCGCGCATGTTTATTCGACTCGTAAAATTAAACTTACAGAGATGTATGGAGGATAGATGAGACAGTGGTTACCGGCAGTAACTGCGTACATTGTCTTCGGTAACCAACTTTTTTTGTCCCTATCTATTTGGGGTCCATTGGCTGCTACTGAATTACAAGAAACTCCAATAATAATATTTATTAGACTAAAAAGAATAAACACATTACACAATTTGTTTTAGCTACTTATACTTATTCTAAAGAAAAAATCAGTTAAAATTGTGCCAAATTATTAGCATCTGCTGCCGAACTAGGTTTATAGCCTGTGTTTCAGCATGCAGCGCCTCAACCTCTAGTACTAGGTATGCGAGTATGAGCTTAAGAGCAAAAGGAAACAGTTTATATTAAAATACTAGCTGCGCCCCGCGGTCGCACCCACGTAGACCGTAGGGATAAAAAGTAGCCTATATATTAATCCAGAGTATAAGCTATCTATCGATTTCATCCAAATCTGTCCAGCTGTTTTAACGTGAAGAAGTAACAAACATACAAACATACACACACTCACAATCTTTCGTCTTTAGTGTGAACTTAATTACTTTAAAATAATGAAACTTTTGCTATCCTCTGGGTGTGTAAGGTAAAGGACATGTAAAGGAGGTGTGTATACATACATTCGCCTCCGCCACCTCACACACCGCCATTTTTTTTTTTGTAGAAAAAGAAAAATAGCTGTTCATAATAGAAATGTTTTGCATTAAATCAAAACAGTTATTATGTTATGAAAAACACAATAACACTCTTTGAAGAAAGCATCTCAATTCTTGCCTTATATACTATAAATAGTTAAAATATACGTACTTACATTCCCTTTTAGTTACCTGTGTTGATAGAGCACTTATGATCCTGCACATAAGATTTCCATAATTGTTACAAAATATAGCAAACAATATACAGTATACCATTATAAATTATAATTTTGTTATTTAGCACTCCTTATTAGTTAAGTAAGTACCTATAAAACTTGATGTCAATTTTAATTAGTAGTATTTTAATGTTTTAATTGCAGATTAGATTTCATAAGAGGTGCTGAACCTCGTTAATTAATTAATTTGTTTATATATAGGTACTCCAACAACTTATGCATTAATAACATATTACATAAGAACTTTATTTTATTAGTGTGGTGACTTTGTCACTTAAAAAGTACACAGCTTAACCAGAAATAGTAAATATATACAAATAATTATTTTAAAGTGATTTAAAAAACTATCTTATCTTTTGTTACAATGAAAGTAACAATTGCATACCACCTGCAAGCATAAACAATAAAATTGTAATTTAAATACACTTCTCGATGGGAGTGTTTGGACTTCTGAAAGGGAAAGTAGGATACAATTGTAGTGGGTAGGTTGCTGCCCAAATAACAAGTCCCTGTAGACCTTACTTTAGCAGCTAGCTCTGTCTGCTCTAGACCTACATTAGAAATCCCAGCCAAAACTCCCTCCGCGGGGGCTAAATAGTAGGATTTAGTTTTGTTGAGTGGCATAAGTACTCATTTATTTCTAATGCACTGTGTGAAACACACGGGGTGAGTGAGCATAAAGGTAAGGTTTTCTTATAACGGATTATAACTTTTCATGGTTGAATGTCAAAAACTGCTTGAATAGCTTTAGCTCCTCTAGACATTCTGCATGTGCTTTAGGAATTACTACCTAATTATCATTATTTACATTGAAATCTTTAAGTTGTAATATTTCTGTCTATTTAGTTAGACACAACCGGGTTATTTAGAAAACAACAATGCGCTACTAAAGTAAATAATAGCAAGAAGCAGGTTAGAAGTTTATTGATAATGTGTCTGAGGAAGGTCAGTGAGTCGTCTTAGTAAGGTTTGGTGATATAATGTGGAAATTGTGTCATGTTAGCAGAAACTTAACACTTGGCTACTCTTAGTACTCATTCGGTTGTAGGTAAGTGCATAGAGTAGGTCGTTCTTACAGGAAATCATTTCAATCTCATTACCCTGGTTTTAGCCGGTGGGAAGAGCGTTCTTCCCCATTACATCACTTTGGAGAATCGAAATACAAACGGTTGCTCTCCAAAGGCACTGGCGACCATGTATATATTTTGAGGTATCGATCTCAACTTCGGCACTTCGCTGACTCACGATCAGCGTAACACACGTAACACTTACCACAAGCACTATTATTATTCACGTTAAAGTTTTAACTGAAACTTTACTGATTTTCGATGAAAATTATCGAGCGAAAATATTTTACGTATACATTGGCGGCAAAAATTTAGACGCTATGAATGACACTTGACAGTGACAACTCAAGCTCGCTAAGACCATAGTCACCGCGACATTTCTTACATGTTGAAAGAACACAGGTAACTAAAAGGGAATGTAAGTACGTATATCTTAACTATTTATAGTATATAAGGCAAGAATTGAGATGCTTTCTTCAAAGAGTGTTATTGTGTTGTGAAGGTAACATAATAGGAAATTTTCAATTGCCTATTAATTGGAAACGCATTTTCTATTCTTGGGGTGAGGCAAGTACTCCTACAACCACCATACTATAAACAGAAAAAGTTGTAAAAATATTGCCTGACATGCAAAGAGTCACTTCCATTCAACATAAGCTTGTGTACAAAATACCACGTTCTGGTGAGCTATTTGGTTTTATTGCATTAATATAATGTTATTATTGCGCTTCATATGCTACTATAATTGTATTTAATATGCCCGTTTTGAGCTCTTTATATGCCTATGTCTCAACTAACGATGTGCAGTGATTTTGCTTGGTCATATAATTAATTTTAATACCTACTTATCTTGCATGCTTTTTAGTTTGATACTATTGACAATACAGGTCTGGTTACAGTTCCGTACCAAAATGGTAAAAAGTAACCCTTATGGTGCGACTCAGTCGTGTCTGTCCGTCTGTCACAGCTGGATATTCCAAGAACTACTAATGCTATCAACTGAAATTTGGAACAGTTTTAGATGACGTTTGCCCAACTGAAAAATAAAAAAAAAGAAATAACGATCCTTCCCCCCCCCCCCCCCATCCCCGAAGTTCGGATAGGGAAAAATCTGAAATTATTCTATGTGATAGAAATTTATGTAAAGATTTCAGGAAAAGTAAAACGATGTCTCTAAATAGCACACTTTTTCAGAAATCGGAACGGAACCCTCGGCGCGCGAGCACCACGTTGGTTGCGCTGACACGTGTGTAGGCGTTGGGCTGTTGTTGGCGATTTCAAAACACCATTTCATTTGATGGTTAGGTAAGCTGTCACCTCAATATTTCAGAGCATTGCCTGTCATCCACAGCAATCTCATATGAGAGTTATGGTGGCCTTATCTATATATAAATAAAATCAATTGCCGAATTTATGCACACGCGTGCGTCACTTCAGAATGGTTGCACCTATGTGGCTAACTCTTGTTTTGGTGTGTTTGTAATTGTCAGGACAAGGTTTGTATGAAAGAAAATGTTTGAAAAGTTGCCGGAAAAATTGAAAAATTCGGGAAAACTGTAATTGCATTTTCTATGGGAATTTTGTATGAATTATTGAAATTTTGACAGGACAACGTTTGTCGGGTCAGCTAATTAATAATAAATCAGATAAGCCGATAGCTAATCACTATGTTCACATTCTAGAAGTTACGACAAACGTTCGATGGCGATGTGTCGCTCTCATTATCCATTTTGATTTTTTCTCATTTCCCCTTTGATTTAGTCTGAGGCAGTAAAACTCAACATTTTTAAAGACCAATTTCAACATGCATCTTCTGAGTACCTCGTTCCATCATGCACCTCATCCGTACTTTCTATCAGCAAATCTTCCTCCATCTAGTGAGAATAGAAGGAAATATTATTTTCTTACCAAATAAAACCCCTTGCTGTTGATCCTTCTGCTATATTTTAGAAACTAAAAATATATCGTCACAACTATACCCAGAAACATGGACAAAATAATCATACAATCTGATAAAACAAATAACTGTAATCTCTATAACTATAATACTACTTCAATACCCGAACCTCGAGATCGAAACTATCCTCCTCTCGACTTGATTGGTAAAGTTATCTCGAGTGACACACTCCAGTTGATACTTTTACATGAACACGTCTAAGTCTATCACAAAACTCTGCATCCAAGTTTCAGGAACTTGTGAATTCATTCGTTTGTCTGGCAGTTTCGGCGGCTGGATGGATTGTACTGGTATGGAGAATGGCGAGCAAAATGTTGGGTTGAGCTTGTTGGGTGCTAAGGGTATTTTATTTTATCTTGAATTAATCTAATTACCTATTTCACATGTGTAAATAGATGGTTACTTTTGGTGATGATAAATGAAGAAATGGACGCTGACCTGACCACCCATACGCCTCACAAACAAACGTGTGAGATATCTGACCAGCACAGCCTACACTATAGTTATCAACGTCGAATGTTGGATATCCAGACATTAAACTTGGCCTACCCACTCGTACGTGTCACAGACATTAGACGTTCATCCCAGCTGCTCGAACCACCATACACTGTGTTAATTAAAATGTTGATGATCAAGCTGGCTTATCCACCCTCCACGTCTCACAGACATGTGAGCATAGATAATATTTCTATGCCTGTGAACCCATACCCATAGAAATATAAAAAACAGGATAAGTGGCAAGGGGGCATGACATGATCATACTACTCATGTCACAAGCAAATGGTCGTTTCTGCGAACTAGTACGCTTTCGACCAATATCGTGACAACATTTAAGAATGACGTGTTGTTCAGTGGTTTCCTGTAAAAATCGAAGCCAAACTACAAACTTTATGAATCATGGAATCACTTATCACATAAAAGAAAAATCATGAAAAATAACAAATCGTAAAATACTTCTTGCTTTTACTACGTTATTTTTGTTTTCATTTGACATAGCGATTGTATTATTTTTGCAGGAAATACATTGCTTCTTAATCACTAGATCAGTATGTACCTACGGGGCCTACACTACCCGTTCACCCCAGCTGGTTGGACTGCCTCACACTTCACTCACCAACGTGTTTTCTGACATGCTCGCTTTCCCTTCCTCCCATACGTCTCACAGACGTGTGAGTGACCTGACGGGGCCTACACTAGCCGTTCACCCCGGCTGTCCAGACGACCTGTTACACACTTCACTTGCTACATCATCATTATGAACACCATGCTGTATTTTATGTGATTTGCATCCTAATATCATTTTTATAGTTCGTTTAATAGAGTTTGGTAGACTACGTGAAAGAAGTAATGTTGGTTGGAAGATTTAGTTATGGCGTCAAAAAACTACTCTTACTAAATACTCTTTTGAAATGCTTTACCTAAACCGTTCATCTTTTTATAATCCTAGAAAAAGACGTGTAATTTTGTTAGTGTTGTGAGTTTACAGTTAATTAACTTGATTGCATAAAGAAAAGCTCATGTTAGACCAATCGCCTGGGTCCTAAATCTGTTAAAAAGAGCTCTCCTTAACAGAAGAAGCAAACGCCTCGTCTTGGGTAGTAGGTACGGTAATACCTTAGGCTTCTTCTAAATAGGGGTAACCTTACCTGCAAACTATAGCTAAAACATGTAACGAATAGGTAAGCTACCTTACTTATTTGGGCCACCAAGCAGCAATAATCCTGTGAAAGGGTGGCCGGTGAAATTACAATAACAAATTACAACTTTACCTCTTTTTCTAGCAACACCAGCCTATAATTGTTAAGAAAACTTGCGTTCTTTTATCATTTTATTGACCTGATATTATCTGTCATTTTAGGTTGGCCACATAGTCGGAATTCAAAATATTTCAATTCGGAGAAAATTTTGAACGGAGAACTAGATTTTTATAGGATTTGCTGTCTTCTAAATTCTGAATCGATATTTTGGAATAGAGTTCCGAAACTGCTGTGAACACTCAACATTTGTATACTCGTAAATACTGAATCAGCTTTAGGAAGCCGATGTGATAATATTTTGCAAGCAAGTCAATGACCGAGAGCGCAATTTTTCATACAAATAATAAACAATGCTAACTATGAATTTAATGAAGTCCAGACTGACAAACGACAAAAAGATCAAGTGTCATTATTCTAATAGACTACAGTTTTTGGATACGTACTTTTAATTATTTTTTTTCAGACTTGTGTGAAACAAATTATACCAACACATTGGTTTTTCTGAATGATAAACATCAGTCATCTCGGTTCATTTAAGATGTCTAGTGGATACAGGTATATATCATAAAGATACTAGACCTACTAGAGCTACGTTAAGGCGATACCAAAAAATATTGGGTGATTTTTCGTAACCATTTATTTCACTATTGCAGCATGTATGGATTTAATTTTTGGATATATGTTTAATGATTATTTGGTTAATACTCTGACTGAATGAAAACAAAATTGGGTTAAATTTCCTCGAAAGAATTTAATTCCGAAAAGACCTCTACTTTTTATATTTTTTTCTGTAATTCTAAAATCCTAAGTAATTTCATTGCAAAATTGCATTCAAAATTTGCGTATTAGGTAATTGAAAACTCTGGCTGAAAACATTTTTGATAGATTAATTTATTTTTAAAGAATTTTTATTTGATTTGGCGCTTTTATTTTGGTTTCAGCGCATTGTTGCGCTCTATTTTGTTCGCGTGTGGAAGTAATTCACTCTGTCACTTTCTTATTCCCGCCCAGTTCACTTTTTACATATCATCCTAACCCATGTCTCACGAATTTCTGAAGCTTTTGGAATAAAAACTAGAATAGACCCTTTCATCTGCCTAGCCTTTTCCCAACTATGTTGGGGTCAGCTTCTAGTCTAACCGGATGCAGCTCAATACCAGTATTTTACATGGAGCGACTGCCTATCTGACCTCCACAACCCAGTAACTGGGTAATACGATAACCCCTTGGCAAGACAGGTTGTCAGTATTTCGGGCTTCTGACGACTCGTAACGATTGTCAAAGATCCACGAATGACAACCGAGACCAACGGCTTAACGTGCTTTCTGAGATGGTCACACATCCACGGACCAACCCCGGCAAGCGTAGCTTAACCTGATGGATCGACCCGTGCGGCTGTTATTCTATCTTACCAGTCACAAAAAAAAGCCGCCTTAGGATGTGCAATTATTTACCAATTACTATAATTATTATTGATTTTAGTTAAAGCTTTCCAATCGAAACAATAACAAAACAATTTACAAAATAATACGCCAGTATTTCCCCGAAGGGTTTAAGCAGAGGTGTACCTACAGTTATGTACGAGCCTATTGCATTCAACCGGGCACAATTCCAAACTCCGTGTTGCTACTGGAGAAATTAGAAATTCGTAATGGAAAAAACTCAATAAAACTTTGCCCGACCACCTAGGAATCGAACCCAGGACCTCATGCTCAACAGTAGTACTAGACCAACTAGGTAGTTTAAAAACAAAACAATAATTTATTTAAAGAAAATAATTGTGACAAATATTACTACGACGTAAATTCAAAGATACTTCCTACAATATCAGCACAAAGAAAACACTTGAGCACTTATTCAAATAAGGGCCCAAGGTCCCACATAATTGACTTCTACATTTCTAGAACTAAAACCCTTTGTCATTTCCGTGTAGCCCTCACACTTGCAACAAAGACCTATGAAAGTGCAATGACTCATCGTCTGGTTAATTACGACGCAGCAATTATGGACTTATTGTTCAGACAGACAGACAGACAAATTAGGGTTCGGTTAGGAAAATCATTTTGTTAATTGATTTCGGGTGTGTGATGAGTTTTGGGTTATCAATGTTTGTTGTTCTTTGTTTTATTACTTGAAGTTTGATCTGTATACCTACTAAAGGCTTCTTCAAACAGGCGCGATACGCGATATAATCGCGCGTGACGCAAAGGCACTGAGTGTCGCGCGACGGGCGGTGCCTTTGTGTAGTGAGTGACTTAATTGTATGCTATAAAATTATTATATTGATTATTTTTTACATTATTTTACATTTTTCTTTTGGTTTTTGTGTTTCACGAACTGTGTCCAAATAAACGTTTTTCGTTCATTCATTCTTTCTCTCTATTTCCTTATTTTAAACTGCTTTCACTGCCTGTGCTCCAACGGGAGTGAAATTCTTTTTCTGCTCATATCTTCTGTCTTAAAGGTCATCATATTTAGGCCTCTCCTATCGCATGCCATCCAGCTCGATTCCCGGCAACTCTCATCCAGCTGCTACCAGCCACCCTGCGGAGATCGTCGCTCCACCTGGCCTGAGGGCGTCCTACCTTATGTATGTCGATTCGCGGTGTCCACTCAAGAACACGTCTACCCCAGCTGTCATAGGTTCTATATCGGCTTATACGGCCGGCCCATTGCCACTTCAGGTTGCTTATTCTGTGAGCTGTGTCAACTTTGGTTCTCTGCTTATAACAACATGACATCAAGCTTGTATTCCCTGAAAGGTTAATCAGAATAGGGATGATGACTGAAAACTAATTTTTTGCCCATCATGTAGATTATAAGAAAATATTGGACTTTTTCTTTTTTTACGTATTCAAAAGATTAAGGCGATACATCGAGTTAAAATATGGCATGACGTCACGTCAAGCTAGATTTTATACGGAAAAAAATTCGTGTCTAATATTTTTTTATTATCTGGCTGACGGACTAAATAAAATTTCATTTTTTTTTACCCAGACATCATCCCTATTGTACCTATAGCTTAATTATAATTATAATTAACAATCAACCTTAATAACTCAAATATTAGGAAAAAATAATTAATAATTTAATAAAAAATAATCTGCGGAACCACGACTATTAAATCTAATTAAGTATGCAAAGTGTGACCCAGTTTTATCATTTCAATACCGCGTAAAATTTTCAGTCGCTCAACGTTTGTTAGTCATAAAAATGATTCATTGCCATAATGTTTAAATTACAAACAAAATCATAATTGCTGCTAGTTCATATTTTTAGATTTTAAAACGTAGTTTGTATGTGTCACTTTTATTTTCTGGTTTATGAAGAGATGTGTTCATTTCCGTGTGGTAACTTTATAATGTACATTTAGTAATCTTGTTAGTACTTAACATACTTGTGACATTACATAACGTCACGCCAGTGTTCTTTCTCCAGAATTCGCTTACATAATGACAGGTTATACGAGTTCCTAAAATTGTTTATTTTATTTGACAAATAATATAATTTAATGTTTTGTGTTGCGTAAATTATTTTGCATACTATAGTATAGAATCAAGTTCTTCTAAATGAACAGACAGCTGTGCTGCTGGGGAGTTTGTTGCGCCACTTCTTCTTCCCAGCCAAAGCACTAGGAAGTGCTGAAGGGCGGGCGTTTTGTGGGGACTGTCTCTGTAATTTTGACGCTCAGAAAGTGCTGATTTTCAGCCTAATTTGAATAAATGTCTTTTGATTTTGTTTTGATTTTGATTTGCCAACAGCTATTCCCCGAAGGGTTCTGCAGAGGTGTGCAGTAACACCCACATTTCGCTAATAAGGGGCGAGTCTATTGCCATCAACTGGACACAAATTCTGAATCCGGGCTGCTATTGAGAAATTATTATTAATAGGAAAACCCAATAACACTTTTCCCGACATGGGAACCGAAACCAAGACCTCAGGCTCTTATACTATACCATATATACGACCTCAAGATCAACGAAGCAGTCAGAAGGCCAATTCTCGTGCTTAAAACTTTTTTACAAAAAAATACAGCCGACTTCCGAATACAACACTACAAAGTGAAAAATAACTTTAATTTCGGAAGTCGATGTCTGGTGTAAATGTATTTTTGTTTTTTGCCACCGACATCCGAAATTAAAGTTATTTTTCGCTTTGTAGTGTTGTTTTTGGAAGTCGGTTGTATTTTTTTGTAAAAAAGTTTTTATTTTTCACTTTTTAGTTGTGGTATCTACCCCACACTCATTCTAATACCACTACCTGCAAAACAAACTAGAACATCATCCATACAAAAGTGGGGAAAAAATACGTATTATTGAAGCTAACTCAAAAACTACCTAAGCAAAGTTAATCAATTTTTTATGGGACCAACTTTGATGATTGATATACCCTCTCGAATAAAATATTTTTTTTTCAAATCACTCTTTAAAAAGTGTCGAATTGAGAACCTCCTCCTTTTTTTTTTTCGTCGGTTAAAAAACGTTCAAATTCATGCCAGCGACAATCAAATGTCAAAAATATAGGTAAACGCTACTATATAATTTTTGACAGATTAAGACTGAGATGAGATTGCGGATGTTGTTAAAAATACGGGAATTGCCTGTCTGATATCTTATATCAGGCAAATTATCAACTTCTTAGTACTAACAGACATTACTTTTTTTATTACATAGCTAAACTAAAGACTATTTATTCTAACATAAATCAGCAGTTTGTGACTAACATATAATGTTGTCTCGATAATTGTGTACTGTAGCTAGACACCGCTGTGTACTTCAATCCTCTTGTCACTGGTAGGGTTGGCACAAACGTGAATAGAACAGATAACTTGTGGGTGAAAAATTAGACTGGACTATAGATGCCGAAAGATTAATAATAATATTGGTCTATCAATTTTGTTCTAGATAGCAATAAATGATAGGTATATTGTGCATTGGTGCTTACAACAGATTAACTTCGTTGATTAGTATTAGTACCACAATAATGGAACAGGAAGAGTTACTTGTTTGTGTAAAACTCATTATTTTTAAATTAAAGAATTGAAAGGTATATTCATTTACAAAGAGCTTACTTTCTATGTCATTCATCCGAATTTCAGAGAAATGCATAATCAGTGGTAATGTTCCCACTGCTGGGACACAGGCCTCACAGTGTGAGAGGAAGTGGGCCGTAATCCACTACGCGGGGTTAGTGGATGTCACATGTCTTCGAATTTTTGGTTCTAGGACATGCCAGGTTTCCTCACAATGTTTTCCTTCATGGTTTTGAGAGAATTGGTGATAAAATTAAACACAAGAAGTAAATGCCCGCCTAAGTTCGAACTCACGACATACAACTTGTAAGGAGGGGCCGGTACCACTGGGCCGCGACTGCTCTGCATTCAGAAATGCCAACGCTACATAAAGTTTTCAGCAAAATATTTTTAATTTTCCCACAATTTTCTTTACCAACCCTACCGTCGCGTCGTCTCCGGTCTTTACTTTTAATCTCTCTTTATTTTCTGTCCGTACGAGAAAGTGTTGCGTATTTGTCTTTTGTCTAACGACTCCACCGGACTGGAAACAAGAGATTGTGTCTTAATACAGACAGTTATACTGTTTTAATCTATATTGGTGACATAGTCTTCTTTGCTACTAAAAGATTTTGTGAAGTTTTTTTCTTTGCAATTTTATGAGACTTTTAGGCGTAATTGGCGGTTAATAGATTATATAGTGAATTTCAATAGCCTCCCCAATATTATCATCTGCCTAGCCTTTAGCTAAATGTGTAGGAGTCGATGATGCAGCTGGATAACAGTATTTTACATGGAGCGAATGCCTATATTTGACCTTCACAACCCAGTTACTGGGTAACACGAATGGTAAGGTGGTACTCTTGGTAAGCCTGATAGTCAGAATTTGGGACTTCTTAAAATAGCCTCCACTAGACAGTAAATCGAATTAGTGGGGCAGATTCCACTGCAAAATTTTAGGCACTCCACTTTGCCCCACCACTTTGCTCCACTTTTGAGTGGGGTGGCTCGATGGGGCAAAGTGGAATGATTCGAAACAATGATGGTGTTGTTAATTGCTTGTAGGAATTATTATGAGACCAGTGAACCAGTGAACAGGCTGATGGTATATGGGGTGCAGAAGGCCTTCAAGAGGTTAATCAAACATTTACTTGGGCAGAATCAATTACTTTAAGTGGCTTAACTTTATCACTTCAGAAAAGCACATGTTTAGAATAATTTGTCTGAAACATTGTTCGTTATTTTAACGGTTTTGTCGCTTAATCCATTTTTCCTGGTAGCATTACCATGCATGTACAAAAAGAAGATACATTTTCTATTTTGCTGTTATCACCACACGTGCTACACAAAAATGAACCTTAAGTAACTGAAATAAGGATAAAATATCGGTTTTAGAACCGTAAGTACGGTTAATTGTGGTAATGGACACGTTTTGGCTCAGTTTCATTTGGCCTTGAGGTTGAAATTGCTTTTGCCATAAATCATACAGATATGGACTTTATCTGGTAAGCTTTAAAGAACTTTAGACGTGCAAATATAAGTTTGCACCGAGGACTTGACACTTATTCAGTTTATGTTGACAGATTTAATTTTATGAGACACTGAATTAGTATTTTACTTCCCAAAGGGTGGATGTGGGGACTAGACTGGTTAAAACTAGTAACTCCTCTTGTCATAAATGCAGAGAATTTCTGCATAGTTGGGCTTCCTGATAAAGAGACACGTAGCTAAATGGCTAACGCGGAGATCGAGCGATATGCGAAAATAAACTGTTATAGTCACGACTAGCATATACGACCTTTATGAATAAATAGTGAGTCTTTCGATGTTTAGAATGAAGAAAAGTCTGAAGGCCCATTTTATCTAAATATATACCATAGCTCATGCTTTGGGTTGAATAATAAAAAAATTTGCCGCATTTGGTTTTAAATAAATAAATAAACCATTTATTTCAGGTGACACAGACCCATAGATAAATACCTTAACCTAAACGTACATATTTGAGTATAAACAAAACTTGTGTTAATAAATAAGGCTTAAGACTTAGCAGTTCACTTTGCACTAGCTTGACTTTGTGCTGTCCTGTGGAACTTGTCCGCGGAAGCGACGGAACACCACGTCCTACGGCCAAAAGTCTTCTTTCATCGGTACACGCACTACGGACGCTTTGAAGTTGGCGAGAAAAAAAAGTTTAAAGTTTAAAAGTTGTAAGTGATCGAGAAAAACTAGGCTAGCATCTTGCTCACCTGACTCTACCTGGACACCCAGTGGCTCAAATAAGCTCGCTAAGGCAAGCTTTTTATTTTTAATAATGTTATCGTTTACCTCTTCAATTCAATTGGATATTAATAAACCGCCATCAACCTTTTTCGACCACTAATTATAAAGCAACTAGCTTTCGAAGTCGGAAATTATCCTATAATCCAGGTGATGGTCTACCCATGTGCCAAGTTTCCGTCGTCAAAGCGTAACAAACAAACAAACTCACTTTCGCATATATCATATTAGTTAGGATACTTTTACGTACTACCGAACCTTATGGCTCCTAATTTGCAACTAACTTTTCTGAGAGCCAATTTCATCATAATTATTCTGATAATTAATAAATATCCCGTTGACATATTGTCTCACTATGCCAAACAGTCAAACAAAATGAGAACCGCTAAAATACTTAAATCAGTTTGGCACGTATGTATGTAATATTATTGGAACTGCAATATATTCACAAATAAATAATCTATTGGCTTCCAAGCAACCGCCGGGGTCGCGGGTTGTTTGAAAGAGATACCGTGACCCCGGCACAGGCAACTGAAGGAACGGGTGGGTTTCACTCAGTAAAAGGCTGACACGCCCCCCCGCTCCGCCCAGAGCGGGAGAAGACATTTGATGATTTCCTAACCAGAAAAAAAAGGCTTCCATGCAAAAATACAAAATTTCATAGGTATAGGTATATATGTATGTATGTTCGTCCACACATTTCTCCGAAACTATTCGTTGGATTGCGACCGTTTCTTTTTATTATACGTGACGGCCTGGCTTATTAATACGAGCTACGGGTGTGGTGTCAAAGGGAATTCTTCTCAAAACCTTGGTCAAATTCTAGTGCAATATTTACAACAAAACTATTAACTACTTATTAAAATCTAATATTCCAGTTTTTACTTAAAACTAAAAATTACGCGATAAAAACTAATTTTAAAAAAAATTAAACCGTTTTCAAAAATAAATGAACACAAAATTATGAAATAGCTTTAATTTCGGAAGTCGGTGGCAAAAAACTAAAATAAAGATCCCAAGACACCGACATCCGAAATTAAACTTATCGTAATTTTGAGTTCAATTCTTTTTGAAGTCGGTTTAATTTTTTTTAAAATTACTTTATAGTTCTTCCTTTCTTCATATTGAGACATGTAATAACGAACAGAGTTTGGTGAACTTGGGCATGAGTCTCTCTAAAAACAGTTGAAGCTAGCTGCTAATCCATCCCAGGGTTTTAGCCTTCACTAATGAGATTGCTAAAGGTCTACATCGACGATACAATGGCTAGGTATGTGGTGCGGCTAATATTCCTTGTATATTGCACGTCACGGTCGCAGGTCAGTCACCGCGTCTCGGCGTCTTACACCTAGACTGTGTTGGGGACCTCGGAAGTACGAAGCTTGGTTTGATCAGGATTATACTAGAGGAAGTGCTCATTTGCCTCGCATGAGGTCCTGAGTTGAGGTCGGGCAAAGTGTGATTGGGTTTATCCATCTGGGATTTCTCAGTACGAGTCGCAGCCTAGAGTCTGGTTGATGGTAATTAAAATATAACTGGCGAAATGTGAGTGCTCCTTTTCCCCCAGACTTTTCTATTTTTCTTTATCCGTTGCCTTTGCTTGTCAATCGTTCAAAAACTAGTTCAAATCATCAAACCAGCGTTTATTGGACCTGCCTCGGTGACGACGTCCGTTTTCTGGCACCTACTGCGTAAGGACCCTGGTCCATCTGTCCTAATGCATCCTATAAGTGTGACCCACCCAGTCCCACCAGCGGAAAAGCAATATTTTCGCCACCTCCATAATTATCCTACCCCTACTCACATCTCGGACTGTGTCTCGGCATTTTGTACGAGTATATACGTATAAACATCAATCGCGCACGGGGACGCCAGACGGCTTGCGATATTTAAATTTTGAGACTTCTAAGTTTATAGCCATTTTGTTAAGCGCTTGCTCGAGGAAATGGCAAATGTGAGACGTGATTTTTAAGAGGATGTGAATACATTACTAGTTCGAGAGATTCAATTTTTGGGTAGCTCTCAATTTGGTACAACGTTCTAAGTGTTTTCTTTTATAATAATGTAATGTTGTGATGGTCCAGTGGTAAAGGCCTCGCCGCTCTTTGTGGGTTCAAATCCGGACAAGTACTAATGTAAATATTCTGAGTTTATCTTGGACTTTACTGACATCGGTGTAGGAAAAACTCGTGAGGAAACTTGGACTTATAGTTAATATAAGTCTGAATTCGCCAACCCGTCTTGAGCAAGCGTGTTGATCAATGCTCCTGCCTTCTCTGTATGAGATGAGGCCTTTGCTCTGAAATCTGATAATAGTATGGCTGGTATTGTTATCATAATGCGCAGCGTGTGGGTAGTGGGTAGGCCTCTCACGTGGTGGACCGATGACTTTATGAAGGACGCGGGAATCCGCTGGGCGCGAGAAGCAAAGGACCGGTCGATGTGGCGATGCTTGAGGGAGACCTATATATGTCCATTGCTGGACATCCAGCAGTGGACATCATTCTTTCATTTGAAATGATGATGAAGATGACAGTTAAATTATTTTTCAAGGTACTTCTATAGGTACGAGTAATAGAGGAAGGAAACATACTTTTGGTCAAAACAAAAATTAATTACGTGTTGATAAAATTGAGCTTTATAAAACGGGAAAGGGCAAATTAATTGAATATTTCATATGTGTCTACAACCTAATAACATTTTACGACACATTGACTGCGTCGTAAAATGCTATTTACCAATTAATTAATGGTACCAATCAAAACAATATTAAATTAATTTATACGGAGTACGGTCCGTGACAGAATTGTTTTGGCGTTTTTGAACCCATAACTTTGGAAGAATTAGGAGCATGGGACCAGAATGTAGATAATGGCTATAAGAAAGAGACAGACAGAGGAAAGATGAAGAAGGAAGTAAACACTGAGAAGACTGCTGTTAGAGATGTGAGGAAACAAAGGGGTGTGTGATCACACGATAAAAGTGAAAACTACGAATGGAGCCGAGTATACGCACCACCGCATCACCGACCGACTGGAGCCGAGTATACCCGATTCAGCGTCACCAACCTGAGCGTGACGGTTTAGTTTTGTTCAGAGTGAGCATAAAATGCGTGTAAAGAAGTTTTCACTTCAAAAAACGTGTCCGTAATCTTACCAATCATTTATTTTACTTTAGCGTCCATGAAGTATTGCATTTTTTCGTCTATGGTTGCCTGTTAATAAATTAATAAGAAACTTCATAGGGTACATGAAGTATTGCATTTTTTCGTCTATGGTTGCTTGTCGATAAATAAGGAACTTCATAGTGTCCATGAAGTATTTCGTTTTTTTGTATATGGTTGCTTGTGGATAAATAGGAACTTCATAGCGTCCATGAAGTTTTGCATTTTTACGTCTATGGTTGCTTGTCAATAAATAAGGAACTTCATAGCGTCCATGAAGTCTTGCATTTTTTCGTCTATAGTGGTTCCCTGTCAATAAATAACGAACTCCATAGGCGTGCCTAGGTCAAAAGTAAAATAAATGGTTAGAAAGAGTCACGAACTAGAAAAAAACGAAGGACTCCGCGCCACGCGTATCGAAAGTGAAGCACACTAAGTATGCCGGGACCGTTTGTACAAACACGCCTCACGCACACATTTACATCGTAGTATGCTGACCAGCCACCATTACGTGACCATAGATTAGTAAGGTGCTTCACTTTCGACACGCATGGCGCGGAGTCCTTTTTTTTTTAGTCCGTGGAAAGAGTATACTAAGTGACCACAAGACAAAACGCGGTAAGCGCAGGAGGATGGTTTATCCCAACACAGCTTTCCCAAAATCTAATTATTCATGTAAAATGCATTTAACACATTTCAAACCATTAAACATTCAATATTCCGTAGAAATTGTTAAAGTACCAAAAACAAAACTCATTTGTAGCTGAAAATGTCGTCATTACAGAGTAAAATTAATAGCAACTTTCTATAATGGCCGCCGAAATTACTGCAATATCGAATTTAATTACTCGGGAAAATTATAATGTTATATCGAACGTTTCGATATAACAGCGCGTCACTATTATCGATGTTGTGGCTCATCACTACGGGTTGAATTTGATTTTGTATTATGTTGGTGACTTTAGTGTAGTAGTAGAAAGAGACTAAAAAGATCTGTGTTCAATTCGCAAATTAAGTTTTCCAGTTCTAATCGTAATTTTCCCGTAATTATTAAAGCAAGGGTGATAATGTCCCAGTTGATACATTTAGAAGTCTAGGGAAAAACAAAATATATTATTTCTTAATTTAATTATTTTACTTACAACTCAGAGAAAATACGATATAAGCTTAAGAGGGTTGTCGCATTTTGTCACCTCTCTCGCTCTCGACCAAATTTTTAAGATTGTTAAATGAAAATATGCTTTTTTGAAAAATGTAATCAATTAGCGAACTGTAAATTAATAATATTAATTTAATGACGTGGGTTATATAGTTGTAGTTGTTTATGTCAGTCGAATCACCAGTCTTGTTCTTTAATATTGGTACTGCAAAGGTAGATAGGTTTTATATAAAAATAATAATGAACAACCTTTAGAAATGGGACGTCGCCAGCCCTCGCGGGATGAGCGCTCAGGTGTCAAAAAACGCTCTGCATTTGGACAGCCGATTGTGTGACCGTTGTCCGCTTTCTTATGAAACCAAAGCTTGAGCTAGTCATACAACTTCAGTATCAGTAGATACCTACATTTCAAAGTGAGCCTGTCACGCGTCACGCCCTACAGCCCACAACACGCGTACCATTGTAGGCATATACTCGGTTACAATTCAATACCCTTGTCAAATGCCAATGCCTTGTCAATGTTAGCGCTGGGAGCAAATGAAAGAGTGGACTGCATCAAATAAGGCTTGGTATATTGCCGTCTGATTTTACTAAATATAACTTCCGAACAAACAATTAGTGATCAAGTTTAAATGAGGAGTATCGTCCGTCGCGGTGGAGTCCGTGGAATAGAATAGAACAGAATACTCTTTATTATGCACACCATTTAAATTACAGGTGGAAGCCCATGAGAGAAACTCGATCGCTTTTGTCGAGTTTGATATGAGATGATCTATGACGGGGCGGAGGTGGCAAAGAATTATCATTACTACCATGATGCAAGTGATCGGAGCCACATTTAAACTGTAGAAAGTACTTAAAGAAGACATCACGACGGTATCCTCGGATTAGAACACTCATATTTCGCCACTTCCTAACGAATATTATAAATGCCAGTATGTTTGTTTGTTACCTTTTCACGCCTAAACCACTGAACCAATCATCTTGAAATTTTGCATATACCTTGTCAGGTGTAAAGAAACGGACATAGGATACCTTTCATCCCGATAAAAAGTACTGTTCCCGAGGAAAACAACAATAACTGTCTTCATAATAGATGGCGCCACGTGTCTTTCGAAATTCATGATGTAATTATATTATTATTACAAGCGAGTACAACCTGAATTGATGGTCAAATTCTAAATTAACGTGAGCGAAGCCGCGGGTTAGTGATTATAAGTGCTTTTATTGTATCCATGCTCCAGTCTACATTGAGAATTGCCTAGTGGAAAAATTCAGTCAAACTTTATCCGATCTGGGAATCAAACTCAGGAGTACAGGAGGAGTGGAGAAGCGGAGCGGAGCTGCGGTTACGAGATAGCAAGGCAGTTGGTCCGATTCTAATGATAATGACATAAATGATTAGCATTAATATGTCACTTTTCAGTAGCACGCAGTAATAGATTAGAATACATTTATTTCAGACGTAGCCCATATACTGTTAGTAACACAATAATGTTGTTGTTAGTACAACAAAAAACATACACAGAAAGAAATCAAAATCAACATCATAAAGTGAAGTAATAATCACGGTTATTCCTTCAAAATGATTGCATGCTTTTTATTATGGCAAAGCATGCGGCCAGTCTTTTGGGCACGATTCCGTATGACAGCGATGTGGAGGAATATTTAACCGCTGAGGAGTGTGCTGTGTGTGTGTGAATTTGTTTATATAGTTACTTCGTAGTAGAATCAAACTAATATTATAAAGGCGAAAGTTTGTGGGTGTGTGTTTGTATGTTTGTTACTTCTTCACGCTCGCTGCTGGACCAATTTTGATAAAATTTGGTATGGAGGTAGCTGACACCCAGGCTACTTTTTATCGGCATATCACGCGGGTGAAGCCGCGGGCGGAAGCTAGTAATTGTATATAAGTTTATTGGTAAAACATGTTTTGTTCTAAATTGTACTTTTACCATCTTTTGAACCAATGAACCGTTTTTTTTTTGCAAAAAATATATTACTATTTAATTTTTAGGGTTCCGTACCTCAAAAGGAAAAAACGGAACCCTTATAGGATCACTTCGTTGTCTGTCTGTCTGTTTGTCTGTCTGTCAATCTGTCAAGACCTTTTTTCTCAGGAACTGAACCTGAAGGTATCAAGCTGAAATTAATATCAAATACGTAGGTCTATGGTTCCTCTTAAACTTAAAGGGAAGATATATAAAACAATGGTGAGACCTGCTGTCTTGTATGGATCAGAATGTTGGGCCACAAAAGGGATGAATGAAAAGCAATTGCATGCAGCTGAGATGAGAATGCTAAGAGGGATGTGTGGTGTTACACGAATGGATAGAATAAGAAATGAGTACATAAGAGAAAGTCTGAAAGTGGCACCGGTGACTGAAAAGTTGTGCGGAAATCGGTTGTCATGGTATGGGCATGTGATGCGGAGGAGTGAGGAAAATGTCGTGAGGAAAGTTTTGAGTAAGAATGTCGATGGCTATAAGAGTAATGGAAGACCAAAGAAACGATGGATGGATTGGTTGAAAGATGACATGGCTAGAAAGGGGGGACTACCGAGATGACGAATAATAGAGAAGTATGGAAAAGAAGGACATGTTGCGCCAACCCCAAATAGATTGGGATAAGGGCAGGAGAATGATGATGATGACGTAGGTCTATGGTTTTTTGGAGCCCGCAAAAATCAAGCTTCTAAGTCAACCCAATAAAAAAACACAGTCATTTATGCGGCATATTTGGATACTCGCAAGTAAAGGGTACATTCCGTTGACCTACAATCATGAAATTTGGCAAAAAGCAAGGTCTCACAGCACAAGTAAAGGTAGCATTCCGAAAATTGTTAATTTTTAGTTATATCGCATACAAATTTTTTTTGGGATTTTTGAACTACAATGTTAAGTTTGTTTTTGGGATAAATTATTTCAACTACGGAACCCTTCAATGTGTATGGTCCGACACGCACTTGGCCGGTTTTTTTATTTAATAAGCAAATTTTCACTAACAGTAGCACAATTCCAGGCAGCTTTATTATTTTGTTCAAAGAAGTGTCAACGCCATAACTCTTTTTGCTTTCACAAAACGATTCTTGTTGCTACAAAATTGTGGATTGGCATTCCATTGAAACGATTTCAGTTATTTTTGGACGCAAAATGATATTTCGATATTAAATCAATGTTGTACAAATCAAATACGTGATACATAAACATAAGTTGTAAATGTTGTAGTAACTGTTGCTAAGTGAATTTGAGTGTTTGTTGCTGTGTACTTTACGCATAATATGAGTTGTTATTCATTAGAGGTTTACAAAGCTCAATTAATATTTGTGGTGAATAGGGGCACAAGAAATAATTTGCTAACATTAGACTTGAGTTGACATTATTGCTGAGTTTGTTTCGCCATTTCTTCTCAGGGTTTTTTTTTTTTTAATATGACGTGTAAAAGTGATTCCGATATCCTATTTATAGAATAAACAATTTCATTTCTTGATATTTTGCTAGAATTTTAGACTATCTCTATTTCAGGTGTCTTAAAAAAACGTTGATCTGCTGGTCGCAAATGCTACCTACTGCATGAGGTCCTGGTTTCGATTCCCAGGTCGTACAAAGTATTATCGGGTTTTTCCTTCAGGAATTTCTTAGTAGCAGCCCGGAGTCTGGATTTGTGCCCGGTTGATGATAATAGGCTCGCCCCCTATTATATTGGGACTTAAACATAACTGGCGAAATGTGGGTGTGGGTGTGGGTGTGGGTGTGGGTGTGGGTGTGGGTGTGGGTGTGGTGTGGGTGTGGGTGTGGTGTGGGTGTGGGTGTGGTGTGGGTGTGGGTGTGGGTGTGGGTGTGGGTGTGGGTGTGGTGTGGGTGTGGGTGTGGGTGTGGGTGTGAGTGTGGGTGTGGGTGTGAGTGTGGGTGTGGGAGGGTGGGTGTATATGGGTTCACCTCTGCCTAACCCTTCGTGAAAAACAGGCGTAATGGTGTGTTATTGTTGTTATGTTATGAATAAAGACCCAGATTAAAAAACATATAGGAGTCGCCATCGCCGGATACGGTGTGGACGACATGATGATGATGATGATGTTATGTTAGAAAAACGTGGTATAACCCCAGAAAATAACTTGATTTTTAGACTGCTGACCGGTAGCAGCACCGCTTTCCAGAATAAAATACCTTCAAAACTGTACCTAGTTCTCAAGATTTTACAAAAAAAATCTCTCAGTGGCTATGACAGTCATATCCTGCAAACCTTCCTGAATACTCAAAACAAAGAAAAGTGCCTCTGGTGTGGGACGCAACCTGTGTCGACGCCAGCTCGTGTTCCAAGCACGACGTGCTGTGCTGGCGCCGCTGCTGCGGCTGCTGAGACCCTCAAGCGGCGCAAATACTCTAACCTTAAAGGTAACTACAGTTTTGAGCCGTTTGGGGTCGAAACGCTCTTGTCATGGGGCCCGAGTGCACGTCTTCTTTTTAAGGAAATTTCTCGCCGACTGGTCGAGACTTCACTTGACCAGAGGCTGGCTCGTTCTTTGGCCAAAGAATTAGCATTGCCACTCAACGTGGCAATGCTGCCAGTCTTCTGAGCACGTTTCCGGATGACATCGATGCGGACGACTACCTTGACGCCTAAGTGTCCTTTTGTTTTTGTATATTGTATAGTTAGTTAGTACCTAATTTACTTTAGCGCCTAGTGTAAATAGTGAAAAAAGATATATTATTGAACTAAACACATTAACACGTACATAGCCACACACAATGAATAAAATCCTTCAATCGGAACATAAAAAAAATCGCACGCGTCCGTGACACACTAAACGAAATCGTCAAGTATAAACGCACGGAATCGGATGCAATACGCACGATAAATGAAAATGGCCAGGAGTTCAGTGCCGGCGGCTACAAAAGGCGAGTCGTAAAACAGCCGGATTATATAGGGGTGGACAGAGAGGCAGTGGGCCCTTACGTAAGCTGGGCAAAGAGAAAAAAGAAAATTGGAAAAATAAGAAGAAAATTATGCTTTTTGATGGATTGTTTGCGAAGGAAATGGTATTGGCGGCCCAGCCAGCCAATTCTTGGATAAGTGCTTTGATTAATTAACTCTTCAAGTGCAGTTATATACTTATTTATAAACCCAAAACCCCCAGGGGGAGGGGGGAGTGGGGTTAGTTGCGAACCCCATAGGTTCACTACTACGTAGCATGATTTTTTTTCCAGAAAATTGTGTTTTTTTACGTTTATATTTGTAATATATAAGCTTATATACCTATTTTGTAAAGGGGTTTTTCCTTATGCACACATGGGGTGCAGAAAGCCTTTGAGGGGTGAACACGAGATAAAAAATAGTAGGCGCAGTTCGAGTCCGCGCCATTTGTTTTCGTGAACAGATTGAAATTTTACTACTGTTTCCGATGCTGCCGTTGCCATTTTATTTGCTCGATACTAGACTTAGTACACTCAATGCTTCCTTATAAAATAAGCTTAGTCAAAGTCAAAGTCAAAGATTTATTTGCATACTAAGTGTACATTTTGAGGTCTTTTACAAAAGTAGGTACTTACAACTTAGCGGCCTTTTCCAGGCATCGCAAACTTTGAGGGCTAACTAGCAAACATTTAAATTATAATGACTTAATAATGAAATTTATACCTTCTATCATTATGTAGGATTAATCAATCTAATAAATAACAACATAACACAACAACACACTAACTTAACATTCTAACGCATGCACATTAACATAATTAATTAACTCTGGTACTCTCTCTCTCTCTCTCTCTGGTTGTGTAAAATGTCTGTGAGCGAGGCAGGCGTCTGTATTATTTATTTAGTAATTCATTCAAGTAGGTATTTTCTTATTAATTATTCAATTATTTAAGTATGACTGAATTATTTCATTTGTAATTATTAAATTTTTTAATTATTTATCTATTCAATTATTTCATTATATAATTATTTTATTATTTTTTGTTTAATTATGTCATTATTTCTGATTAAAAAATTCCTCAATTGAGTAGTAGCAATTTTCCAAAAGAAATGTTTTCAATTTACTGTTAAACGGAGTGAATCTAGTTTCATTTTTTATCTCTTGAGGCAGCCTATTGTATATTCTTATTGCCATGTATTGTGGGCTTTGATGTAATATTTTAAGTCTTGATGGTGGTTGGTATAAGTCATGTTTGTGTCGGGTGTTATAAGTGTGTATCTCCTTTACTTTAGTGAATGTGTGCATGTTTTTGAATACGTAGATACATATATCGTGTGTGCTTTCATCGGTTATGATATTTTTAATTTTTTTTTTCTTACGGTTTCTAACACAGCCGGCCGCAGCTATTGTCTTTGCTCGGCACTAGATTTTTGAGGCTCATTGCATACTTTTTGATGCAAGTTTTCTTCGATTGGTTTTTTTAACCGACTTCAAAAAGGAGGAGGTTCTCAATTCGTCGGAACCTTTTTTTTTTATTTTTTTTTTTATGTATGTTCCCCGATTACTCAAAGATGGCTGGACCGATTTGGATTATTTTTGTTTTATTCGAGAGGGTATACATCACAGTTGGTTCCATATAAAATTAATTAACTTTGCTTCGATAGTTTTTGAGTTAGCTTCAATAATACGTATTTTTTCCCCACTTTTATATGGGTGATGTTCTAGTTTGTTTTGCAGATAGTGGTATTAGAAATTGTGTGGGGTAGGTACACAACTAAAAAGTGAAAAATAAAAACTTTTTTACAAAAAAATACAACCGACTTCCAAAAACAACACTACAAAGTGAAAAATAACTTTAATTTCGGAAGTCGGTGGCAAAAAACGAAAATACATTTAACACCGACACCGACACCGACTTCCGAAATTAAAGTTATTTTTCACTTTGTAGTGTTGTTTTTGGAAGTCGGTTGTATTTTTTTGTAAACAAGTTTTTTTTCAAGTAGATTTACAGCTGATATGAGACGACATCTGTCATTTTTTGGCTATAATTGTCAACTTCATATTAATTTTTAACCCTATTTTGGCCAATATTTCGGTTGTTTCTCTTTAGTTCCTCGTAGTGCTTTGTCATCTCTTGATAAAAATACCAGAATAACTGATCTAACTATACACGTTTTTGCGCGTGTACTCGCAGTGTGACGTCATAGGTATATTATATCTTGTCTTAAATTGTTATAAATATGAGCTATCTTTTCAATATTCAACCATCACTCTTACATTAAAAAGTGTCGTAGTTATTAGCGGTTGAAATCTTACATGGTTTTGTCGGTCAGAAATATTGAACTTACTATCAGTACACCGAGCCAAAAGACGTTTTTACGTCAAAACACAGTGATGCTGCTGTTTAAAATGGGTAGATTAGTTTCCCTTTTTCTTCAATAATCTTTCACTAGCTGTGACTACAAAATGTTCTCAAAAAAACACTCCCGGGGCATCATGATTATATTGGGCACCTGATCTAAATCTAAGCAACAAAGTAGAAAATACTAGTCTTACGTGTTTTATAATAAGGTCTATAATTTCATGAATTTTCAGTTTTGCAGCTTGAAGGCAAGACTTGCATAGACAATCTTTTTCATGAAGATACTGTTTATAACCGATCTGTGATGATTTTTAGAGTCCCATATTTTCAAAAGGAAGAAACGGAACCCTTATAGGATCATTTCGTTGTCCGCCTGTCCGTCTGTCTGTCTGTCAGTCTGTCAAAGTCAAAGTCGAGGGTCTTGGCAGACCCTTTTTCTCAGGAATGCGTGGGGTATCAAATTGAAATTAATATCAAATGTTGGTGATATGGTGGTTATGGTCCCTTGAAGTTCTAAAAAAATCAAGCTTTTACCTTAATTCCATAAAAAAATACGCATAAATATGCGACATATTTTCATACTCGTCAGTAAATCAAAACCTATAGGGGACTTCCCGTTGACCTAAAATAATTAAATTTGGCAAGAACCAAGGTCTCACAGCACAAGTAAAGCAAAAAGTCCGAAAATAGTTAATTCGTAATTTTATTATATAATTTTTTTTTTTTGTGATTACAATGTTATGTTTGTTTTTAGGATAAAATCTTTTCAACTACGGAACCCTTCATTGTGCGTGGTCCGACACGCACTTGGCCGGTTTTTCTATCTTCCTATCACCAGGCCTCGTAAGTCATTGTACATAACCCGCTGCCCGCTCCTTCCAACCCGCTTGTTTCGAGCCCTCTACCTAATTCCCTAAACTTGCCAGCAGAGCCTGTAGCACCGCGGCTATTGGCCGAACTATAAAACGAAGCCGTAATAAAACTAGTCCCTTTCCACGCATCCATACATCACTAATGATTTACAACGTACATTGAACGCTACGCACGAAGAACGGTAAACTCTTACATAAACTATACCGTCAATGTACAGCGAAGTGTGAGAGATATACAAGGTTTTATGACCTGAATCCGCTCGTTAAGTTAGGTGCAAAATATTTGATAGCGTCATGTTAAAGTTTTTATGAGTTCGCACAAGATAATTACGCGTCTATTGTTTTGTGGGATTGTTTTTTAAATGCGTTGTTATGTGGGTAGTTTGTGAGGACTTTGTATGGAGGTTTTGTAGTGAGTTATGACTTAAAGTTCACTGCACACAAAGCTTAACACTATGGTAATGAAACAACGTAAAGCAGGCTTAACACATGAGCGATCTAGTGATGTGGTCCTTAGCTTATAGTTAGAAAAGTTTTCAATAAAAATAATAAGGTAATTTGCTAGGTATTTAAACAAAGTAATTATTTTAATCTTACAACCTTTTCATCTACATAAAAAAAAAAACACGTCTGTTTTGTAGCTATGAGATTGATTAAACAATACGAAAAGGAGTAACTTTGGGATTTATCAATCCAGAAAAGTAAACCTAATCGTGTTATTAAAAAACTTTTTTACAAAAAATACAACCTACTTCCAAAAACAACACTACAAAGTGAAAAATAACTTTAATTTCGGAAGTCGGTGGCAAAAAACGAAAATACATTTAACTAGACACCGACTTCCGAAATTAAAGTTATTTTTCACTTTGTAGTGTTGTTTTTGGAAGTCGGTTGTATTTTTTTGTAAAAAAGTTTTTATTTTTCACTTTTTAGTTGTGTACCTACCCCACACAAATTCTAATACCTGCAAAACAAACTAGAACATCATCCATATAAAAGTGGGGAAAAAATACGTATTATTGAAGCTAACTCAAAAACTGTCGAAGCAAAGTTAATCAATTTTATATGGGACCAACTGTGATGACCCTCTCGAATAAAACAAAAAAAATCCAAATCGGTCTAGCCATCCTCGAGTAATCGGGGAACATACATAAAAAAAAAAAAAAAAAAGGTTCCGACGAATTGAGAACCTCCTCCTTTTTGAAGTCGGTTAAAAAGCGATTTGCTATCTGCCAGATCCTTAAATAAAATATATCTTTTTTTCAGAATTTTATAACACTGTTTTTTATGTTTCCCCCATGGATTGAAAAAACTAGTAAGCGCGGTCTCTGTCTTAAAACGAGACGAGCTTTTCAAAGGTACCTACTCGTAGCTCATACCGTTTTAAAAATACTGCCAGCACCAAGTCGTAGATTTATCTATACTAGATTATAATCTTTAGCTGTTTCCTATACCGCGGACGTAGAATTTAAGTGTAGCCATTTTAATAGCCAGAACAGTTGGGTAAGTGCGTAAGACACAATCAATGGTAATGCCATTCACTTGAACAATTCAATAACCCGAATTGGCGGTGTAGCGCGACTGGTATGTTCTTTGAAAATCGAGTGCGTGACTTCTTTTCCGTTCTGAGAAGGACGAGAGCTTCATTTTGAATGCTCGTGGCTAAGTAATAACAGCCCCACGGGTCGATCCATCAGGTTAAGCTACGCTTGCCGGGGTTGGTCCGTGGATGGGTGACCATCTTTACATACCGAGACTCCTCCGTGCCTCGGAAAGCACGTAAAGCGTTGGTCCCGGCTGTCATTCGTGGATCTTTGACAGTCGTTACGGATCGTCTGAAGCCCGAAAGTCCGACAATCAGTCTTACCAAAGGGTATCGTATTAGGGGGGGGGGGGGGGGTTGTGGAGATCAGATAGGTAGTCGCTTCATGTAAAATAATGGTATTCAGCTGCATCCGGTTAGACTGGACGCCGACCCCAACATAGTTGGGAAGAGGCTAGGCAGATTAATTTTACTTTTTTATGTAATCAAGTAATAATAATGATGAATTAATTTAATTAATAATAATTTTGTAACATTATGTGTACGTATGCATAATTTACTTATTAATTAACCGTAAACCATGAACGTATTGATTTAATTTATAATCGGTTCTATCTAAAATGATAAATTAAATTAATACATACGTATAATAGGTACGAAATAACTAAATACTAATTACTTAATGCTTATTTATGACATGTAGTCACTATGGGTGAAATGTATGTTTATTTATGTACAATGCCTGAAAATGAAACGATTTTTTTGTTATTTATTCCGTTATTTACGTTGTCGAATTATAGACGAATTTTTCAAACATACAGCAGAATCCGAAAGAAGAAAGTCAGGGAAGTGACAAATACGTCATACTAAGCGGATATCATACAAAGCATAGTTTTAGAAAACTTCCTTTTTTTGTTAGGTACCTACCTATTTAGTTTATTAAAGATAAAATGAACGATCTGACACAAAACAAACATAAATAAAAAATATAGAGTAAAAACTGTAACACACATATTCAAAAGGGTGTTCGAATAACATCGATCATGCTCCCGAGGGAGAGAGATAAGATGAGAAGAGATACAAAACTATAAGTTACGGTAAGTAGGGAACTTAAATACTAGTGAGGATTAGTGCAATATTTGATGAGAGATGATTAACAAGATGATAAACAATATTACTTAATAGGTAAAGTATATCGGCGCAAACGATTGTGTCATCGATAGTAAATACCTATTGCTTTTTCGCGATAGGAGATGTCGAGCTTTTTAGGGATCCGTACCAAAATAGTAAAAAGGAACCTTTATGGTGCGACTCACTCTGTCTGTCTGTCACAGGTGAATATCTCAAGAACTACTAATGCTATCAACTTGAAATTTGGAACAGTTTAGATGACGTTTGCCCAACTACGAGTATTTTACAATAAAAAGAAATAAAAATATATGTTTTTTTTTTCAACAAAGACTGAAAGGGTGTCTTAAAAATTCTAAGTTGGAAAACTAGGGCATCAAATGAAAGAGCGCTGTTTTAACATTTTCAAACATTTTTTTTTTCTTTTTATAGGCCGCCGAGTTTTCGACATTTGATGAAAAATGTAAAAAAAAAATACCGTTCGGGCCCTTATCTCCGAAGTTTGCATAGAGAAAAATCTGAAGTTATTCTATGTGATAGAAGTTTACGTAAAGATTACAGGAAAAATAAAACGATGTCTCTAAATAGCACACTTTTTCTGAAATCTGAACGGAACCCTCGGTGCGCGAGTCCGACTTGCTCTTGGACCAGTTTATTAAACGCAAACTTGCCCAGCGCGTGGGTGCACTAGGTTCACGCACATTGTCACTACACTCGCTAGCTCCCTTCTCGGGCAGTATCTAATTACGCGCACTCACTTTACCTTGCTTTATTAAATATTCGGACTAAGTTTAATTATTAGAAAAACTACTTTAGTACCGAGCCTGCTTGTACCACAAATCACTAAATATTGTTTAGCGCTAAACGAATTTAAAACATCGTTATGCACCCTAATTGCGTAACACATTATCGATCGGAATCTGAATCATTTTGAAGCAAATTGCTAATCCATTGTATCATATGTTCGAAAAATGTGTCTGCTCGACAACGTAAATAACGCAATGAATGTTATTGAACTGTCAAAATGACACCAGATTCCGACTGATTACGCAATTTTGGCTGGTTACGCAATTAGATGATATGATAGAGATTATTAAGATGACAGAGACAGAATAATGTTTTTGGTGTCAATGTTGTGTTGTGTTGTTGTTGTTTGTTGTAATTTTTTATGTTTGTTGCGTATTTTTAAATTATGTTTTGTATTTTATTTTTTGTTGGAATAAAGTACATAATTCAAAATTGACTCAAGCTTTAACTTAGGATAGGTAACAATTCGTTTTGTAATGAGACTGGTATCGTCTAGGACAGACCGTTTATTTACTCCACCTTTATATAAACAGCATAAATTCAGGACGAAGCAATAATACTAGCAATATTTACGTAGCCCACAGTTAGCGACGATTATCGGGACAGTTAAGGCAGATTTATCTCTACAATAAAAGTAAACACTGGGCGCTTTCGACCAAGCGCCATTAGTGAGAGGGATTCCCTGGGTGGGTGGCCCGAGTGGTGAGAGGAAGCGAATCGCTATCTCTTGTGGAGTTTCGGGGAACTAGAGACATGGCGTTTCATAAGCCACGTCCTCGTCACTTAGCAAATGTGACTTCTACACCTACTTATGTTGTAAGAACAATCTAAAACTTAAACATATTTTTTTTGTCGTAGGCAAGTGAAAAAAAAACCTCTAATCCTGTTTGAGAATGCACAGGTGCCTTTGATTTCAGATAAAAATAGTCCGCGGTTTCTCTGACTGTTCAAACAACGGTTTATGGATTCTTTTAGAAGTAGATTTTTACTAATTTTATGTTGAATTAAGAACCGCTGTCTTTTTACTGGTTCTGTCAGCCTGTGTAAAGAAATACCTTTTTACAAAAAAAAAAAAAAAAAATAACCGACTGAAAACTAACTTTAATTTCGGAAGTCGGTGTCTTTGGCTCTGTATTTTTTTTTTGCCACTGACTTCCAAAATTAAAGTTATTTTTCACTTCGTAGTGTTTTTTTTTTGGTTGAACTGCTCATCACCTTTTACACAATATAGATTTTCCCCATCAGCTCCACTTCACCATAAAGTAATCGGATCGCAACCCGTGAAATATTTAGGTAAAATTGAGTAGTTCCGATGGCCTACTGTGGTCTTCAACATCTGTTCACTTGTCTGTTCACTTTCCTAGAGCAAATGCACGAGTTACTATACAAAATACCCAAATCGCTATAGGTGTGCCTATAAAATTTTAGGGCTTCCCTCGATTTCGATGGGATCCCCTCATCATATTCTGACTTGGCATCAATGGGACGAAAGCACACCCTTCCAAACAATTTTTTGTTTTAAAAATCGGTCTACAATTGACGGAGAAATCTCGTAACAAACACACAAAAAAAAAACAACATACAGTCGAAATGAGAACCTCCTCCGTTTTGGAAGTAGGATAAAAAGAAAAAAAAAATATTTTTTATTCGTACTAAACGTGATGTTTAAATAAAAAAACCGGCCAAGTGCGTGTCGGACCGCTTACAATGAAGGGTTCCGTAGTTGGGATGAATTTATCCCAAAAACAAACGTAACACTGTAGTTGAAAAACATATAAGTTTGTAACCACAAAAAACATTTTTAAATTTCGCTTAGATGTACGTATTTTTTTATTGCGTTGACTTGAAAATTTATTTTTTTAGAGCTCCAAGAGACTGTAGACCTACGTATTAGATATTAATTTCAGCTTGATACCTCCACGCATTGCTGAGAAAAAGGGTCTTGACCAGGCGGACAGACAGACAGACGGACAACGAAGTGATCGTATAAGGATTCCCTAAAAATAATACACAAAAACAACAAACAAGAACAAGTCACCCACCGTTGGGCAAAGGCCTCCCCCATGACTTCTAGCTGGAAGAATGGCCATATTACATACATAATTAAATTCTACAAATAAATACATAATTAAATTCTATATAATAATGAGATAATTTACGCACCTTCTGCGTGAAATTCCTGTTTTAAGCCAAAAAAATAAACTCAACCGCCACGCTAAGTGTTCATAAGCTGATCTGATCCCCGCTTGTCACCTATGAATTGCGCCATAATATGTATTAGTTGATGGGGGGCGGGAGTTTGGCGAAATGTTCTGAACTGCCTTAGAGAGCTGATTGTCAGAACTAAATGGAATGAACTGTGATGTTCAGAACCGGTACCTTTACCACTTCTGTGGTAAGTGCTGATAAGAAATAACACTTAACATAACATAACATAACATCATCCTTATATTCCCCAAAGGGTTAGGCAGAGGTGTACCTATAGTACACCCACATTGCGGCAGTAATGTAAGGTGAGCGTCCATTCGTCCGCGCCGGCTGCAACGCACACACGGTACGCAACGGATTTCGGTTTAGCTTTCTATGTATTCATATGCACTGCGTCCACTATTGGTACCGCACGCATTTTCATAGAACGGAACGGAACGGATCTTGGTTTGTTTGTACTCGTATGAAGAATCATACGAGTACAAACAAACCAAAATCCGTTGCGTGCCGTGCGTGCGTTGCGGCCGACGCGGACCAGTGGATGCTCAGCTTTAGTCCCATATACAGTACAACTATTTCCTTAATGTCCCTCGGCAAACTTCGTATTAGCTGATAGAAATCCGACGACTGACGAAACACGAAGTTTGCCGAGGGATATTAAGAAAATAGTTTTATTTTAATAGAGGTCGAGCCTATTGCCATCAACTGAGCACAAATCCAGAGTCCGGGCTGCTACGGAGAAATTCCAGATGGAAAAAGATACAAAATAAGTGTAGCAATTGGTCAAATGTTTTTATGTTGCTGAAAAAATGGCTATTCTAAACTTCGCCGTCAAGAAGTCATAAAAAATCTCATATTTACAAAGTGTAGCTGAAAAGTGAAATATAGGATACTTATCTCTTGTCCCAGTTTATTAAATAATAACTTTATTACAGGAGGTAATCAATATTTGAGAAGTTTAAATCTGTTGTTTTATAGAGCCACTTAGGCCAAGGAACTCGTGGCTAAGTAATAACATCCGCACGGGTCGATCCATCAGGTCAAGCTACGCTTGCCGAGGTTGTCCATGGATGGGTGACCATCTTTACATAACGAGACTCTTCCGTGCCTCGGAAAGCAAGTTAAGCCGTTGGTCCTGACTGTCATTCGTGGTATCGTATTACCCAGTAACTGGGTTGTGGAGGTCAGATAGGCATTCGCTCCATGTAAAATACTGGTATTCAGCTGCATACGTTTAGACTGGAAACCGACTCCAACATTGTTGGGAAAAGGCTAGGCAGATTGATTGTTTTGTTAACCAATAAAGTCGGATGCTTTTTAAACGACTTCAAAAAAAGGAGGTTTCTCAATTCGACCGTATGATTTTTTTTTTTACTTTTTTTTACGTGTGTTCGCGGATAACTTCGTCGTTTATGAACCGATTTTAATGATTCTTTTTGTGTTGTAAAGGAGATATTCTAAGGGTAGTACCGTGATAAGGAAACCAGGATCTGACGATGGCATCCCAGAGAAATCGAGGGGAACCTTCAAATATTATAGGCACACCTATAGCGATTTGGCTATTTTTTATAGTAACTCGTGCATTTTCTCCCGGAAAGCACTATTCGGTGAAGTGGAACTGATGAGGAAGACCAAAGATGGCCATCGGACCTACTCAGTAATTCATATTTCACGGATTGCGATTCGATTATTACTAAGCAATTTATGCTCGTCACAATACATATGTTGAAGTGGAGCTGATGGTGACTTTACCATCAGTTCCAGTTCTCCTGGTTCCTTACTGGGAGAACTCTTCAACAATTAACGTACTTGTATCGGAAAAAGCAATATTTTATAAAAAGGTGATGAGCAGATGACATTAGGCTATTTTAGGTAAATTACAGACTGACCCCTAAAAAGTGAAAAATAAAAAGCTTTTTTACAAAAAAAAAAAAAACAACCGACTTCAAAAAAAATACTACAAAGTGAAAAATAATTTTTATTTCGGAAGTCGGTGGCAAAAAGCTAAAATACAGATCCAAAGACACAGACTTCCGAAATTAAAATAATTTTTCACTTTGTAGTAGTTTTTTTGAAGTCGGTTGTTTTTTTTTTTTTGAAAAAAGGTTTTTTAACCTTAGTTTTTTAAACTCCTATATAAAGGGAAGCAACTTTTTTTGGTAGGTACTGATGATAGTTTGATATGAAGATTCATATATCCATTTCTCATTCATATCAATTAATTATTATTAAGCGCCTTGCTCATAAATTTTAATTATTATGTGCCTATTATTTAGACATGTAATAGCTAATTAATTACTGCTTAATTTTGCTTAATTTTCCCTTTTAAAACTAGTAACATGTGGAAACGTAGTGCATTGTACATTTACTTATAGCATACTATCTAGATTTAATATACAATGTACGATTTTCTGTTTTCCCAAATAAAATAAAATAAAATATCATATCAATTACAATTCATATATCCAAAGTATATTACGGACTGTTTACAATACGTTAATTTCCTCCAGTAAGAGCATACTTGCTTGTTGGCAGTGAAAGTAGAGGCGAAATTGATAAATATGAGTCAGCAGCCAGTTGCAAAAGGTCACGCCACTCGCCAAACCTGTATCGTGTAGCTTTTACTTTTTGAGGTAAGCAGAGTAGGTAGTCATTGGGTGTGTTTTCCGGCGAAGGGTTAGGTACCCGCAATCTTACAGAACCAGTAACAGCACGAACGTGCGAAGTTAACAACGTCAATTTTTGAATCGTAAACAGAACTATCCTTAGGCATTTTGGCGGCGACAAACACAATTGGAATTGGAAGTACACGTTTCACACGGAACATTCAATAGTGTAGGCGACGAAAATGGACTGTATGTGAAGCGGTTGGTGGAATTAAATAAAACGAAAGCTCAGTGTGATAAAAGGAATTTAATGGGAAAATTATGAAAAAGCCGGCCAAGTGCGTGTCGGACCACGCACAATGAAGGGTTCCGTAGTCGGGATGAATTTATCCCAAGAACACACTTAACATTGTAGTAGAAAAACATGTTCTCCCATACATTCCAACTGTAAATGTAAGTTTGTACTCACAACATTGAGAGATTTACCATGTTATTTTAAGACCACAGACTTCTTATAAGTTTTTTCTGTAATCTACAGGTAAATAACTATTTTCTGTATTTTTTCCAAAATTTTAGGCTCAGTAGTTTCGGAGATAAGGGCGGGAATGGTAAATTTTCATCTATTTTCTTAAATAACTTTGAAACAATTTATTTTAAAATAATAAAGAAAATATAATTGAGATCCTCATAGGAAGCCCTTTCATTTGATACACGGTATAATTTGCAAAACTTTTATTTTATTTTCTTATTTGTCCCCCAAAAGTGATCCCCATATTCAAAATTCATTTATTTACTTTACTCGTCCGTGCTTTGGTCACAGAAATTGAAATGTGCATCAAATTTCAACTTAATTGGTCCATCAGATTTGGAGCCAATTGGCTGTGACAGACAGACAAACAGACGGGCAGACACACGAGTGATCCTGTAAGGGTTCCGTTTTTTCCTTTTGAGGTAAGTACGGAATCCTTACATAATTATATTGAAAACACAAACCAAACCTTTTGAGGATATTAAATAAAGGCTACGTGCAAAATGAGTACTTATTTCTAGTTAAAAAATCGCTCGAATTTTAGTTAAGTTTACGTTATGTTTACGGTATGTTTACGTTATGTTTATGTAATGTTTCTGCGCGCTCATGCTGGGCGTAAGTATGACACATCGAACTTTAGAAAGAGACGGTCACACACTTGAGCGAGAGAGACCGAGTCTCTACAACACCGAATTTTTCCAAACCTTACGCACTTCAGGTAGATACTGGTACCTGGATATACAAGATGGCAGGGACATCGACGCACAACCATGGATTCAGCACATGATTCTGATGTGAACCCCATGCGCAGAAATATTTCGCCGGTAAAAAAAAAATCTGCTGTTTCATAGAAAAGTGCAATAAATACGCGAAGTTTGAAGGGCTTATTTTTTTTAAATATCTGTGGGGCTTAGAAATATGTGCTGAATCCATGGTAATAGGTTGCGAGTCGATATCCCTGCCACCCTGTATACACACACACACACACACACACTACATACACATACACACTGACATACTGTAGTGGTAGACCCATCAATCTGCCTAGCCTTTTCCCAACTATGTTGGGGTCGGCTTCCAGTCTAACCAGATGCAGCTGAATACCAGTATTTTACATGGAGCGACTGCCTATCTAACCTCCACAACCCAGTAACTGGGTAATACGATACGCCTTGGTAAGACTGTCAGAATTTCGGGCTTCTGACGACCCATAACGACTGTCAAAGATCCACGAATGACAGCCGGGACTAACGGCTTAACGTGCTTTCCGAGGCACGTAGGAGCCTCTGAATGTAAAGATGGTTACCCGTCCACGGACCAACCCCGGTAAGCGTAGCTTAATCTGACGGATCGACCCGTGCGGCTGTTATTACTTAGCCATGAGCTCCTAGAGGTAGACCCATAAAGTTAACTAAAACGTTTCCAGTTTCAAGTTAAGCTGTGATACGGTTTACGGTTCCAGTTAGCATACTCTTGATATACTGAACGTCGGATAACTTGGACAGTTAAATTTTAACTGTTGAGACTTCAGAGTTTTAGAGTTATGGTTTCAGACGTTAAAATGAGTTTTATAACTGAACTGTTAAGATTGTGATTTAATGTGAGAAAATATTTTCTGTAATTTGTTTTTAGTGGTTTTATTTTAGTGCTACGGTGATGACCCTCGTTTTATGTGGTTCCAGGGTGAGAATCTAGTATATTTTCCTGGGCATCATTAAATGCTACTCGGGGAGCTAGTACAGAGTTACACTTTAGATATAGTCACGAGCATAAATACCTTACACTTAAGATTCCAATTTGGGGCTTATGGCTAAGTATTAACAGCTGCACAGGTCGATAGATCAGTACGTGGATGGGTGACCATCTTTATATATGCCAAGACCCGTGCTTTCCGTGCCTTGGAAAGCACGTTAACCTGTTAGTCCTGGCTGTCATTCTTGGATCGTTGACAGTCGTTACGGGTCGTCAGAAGCCCGAAAGTCTGACAACCAGTCTTACCAAGGGGTATCGTATTACCCAGTAACTAGGTTGTGGAGATCAGATAGGTTGTCGCTCCATGTGCAATACTGATATTCAGCTGCATTCGGTTAGACTGGAAGCCGAACCCAACATAGTTGGGAAAAGGCTAGGCAGATGATGACTTACGTAAAATTCAAAAGTGAAGAGTGAGTGAGTGAGTGATTTTCTCCTAAATAATAGATAGATTTGGATATTTTATGGTGGTACGAATATAGTATTATAGAAAGCATACTTATTAGAAGTAGGTCTTTTCTCAAAGTAGCAATTATTCTTTCACGAGAAAATGCTTTTGAATTTCACGTAACTTTAAGGTGACTGTAGGTACATTTGGGCTTGAATATATTTCTATGTACCTAATCTATTATCACAGCCACTCTTGCGATAGTTTGGTGATCGCAGTATAACAATGATTTTTCTGCCGATTCTTTTGACATACGTCCCTCTTCTCAACACAACCTTTTATATTATCGCCTTTATTTATAACCGATAATAAACTCAAATTCAAAGCATTTATTTCAAATAACCAATTACAGCCACTTTTGAATTGTCAAGGGGTCGGTCAATCAGAAAAATGAAGCTACACGCCCATTCCAAAGCGTAGTAGGTACCTGTGGAGAAGAACGGGCAATTAAAGTTATGAGACCTTTATACGACAAAAAATTATGATTACGTAGAAGTTAGTAACTTGTTAACTATTGGCTATATTTAATAATGAAGGTCTTTAAGTTATAATTATAACTAACTATTACCAACACACCAACCCTGTGACTCCAACATTGGAGCCAACAAACCCCAAATCCTAACTGACAATCACATCACCAACGCTGCGGATCAGTCAATAATTATCAAACCGCTCCACATTAATAACATTATTGATGAAATTTGCGTACATTTGGGCCAACAAAGGACTCCCCTAATAAATTATTGGCAATCCCACCAGCTTGCTATTGGAACAAATTAATAGTAACTGAGTTTAATTGAATCTTAGTTGGCGAAGTAAACCTGAATGGAAACCACTGACTTTCAACGAATTTATATATTAGTTTAACAATTTGCTTGAGTAAAATTTGGGTGCGAATGCGGAGGGACGATTAGGGTGAGCCCACAATATGGGGTAATTTATTTGGATTATAATTAAACAGTTGACTAAAATGTTAGTTATTAGTATGTTGCCAAACCTTTACGTAAAAGCCTCTTGCAAATGGAAACATAATAGAACTTGGTTCACAATGATTCCCACATGAAAACGACACGAAATGACATACGACGACACGAAATACGACATTTAAATAATAAAATAAAAAAAGACCTTTTCTTTCCTACTTTAAAATAAATAAATGTATTATTTAAGCGGTCACAACAAGAAAGACTCTAATCAAACAATTAAAAATTAAAATTATTTTTTTTTTCTTTCAGAGTTTATCTTGGACATTACTTCGGTGAAGGAAGACATCGTGAGGAACCCTGGACTTATAGTTAACTAGCTGTTATCCGTGCCTTCGTCTGCAATCGAAGATAAAAAGTAGCCTATATACTTCTCCAGGTCATGGTCTACCCAGGTGCCAAATTTCATCCAAATCCGTTTGGCCGTTTTAGCGTGAAAGCGTAACAAACTCACTTTCACATTTATAATATTAAATAGTTAGAATAAAGGTCTGAAATCGCCAACCCGTTTTGAGCAAACGTGGTGATCAATGCTCGTGCCTTCTCAGTATGAGAAAAGGTCTTTGCCCTGCAGTAGGTCAATAATAGGCTGGTATTAAGTATGTATTTTAGAAATGATTCCGAAGTACCACTCTGCATCGCAAGCCGTGTCGTCAAATGATCGACTCATCATCGTCCCCCAACATGGGCCGCCTCGGCTCAATATCCCGAATCTCAAAGGATACAAAGTTTAGCAACTCCGGTAAGATTTTAACGTATTTCCTCCCTATTGATCTCTACGCAGACCGTAAGTGGAATAGTTCTACAACATCATCTTCGGTATTAATACTGAGTAATGTAACTTTGAGTAGTTTCTGCCTACTGGGGTTACGACGGTCACGCATGCGTACATCGGTGCCTAATTCTACTAGTTATTCATGTTTCAGAGGAATCAGGTTTTATTTGCTTCGTAAGACGAAACTGAAATTGGAACCTTACTCAAAGTCAGACTTTTATGATGAGTCTTATGAGTCCGTACACGAAATTTTGTCGAGTTTGCTAATTTACGTGATTTTATACTTAAAATGTTGTATTTCTATAAGTTTTAATGCACAACATGAAAGATCATTTCAATTATGATCTAATGAATGAGTTACTTTTTTCTTTATATTAATCTTACGTTATAAATTCGACGCAAAATAAAAAAGTAGCTCATTCATTAGATCAAAATTGAAATGATCTTCGATCTTTCATGTTGTGCATTAAAATTTATAAAAATACAATATTTTAATTGTAAAATCACATCTAAAATCACGTTAATCAGCGAAATCGGCAAAATTTCGTATACGGCCTCTTAGCACAGCAATTCAGAAATACCTAATGAGTACGTATGGGGACTACCTGGGGTTCAATTCCTAGGTCGGGCAAAGTGTTATTGGGATTTTTCATCAGGAACTTCTCAGAAGCAACCTGGAGTCTGGATTTGTACCAGGTTGATGGCAATAGGCTCGCCCCTTATTACATGGGGCTTAAACTGGCAAAATTTGGTTGTACTATAGATATAGCTCTGCCTAACTCTTTGTGAAAAACAGGTGTGATGTTATGTTTTGTTAATGAGTACAACTAGCGATAGATTTAAACAAACTAACAGATTAAAAATAATAATATGTACATGGTATATAAAAAAGGAGGGGAAAGGATCATAGGGCATCAAATATAAACTAATCTTTTTGGCAACACTTATAAGATGGACGATAAATAATACAGGGAGTATCAGAAAGGTGAGGTCAAATTTAAGGGTGTGGTACAGACTATCAAACTGAACAACTTTTTTTATGGGACCAACATCGTAATCGAGAAAAAAATATCAGCTGTCCCTTACAAAGCTCCAATACCTACTCGACCTAAATGTACGGGAAGGCTGATATTTTTTTCTCAATTACGATGTTGGTCCTAAGGAAAAAGTTGTTCAGTTTGATGGTCTGTACCAAAACCTTAAATTTAACCACAACTTTCTGAAGATACACCCTGAATAATAAATAAATAAATTATTATTATTTAACTCCAGTTTCAGAATTTAATGTGAGCACATCTCATATGAAGTAATTAATTAATAGGCTGGTGGTATTTCAGTTAACCAAGGTCAGCAAGAAACATGAAAGATAGTGTGTTAGTTTTTCTTTTAAGTTGGATAACCTTTCAGAAACCGAGGGGGCTTGTGGCTACATAATAACGGCTTGAAGGGCCCGTGGCTACATAATAATATCCTGAGAGGCTCGTGGCTACATAATAACAGACTGAGGGGCTCGTGGCTACACAATAACAGCCGCACGGTCGATCGAAGGTTAAGCTACGCCTATCGCGATCGGTTCGTGTATGGGTGACTATACAAATACATTAGCACTTTAAGCCGTTGGTTCCGGCTGTCATTCGTAGATATTTGACAGTCGTTAGAGTAGTCAGAAGTCTGGCAACCAATCTTACCAAGGAGTATCGTGTTACCCAGTAACTGGGTTGTAGAGGTCAATTAGGCAGTCGCTCCATATAAAATACTGGTATTCAGCTGCATCCGGTGACATCATTGTTGAGAAAAGACAAGGCAGATTGATATTGAACCTTTCAGATACTGGGTGATAGTCACAACGTAAAAATCTTAAATCTTACTTACAAATGCGAATGTTTGGATGGATGGATAGATGTTTGTTACTCAATCACGCCAGAACGGCTAAACGGATCCGAATGAAATTTGGCACAGAGATAGATTATAGTTTGAAATAGCACATATGCTAATTTTTATCTCGGAAAAATGTACGGTTCCCATGGGATAATTTCCGATATCCACACAGGCGCAGCTGCTGGGAAAAGCTAGTATCAATATATTCTTCACGCATATAATCTTGTTACGTTATATCTCCCAGATTCAGCTACCTAGTACAGTCAAGCGGATAATTAAGTCACCCACAGTAAAGTACGGCGAAGTTATTCAAAAGGTTTGAATAAGACAGCTGACGGCGCATGATTCGCTTAGAATATCGCTGTATCATGATCTGTAGGCGAGGAGATAGAAGTTCACTTACTTTTGGGGATCATTTTTATTCTGGTGATTTTCTTGTAACTTTACATAATAATTGTTATGCTTATATATAACTGAAGACTAGTTGCGTTTTGTCACCTCTCTCGCTACACGGTACCAAACTGAAGACTCGTTGCGTTTTGTCACCTCTCTCGCTACACGGTACCAAACTGAAGACTCGTTGCGTTTTGTCACCTCTCTCGCTACACGGTACCAAACTGAAGACTCGTTGCGTTTTGTTACCTCTCTCGCTACACGGTACCAAACTGAAGACTCGTTGCGTTTTGTCACCTCTCTCGCTACACGGTACCAAACTGAAGACTCGTTGCGTTTTGTCACCTCTCTCGCTACACGGTACCAAACTGAAGACTCGTTGCGTTTTGTCACCTCTCTCGCTACACGGTACCAAACTGAAGACTCGTTGCGTTTTGTCACCTCTCTCGCTACACGGTACCAAACTGAAGACTCGTTGCGTTTTGTCACCTCTCTCGCTACACGGTACCAAACTGAAGACTCGTTGCGTTTTGTCACCTCTCTCGCTACACGGTACCAAACTGAAGACTCGTTGCGTTTTGTCACCTCTCTCGCTACACGGTACCAAACTGAAGACTCGTTGCGTTTTGTCACCTCTCTCGCTACACGGTACCAAACTGAAGACTCGTTGCGTTTTGTCACCTCTCTCGCTACACGGTACCAAACTGAAGACTCGTTGCGTTTTGTCACCTCTCTCGCTACACGGTACCAAACTGAAGACTCGTTGCGTTTTGTCACCTCTCTCGCTACACGGTACCAAATTTTTAAGAATGTTAAAAGAAAAGATGCTTTTTTGAAAAATTTATTCAATTAGCGAACTAGTAAATAAAAAAGAAATATTGACATAAAAAATGGAGAAAAAATTTTTTTTTTTTATTATAAAAATTTTAATTTAATAGGTAATTATTAAAAACACATTTTTATTGTGGCATTTATTTAACTCACCTCAGATAATGTTTTTTGAGCCGAGTTTATTAGATAACACAATATAAATGTGTTTTTAATAATTATAGGAACCTATTAAATTAATATTATTTACTAGTTCACTAATTGATTACATTTTTCAAAAAAGCATTTTTTCATATATCAATCTTAAATATTTGGTCCCGTGTGAGCGAGAGAGGTAACAAAATGCTACATTTTGTTTCAAAAATCTTTTATAAGATTGCAATATTACTTACAACGGTCCACTTGAAGGATTATGTGCTGAAACCAAACCTTTTATCATAGAACTTAGAACAATAGTTTGCAATTATTATTATTTTTCCAATTCCATTTATTCAACGACTACTTTTTGGTTCACATTTATATGTGTTAGTAATACACGAAGCCCGAGCTGCATACGAATTTCGGCGAACTACGTAAGCAGTTCGGGCTCTCGTCGGACGACTGTATGAAGACTGTGATAGTATTATGTTGGTGATAAAGTAATATATTCTATTAGATCAAAGACCTTAAATTTGTCAATGAATTTTACATTGACTTGAGTATGACTGTGGATGGCTGTACGAGTAGGGGAAGACCAAAGAAACGATGGATGGACTGTGTGAAAGATGACATGGCTAGAAAGGTAGCGACTACCGAGATGACTAAAAAAAAAGAGAAAAAAAAAAAGAAAGAGATAAAAGAAAAGAAAAAAAAAGAAAAGAAAAGAGAAAAAAAAAGAAAGAAAGAGCAAAAAAAAGAAAGAAAGAAAAAAAACAGAAAAAAAAAGAAAGAAAGAAAAGAGAAAGAAAGAAAAAAGAGAAAAAAAAGAAAAGAGATATGTTAGAAAAATAATGTTGCACGGGTCGGTGTACATAAAATGGGATAAGGGCAGAAGAATGACGAGAATGTATTTCAATAAAACAACACTAAAACAACATGTTTGTCCATTTTATGTTCGTAACATTACTGCCCACACATTTTCATACCAAAACAGTCCATAAAATCACTGAAAAATACCCACAAATACCTAAATGAATAACCCTCTGAAACTGCATATTAAACCACAAAATGTCCTCACACGAGGCCAAACTACTGAATAGCAGCTAATTTTACATTCACTAACTTTAAAAGCGTTTAAATTTTGATATTGACAACCAAAACCTGTCAAATGCACCGCGTACACAGTAATATTGTGTTTCTTTGTGTACCTACCTGTGTATGTGTATTAAAATTGCTGTGTTGTGTATGTTTGTAGGGTTCCGTAGTCAACAAGGAACCCCTAAAGTTTCGCTATGTCCGTCCGTCTGTCTGTCCGTCCGTCCTTCCGCAGCTTAGCTCAGAGACTCGTAGTACTAGAAAGCTATAATTTGGCACGTATATACATATTCATCACGCCAACAAAGTGGTGAAATAAAATCATGAAAAAAAAATTTTTTAGTACCTTTCTGTACACGTAAAATGGGAATGATTATTTTTTTTCTCGTCTATGTGTGTATGGTGTGGGGTGTTGTTGGATGGGTCTTTCAAAAATATTGCGGTTTTGTGATTTGTGAACAGTTTTTCGATTTAGGGATCCATTTCTGAAAAAAATTAACGGTAGTAGTGTACGAAAATTAACGGTAGTAATATAACGAAGTTAAAAGGAAAACTATCACAGCTAAGTAGGCTTTTCAAGTTTACGAGTAATAGTCAAATATTCATGAAACAACAAAAAGCCCTCTTCTTAGTCCGCATTATTGTGCAACTACGGAACCCTATTACCGCGCGTGGCCCGACATGCACTTGGCAGCTTTTTATTTATTTATGCTGAAATTGTGGAAAATTGGATCGCCTTGGGTGTTATGATGTAGGGATTAGGTTATCTAAGCAAGGTCCCACATATAATTCTGATTTATCACAGAAATCTTCTTGTATATCTAACAGAGTTTCCGGTATGTGATGAGGAGGGAGGAAACATATGTGATTAAGAGAGTGATTAATATAAATGTTGATGGATGGAGAGGGATAGGAACGCCAAAGAAAAGATGGATGGATTGTGTGAGGAATGATATGAAAGAGAAGGGAGTGAATGATAGCGTGACGGTTGACAGGGGAGAATGGAAGAAGAAAACGTGTTGCGCCGACCACAAGAAACATGAGACAAGGGCAGAAAGATGATGATATCTAGTAGAGTTTCCCTACCTTTTTCTTTTTAGGGTTCCGTACCTCAAGAGAAAAGAACGGAACCCTTTGTGGATCACTCGTGTGTCTGTCTGTCCGTTTGTCCGTCCGTCCGTTTGTCACAGCCAATTTGCTCCGAATCTAATGGACCGATTTAGTTTTAATTTGGTACACATAATATGAATTTCTCTGACCCAAATATGGACGTGTAACGTAAATAAATGAACTTTGAATATGAAGGTCACTTTTGGGGGGCAAATAAGGAAATTAAAAAAAAAGTTTTGCAAATTGTAGGTACCGTGTGACATATGAAATGAAAGGGCTTTACTGTGAGGGTTTCAAATAAATTATTTTTTTTATTTAAAAATAAATAGTTTTAAAGTTATTTAGGAAAATACACGAAAATTGAGCATTCCCCGCTTATCTCCGAAACTACCGAACCTAAAATTTTTAGAGATTACAGAAAAATTCAAAGGAAATTTGTGGTCTTAAAATAACATGGTAAATCACTCAATATTGTGCATTCAAATTTACATTTGCAGTTTTAAATTATAGGAGATCAAGTTTTTCAACTACAATGCTAAGTTTGTTCTTACGATAAATTTATTCCAACTGCGGAACCCTTTATTGTGCGTGGTCCGACATACACTTGACCGGTTTTTTTCTTATATGTCCACTGACTTTAGTCCTAGAAGATAGATAGAATACCTACTCTATTATGGTCACCATAAAAATTACAGATAAGTATAAATGCAGAAATTGTACAAGGGGTGACACAATGTGCGGTCTTATTGCTAAAAGCAAAAAATCTTCTTTGTTTTTTAGAAGTAAATGGTGCCGATTCTCTTATTTAATAACTAAGCTAAAATTAGAGGATCGCTATCTTTTACTAACAGGCAGCGCGAGAATAGGACGGCTATAGCTATGAACTAAGTTAAAGATGTCAAACTAGTTTACGCCTTGCGCTTCACCGTGTTTTAGTCGACTTGTTACGTGTCGTCTAAATTTGTATGGAAATATTAGTACCAATTAAATTTGACAGCACGTATTTACGTCCATCTCATTCTTACATATTATTTCTTGTTATAATAGGTCTTTACTTATGAAATTGCCATTTTGTATGAAAAAATTTAAACAAATTGTTTTCATGCATTTTTTATTTGTATTAATCGAAGTAATCACCCATGCAATCAATGCATCTTTGCCAACGCAGTGGCAGTTTATTGATGCCCTTCTTAAAGAAATCAGCTGGACGGGAGGCAACAAATTCTTCAAAGGTATTTTGTACTGCCTCTCGGGTATTGAATTTTTTCCCCGCCAAGAAGTTATCCAAATTCTGGAAAAAGTAGTAGTCTATAGGCGCAAGGTTTGGTGAGTAGGGCGAATGACGGAGAGCTTCCAACCCCAGTTCTTGTAACTTGGAGAACGTCTGCTGTGCAGTATGAGGTCGCGCGTTGTCGTGCAGGAGCAACGGAGACGAGCGATTGACCAATGCTGGTTGGAGATGTGCCAGCTTCTCCATCATTGTGTTCAGTTCTTCACAATACACATCTGAAGTAATGCTCACCCCGTTTGGTAAGAAGCTGTGATGAATCACACCGGCGCTAGACCACCAAAAAGTGACCATCACTTTTCTAGGGGTAAGTTTTCGTTTAGGGCATTGTTTAGGTGCTGAACTAGGATCCAACCAACTTGCTGAGCGCTTGCGGTTATCAAACAGAATCCATTTTTCATCGCAGGTAACAATGCGGTTCAAAATTCCTTCATTTGTGTGTCTGTTGAGCAGTGCAAGGCACGTCTCGACGCGTACTTCGCGCTGGCGATCATTGAGTTCATGGGGCACCCATTTGTCAAGCTTTTTTACCTTGCCAATTTGACGCAAATGGACCAATATTGTTTTGACGCTAATGTCGAAAGCTGCTGCTGATTCAGCCGTAGATTATGTATCATCAGCTTTCACAATCGCCTTTAATTCGTCATTGTCGACCAAAGTCTTCGGACGACCGCGAGGTTCATTTTTCAGGTCGAAATTTCCAGAACGGAAGCGAGCAAACCAATAAAAAGTGGTGCGTTGGTTTGTAGTGTTAGCTCCGTAAACGTCGTTGATGTTGCGTGCCGCTTGTGCCGCGTTGCTGCCACGACGGTACTCATATTCCATAATTACTCGAATTTTTAACGTATCCATGATGACAAAAAGATTGAATTGCGATAAAAATGTAACACTAATCAATAAATAAATGACTACTTTTGGAAAAAAAAATCCATGTTTTTAAAATAAAATTAATTTAAAATTAGAATTCTTAGCCAAACAAAAATTATTTTGATTTGAAATGGCCAGTACTGCAGAACGGCAATTTCATAGGTAAAGACCTAATATTACAGACAAAAAGTTAGCTATAGCCTAAATTAAGTTTAGTTTATGCACAACAGAATCGGCACCATTGTTTGGGGTGATAAAAGGACTATGTCGAAAGATAGACAACAGCGTCTACCTAATTTCTTAGGTACACGACATCAACAATCACTTAGAATTTATGTCTAAGGCAATGTTGCTTGGGTTTATTCCCGTTGTCCCCGTACGCAGTGTCCCCGTCCTACGGGGACAGCGGTACTTCAATTAAATATTTAAAAGTACTTCCCGTTGTCCCCGTACACTGTCCCCGTTAATATAGTTGAATAAAATAAGCAAAAATAATTGCCCAAAGTCCCCGTTTTTTTCTTTTTTGTATAGTATTATGTGTGAGTCGGCATCTTTTACCCATCAAACAAAGTTTTTTATTTGGTATTTAATCAAATGATTTATTACAGCAAACAATCTTTAGACAATAAACATTTGGTATTTTTGGTCAAATGATTTGTTATGACAAAAAATATATAGATTAGGTTAGGTTAAAACTGTGACCTTCTACGCACGAGCCGAGCGAGCGAAGCGAGCGGTGCCCCGGTAGCGGCCGGCGAGTGCCAGAAACGACTAGATTTTACAGAAAAAAAAAAAAATGTGGAAAAAAAAGAGATTATTTTTAACAGGCTATCAAGAACCGAACTAGTTAGTTAGAGGACAACGACTTGTGAAAAGTTTGCTTCCCGTTGTCCCCGTTAGCCGAATATATTAGGTTGGGGAAAAAGTCTTTTCGCATTACAGTATGTATGAACTTAAAATAAAATCTCTTTGGATATACTATTTGTATCTGGCTGGTTTTGGTATGATTGAAAGTTTAAATTTTAAAGAACATAATTCCAAATTCAAATTAGAAAAATGTGTGATTTTCATTTGTTTTTCGTACTGTCAAGATGAGTGAATCTAATGAAGAAATTCGATACATTTTAAAATTTTACTACAAAAAAGGTAAAAATGCAACGCAAGCCGCGAAAAAAATTTGCGATGTTTATGGACCCAGTGCAGTATCTGTGAGACTAGCACAAATTTGGTTTAAGCGTTTTCAATCCGGAAATTTTGATGTCAAAGATGTACGTCGCTCTGGTCGCCCTATTACGGATAAAATGGATGCCATTTTTGAAAAAGTGGAGCAAGATCGGCATATCAGTAGTTACGACGTAGCTGAAGAACTGGGAATTGACCACAAAACAGTTTTGGCGCATTTGATAAAAACTGGGTACACAAAAAAGCTCGATATTTGGGTACCTCACGAGCTCACTGAAAGAAACCTAATGAACCGTGTACTCATTTGTGATTCTTTATTACGACGTAATGAAACCGAACCATTTTTGAAGAAGCTGATAACTGGTGATGAAAAGTGGATCACGTACGACAAGAACGTGCGAAAAAGGTCGTGGTCAAAGGCCGGTCAGGCTTCACAGACTGTGGCGAAACCCGGGTTAACTCGCAACAAGGTGATGCTGTGTGTGTGGTGGGATTGGAAGGGCATTATTCATTATGAGCTGTTACCACCAGGCAGGACCATCGATTCTGAACTCTGCTGCGAACAACTAATGAGATTATAGCAAGAAGTTGAGAGAAAGCGGCCGGAATTAATCAACAGAAGGGGTGTGGTTTTTCATCGTGATAACGCTAGTCCTTACACATCTTTAGCCACTCGGCAAAAATTAAGAGAGTTTGGCTGGGAGGTGTTAATGCATCCGCCGTATAGTTCTGACCTTGCACCTTCAGATTTTCACCTGTTTCGGTCTCTTCAGAATTCTTTAGGCAGTGTCAGGTTAACATCACGAGAGGACTGCCAAAACCACTTGTCGCGGTATTTTGATCAGAAGTCCCAAAATTTCTATAGCAATGGGATAATGTCCCTACCTACAAGATGGCAAAAAGATGTTGAACAAAATGGTACCTACATAGTTTAGATAAATTTAAATAATGTATATTAAAAAATGTTTTGAATTTTCTTAAAAAATGCGAAGAAACTTTTTCCCCAACCTATTATATTATGGGGACAGCGGGAAATACAATTAATCACGTCCCGCTGTCCCCGTGAAGGGGATATGGCATACGGGGACAACGGAAATAAACCGTTGCTTGTTGCTTAAACTACTTCAAATGATTTCGTTAATTTCCACTCATCCCCTTAAGGCTCTTTGATCCGGCGCTCGCGCCGCGTACTGAACTGAAGTAGGCTCGCGAGTGCTTGCCTCGCGCATTTGGTAGGTATTTAAACAATTGGTTATCCATCATCATATGGTTATCCGCGAACAAACATAAAATTATACGGTCGGATTGAGACACCTCCTTTTTTTGAAATCGGTTAAAAAGGGATAACTTTGGGATATTTTTCTATCCAGCAAAGTAAATTTAATCGTGTTATTAAAAGCGATTGGCTATCAGCCAGATCCTTAAATAAGATATCATCTTTTTTCAGAACTTTTTAACACTGTTTTTAGGGTTCCGTATCTCAAAATTTTTTCCTATAAAGTGATCCTATTAAGGATCACTTCGTTGTCCGTCTATCAGTCTGTCAAGATCCTTTTTCTCAGGAATGTGTCGAGGTATCAATTTGAAATTAATATCAAGTACGTAAGTTTAGGGTCTCTTGGAGTCCTCAAAAACTCAAGCTTCTAATTCAACGCACTAAAAACATACGACCATTTATGCGACATATTTTGATACTCACAAGTAAATCAAAAACTATAGGGTACTTCCTGTTGGCTTAGAATCATGAAATTTGGCAAGAAGCAAGGTCAGACAGCACAAATAAAGGAAAAAGTCCGAAAATTATTAATTTCTAATTCTATCATATACAAAAAAAAAAAACAAGTCTGTCAGTCTGTTAAGACCCTTTTTCTCGGAACGCGTGGAGATATCAAGTTGAAATTAATATCGAATACGTCCCCCACGGCCGGCCGATCTTCGTCGTATCGGCTATGATGCCATATAGTTCTAAAACAATCAAGCTTCTAAGTCAACGCAATAAAAAATACAGTCATTTTGCGACACATTTTGATACTCGCAACTGTCGCAAGTAAATCAAAACCTATAGGGTCCATCCTGTTGACCTAGAATAATGAAATTTGACAAGAAGCAAGGTCTTACAGCACAAGTAAAGGAAAAAGTCCGCAAATTGTTAATTTGTAGTTTTATGACATAATTTTTTTTTTGTGTTTTAGGATCCATTGTTAAGTTTGTTTTTGGGATAAATTCGTTTCAACCACGGAACCCTTCATTGTGCATGTGCCGACACGCATTTGGCCGATTTTTTGTGTTTCCCACGGATTTAAAATACTAGTAAGGCAGTCTCTGTCAGGTCATAGCGCTGTTACATCAACACAAACCATACTCGTAACCTCTTAAAATTAAAATAGGTAAAGTTTAATCCCACACTAACTATCATCGTCCTTAATATAATTATGTAATTTCATATTCATATCCTCCACAAGTTCATGGGGAACGGTTCCCCATCAAAAGGTACTTTATAGCATTGGCATTTATGGCTCAAACACGACACGAACGCAGTTTTGACACCCCTTGGAAAAGATAGCACAGAATTTCCACCCGTATGACTTTTCAAGTAAAGTTGAACGTTGCATTAAGGTTTTCGGTTAGGATACAAACTTGCGTTCGCTTGTACATAAAAGGGGTCTTTTATATCGGAATTTACAATGAGGCCCAAAGGTACAATAATTTGATTAATTAATTCAGATGCGAACTTTTGTTTTAATGTACTTATTTTATTAAGGTACTGCTTTGGGAGTTATTTTATGACAGATAGTTTGATGGATGAGACTTAATTGAATTAAATAACTGTTAGGGGTAAACTCGACTCGATATCAACGGGAATTTAATTCAGGTTAATTAATCAGTAATTCAGATTAATTTGGATTGACAAATTGTGATATAAGCTCCCAATAACAGATATTGGGTGTTTACTGTTCAATGTTTCATAAATCACACTAATATTATAAAGGCGAAAGTTTGTGACTGTGTGTGTGTTTGTATGTTTGTTACTTCTTCACGCTCAAACGGTTGGACCGATTTGGATGAAATTTGGTATATAGATAGCTTTTACCTTGGATTAGCACATAGGCTAACTTTATCCCGGTCTACGCGAGTGAAACCGCGGGGTGCAGCGAGTAATTTATAAATATAAAATAATATCATGACTGTATTCCCCAAAAGATAAGGAGGTAAGGCAGAGGTATAAACACACATTTCGCCAGTTATGTTGTAAGTCCCATGTAATAGGGGCGCGCCTATTGTCATCAACCGGGCACAAATCCAGACTCCGAACTGCTGCTGAGAAATTCCAGATGGAAAAATCCAATAGCTCTTTGCCCGACCTGGGAATCGAACTCGGGACTTCATGCTCAGCAGTAGCGCTTGCGATCACTAGACTAACGAGGCATAAATCATTTATATTTATTAAAAAAAGATTAAGAGTTTGTCACTTCATATGTTGCACGGTGCACTATTAATAGCCGGGTTCATGTTAAGGGGATACATCGATAACTAACTACTAAAATACTTTTAAAATTCTTTAAAAACCAATCGTATCATGGTTAAATTATTTGGATTCTCCGTAAGTGTTGTTTGACTACCTATTTTGTCTACTGCTGTACAAAAACCGAAAAATAATTACTTGAATTTTTTTTCATAAGAGCACTGTCTATATTCTGTTTTATACGATTATATGTAAACAGTTCCTTATTGCGCAGTAAAATTTACTTTAAATCGAAAGTATTTAAATTATGTTAAAATTATATTAAAAGCTAAAAATTTATTTAGGTATTGCATTTTGTCAAAAACCTGCATTTACACGAATCACGTTTAGTTCCGGTGCGCGTGAGAGTCTTTTATCTATTTCGCGTCAAACTAGACAGCCATAACGCCACTTCACTTACATATCGAGCTAAACCACGCTTCAATACACCCTCTTAATGTTGGGTTCTAAGGATAGTAGGCAGGTACTCTGACCTGCATACTATCAACGAAAGCTTTTAATGTAAACATTGTAAAAAAAATCTTCTCAATCAGAAATCATCTGCCTAGCCTTTCTCCCAACTATTTTGAGGTCAGCGTTCAGTCTAACCGGATGCACCTGAATACTAGTCATTTACATGGAGCAACTGTCTATCTGAACTCTACAACCCAGTAACTGGGTATAAGATACCCCTTGAGACTGGTTGTCAGACTTTCAATCTTCTGACGACCCGTAACGACTGTCAAACATCCACGAATGTCAGCCGGGACCAACGGCTTACCGTGTTTTCTGAGGCACGGAGGCGTCTCGGTATGTAAAGATTGTCACCCATCCACAGACCAACCCTGGCAAGCAAAGCTTAACCTGATGGATCGACCCGTGCGGCTATTAGAACTTAGCCATGAGCTCCTCAAAAGTATCAAAAATACAATAGCATAATCAGTCTATAATGTTCCCACTGCTGGGACACAGGTCACCAGTCCTCCTCTCTTCGAGAGGGAGTGGGCCGTAATCCACCACGCGAGCCCAGTGCAGGTTGGTAGATGTCACATATCTCCGAATTTTTGTTTCTAGGACATGCCGGTTTCCTCACGAGAGCAGGAGAGCAGTGGTGAAGAAACTGTTTACACAAAGTAAAGCGCCTGCCAGGGTTCGAACTTCGAACGCACGACGACAACTCGTAAGTCGGTGCAGTTACCACTGGGCCACCAGTGCTCTATAAATAACAACATAATTATATATATAATCTACATTTCAAATGAAGAAATCTTCTTGACAGAAAAATCTTAATTTCAACCGAAGCGACTTTGACAATTTATCACTTTCCAAATGAAATATGCTTATGAAAACATCGCAAAATAACCCAGACACCTTTCATGGGTACGGATTCATTAATTTTGAGCCGAAAGTACAGTCTAGACGAATAAAAACTTGCAAAGAACCATTGTGATGTCACAGTGTAAAATAAAACACTGAGCTTTTGACGAGGAATGAGTAATGGGGTGTTTGAATACGGAGTTTGCGTTGTGTTTATATTTTAGGTACTAATAACGTAGGTAATCGCATATTAGAAAATATTTAAATCAATCTGAGTAGCCTTTTTACAAGTATGTTAGGGTCGGCTTCCAGTCTAACCGGATGCAGCTGAATGCCAGTATTTTACTGCCTATCTGAGCTCCACAACCGAGTTACTGGGTAACGTAGCTTAACCTGATCGATCGACCCTGCGGCTATTATTACTTAGCCACGAGCCCCTCGAAAAAGGATGTAACAGGCTATAATGTCATATTTTTATAGCTATTAATATCTCTTGAAGCAACATTACTCTTACTTTCAATTACCGCGACACAGCATTTCCATAATGTCAAAAATACCCCTTTCAACTGTCACATTCAATTTCAAAGTTTCTACAGGAAGGAAACTTATACCGCTGCATAATCTTACTCTGTGGCATTTCTCAAACGTGTCCCAGTAGCGGATATAGTGCCGATACCCTTATCTTAACAGCCTTAACTTCCTCGTAACATTATACCTCGCGACAGATACCGTTCGCAAATAAATTCGACGGTCGACGCCACTGACCGCTTCCTGCGGTTTCGATTTTTTTTCCGGCTTGTTTTTTATACTGACTGTACTGTTGTAGTTGTGGGGCTTGAATTGAGTGAATCATTGAGCCCGTTCATGTACTGATGTAGCTCCTATTTAATGGGTGTAAGCAGAGTTTTAGGTGACCCAAGACTTGTTGACAACTGAAGTAATTTATGATTAGTAACATCTCTTATAAGGAGTAAATCGTGATTTAGGTATGCTCAATTTTAGGTAGGTATATTAATTTTTATATCCTTTTAATTATTACCGTTTTCCATCACAAAGCCTACGTGTTGCGCGACGAGCGGTGCCTTAGTGTCGCGTGCGATTCGTGTCGCGTGTCGCGCTTGTTTGTAGGAGCCTTTATGTGTCACATAAGGTTTCTCACAGATTACTAATAATAATGTCAAAAGGTAATAATATACTAGCTGGATAATGGAGGATAATATACTAGCTGACCCGACAGACGTTTTCCTGTCCAAATTTCAATAATTCATACAAAATTCCCATACAAAATGTACTTTCAGTTTTCCGAAATTTCCCAGTTTTCCCGGCAACTTTTCCAATTTTTTTCTTCTTAAGAACCTTTCTCTTGAATCACTATCTATTGCTGAAAACTGCATTAATATCCGTTAAGTAGTTTAAAAGATGTAAGCGAACAGACAGCGGAAGCGACTTCTTTATATTAGGTAAAGAAGATGAGCAAAGCCCTTTAAACTGTTCACAAAAATTACGAACCAGAATAATCTACTAAGTTTAGTGATAGCAATCTCTAGTGACCATTATTGTAACATTCATTAGGAGCCAGCGGGTATTAAGCAGAAAACGTTTTAATTAGGACGATGAAAGCTGTTGTCAGACTAAAGCAGTACTCGCTATAAAGTAACAAGCCAGACACACTTCACCACCTTTTTTTTAAGTCACACAAAAACGGTAGTATTATAAAACTGTCCTCACATACCCAGCCCTTTGGAGAAAATTAAAAAGCTGGTGAGTCAAAACCTTCTTTTAACCCTTTAAGTGATAATCCGCGAATCCGAAAACCGACATTTGAAACACAAGAAGACTTTGTAAACCAGAAACAGAGACCATAAATTAAAACTTTCTGTCTAAAATAAGGAATGACATTGTTTTACGGAACCATCGCATCATCGGGGCGATTATTCGTGAAAAGTTTAATGAGAATGTATGGGCTGAAGACAGTTTTAAATGCAAATTGTTTTTCATAATAAAATCCGTATTTTGGTAAAGTAACGTTTTTGTTGATGTGAAGACAGTGTGCCAGTTATGTTCCATTGTGGTTCAGAGGAAGTAGTGTCGTTTTGTATTCTGCGCAATATTGTAAAAGCTGCGCTTGAGTTTGTTGTGACAGCTTATTGAGTCTATTGTGTGAACAACTTGCCGTTGTACAAGCTTGATCACAAAAATGAAAGTGCTTTTGCGTAAATTGGAGACTGAAATTACCATTACTATTATGTAGCTTATGTATTATTAACCGACTTCAAAAAGGAGGAGGTTCTCAATTCGTTGGAACCTTTTTTTTTAATTTTTTTTTTTATGTATGTTCCCCGATTACTCGAAGATGGCTGGACCGATTTGGTTTTTTTTTGTTTTATTCGAGAGGGTATACATCACAGTTGGTCCCATATAAAATTGATTAACTTTGCTTGGGTAGTTTTTGAGTTAGCTTCAATAATACGTATTTTTTCCCCACTTTTATATGGATGATGTTCTAATTTGTTTTGCAGGTAGTGGTATTAGAATTTTTGTGGGGTAGGTACACAACTAAAAAGTGAAAAATAAAAACTTTTTTACAAAAAAATACAACCGACTTCCAAAAACAACACTACAAAGTGAAAAATAACTTTAATTTCGGAAGTCGGTGGCAAAAAACGAAAATACATTTAACTAGACACCGACTTCCGAAATTAAAGTTATTTTTCACTTTGTAGTGTTGTTTTTGGAAGTCGGTTGTATTTTTTTGTAAAAAAGTTTTTATAAAAATTACATATTCAACTCAACCTAGGGAATTTATAGCAGTTTGCATTGTATTAACTTTATGATCTGTAGTAATAGCATAATCAGCCTATAATTTTCCCACTGCTGGGACACAGGCCTCCTCTCGGTGAGAGAGAGTGGGCCGTAGTCCACCACGCAGGCTCAGTGCGGGTTGATAGATGTTACATGTCTTCTAATTTTTAGTTCTAGGACACGATGTTTCCTCACGATGTTTTCCTTCACCGTTTTGAGAGCAGTGGTGACGAAATAATTTACACAAAGTATTAAGTGCCTCTCTGGGTTGGAACCTACGATCTACAACTCGGTAAGCCGCGGCCGTTACCACTGGGCCACCACTGCTCTCTGTGGTATTAACTCTGAGAATTTCTGCCCACTGCTGGTCGGCCCCTCCATCTTTCATCCAGTCTGCTCCAGTCACCTACCTTTTTAGGGTCATCGGTCTATCTAGCTGAAAGACATCCCATGCTACGTTTCTTCCAAAATGATAAGATAATATGCTGGTTTCAGAAACATTGTTTTTTTTAAACATCATTATTGATCGTGCGCATTGAGGTTCAATGTAAACTAGAGGAGACACCGCGAATAACATGTTTGCGCAACATCTTGTTGTCCCAAGATGTACACCACGGATGTCAAACATGACAACCGCGTTGTACGGACGTTTACTGTCCCGGAGATGAGGCCTGTGCCCCAGCAGTGAGAACGATGCATTCTGATCATGCTTATGCTATGCGCATGTTCTAACACCCAAGATCAATCTAAGCCACCAAATGGCTTACACAGTTGCGCAAAAGCAAGCAGATGGGAGTAGAAATTATAGCTGTAATAAAGGTGTAAACATATATTAACCAATCAAGGCGCTCCGTTATCCGCCGCTAGGTGGCGCCGCCGATCATTACGTCGTCTGCGCTGGCGCCGCAGTGCGTTGTGCGTTGGATGCTTTACAACGCTGGGCTTATTTGTAGTGTTAAAATATGAAAACTGACACTGGCATTGGGCTCCTGTTCCATTTATCGAATGCTGTAATAAACGTGCAAAATCAATAAGGAGCAGCCACCAGCTGCTCATGAACTACTAGCAACTCAATAAGGAGCAACCATCAGCTGCTCATGAACTACTAGCAACTCAATAAGGAGCAACCATCAGCTGCTCATGAACTACTAGCAACTCAATAAGGAGCAACCATCAGCTGCTCATGAACTACTAGCAACTCAATAAGGAGCAACCATCAGCTGCTCATGAACTACCAGCAACTCAATAAGGAGCAACCATCAGCTGCTCATGAACTACTAGCAACTCAATAAGGAGCAACCATCAGCTGCTCATGAACTACTAGCAACTCAATAAGGAGCAACCATCAGCTGCTCATGAACTACTAGCAACTCAATAAGGAGCAACCATCAGCTGCTCATGAACTACCAGCAACTCAATAAGGAGCAACCATCAGCTGCTCATGAACTACTAGCAACTCAATAAGGAGCAACCATCAGCTGCTCATGAACTACCAGCAACTCAATAAGGAGCAACCATCAGCTGCTCATGCACTACTAGCAACTCAATAAGGAGCAACCATCAGCTGCTCATGAACTACCAGCAACTCAATAAGGAGCAACCATCAGCTGCTCATGAACTACTAGCAACTCAATAAGGAGCAACCATCAGCTGCTCATGAACTACCAGCAACTCAATAAGGAGCAACCATCAGCTGCTCATGAACTACTAGCAACTCAATAAGGAGCAACCATCAGCTGCTCATGAACTACTAGCAATTCAATAAGGAGCAACCATCAGCTGCTCATGAACTACTAGCAATTCAATAAGGAGCAACCATCAGCTGCTCATGAACTACCAGCAACTCAATAAGGAGCAACCATCAGCTGCTCATGAACTACTAGCAACTCAATAAGGAGCAGCCATCAGCTGCTCATGAACTACTAGCAATTCAATAAGGAGCAACCATGAGCTGCTCATAAACTACTAGCAACTCACATTATTCGCCTATGCTACAGAGATGCAGAAGAGAAGAAATTCACTAATTGTACTATATCGTATTACCCAGTAACTGGGTTGTGGTGGTCAGATATAATAAAAATAAAATAAATAAAATTATGTTTATTTATCTCCATAAATTACATTCATATATTTCATAAAAAACTAAACAGTTGACAGGTATTAAGACAATTTTGTAATTGTTGTTGTTTTTTTTTTTGTTTTGTGGAAGATCTGGAGTCTAAACTAAGCCTAGGCCTGTATTTTAGAACTCCAGGCCCCCCATTATATCTCACAGTAAATGCTGTCAACGTGGTACAATTGCGAGTGATTAATGATGTGTATGCGAGGTGGGTGTGTGTGTGTGTGTGTGTGTCAGATGGGCAGTCGCTTCATGTAAAATACTGGTACTTAGCTGCATCCCGTTAAACTAGAAGCCGACCCCAACATAGTTGGGAAAAGGCTAAGCAGATGGTGATGATGATGGAGTGTAATGCATGAGTGAGTAAGTGAGTGAGTGTTGTTCATCTTGGACATTGCTGACATCGGTGGGGTAAAAACATCGTGAGGAAAGCTGGACTTGTAGTTGATATTAGCTGCGCCCCGCGGTTTCACCTGCGTAGACTAGGCCGGGATAAAAAGTAGCCGATGTGTTAATCCAGTGTGTCAGCTACCTCCATACCAAATTTTATCAAAATTGGACAAGCCGTTTGAGTGTGAGGAAGTAACAAACATATGAACACACACAAAGTTCCGCCGTTATATTATTATTACTAGCTGCGCCCCGCGGTTTCAGCCGCGTAGAGCTAGATAAAAAATAGCCTATATGTTAATACAGGGTATAAGTTATCTACACACCAAATTTCATCCAAATCGGTTAAGCCTTTGAGTGTGAAGAAGTAACAAACACACCCCCACAGACACATACACCCTCACTCACAAACTTTCGCCTTTATAATAGTGTTGTAAGTCTAAAATCGCCACCCGTCTTGAGAAGGATGGTGATCAATGCTCGTTCGTGACTTCTCTGTATGAGAAGAGACCTTTGTCCTGCAGTGGGACAGCAATAGAGTGGTATTATAGGTGTATTAAGTTTATTGAGTTTTAATTTACGGCATTTATTAACATACTATCTGTTGCACGCGACTTTGTTTACGATCCAAGATGAAAAGTATCCTGTCCTTTTTTAGGTCATGGTCTACCCATGTGCCAAGTTTTATCAAAATCCGTTCAGCCGTTTTAGGATGAAAGCGTAACAGACAAACAAACTCACTTTCGCATTTATAATATTAGTTAGGATTAGGAAAGTAAAAAAAATATATGTCACAAAAATATGACGCTATGAGGCTTCTAACTAAATTTAAAAAAATAATATCTTTTGATTCTGTAAGTCGATTTTAATTAAATAAACGCTAAATGTTACTTACATTATAGCTTCTTATTTTTAAGTAATTGGATTTTGAATACAGTTAGTGGCGTTTACGTGATGCGCGCAGAAACTAAGAAACAAACCGACAAACAGGCAAAAATGTCAATAAATGTTTCTTTACGTTCTATTGCTCTCGCGTCTTCCAATATTTTTTTTGTAATTTTTTTTAATGTACAGATACGGAATGTTTACTATTTTAATAAACGTATACGCCAACTTTTCAAGTCTTTGCAAGTCTGGCTGTAACGAATACCCTAAAATCCATTGTGACTTTGAGCTACTGACGCGTCGTTTCTTTTGGACTGACGGCCATTGCTGTCTTTAAATTTGTTCTTCTTCTACTCTTTCGAATAGAGATTATTGGTATAGTAATCCGTCAATGTACTCGGTCCACCGCGCCATAATCTTGCGCACACGCATAGCCGAGCCGCGAAGCCGTTAGCTTGTCACCGTCCCGGGGCAGGGCTGCCACGTATCGTAATCATTTACTTTTTTGTATCTATAGGAAGTGCCATAATAATATTGTGATAAACAGGAAATTGAAAATATATTGTTTTAGCTGGGCTGGAAGTAATATCGATTTAATATTAGTTGAGATTGCGTATAACTGTGAAGTAGATTGTGTTAGTAAGTTATGACATATTTTATCGGTAATGTAAAAACTATAATTAACTTTACACAGGCTATACAAAGTTTTCAACCTACACATGTTTTCATAATTAACTTAAGACATTAACGTTTTGAGATATTTCAGATATCTTCCAGGCAGTTTGTTATAGTAAACATGAATTTTAGATTGAAAATAATACAATACTATTTAATCTAACGCGCGTTTTCGATGCACGCACCTAAGGTGCGGTGCACACAAAAGGGATATGCGACGAGGACGGGACGCAGACGCGGCATCCCTTTCACGTCTCTTCATAAAAAATGCGCGATTTAGCAAAAACATAGAGAAAAAGAACAAGACTTAGGCGCGTCACTTTGCCATCTGCATAATATTTATTTATTTATTGAATACTTCAAGCACAGATGTACAGAGGCGGAATTAATGCCATAGGCATTTTCTACCTTTGGGTGATGCTGAGACCAACAGTGGTAGGTGCTATTACAAAAAATTAAGGAATAAATTTTATATAAAAATACACATATACCTATTACAAACTATAAATATAATAATATATATATATATATATATATAAACATAAGCACAAATACAAGAATATGCTAAAACAAATCAGACAAACAATGGGAAAACATTACCGTTGTGATGATACTGCCAGCTTCTTGCGAATGTGCTCGCGAACTTTAACTTATAGGAAAATCGGTTGGTTGCCATCCTGATTCCCTGCGGGAGCGCATTCCACATAGAGATAGCTAACTGAAGAAGTCTGTACGTGTCTGTACTATTGCCGCGTCTGCGTCCCGTCCTCGTCAAATGTCACTTCTATGTCGCCCGCGCCTAAAGATCCTTCCATCAGTCACAAGAATGTGCATAAACGCGCGCTGATGCACGTTTTATTAGAGAATGTAATGTCCTATCCGCATGCAGTTTGCATTATTGTACATAGTGTGGTTTACCACGCGTTGCATGTGAACCAGGTTTTAATATTTTTACTTCCTTCAAAATTAAAAACCACTTAACCCATTAACCAATCAAACGTCGTGCCACCCCTAGCCACACATGCGGGTCACCCTGTTTTTGCGATAGCGTGATTAGAACACCGCGTTTATAAGAAAATTGTCCGCACCGAACAATTATTGTGAAACTTGTTTAATGGACCATTTGAGACACGCTTACTTTTGTATTTTACATATTTGGGTCGATAACTAATTATTTAAATAATTTAATTTGGATTTGCGATTGTTGTACCACTGCAGGGTACCGTTATGAGAGACGAGTGTTGATCACCTTATCTGTTCTGTGATCACCACAACGGTGTTGCGTATTAGCGATTTCAGACTGGTGGTTTTCTTATGATTTTTTCCCTGTGAGGCCTCACGTCGTTGTTGACAGCGCTACCTATGTGTTGCAAAAGCAAAACTTTTGACCCAAATACACATGCCTTACATCATTCAAAAGCTATCAAACAATCACAAATGATTCATCAGCAACCTCTTTAACAAACTTGCAAGATCTGAAAACGCCATTATAATACTTTCGAATGCGCAACAACCAATCAGAGTTTGAAGTTCGAGATAAGGCACGGTTCAGACGAACTTGCGAATTCACTTGGCGCCAAAACGTGCTACGACTTAATCATTGTGAATTACAATTGTGAACATTTTAGAATATTCTGTTACGAAATTATGCTGGCTCTTGACTTTGAATTCTGAATTGAGCGTTTGTCTGTTATTGAATAATAATATGAAATTCTATTCGTAAGATGGCTGATTTGGATCGGGTTTCGCAAGTTTAAAAGCGTAATCAGCGTTTGAAACAGATTTCAAGCTTTGTGCTTAGTTTACAATAGTTGAAACTTGAAACAAACTCATTTGCTACACTTAAATACCAACAACTAAAATTATTATTAAATTGTATTTATTTGCATGTACCTATGACTGAGTACTATTACACTACTCAGTATTATATTACTTCAATACTTTTAGTGAAAGCTTTTGCACAAACCACTTTTGAAATAAAACTATGTGGCAAGGAAACGTACCTATTCTTAAACGTGACTGTGCCTCCACAACGCAGTAAGCAGTAAAAAAGGAAAATGGTCCCTAATTGGTCCATAATTTGTAATTTGTAGCAAATAACTCCATTAAGCACCTGTTCAGTCTATAAACTATTAATTTAATGTTGCTAAAACATGAAAGCTACACAAAAGCGCCTTTCAGTTTCTAAAAGCAATAAGTGACAGATCGTTACTTTACGGCAGACATTTCCTTTGAGGCGTCAGCATCAGGAAAAATACAGAAGGGAATATCCTTAAGTAGATCAATTCACATTCGAATACATAAACGTATCACTGTAAAAACAAATAAACATCTACAATAATATCAGTATTCCTTTCACACCTCAGTAAGGATTACCCTTCTAGGACAAATAATAAAAAAGGGGAATCAGCCAAAAAATCGTCGGGTTTGCTCGACGCTTGATAAAAATCAATTCAATTTTGGAGACTGTAGCTGTCATATCGACCTACGTGAGGCGCGCGTGACGGAAATACCAAATGGGGGACGTAAAGTGGGGAGGCAGAAGTCTAAGTAGAAACGGCTCCTTCGAATCTAAACGCGACAGATTCAAGTTTGGCATAACTTTATTCTTTATCAGTAATACTTATTATTATAGAGTAAACTTGTGCATTTTTCGTTTACCTCTCATTCATAACTATTGGTTAGGGATGAGAAAAGTAAGCGAAAAGTTTATTAGAAGAATTACTACAATGGAATCGTGGAGGGGCCTTAGTAAAGTTCTGTTAGTAGTCCATGAAAGTTGGTTACAATTATACTGGATCTGTGTAGCGTCCCTTACTAACAACAAACTATAACAATGAATGAATGAAATGCACAGACACCAGCGTGACCAGAATGAACCCAAAGATTCACACTAGCCCCTGTAGCCTCATGCTTCATGGAGCTGCCGACAGAGACCATTGCATATCAAGGAGTAGACCGGGGGGCGCGATAATGGTAGGGAAGACGTGCCCTTAGAATAGGAAGGGTTATTAGAGGCTCACCGGATATGCCTGTTTGCAGTAGGCAATGGAATTGTGGAGAGATGGGTGATATGTATTTATGGAGTCATCTTTTAACGACGTCACCGCTAGATTAGTTCAAGTCCAGCTTCACCGGTGAATCTTTTGGCGGGCTTAACAGCTTTCTCGACTTTTTTTTCTTCGTTCGGATGCGTTGTCAGCAGCAGAGTGTCCAGGACGCGGTCGGACCGCTCCTCGTTGCTTATGATCAACTCAGACGCGGTACAAGTTTGACGTAATTGCAGATCACGTGGGTCGAGGTCACCACTCTGGGGACATATATGTGAAAGGCACTTCACCCGTTCCCGCACAATTAGAAAATTAAAACAACATCACACCATACTAGGAATTTGATCTTCATCATAGGTGCATCGCAAAAGGTAAACTTTCATAAACAAAAAGCTTTCAAAACCATTTCACTTCTGTACATTTATCTACATCATGACTTCTGTATTGAAATTCGCCGTAGCTATTTGATTCCGCTGACGACAGCTTAAAGTCGGCTGACTTGTACGACTCGTCTTATGAATTAACTGATTGCTGAACAAGCTTGCCCGTTTATACTCGATTAGTGAAAGTAATTAGTAGTTAGGTAGCGCGTAGTCGCGTAGCCGTGTCGCAAAATGCTGTGAAGTTTGGGGTTGTGTTAATAAAATTTATTTTAAACAAGGCAATACTCAAACGTTATTTAGGAATATGAAATAGACGTGTTCTAGGTGAACTTAGATTTTAAAGCAACTTAATAATTAGTCAAAATAGTCTGTCCCACTCATAGAAACACAATTTCTTATAGCTATGGTACCACTAATTTCTCGACACTTATTAATTACAGCAATTTTCCACTTATTTCTCTTTTTTTTAACTGACGAAAAACATTACGAAGTTCTCAAGTTGAGGCATATATGTATATATTTTTTTTATGTATGATCATTGATCACGCATAACTTTTTACAGAGTAGTCCGATTTGATCGTTTCTTGTTTTATTCGGGAGGGTATACCTACCTCAAAATTGGTCCCATGTAAAATTTATTAATTTTGCTTCTAAAAAGTGAAAAATAAAAACTTTATCACAAAAAAAAACGAACCACTTCCAAAAAAAACAATACAAAGGGAAAAAGTAATTTCATTTCGGAAGTCGGTGGCAAAAAACGAAAATACAAAACCAAAGACACCGACTTCCGAAATTAAAGTTATTTTTCACTTTGTAGTGTAATTTTTTTGGAAGTCGGTTGATGTTTTTTTGTTTTTTTTTTGTGTTTTATTGTGTTTTCTCTTTGTTTTGGTTTTATCATTAATCTGTAACTGATTAACATAATCAATGTTAGACATTGATTATGTTAATCCCTATCCCTTGACAATTTATTGACCGAGCGAGCGAAGCGTCTTTGCTTCTAGTCTGGCAAAATTTGCTTTCGTCAGTTGCTTTTGTCAGTTTGTTGGTACTCTTTTTCAGGTCGTTTTTATTACAACGGATCTGGACGATACATGGTATACAGGACTTTATACAATTTTTTGTCGACGGAGATTATTGAATGGAGGGGTACCTCCTCCAAAAAGGGGCAAAAAGGGAGCTACTTGATATCTTTGTCATATGAGATCCGATTTCGATGGTTTTTTTTTTATTTGAAAGGTAGTGATTTTAAATTGGGTTATTAAAAAAATGTGAAGATCAGATGAAAGAAAACATGGTAGATATCCCGTTATAAATAATAATTTTAGTGATATTTATGTTGCAAAAAAGTTAATGCTCGCGAGGTCTAACTGTTCGCAGAACTATTAGAGCGAATTATGTTTACATACCGTGTGGTGCAACCCTGGTGATCTGCAGTAATGTCACATAGTTGATAAGCTTGTTTAAAACAATATGATGTTATTGTTTGTGTAGAGAAAATAAATTAGGTATTTTGAATTTGTTATTGTACTTGACAAATCTTAAATACTATATACAATAAATGAATACGTTATTGTAGGTGCTTGTCATATAATCACGCACGATTGTAAGTAAGTAATGGGTTTTTATAAAGAAACAAGGTTTTTTTTTCTCGATTCAAACAAAATCAATAAGTTTTTTAGGCAAAATTATTGTTTTGTTGCAAAATAAAAATGCTATTGTACGTACAGTACGACACAACTTAGATGTAGCATCGGCAAATTTCGTAAAAACCGATCACGATCCGAACTGAGTGCGCCTTCAACACCACCAATCTTTTTATTATCTGCTTTAGGCGAAAATGATATTTACGCATACGCAATAGCTTGTAAAGTCATTTAACCAATCTAATAACATATTATAGAAAATACATTCGTAAAATGAAATGAATGAATGCAAATTTTCAAATCTATGCTACAATCTAAGTTTTCGTACTTACCTGTCAAAAGAAAAATTTTTTTTCACTAGTCATAAGATTAATTCTTTTATCAAACTCGTAACACATAAGTAACTAAGTGGTTATTGCGTTTCTCACCTCTCCCTTTTCAATATCCAAACACTTTAAAACTTGTAACAGTCATCTACTCATTTTTACTTCGACACAACTCATTAGGTACCGAACAACTTCACATTGGCGCTAGAAAATACGCAAAAACAGTCAAATGGAATCCAAAAATTGCAACGCAAAGTAAAATGGAGCCACCCCAAGTCCAGTCCAACTCCATTTTATCTGTTTCAATTCTTTCATTAAGCACTATAAAGACTTCCACAATCAATTTCTAGCCGCGATCCGCCTTAACCGGGATAACTCTGCCGTTTTTGTAACCTTTATTCCTTCACCACAAGTTCGAAAGTTGAGTGAATTAGCAGCAAATGTGTGCAGTAACGTACGGAGTCAGTACTTCGTTGTGGATAGCATAGATTGATGGGCGTGGTTGGCGAAGCTAAGTTACCCACAAGTGAAGAGCCGTTAGTGGATACGATTTTTGGAATCGTTTCATTGATCAGACATCGTAGTTGTTATCACAGTTTATCTCGATTGAGGAGTTGGTATTACTTGTAAGGTTTACAATATTTCTTCTTACAACAATAAATCAGGAGTGATCAACTTAAATCACGTACTGACCATACCAGCAGAAAGTCCTGACCAGCTTTCTTTAATTACGATCCTCATTTCACATTAAGCCAAAATTACTTATCGAAATTAGTGACTTATAGTTTCGTGAAATTAATTTCAATAACAACTTCTAATTTCATGATGCATGCATTAATTTCATGAAATCAAAATACACTTTCGTGCCAAGCGCGATATAAATAAAAGTAATGTCGCGAACATAAACGTATAAAAAAAGTTGCACTCCGCGCGACGCATATCGAAACTGAAGCACAGTAAGTATGCCGGGACCGTTTGTACGAACATGCGCCTCACGCACACATTTACATCATGACGATGGCACATAATGGCGGTCGGCCGGCATACTTGCCGATCGCCATTATGTGACATGACGGCGTCTTTGTCAAATCACGCACACATAGATCGGTACGGTGCTTCACTTTCGATACGCGTGGCGCGGAGTCCTCCTTTTTTTATGTCTATGGTCGCGAAAGTAATTTCACGGTCAAATGCGACGCGAAAATAGTGTCGCAAAAGCACATTTGTACAAAAAAAATGTACATTGCAAAATAAAGCTTTGACGCTGACGGCGCCATGATTTTGGTGATACGTACCTACTGTAGATTTCACCATACTGTTATTATTTTACAAAACACAATCTACGATATTAGTTATTTTAATGTTCTACAGATCTTCAAAAGTGTCGCCACGAGCTGAATGAAAAGGTTACAGAGATTAGCTGTAAGCGAAGTTCATTCATTCACCATTGAGCTCTACGTATAAAAATTTCTAAAATAACTGTTTTTGTTGTACTTAATTGAAACAAAGGGCAGAAGTTAGCCATCCTTCACTGCTACCTAAGAGCACTGTATCTTAGGGGTCAACTTATAACTTTATATACGTAGCTATAGGTGAATATATATTGCCGGTGATTATCCAACCGACTTACCACCATAGACTGCAAGAAAATCTTTTAAAAATCGTTGATGATGAGTCACGACCATCATTACCGAATCGTCTCGAAATCGTATCGTACTTTATAAAGGTTTCTGAGGTTAGTACAGATTACGAGGTGGAACTAAGTTGATGTATGGACGGTGTTCAAAAGAAATTTAGGTAGAATTGTGGTCTAAAAGAAAAGGGATTGGCTGAATAACCCCGCAATGGCTTTAAGAGACCGATCATTGAGACACTGAACTGAGAGACTGTTTATGTTGTTTTATGGTGCCGTTTCTATAGGAGATTTGAACCGAGTTGAAACATAGTTCTGAGTTTAGAGTGTCCTTAAGGGTCGGTTAGAGGAAATCGTGTTATGGGTTTTGGATAAGTTTTTACAGAAAATTTAAAGTAGTAGCCACGAAAAAAAAAACGCCTGGCTAGATCAAGAGTTTCATCAGTCAGGGCAAAATTCGGATTGAAGATAAACCTTGTAGATGATTATTAAAAAAAAATAATATCACTAAACAAGTACAAAAAGCAGTGCCGTATTTTGATAACTTTGGCGTTGATAAAAAGTCACCTAATTAATACTAAACTTAAATAAAGACAACACAGAACAGTACGCCTTCAAAATCACCAATCTTTATTACTGCTTTCTTTAAGCGAAAACGATCTTCTATGATCTGTGACCTTTACGCAAACGCAATAATTTGTAATGTCAATGAACCAAATACGTACGTAAAATTTAAAGTAATTAATTTAAATTTTCAATTTTATGCTACATCTAAGTTGTGTCGTACTGTAGCAAAATTACTTTTGACTGTCGTTACATACTCGTATAAAGTGAAGTAATTTTTTTAAGGTTGTTCTACTATGTACTGAATTTTTTTTTTTGCGACAAACGCACTTAGTCGTACCTAAATACCAACATTTTAAAGCTTTTCGTTTTAAAAATTCAAGCACGTATTCCATTGGCTAAAATTAACAAAAACTCTACGTTCAAAATTTGGTAAAACAAAAGCAAGGATACCCGAAATTTTGGAACCAAATGTACGCTACCCTCCATTTGGCTCCAAAACAAAAAGTATATAATAACAATTCGAAGGACACTAACTATTAACACTGTCCACTTTTGTATATAAGTTGAAAACCAACTTAATTTTGTTACTTAACCTAACATTCTCCTGCCCTAAGCCGTTGGCTTAAAGTTTACTTTTGATTGGAAATGCTTTTCATAGACGCATATGTAGGGTAGTTTAGCAAAAAGTTGCAAGCTTGGCAAGGCTGCCAACGGAGCTGGTCACTCGAGAATTGTTTAGTTGGCCAGTCCACATTCAAACTTGCAGTGGTGGGTGGCCATTTTCAAACGGTTTTAATACATTGCTCTGTGCATTTCTGGACAAAACTTTCTCGAGGTAAAGCTTGAATAATGATAAATTTATCGAAAGCTTTATTAATGATAAATTTATCGTATTTTTATTATTTAACTTCTTCTTCAAAAATCTCTAAAATAAAAATGCTTGGTTTCCGTTAAAAGAATCTTTAAATTATTTAGAAATGTGGTTAAAAAAAGACCAGCACCCACATATACTAATCACCGAACGTCAGAAGCTAAATGCATTGTTCCGATTGGTCCTATGGAGAAGATCCGGTAAGAAACTCCACGGTTACTCTTTTAACAAGAATTGGCTTTAACAATGTTTTCAATGGGAGGACAGAGTAGGACTGTCCACAGAAAAGATAAAGAGGGACTGTCAACAAATACTAGGTACTTTGAGAACTCGAATACTATGAAATGAAAGAGTATTCATGAGAACTCTAATCTCGTAATAATACATATTATATTTTAATACAGCTATTTTATCTAGCTTTTCGGCCCGAGGCCGTCTTACTAACATCTAAGCTCTATATTTGAATCCAAGTTTGTTTCGTAATCTATTTTATTACCGCGAAGGTTGCATGCTGAAACGCTAAAGGTTGAAGTCTCTACAGTACTAACAAAATAGGAAATGGTCAACAAGTCGAAGCATCTACAAGGCCTGCAACGTCCTCGGATTGAAAGTGTTGCGTACGTGTACACACTTTTAATTTCCTAATGCATTGCTTCCTAATATGTTTGAGAATACCTTCCATTTTGAAAATTCAACAACATTCATTGCGTTAGTTACATTGTTAAGTAGACTTTCAACATATTATTAAGCTAAGGGTTAGGAATCTCCTTCAAAATCCTCTAGACAGTGATTGAAAGTTTTTGACGCATTTGGGGTGCTGATTATATTTGAAATGGTGTTTGGTCCGGCCATACATTGCATATTGGCCATGATAACAGTGATAACTTGTTTGTTTCAATCCGTTTGTTAAAGCTTGTTAAACGGAAAATATCCCACAGGAACGTACTACCGAGAAATCCTTCATTATTCCTTGTCTACATTATAAAGGGAACCTCTGTGCAAAATTTGTGCTTTCTAGGTCCAAGGGTTTGGGCTGGGCGTTGATGATCGAGTCAGTCAATCAGTCAGTCAGGACTTCTCTTTTTATTTATGTTGATTTTCCGATGTACTGTTTGTACTACATAGATCAGACAAATATAATTATTTTCTGTTCATCGCTCTGGTCGTCCCGAATATTAATTAAATTATCGCGAACAAAAACATGTAAATATTTCGAAAAAAATGGCCTATTAAATTTCCCCAATGTTTGTTTGTGAGTGCTTTGGTCAATAAACCAATTAATTCATATAAAATATTGTTGTTTTGAATTAATTCCATTTGGTCAGTGATACTGCTATTTGTGCACAATTATATAACAATGTTTATGATGTTAGTTTCATTTTTATCCTACTTCAAAAAGGAGGAGGTTCTCAATTCGTCGGAACCTTTTTTTTGTATGTTCCCCGATTACTCGAAGATAGCTGGACCGATTTGGATTTTTTTTTGTTTTATTCGAGAGGGTATACATCACAGTTGGTCTCATAGAGAATTGATTAACTTTGCTTCGGTAGTTTTTGAGTTAGCTTCAATAATACGTATTTTTTTTTTTCCCCACTTTTATATGGATGATGTTCTAGTTTGTTTTGCAGATAGTGGTATTAGAATTTGTGTGGGGTAGGTACACAACTAAAACGTGAAAAATAAAAAGTTTTTTACAAAAAATACAACCGACTTCCAAAAACAACACTACAAAGTGAAAAATAACTTTAATTTCGGAAGTCGGTGGCAAAAAACGAAAACACATATAACTAGACACCGACTTCGGAAATTAAAGTTATTTTTCACTTTGTAGTGTTGTTTTTTGAAATCGGTTGTAAAAAACTTTTGTTAATACTACGAGGTCAAGTCGACCCGTAATCAAATCAAATCATTGTACCTACCTAATCTCGTAATGAACCGTACATCTTTATAACTTTTACAAACAAATGAAGCAATTGGTTCTTAGAAAGCAATGTACAGCAAACAATACAACACTATCGTGGTCGCCTTGGCCCAGCCCGCCGCAGACACCCGTACTGCCAATTCACGCCCATAGACAGACATATTGAAAGAACAAGGTAGCATATTTTTAACGAAACTTTATAATGCCATCATTATTCTTTCGTTTTTTACACTTGGCTTGTTTCAAGGAATATTCACTTTTATCTTGACTGCTGCTGTTATCTTACGGATCGTTATTGTTTTCACTTAGGTATCGCTCGTAGATCATCATCTACCAACTATGTTGGGGTCGGCTTCCAGTCAAACCAGATGAAGCAGAATACCAGTATTTTACATGCGACTGCCTATCTGACCTCCAAAACCTACTGGGTAATACTATATAGCCCTTGGTGAGACTGGTTGTCAGACTTTTCGGGCTTCTGACGACCCGTAACGAAAGTCAATGATCCATTTATGACAGCCGGGACCAACGGCTTTACGTGCTTTCTGAAGCACGAAGGGGTCTTTGTATGTAAAGTTGGTCACCCATCCATGGAACAACCGCGGCAAGCGCAGCTTAACAACCTTTATGTGGCTTGAGAGAGACCTATGTCCAGCAAAAGACTTAAGGCTCCTACACACAGGCGCGACACGCGATATAATCGCGCGCGACACAAAGGCACTGAGTGTCGCGCGACGAGCGGTGCCTTTGTGTCACGCGCGATTATACCGCGTGTCGCGCCTGTTTGTAGGGGCCTTTATTTTGGCTCAGATTATGATGACAAGGAGAAACCTACTTATTGGTGATTTGATTATTGTTATCAAGAAACTTACTCCAGCAAGGATGCATACTGAGGCACTTTTTGATCTACAGCTTTTTTTTCTTTTTTTTTTTGCTGTAATTTTTTTAATAAGTGTGTATTTTTTGTTTAGTTTTTTCCTTACTGTGCGAGCCCCAATAAATAGTTTTTTTTCAAGGAGTTCCACTACTTATCAGGAAAATAAAACGCTATACTTACACAAGGTTTAACTTAAATAAAGCAACCTCTTAAGGGGTCATTGTACTCATCATTATTAACAACTTTTATTATAGGACCAAACTGGAAATCGTGAAAAAATATCAGCTGTTCCCTACATTTTGACGAGTTATGCAAACATAAATGCAGGGACCTGATTTTTTTACACAATTTCAGGTTTGCCAACATAGTAATAGTTGTTCATAATGATGAGATTGATGAGGTAAGATAAGATAATTTATTTGCGTAAAACATCGTATACATAGGTTAGGTTATTACAGCATAGGAGAGCATACACGTTTTGCTTAAAATTAAAGCATGCAAACTTAACGAATAAACAAATTGAATTGACAAACATTATAATTTATGTTCAAAAAAATTCTTAATACTATAGGAATTATTGCCATTTATATAATACAATAACCCCTTAAGACACAACAACAACAGAACACACAACATGAACATGAGTACACCGACTAGCGTTACTCATGTCCCGTCTTGGACTTATAGTTACGCAACGGCCTTTACAAAATGATTGAATACTAAACGCTCAAAAATAATAATCAATTCAAACCACGTCTCTAAGCCGGCCATGAACTAATGAATCATGCACAAAAAAATAACATTAAAAAAGATTATAGCTAGTTAAACACCAAACAGTTAGGTGATGAATTTAAAAAGCAAACTGACTGTAACACTGAGTCACAAGAATATGGTACACATTAATTAGATATACCAAGGTCTTCCTGAACACGTGCTCTTAGTCATCTACTGTATTGCTAGTTTAGGATAGTTACAGGATTTGGCTGGGAAGGTTAAAAAATATATTTTATATTGGTTCCGTACTAAAATGGTAAAAAGGAACCCGACTCAGTCTGTTTGTTTGTCTGTCCGTCTGTCACAGCTGGATATCTCAAGTTCAACTAATGGTATCAACTTGAAATTTGGAACAGTTTTAGATGACGTTTGCCCAACTATTTTGAAAATAAGAAAGAAATAAAAATATATAGCCCTGCTTAGTTTGTGGGTCAACGGTCAAACCATGCATTGTTGTGATGTACAAAGTCAAATTTGTGTTTATGTAAGACTGTCATCACCTTTTCATTTGCCAATAAAACTTTTTGTATTTTTTTTTTAATACATATATTTTTTTTATTTTGAAACAGGGACTGCAAGGGGGGGAGGGGCCTTAAAATTCTTAATTGGGCATGTCAGGTATCATATGAAAGAACGCTGTTTGCATATTCTCATATTCCCTAAAATGGCCTAAAGGCCGCACATTTTTCGACTTTTGAAGAAAGTCTGAAAAAAACACCGTTTCCCCTAAACTTCAAAGTTTACTTAGAGAGATCTGAAATTATTCTATGTAATAGAAGTTTATGTAAAGATTACAGGAAAAATAAAACGATGTCTCTAAATAGCACACTTTTTCAGAAATCATAAACAAAAATTACGTAGTATGATGGTACTACGTAACCCTCGGTGAGCGAGTCCGAATCACTCTTGAATGGTTTTTAGGGTTCCGTAGCCAAATGGCAAAAAACGGAATCCTTATGGTTCGTCATGTCTGTCTGTCCGTCCGTATGTCACAGCCAATTTTTTCCGAAACTATAAGAACTATACTGTTGAAATTTGGTAAGTAGATGTATTCTGTGAACCGCATTAAGATTTTCACATAAAAATAGAAAAAAAAAACAATAAATTTTGGGGTTCCCCATACTTAGAACTGAAACTCAATTTTTTTTTTTTTCATCACACCCATACGTGTGGGGCATTTATGGATAGGTCTTCAAAAATGATATTGAGATTTCTAATATCATTTTTTTCTAAACTGAAAAGTTTGCGCGAGAGACACTTCCAAAGTGGTTAAATGTGTGTCCGTCCCCTGTAACTTCTAAAATAAGAGAATATTTAAACTAAAAAAAAAAATGGAAACTTCCACCGAAAATTAGTTTGAATGAGATCTAGTAAGTAGTTTTATGATTAAAACGCCATAAATCGTGAACCGCAATTTACCTTAATCCTATCACTTAGGCACCTAATTATAATGTTTACTTATAAATAACTTAATTTAAAAAAAAGTACACTATTATAAAACATCGATCAAAGTTACAACGAACTACAAGAACTTTTATATTATGTTACTGGCTGCTACGGAACCCTTCAAGTGCGAGTGTGACTCGTACTTGGCCGCTTTTTTTATTGTATTGTTTGGGTGGCTTACATACAGTGATACAGCTATCAATACATTTTTTATGTCAATAAAATATTTTTATTTATTTTTTTTTATTTATTATTTAATACAGAAGTAAAAGTGAGGTAATTCACGACAAGTCATTTACAAGCCTCCATAGTTAGCAATACAGTATTGCTATACAAGTTTTGAAATTGATTCTGTTGTTACGAGTAATGTGATTTCTTTTATTTGTCCTAAGTAAGGTACCTAGAAAATAACATAAGGCTGATTGTGATATTAATAATAATTACTTAGTTTCCTAAAATTAATATGATACTTAAATTACTGCCAATTTTTATCGATATGTTTTATTATACACCCCATCACTAGAAGCTACCGCACCGTAGGTGCTCTAAAGAGAATAAAGTTGAATATTTTTTATTGTTCCCCTTTGAGCACCACGTTAAAATATTGATTGGTGCTCAAATGGGAATGCCTTTGCTGCTCAATACATAGGTGCCCAAAAAAAAACCGGCCAAGTGCGTGTCGGACCACACACAATGAAGGGTTCCGTAGTATGGGATAACTGTTTTTTTTCGCGGATTAGAAGTTGGTCCCATAATAAAAGTTATTCAGTTCGATGGTCTAAAGCGGAGTGCTTAAAGTTTTTAAAGTTATTTTTTTAATACCTTTTCTTTTTATTCAATTATATAAACTAAAACATTTAAAATAATAAAACAAGTAGTACAAGGTATACAACGTGTCGTTTTGCATCTTCGTCAAATTAAAGGGTGTGGTATAGACCATCAAACTGAACAACTTCCACCATGACACCAACATCGTAATCGCGAAAAAATAATCAGTCGTATCATACATTTGCGTCGAGTAGGTATTTAAGTTTTCTATAGGACAGTTGAAATTTGTTTTGCGAATACGATGTTGTTCCCACGGAGAAAGTTATTCGGTTTCATGTTCTGTACCACACCCTATGACGAGGATGCAAAACGACACGTTGTATAAAAAAGGAGGGGAAAGAACCGTATTTTAACACTTTATATTTTTCCTAGTTACGTTTCCTAATTGCGTAAGTAAGCGGAATCGAGCGCATCGTGCATTGTAACTCAGTTATGGGATTTTGATATTGTAACCTAATAATTTTTGAATATGTACTAGTTCTGCCTACCCCTATGGGAAGAAGGCGTGTTGTTTATGTATGTATGTATTAAACAAATTTGGTACAGATTCTAGACCCACCAGCGCTTAATTTTTTCGTCGGTTATCAAAATAATCATCTGCTGTTGAACATGTTGAACGTGTGGGTTTATTTTGTGTGAAACAGCAGATTTTTTTTACAACCGACAAAATATTACTTTGTTGTGAGGTCTAGATCGTGTGCTGAATTCAGGGTACCTATATAACGGTAATTTGCGACCCCTTTATGCAAAAGCAGTTCCTATGATCCGTGTAAAAGGGCTCCTTATTTCCACCAAGTACCATTGTTGTGTTTGAATTCAAAGGATGTGAGTAGCATAAGCCTCCTCTCTGTGAGATGGAGTGAGCCGTAATCCACCACGCTGCGCCGGCGCTGCGGATAGGTGGATGTCGTCACATCATCGAACAATACTTCGATGACATGTGACGACATCCACCTATCAAATAAAATATCGTGAGGGAACCGGCATAGTTCTAGAAATATGCTGGTTTCCTCACGATATTTTCATGCATGACAGGGTTCGAAATCTTATACAAGGTGAAGATGACAATACGACAATAAATTAATCTGCGCATCTCATGACGTTCCCTGCAGTCTGGATACAAAAATTCAATAAAATATATCCAATACTAGTTGCGGGATAAAAAGTAACCTATGTGTTAATCCAGGATATCAGCTACCTCCATACCAAATTTTATCAAAATTGGTCCAGCCGTTTGAACGTGAAGAAGTAACAAACATACAAACACACACCCTAACAAACTTTCACCTTTATAATATTAGGTGATAGCTAATCGGAAAAATTCATATTCGGCTCATTACTACTTTAGTTTTAAATTTTAAAAAAATCTTTTTTTTTTAATTTCGTTGCTAGGATTTATTTGATTTACTGTCGTCTCCACGTTCATCATCATCATTTCAGCTGACAGACGTCTACTGCTGGACACAGGCCTCCCCCAAGCACCGCCACTTCGACCGGTTCTGTGCATCCCGCATCCAGCGGATTCCTGCGGCTTTCACAAGGTCATCGGTCCACCTTGTGGGAGGCCTTCCATCGCTAAGTCTTCCGGTACGCGGTCACACTCCAGAAACTTTCGGCCCTATCGGCCATCTGTTCTGCGAGCAATGTGCCCTGCCCACTGCCACTTAAGTTAAAACACTGTCTCCACATTGTATATCTATTGGTCATTAAATGTTTATAGAAACACATACAAAATTACTGTAACGTGAACAAAATATTGCACAGTTCAAAAGTCCACACGGTTAGCCGACCAAAGATTAAAATAGACAGTTTGGTAGCGATATATTAGTTAGTCACTGTCGTCATGACTCACGCGCAGCTCAGCGTGACAATCATACAGACTGTTATAGACGGCACTTCATTATTTACCTACCTACTTACACGATGATGAAATAACGATAGTCAGTTTTCAAAATTATTTTTTGTTAAGAGGATACATCGAATCGTGGTTTAGCTCGGTTTGTAAGTGAAATGGCGTTATGGCTGTCTTGTTTGACGTGTGAGATAAGACTCTCACGTGCACCGGAACTAAACGCGCTTCGTTTAAATGTAGTTTTCTAACAAAATGCTATACCTAAATAAATTTTTAGCTTAACATATTTAAATATCTTCGATTTAAAGCAAATTTTAGTGCATAAAAAGGAACCGTTTACGTATAATCGTATAAAATAGACGGTGCTATTTTGGAAAAAAAAATATCGAAAAAATTTCAAGTAATCATGTTTCAGTGTTAGTAGACAATATAGTCAAATAACACATGAAATCCAATACATTTGGTTTGATAGGAATTTTAAAAACACAAAATTTATTGATGTATCTCCTTAAGGATCGGTCCCTCGAATGTCTAAAGGCGGGTTTAGACCAAACGAACACAGAACAAGAGCATTATTTTCTTGATGTTCTTGACATTTAGTGAGTAGACCAACGAAACAAGGCTGCTTCACAAAAAAAATACACAAAAATAATTTGGTAGAGTGGGGATAGAAAGTCACTCGTTTGTTCTAAATCGACCTTAAAAAGTGTGTCTACTTAACAAGCGCCTACCTCTAGGGGCTATCGAAAATACAGTGAGGTCAATTTGTAGGTACAGTCAGCAACAACACTTCATGTGTAACAGTTTTTAGAATAAATTACTATGACAACGACATTACTAATTCAGCTGGAAATTTTGGATGGGGCTACTGGCGACAAAATTGATCTTTATACAACACTCAGTAACACCCTGCAACGTTTTCTGCATAACTGTTCCGACTGTTACATTATATCATGACAACCAATACCGACAGTTTGACGTACTCTGTGAGGTGAAGTGAGGTCCAATGTAGAGATTGAAAACCCATCCATCGATTGACTTCGACGATAAATTTTTTGGCAGTTGTTACTTCACAGCGACATTATAATCTATCTTTCCATGTATCGTATGAGCAAATCATACGAGATATACATATGTATACAAAAAATTATGTATATAGGCAGTCTCGGCTGCCCGTCTGCAAATTTTATGGCATAAAGGAATATTCTAAATAAGCTATAAAAGACATTTTCCTTGAAAATAACTTGGTATACCGTGATTTAGGAGCGAGCTATGAAAATATTATGTTCGCAGAAATTGATGTTATGCGACCAACACACACGGGCGTCGATATTGGATGGAAGCCGGCTATGTAAATAATTTATTGATAATACTGTGTATTCGATGAAATTGGTACCCTATTTTTCGTTTTGTTGTGTGTTGGTCTTCTGGCTAAGTAATAACAGCCGTTCGGGTCGATCGATCAGGTTAAGCTACGCTTGCTGCAGATGATCCATGGATGGGTGACCATCTGTATATACCAAGAAAAGCACGTTAAGCCGTTGGTCCCGGCTGTCATTCGTGGATCTTTGACAGTCGCTACGGGTCGTCAGAAGCCCGAAAGTTCGATAACCTTACCAAGGGGTATCGTATTACCCAGTAACTTTGGGTTGTGGAGGTCAAATAGGCAGTCGCTCCATTTAAAATACTGGTATACTCTTTAGTAGGCCAAATACCACCGGTATCCTTCCTACTAAGGGCTACAGGGTATAGGTATGAGGATCTATATCCTGCGCCATAACGTAGTCAATATATCATCCCAAATAATTCATATGCTGTCTGTCCGACTGTCTGCCACGGTCAGTACTGTATAGTTTCACAGAATACCTACATACTTGTTACTATGGCCTTTGTCATGACAACTAATAAATATTGATGAAAAGACGAAAAGCTGTAATGGTTTTGGAGTAAGGAACCCGAGTTTGCGAGTTCAACTCCCACTTCATCATCATCTTCCTGCCCTTGTCTCATGTTTCTTGTGGTTGGCGCAACACGTTTTCTATTTCCATTCTTCCCTGTCAACCGTCACGCTATCATTCACTCCCTTCTCTTTCATATCATTCCTCACACAATCCATCCATTTTTTCTTTGGCCTTCCTCTCCTTCTCCATCCATAAACATTTATATTCATCACTCTTTTAGTCACATGCGTTTCCTCCCTTCTCATCGCATGTCCATACCAAGCCAAACGATTTCCTTTCACCTTTTCTGTCACTGGCGCCACTTTCAAACTTCCCCTTTACGCAAAACCTTTAACTAACTAACTAATGACCTGAAAAAAAAAACAAAAGCCTGTCAAAGTTCATTAAACCCTGAAGAACAATTAGCGCATCAAACCCTCATTGTCTATGGTTTACGTACAGCGCATCGGATAAACAACTGTGCAAATATTTGATATGGCAACACAAAGCGATGCACTAAGTTCGTTGCACCTCATTTTAGTTGGCAATGTTTAACAAAGGCCCTTTTTGATAACGGAGAATTTTGTGACTCATGGATTTTAGATATGTGCGTCAAGGTATTGGCTGAAGCGATTTGACCCGAAAACATCTGGTTCTTAGATCACATTTTCGAGCTAAATCGCTTATTATTTATGTCACAGCCAACTGATTTGATTAGCCGTTTGGTTAACTGCCTAGCCTTTTAACTAAACGGCACCGTTCAACTAGCGGCCTGAATGATATTCAATTATAGGTCAGGTTGGTCTGTGAAAAACCACGTGCGAGTTGGATTGGTCGCACTAACTAAACCAGGGCACCCCGACCAAATAGGCTAGGTCAGGTTAGAACTGTGACCAATCGCGTGCGAGCGGAGCTGCGGCAGCGCAGGCAGACAGGGCGGAGGACATCCATGAGGATTTCCACCCCGCCAGCGGCAGTTAACTAAACGGCTAATTAAGCTAGTTGGCTGCGACATATATATTCAATTCTTAAAGAATAAAGAATTTCATATAGGTACCTTTACCATTTACCTATGTTTTATAGAAATATTTCATAAACGAAGCAATGAACAACACCGTCAAATTTTAAACTTATATCCGCTCACACGGCAGGTACGCCCGCTTAAAAAACTAGTCAAGTGTACGACCCGCTGACGTCATTCGGCCCGCGGCGCGCGTTTGTTTACATAATGCGATAGCGGCATAGTTTATAAGAATTCTGTAGCTTCTGTTCATTTCTTAGAAAGCTTTTGACTTAACCTCGTTTATAGTCTGTATTTTGTTTGAATTTGTTATTGTTTACATTTCTAGAAATGGTTAAAAAGACGAACAAAGACAATTTAGCTTCAGATTTCAAAGAAATGGCTCTAGTAAGAAAAAACAAGCGATGACCTATATGTTTTAAGGTTTAAAATGCATGGTGTGTTAATTCTTAACATGAAACATAAATAAACCCACTTACCACAGTACAATTAAACTATTAACTGAGTAAAACACTTTCACAGTCGACGGACCGAACAATGACATGTCAGAGAAAAAAATATTTTTTAATGTCATAGACAAGTCTCAGTCAGTGTTGACGTATCTTAAATCGTTCGGAAATAGATAACGCATCAAATTAAATGCATAGAATTCGATATTAGTACTTAATAGTGATGGAACAACGTTAATAATAAAAAAATATTTTCTTGGTATAGAACTCATACCACGTACAATATTATATAAAATAATCCACGGACCCGATTCACACCACGTTCGTGTGAGCGGATTTGTTGAAACGTGGACACTGACGGTCGGGCTGGTCCACAAATTCAAGGTCGCTCAGCGCGCTATGGAGCGGGATATGCTTGCAGTTTCTTTGAGGGATAAAATCAGGAATGAAGTTATCTGGAAAAGAACTGGAGTAACCGACATAGCTTGCAGAGTAAGCAAACTGAAGTGGCAGTGGGCTGGCCATGTTTGTCGAAAGACCGATGGCCGGTGGAGCAGACGAGTCCTGGAGTGGAGACCGCGTATCGGTAAGCGTAGTGTGGGACGCCCCCCAGCTAAATGCACAGACAACTTGAAGAAAGTAGCTGGGCATGGATGTGGTAGGTGCAGGACAGGTTTTGTGGCGGAGCCTGGGAGAGGGTCATTTCCAGCAGTGGACTGCGATAGGTTGAGTTGATTGATTGATTGATATGTAGAATACGAGGCATTTGGCTACTTTGTATTTCGTGTCTTTTTGTAATTGCTTGTTTGTGCACATTAAACAATTTTTATTTCTTTCTTTGATTGAATCACGTTTAGAAGCTTTTTATTACCTTGATTTGGAGAGAGAGTTGACATTAAATAATAGGTACTTGTTACATGATCTTCTAACAGACTCTATTGATATCTAAATAATTCGACAGCCTTTTAAAAATAAATTTCAATATTTTGCAGGTATATTTTACTCATCCTGCATCTGTCACCCGCTAGCTCTTATGACATGGACCAAAACGCAGCGAGGTGCAGTAATTAGTACAGTGTGGTCAGCCAAACAGTCTTGTTTTTATTTTTCTTGTATTTCAGTGTTTCTATCCACAATTATATTGCGCATTGAAATTGCTTATTTGTTCTGTTTTATTAAAGGAAGGTGGTATTAATTTTAGAAAAGTCTGGAAAGTGTATAAAAGGTTAAACAATAAATAATATTTAATCAAAATCTGCCTAGCCTTTTCCCAACTATGTTGGGAACTGGGGTCGGCTTCCTGTCTAAACGGGTATAACTGAATACCAGTATTTTACATGGAGCGACTGCCTATCTGACCTCTACAACTCACTTATTGGGCAACACGATACCCATTGATAAGACCACCAGACTTTTAGGATTTGGAATAATTCAAATCAAAATATTTTATTAGTTATTGTTGTAAGTTCTAAGTAACTAACTTTGCCCATCGTGGGGACTGACCTCCACGATCAACAGTTAGAATTACCGCAATAGCACTTTTCTCAACCTATGGATAAACCCAAGGCTCCAGCTCTCGCGGTTGCGACCACAAGACTAATAGGTTAGCATGATAACGATAACTACACAAAATCTACGAAATACTATTGAGCACGAGTTCCTGGGTTCGATTCCAGGTCGGGCAAACCTGAGTTTTCCTATCAGGAGCTTCTCAGAAGTCAAGAGCAAACAAAAATATGCACAAATCTTGGAAAAACCTTGTGATAAACTCTGAGGTCAAATTTTCAAGGTCAATGTCAAACGTCTCGAAGGTCAAGGTTAAATAAATATCAAAATTTTGTAGCAAGGACGACGGAGCCCGGAGTCTGGTTTTGTGCCCGGTGGATGGCAATAGGCTCGCCCCCTATTACATGGGGACTTAATCATAACTGGCGAAATGTGGGTGTACTATAGGAGATAGGTACACCCCTACCTAACCCTTCGAGGATTATAGGCGTCATGTTATGTGTTCTACGAACAAACTCGCAACTAAAATGTAAGTGTAGCATGCTGTCCGTACCAGGCAGACAGGTTTGCATAAAGAATGATCGATGTGCAGTATATTAGAGCAGGTGCATCCGTGAAATGAGTCATTAGGCCATCATTATGGGCTTATAATTGCACTAAGAACATGCTCCTCGTGATTATGTGCTCTTGGTTGTCAAACTTATATTTATAGCGATGTGGGGATGGTGGAGATTACTCGGTGATTAATGTACAGTGAACTGCACATCAGTGGTGACACTTGTACTACGAAAATAACTCTTGCGTCAATGTCATTTATGTGCTTTCAATCTCAAAATTTTACCACTGATGTGCGATAGGCTGTTGTTTAATATTGAGATATTTATAGGATTTTTTTTTAATTACCTACCGAGATTTTTCGCCTTCCTAGTAAAGCTAGTGGTAAAATTATTTTATTACTTATTCAAAGGTATCAACATTCGAAACTGTTCCACACACATTCAATCATTGTTTTAAGTTCAGTATTTTTAACCGACGAAAAAAAAGTACACATATTTATTCTTTATTATTCTCAAGTCGACACTTATATTTTTTTTTTATGTATGACCACGCATAACTTTTTACACAGTTGTCTGATTTAAAAGATTCTTGTTTGATTCGGGAATATACCTCGAAGTTAGTCCCACGTAAAATTTATTAACTTTGCTTGGGTAGTTTTTGAGTTAGCTTCAATAATACGTATTTTTTTCCCCTTTTAAGTGGATGATGATCTAATTTCTTTTGCAGGTGGTGGTGGTGGTAATATGTGAATTTGTGTGGGATAGTACTACAACTAAAAAGTGAAAAATAAAAACTTTTATACAAAAAATAAAAAACCGACTTCCAAAAAAAACATAACAAAGTGAAAAATAACTTTAATTTCGGAAGTCGGTGGCAAAAACGAAATCACAAAACCAAAGACACCGATTTCCGATATTAAAGTTATTTTTCACTTTGTAGTATTTTTTTTTTGAAGTCGGTTGTTATTTTATGTAAAAGTAAAAAAGTATTTTTACTTTTACTTCCTAACAAACAAACAACAAAGTAATTATTGCTGACAAATGATAATGCAACAAAGGCAACAACAATATTTTATAAACGACGATCTAAACGAACATTTAAATATTATCTTAATTAAAGATCTAAATAAAAAGAACCCATTAATCAAACAATATAATAATAATATACGGTGATTTCACACAATTATTTAAATACGCGCGAAATCCCAAGCCTCAGTTCATATTTGATGATTTCCAAGAATAACAAAAAAACCGTACTCTAATCAGACGAATTTTTCGCAGTTACCGGACACAACTGACCGTGAAATAAGCTCGTATTCTCAGAAACAACTTTGATTATATTATCCTCTTTAAATGAAACCATCAAGGATAAGTTTTGACTAGCAATTTGGCCCGATTTCGCCCATAAATGTAGATATGTCATGGTTGAAGGATTTTTCAGTGATTATGATGTTTTATCCTAATTGATTCGGCGAATTCTTAGATCAGCATTTATTATTTTAGTTAATGTGTATTATCTGATAAATAATTATTGTACATTTGATTCATTAAAAATAAATATGTACAATCAAACTTGGACTGCTGCACTGCAGAACGCGAAAATGAACTTAGAGAGGTTAATAGGCTAGTTGACAGTAAGAAAATACCTTATTTATAGAGGAGCTCGTGGCTAAGTATTAACAGCCGCATGGGTCGATCCAGCAGGTTAAGCTACGCTTGCCGGGGTCAGTCCGTGGATGGGTGGGTGACCATCTTTATTTACCGAGACTCCTCCGTGCCTCGGAAAGCACGTTAAGCCGTTGGTCCCGGCTGTCATTCGTGGATCTTTGACAGTCCTTTCGGGTCGTCAGAAGTCCGAAAGTCTGACAACCAGTCTTACCAAGGGGTACCGTAATACCCAGTAATTGGGTTGTGGAGGTCAAATAGGCAGTCGCTCCGTGTAAAATACTGGTATTCAGCTGTATCCGGTTAGACTGGAAGCCGACCCCAACATTGTCTTAAAAGGCTAGGTAGATTGATTGTTTGTGAGCTAAAAGTATCAAAATTCAACTTAGTTTTGTAAATGATTTTAGATTAATTAATATTTTTGAGATATAATTACGTGAAAATATAGCCATTGGTCACGTAAAATTGAACGCCAATCAGAGCGCGCACGTATCACTTTGCAGTAATGTCACTTTGACAAATTAGCATTGTTTCAGGGTTCCCACTTCAAGATATTTTCCCCTAAATTAAGGGGATTTTTTAGAAAAAGTAAATAGAATACGCCTGTTTATAGGAATAGACAGAAAAAATATGATTTAAATGTACGATTTTAAGAAATATCAATACAAAAACGTCACGCTTTGAATAACGAGCTATTGAGTGTCCGTTCCGCTTGCGTTTTAAATATCACTTAAAACTGTCATCACTTCTCTATTTTGAAATCGCAACTAATCAATTTGATTCGGTAGTAATAATAGATGATATCGATTATTTAATAAATTTTTTTAGATTCTTCATTAGTAAAAAAAAACTTACAAATGAAATATAATCGATTATTTGAATTGATATCGAACATCATAGGGGAAATCCAAAAGCAGAGGGTGGAAACACTTATTGTTGTTACTTCTTTGACAGCAGGCAATCTGTCACAGATTTGACGACTAAGGGGGAAGTTCAACGACTTTTAAAACGGCTGTTTAGCTTTCCGGAAATTTGACAAAAACCAACTGTATACCTAACCGGTGGTTTGAACGTTGGTGGAACACAGGCCTATAAGAATCTTGACACCACTCGAGTCGCCATTACTGAGTGCCCCGTTTTGACTATGAAAATTAAATTGAGTTTTATAAATTAAAATTTAGTTTTGTTAATGTTAGTATTTTGATGAAATATTCATGTTTTAATGAAAATAGACCACAGGGAACATTTTTAATCGGTTTCCTAAAAACTGTCAACTAGCCTATTATCTTAAGGTCAGTTTAGACTAAACCGACCTATGTTCCACCAGTTTTGTTCAGTTTTGTCATCGTGCCGATTCTCTTGTCACAAATGCCTCTAAAGTAGACTAAAAATCACCAAAATTTAGTTTATTTTTGTCAAACGACGATTTCCCATTCTGAAATTGACTAAAGTGACACAACTTAACTATATTTTTTTGACAGCACTAAGCTTGTACGGAGTTATTAGTTTAGTGAAAATGGCAATTTTGCTATTCTGAATTTGACTGTATTCTCCTAAAATTTTAATTGTCAAACTAAATCAGACTATGTTTAATCGCGATGAAAAAGGTGTGGAATAAAATTAGTTGACATGAACTAAAATTCACACCGAGACCTTGACTTCGGATGCAAAAACAGTAGTGTATTTTTTCATTTCTTTTGCATATATCTCGAAAACGTTAAGCCCTATCGCAAAAATAATGAAAATTTGGCCCCCCTTTATAAAACTCATAAACCCCTATGACTCAACATGTAGGTACCAAAAAAAAGGTACTTACATTCCATATAAAACACGTTGAAGCTGCCCCCCTCCCTGCGCCCCTCCAGCTTTAAAAGATATCTGACCCGGTAACGGCGGCGATGTCGGTGAACAAAATATGACAAGCCTTGTCACTTCATAGTGATTTCGTTAGTTCCAATTAAAGCCACCGGGTCTAATATACCACGCGGAGTCACGATTTTCAAACTCGATTTTAGTTGTGTGTCAAATAAAGTTTTCTTTTTACAGAATAGCTCTAAGATTCTCATAGCAAAAAGTAAAGAATTTTAGTGATAGTTTAGTTAGTTTGGTTCGGTGTACAACAGAATTGGCACCATAATTATGACTTATTTACTCAACTAATTTATTTTTAAACAGGGTCAGAGCATTCTTTTCTTGGTCTATCCATCCATAACATATAGTAAGATTTCAAGAAAAGAACGCTTTAAGTTCACTTGTTCTAAACCCACCTAGGGAGCCATAACCATAATTTAATAAGAAATGAATGCTAAACCACGAACGGATTGATGATTGCTGTGATAAGCGCACACAAATTTTCTAATGAACCTCTCTTCTTCACCAGTCCAAAGGCGGTAGCGATAGCTCACACGATAAAAGAGAGGCTGACCTAATCTTCCCCAGGTATACAGACCCATACAAAATAATCATCCAAGAAAATTAAACATCCACAAAACATCCAACAAAAATGTCATTCACTCTTATTTACGGAGTGCATTATCCCAAGAAAATGTTTGGAAATAAAAATTACGAAATACTTTCATTCTGACCTGTATGTGAGTAAATAATTGTCAGAGACCAAACTTCACACAATAGTGTTTCTTCTCTCGTATTGCCATGACCTATTTATTTATATATATATATTTATTTATTTATATGTAAAAATTGCTTAAGCTATGATGAACATAATAGCTAGTCAGCAAGATGGTTGCGTAGCTGACTGCCAGGAGGGGAGCTGGATGCACCGGAGCCAGGTAAAAGTGTTGCTTTCTCAGCATTAATGTATTGTACGCTATAGATTTTGTGAGATATATATTATGTAACTTAATACATTTTTATCCCAAGGTTATGAATTACCCGAACAGTACTTATAGAATATTTTATAAATGTCTGTCACAGATTAATTTTAAACTCAATCAAAGCATCCCCAAATTAAAAGCTCATTATATGGCGAGGACGCAAGTCGGATACTGTCGGCCTCTGTCGTATTATCTACTCCTGTACCACAGTTCTGAACATACATCAAATTCTCAAACACTTCAAAGAGCTACTTTTTTGTTACTTTTGTATCTGATTTAGTGTTGCAACGTGCACCATTAATAACTGCAGCGTGTAGAATGTAATATACCGCTTATATGCGTCAATGTCTGTATTCTTGGACGTACTGCTTTTACGAATGGCTTCATGTGACAGTTCTGTTTTGGAGTCTGCTTGAGCTTGAAACTGAGGCAAGAATAAGTTGAATTTGTCTCTTGCTGTAGATACTTGGTTGTATCCTCAGGACAGGCTTATTGGTCGTGCGGTCCATGGCCCTTTACGGGGCACCGGTGTAGGCGCGTTCCCTGAGGCTGCGACCAGCCCGCCGGTTGAACGCGTCCCAGAGGGTCATGGCCATCCGGCTAGTCCGGGGATACCGCACGGTCTCCTGTGAGGCGGCGAGCCTCCTTGCCGGATTACCGCCATGGGATCTGGAGGCAAAAGTCCTCGCGCACGTGTGGGAGTGGCGCGAGGAGGCAAAACGCCGGGGCGTAACTCCGCTGCCGCGAGAAATCACGGTACAGCGGACAGAGCTCCGGCGGGATCTCATGGCGACATGGAGAGTGCGATTGTCGCAACCCAGCGCTGGGCACGCCACAATTGCGGCGATAAGTCTTTGAGGAGTGGTTGGAGAGGCGCCACGGCGTCCTCACCTTCCGCCTGACGCAGGTCCTCACCGGACACGGTTGTTTCGGGAGGTTCCTGTTTCGGATAAGGCGGGAGGAAACGCCCGGGTGTCACCATTGTGTAGATCGCCCGGAGGACACGGTGGAGCATTCAGTGGAGGTCTGCCCGGCTTGGGCGGAGCACCGCCGTGTTCTCACGGAGGCGATCGGCGGCGGCGATCTCTCGCGTCCAAACTTGGTCCAGGCCATGGTGCGGAGCGGGAGTGCATGGGAGGCCGTCACCTCCTTCTGCGAAGCAGTAATGCTCGCAAAGGAGGAGGCGGGACGCGAGAGGGAGAGGCAACAGCCGCGCCCTCGCGCCCCTAGCCGCCGCAGGAGACACCCCTGGGCGGCGGGAATCTATCGCCGATTCCCGGCCACCGTAGGCGCGGGCTTGCGGACGACGAGTAATGGGCAGCTCGCCGTCCGGTAAGGACCAGGCCCGGGTCGACGGCGCGTTGTGTTCCACGCGCGCCTCAAAGAGATGTCAGCAGTGACGGGGTCCAATAGGGCCGAAGCCGCCGGGGTCGCGGGTAGTTCGAAAGAGATACCGTGGCCCTGGCACGGGCAACTGAAGGAACACGGGTGGGTTTTAGTCAGTAAAAGTCTGACACACCCTCCCGCTCTGCCCGGAGCGGGAGAAGTCATTTGATGATTTCCCATCCACAAAAAAAAAAAAAAAAAGGACAGGCTTATTCAGAGACACATTTTATGTTAGCTTCCAATAGATCCTAAATGTAGATGAATGATTACGCGTTGAAAAAAGATGATTTGTCCTAAACCAATGTTTTGATGAAAATCCAATCAATTTAATAGAAAATAAACTAATAACTTTTTACCATGTTTATATTGAATAGACTTGTAACAGTTTTCAATAAAGAAATCATTTTATCCCAAAAAAATAATATCTTTAAAAAGCCGTGACAGTCTTTCTTCAAGAAATAAATTTTCAACGTTTTTCTCCATTCGAACATTTAGCATGCAAAACAAAAACAGCATTTTTACTCATAAAATGTAGTTGAAAACGTTTGGCCCGTGTTTGTGTCGCCCGCAATGATTAATACACTTGTTTCATGTTGCATTCCACTTCTGTATGTAAGAATCTTAACTAATATTATAAATGAAAGTGAGTTTGTTTGTTACGCTTTTACGCTAAAACCGCTTAACGGATTTGGATGAAATTTGGTATACTGGTAGACTATGAACTGGATTAAGACATAGGATACTTTTTATTCCGGTAGTACGTTCCCGTGGGATAATTTCCGACATGAACACGGGCGAAGCTGCTGGCGAAAGCTAGTAACAAATAATAATAATTTGCGTTATTGCTAATTACATTATAAGTGTACAGAGGCCTTAGTGCGAGTTTTTATACTGACTCGATCACGTTAAAGTAAACGTCAATTTGTACTGAAATTGAACAAGCGCCGTCTGGTGACTACAATGGGAATCTCAATTATTCCATACAAATTGACGTAAGGCAACGTTAACGTAAACGCGATCGAGTAAGTATAAAAACTCGCACTAAGACCACAGAACACACCATTTACATTAAAAATGCAATATAATGACATAACTTTAAACTTAGATAACGTGGTAGAGGTTTATGTTATTCTAGACTTAGGTAATTCCTGTATTCTGGAGTGTTTTGTTATTTAGAGCAAATAGATCGTTTTTAGCCATAACTAACTAACTAGGTGAACGAATTTTTAAGGATCTGTTTAAATCGTGTTTGTGAAATTTTACCACATCCTACAGAAAAGTAGTAGTACAACCACGCGTTATCTCTTTGAAAAGATCCCGTACGTAACTGTGATTTCCGCCAGTACATAATTATTTAAACCAGGCATTCAAAAACCCTTGCCAACATTATGTAAAATTTTACATAGATCTTATACAGGGTGTAAGTGTAAACAGTGGCAACCTTTTAACGGATACTCATCATTATGAACATCTTTTACTATGGAAGCAAACCTGAAATCGCGAAAAAAAAATCTTCTGTTCCCTACGTTTTGACGAATTATGCGAACATAAATGTACTGAACAGCTGATTTTTTTTTCGCGGTTTCAATGTAACGTATTCAATGTATCCAACACTATTCATCTTAGGTATGGTGGGCGGCGGGAATCGATTGCCGATTCCTGGCCACCGTAGGCGCGGGCTTGCGGACGACGAGTAATGGGCAGCTCGCCGTCCGGTAAGGACCAGGCCCGGGTCGACGGCGCGTTGTGTTCCACGCGCGCCTCAAAGAGATGTCAGCAGTGACGGGGTCAACTGGGGCGATGCCGCCGGGGTCGCGGGTAGTTCGAAAGAGATACCGTGGCCCTGGCACGGGCAACTGAAGGATCATGGGTGGGGTTTAGTCAGTAAAAGTCTGACACGCCCTCCCGCTCTGCCCAGAGCGGGAGAAGTCATTTGATGATTTCCCATCCACAAAAAAAAAAAAAAAAAAAGGTATGGTCGGATATAATGAACTGAGGGTCAGGAGGCAACTCACACTTGTTACTTATATCTTTAAGATAATTATGCGGATATTTTGCGAAGGGTGGAACTAGTCGTGCCAGACGGGTATGTGGGTCGTCGTCGTCAGCCGCGGTTGCTGGCGGTACCGCGCGCGCGAACTAACTTGCTGCGTGAGGCGCCGCTGACGAGCGCGCTCCGCACTCTCAACCTCATTGCTGATGACGTCGACATATTCTGTTGCACTTTGGGTGAATTTGAGAGAATAGCCATAGAATTTGTTATGGTACAAGCAGTGGAAGTAACTAATTTGTATGTGTGCTACAATATCGCATTGGGTCTAGCCTGTAAGGATATTTGTATGTTGGGAGTGAATAAATAAATAAATTTTGGTCCCATAGTGAAAGTTGTTCATAATGATGAGTACAATGACCCCTTAAAAAGTTTACACTGTTTACACCTACACCCTGTATAAATATGAAGGTGCAGCTGATTATGTCAATATGTAGCCCCTTCGTGTTCGTGCGCTGTACCAAACTTGCACATTGTAGGTAAACCTCTCCACAGAACAGTTTACTGCAAACAGACAGGACTATTCTATGGAGGCATTTTAATATCTGACCTGGCTGGCTGACTGCAATCAATCCAAATCAATCTGCCCAGCCTTTTCCAGGGTCGTCTTCAAGTCTAACCGGATGCAGCTGAATACCAGTATTTTACATGGAGTGACTGCCTATCTGACCTCCACCCACCTCCAACCCAGTGACTGGGTAATACGATACCCCTTGGTAAGACTGGTTGTCAGACTTTCGGGCTTCTGACGACCCGTAACGACTGTCAAAGTTCCACGAATGACAGCCGGGACCAACGGCTTAACGTGCTTTCCGAGGCACGGAGGAGTCTCGGTATGTAAAGATGGTCACCCATCCACGGACCAACCCCGGCAAGCACCTGATGGATCGACCCGTGCAGCTGTTATTACTTAGCCACGAGCTCCTCCCTGCAATTAATCCATTTGGCCAAAAAAAAATACACACTAAACAAAAGACAAAACTTAAGCATGCTCACTTAAGAAAATATTCCTGTGAGAGCGCAGCTAGTGACAAACGAACATTGTGCGATCGAGTCGTGAGCCGTGCATGCGATTGCCTTGGGCGGCGGGAATCTATCGCCGATTCCCGGCCACCGTAGGCGCGGGCTTGCGGATGACGAGTAATGGGCAGCTCGCCGTCCGGTAAGGACCAGGTCCGGGTCGACGGCGCGTTGTGTTCCACGCGCGCCTCAAAGAGATGTCAGCAGTGACGGGGTCCAATAGGGCCGATGCCACCGGGGTCGCGGTTAGTTTGAAAGAGATACCGTGGCCCTGGCACGGGCAACTGAAGGAACACGGGTGGTAAGTAAAAGTCTGACACGCCCTTCCGCTCTGCCCAGAGCGGGAGAAGTCATTTGATGATTTCCCATCCACAAAAAAAAAAAGCCGTGCATGCGATTATCGCCTTTGAGCTGATCATGCGAAACTTTGGCCCATAGTACATGCTCTTTTTGCTTTGGTTACGTTCATACAACTGGTCATGCACGCACAGCGGTTGCGAGTACTTCGCACCTGAATCTTACATATACAACGTGTCGTTATGCATCCTCGTCAAATTTCAGGATGTGAAACAGAACATCAAACCGAACAACTTTCTCCAGGGGACCAACATCGTAATCGCGAAAAAAATGTCAACTGTCCCATAGAAAACTTTAATACGTACTCGACGCAAATGTATGGGACGGCTGATTATTTTTTCGCGATTACGATTTTGGTGCCATGGAGAAAGTTGTTCGGTTTGATTGCCTAGCCTAGACCACACCCTTAAATTTGACAAGGATGCAAAACGACACGTTGTATAATATAATCACACTATAAAGGCGAAAGTTTGTGAGGATGGATGGATATGCATCTTACGCTTATGCTTGTTACGCAAAAACTACTGAACGGAATTTGATGAATTTTTTTTTTTTTTGAAAAGATAGTTTAAACACATAGAATACTTTTTATCTCGATATTCTTACGGGTTCGAGACTTGCGCGGGTGAAACCGCGGGGTGCTGCTAGTATATATACAATTTGAATGCGAAAGTTTGGATGTATGGATGGTTTTTTGTTACTCAGTCACGCCAGAACGGCTGAAAAGATCTGGATGAAATTTGGCACAGAGATAGATTAGTCTGGAATAGCACACAGGCTTTTTATCTCGGGAATGAGTATCATAGGTTCAGTGGACATTTTTACAAATGTCCGTTGCTCGTTGTCCTGCTTCACCTGACATGCGTCCTCCTCAAATCTGTATGTATACCTATAAGTACTCAAATATCATCTTCATACCTATCAGCCTTTTCCTAAATATGTTGGGGTCGGCTTCCAGTCTAACTGCTGAATACCACTATTTTACATGGAGCGACTGTTTTCTGATTTCCACAACCCAGTTACTGGGTATAACACGATAGGCTTTCGGGTTTTTGACTACCCGTAACTACTTTCAAACATCTATAACAAATGACTGCCGGACCCACATTAAGCCATTGGTCCCGGCAGTCGTTGTTTTCTGAGGCACGGAGGGGTCTCGGTATATTATGGATGATCACCCATCCATGAACCGACTTCGGCAAGTGTAGCTTAACCTTAGATTGACCTCATCATCATCTTGATCTGCCTAGACTTTTCTCAACTATGTTGGGGTCAGCTTCCAGTCAAACCAGATGCAGCTGAATACCAGTATTTTACATGGAGCGACCAGTTACTGAGTAATACGATACTCCTAGGTCAGACTAGTTGTTAGACTTTCGAACTTCTGACGACCCTTAGCAACTGTCAATGATGACAGGAAAACTAACCCAGGAGACTGCAATACCTAGGTACTTCTTTTTTTTTCAGATTTCTGCTACATACTTCTTTATAATTCAGATTTCTGCTTCTCCCCTCTGACCACATGCATACATTTTTTTTTCAGATATCTGCTACACAAGTAGGTACCTACCTACCGTACAATACCGACCCGTAAGGACTGTCAAAGATCCACGAATGACAGCCGGGACCAACGGCTTAACGTGCTTTCCGAGGCACGGAGGTGTCTTGGTTTGTATAGATGGTCACCCATCCAAGATCAACATGTGCGACTGTTATTACTTAGCTGTGAGCCCCTCTACACAAATATTTGCCTCCTGCCTCCTTTCTGTCGCATCTGCTGTATTTCCAGCTTGTCTATGGCAGCACACGGTAGACGTAAGAGGATTACGGTGCTCCACCGCGAACTAAGTCGGTCTAATGCAAAATTATTTAATAAATATTTACTGAAAGGAATTGTCGATAAGAGCATTTTATGGTGAATCAGATCATCTGCCAATAGAGCTTTGATGGGATTTGTGAAGACGGTAAAGTGTTTGTCGTTTTATAGAAATGGTCTGCAATTTTGGAATACATTTATTTATTTCAATCATAATTAACACCTTTAGAGACCATCCAAGACGATGTTATAAGTCATATTTCTACACAAATACAATACATAACAGCTATATTATGTGCATAAAATTGTATAACAAAATACCAAATTCCATAAAAACTCTACCATTTGCTAGATTTAAAAATAATTTGACGAGGTTTTTAATTGAAAAATGCTTTTATAGTGTACATGAGTTTTTAGATTATAAATTATAAGTTTTGTAAATTGCATGGTCATTCTATATTATTATTGTTATTTTTTTTATTGTGTGGCAAATCTCTTCCATTATTGACATGATTATTATTGACATTTATGACTATTAATTTGATTAATTTTACACTATTTTATTAATATTTATTTAATTCAATAATACAATTTTAATGGGATTATCTATTTATTGACTGCATGTTTATGATCCATAATTAATTTAAATAAAATATTAATATGATTTTATATTTGCACGCCGAAATTAAAGGCACGATAAGAGGACAATTTTATAAATATTCCCAACCTTCTGTACCTTACTTATGCAAATAAATGATTTTTGATTTGATAAGTATGAATTATGAATGTTATACATATATCTACAGGAAAATGAATTGTTAGAAAGCACGTCGTAAAACTGCGTGTATGTTTTCAGTATCTTGAATGCATCGTACTCTAAATACAAAATATCCTCATCATCCACATCTCACATACCCGACGCAGATAGAACGATCACAAATCGACAAACTAACCGCAGGAAGCGCAGCGTCACCTCATAGATCAATCAACTCACGCGATTTTCGCAATAACATAAGGTCTAAACATCGCAAACTGCACAATTTTCGCATTAATATTACCAATTATAATTAACTTACTAATGATGTAAATACCTCAAACAATACTGTTCTGTCTACCCCTATAAAACAGCACGTATATTTTACGGGCAAAAGGTGTGGTATTAACACTGGGAATCAATTCAAACGCAGACCACGCGCCGCATTACTCATTTGAACGAACGTGGTTGAAGCGGCTGGGTTGCCACGCTGTAGGTAAATTCTCCCCGGAAAATAAATTTATTTATATCAGTAGTTTTTTAATTATGGATGTTTTTTTTTTGTAGTAGGTACTTGTTAAAGACAGCCATGGATGCTACTGATGATGTTGGTAGTCGTAATTATGTTCTGGTTTGACACAATTTAGATTGACACCAACAGACCAAAAGAAGAAAATCAGATTATTATTATTGGTGTATAGCAAGCTAGTTTAGATGGAGTGAAAAGTCATAAATAAATTATAGAAGAAGTGGAAATAATAAAAAGCTAAGATTTTTTTTTTAATATTCACAATGATTGTTCACTGAATCAGTACAGTGACAGCTCTAGGTTCGTAAAGAATCTAGGTTTAAAAGATGAATAAGACTCTTAACATAAATTCTTCTCAACATGAATGATGTAACCATTATTTTGTAACCATATCTTGATTTAAAAGAGTGTCCGTGGAGTTTCTTGCCCGTTCTTCTCCATAGGTACCTACTATGCTTTGGAATGGGCGCCTAGCTTCATCTTTTTGACTGACCGACCCCTTGACAATTCAAAAGTGCCTGTAATTGGTTTAATTGAAATAAATGCTTTGAGTTTGAGTTTGAGTTTGAATCATAAGGTAAAAACGACTTTATGAAAAACAACACAAGATTTCCGTACTAATTATTATCACACAGACCAAAAGTGTTACGGCTGCGACTTAAGAGTTGTAGGTCGCAGGTTCGAACCCAGGCAGGTGCTTTACTTTGTGTAAATTATTTCATCACCACTGCTCTCAAAACGGCGAAGGAAAACATCGTGAGGAAACCGGCATGTCCTATAACCAAAATTCGAAGACGTGACATTTAGCAACCCGCAGTGGGCCCATGTGATGGATTACGGCCCACTCCTCACCGAGAGGAGGCCTGTGTCCCAGCAGTGGGCAGTGGGTGGCTGATTATGCACCACACCATAAAAACAGGCCACATACCACCGTCATCATCATCATCTGCCTAGCCTTTTCCCAACTTTGTTAGGGTCTAAGTTTTTGTTAGGGTCAGCTTCCAGTCTAACCACATGCGTCTGCGGCCTATCTGACCTTCACAACCTGAATAATATGAAACGGGCCACTTACCATTAAAACCAAAATTTCCCTCATTCCCGGGAAACTCGAAGCTGGCAACACAGACAAGCCGTGTGCGGTAACATTTTTATTTTTTCCATCGTTTGTACATTTGTGGCAGCATGTCGCTGTATATTCAACGCGTTTTATATACGTTTGCATTAAACCCTCACATACCTACATAGGCATAGCGAGCGAGCTTTTATTACTAGCCCCTGGCAAACTTGACGTTTTTTATGGAAGTCGTATTCAAAATAGTCTAATTTTAAGTTCCTTTCGCGTCAGCTTGTATAGTTTTACTGAACACTGCATTATAACTTAGCTGTTTGTCTAATGACCTGCAGGAGACATTTAAAACCAGATCTTGTAATCAATTCAGCTTAGTCTCAGACCACTGCTGGAAATAGGGTTGTCCCAAGTTGGGCTGCAACAACCTGATTGGTTTATTGGTTTGATGGTTGGTCTCAGACCACTGCTGGAAATAGGGTTGTCCCAAGTTGGGCTGCAACAACCTGATTGGTTTATTGGTTTGATGGTTGGTCTCAGACCACTGCTGGAAATAGGGTTGTCCCAAGTTGGGCTGCAACAACCTGATTGGTTTATTGGTTTGGTGATTGGTTCTTTGGAACGAAGTTCTTTAACGCGGCTTGCGATAGGAGTTGACTGGTAGAAATCGTCACGTAACGAAAAGTTAAAAAGTGTATGTGTCAAAGTGTCAAAAGATTTGCCGTCATGTTCGTGAACGGGCGCCGGCGCCGTCAGTTGAGACTGGTCATCTCTTATCTGTCAGGGCTTATTTTTAATCTTATTTTTTTAATTGTTTTAAGTAATATATTTTTTTTTCTTTGCTCTCACATGTAGAAGCAACAAGAATAATGTACCCAGGATCAACATCAACTACAACAACAACAACAACTATTACTTATCTTGATTTAAAAGCTTCGATCAATAATAGTACTAGATTCCCGATAAGCGCTTCAAAAACGGCCCGAAAAATAAAAACACAAATACTTTTGTGGTCTTATTTCAAACATCGACTGTTCGGGAACAGGGAAATGCATGGAGTAGTATTGTTACTTTAAATGTTGTTTTTGTTTGTAGATTTCCTAGTGACCCATTTCGCAATGCAGAATGGGTATCTATTGTCGCGAAAGAAAGAGGAGAAGAAATATATAAACCTTGTAAAAATTCAACAATTTGTTTTAATATTTTTATTAAAATAATTAATTATCAAATTAATAATCAAAATTAAAATAACTATTGTACTAATTTACTCCTTCTACTTTTAAAAATCGGTCAAAAATATTTGCTACCATATAAAACGAACCTTGGCCTAAAAAATATATTATTATTCTGCTACTCTACATCTTTCAATACTTACTGTGTTCTGAGCATTGAAATGTAAATAACAAGAACTATGTCTAGTTCCAAAATAGAGTAAGCACAAAATTTTCAACAAAATGTTTTTAACCTTATTGCTTAAGTTTTAAGTACACTTTAGAATAAATATTTTTGTACTTATTATAAAAATGACCTATTATTTTCAAGCGACATTTTTAATTTATTGCTTTTACCTTTCTCCGATGATAGAAGGACTTAAATATAAATATTTTGCAATCGTAATTAAACTTTATGTTTGATTGTTAAGGTTTATAATGAATTGAAGTTGTAAATATTATAAAACTTTTTTCTATATTTCGTAGTAACAAATGTAAATGTTTATGTGTGTGTAAACGTGGCCACTACAGCGACTTATTTTTGTTCCTGATCCTGTATCTAGTGCTATTATTGATCGAAGTTTAAAAGAGTGTCGGTGGAGTTTCTACCCCGTTCTTCTCCATAGCGATCTACGTTTTGGAACTGGGCAACTAGCTTCAACTTTCTGACTAACTGACCTACTCTTTGACAATTCAAAAGTGGCTGTAATTAATTTAATTGAAATAAATGCTTTGAGTTTGAGGTTTTTGTTTTTGTTTTAAATCATACGCGAGAAGGGAGTCTCCCGACCGGACGTTTTTTTTTCTCATTATTATTAGTGTATTTATGACTACGTATTTATGAGGAAGTCTGAAAGTGACACTGGTGATTGAAAAGTTGTGTAGAAATCGGTTGTTATGGTACGGGCGTGTGATGCGGAGGAATGAGGAAAATGTCGTCAGGAAAGTTTGAGTACATTATATATTATGAATGGCTATTCGAGGAAAGATTTTATAAGGTTCTATAATACCAAAGCAACGATGGATGGGCTGTGTGAAAGATGATATGGCTAGAAAGGGAGTGACTACCGAGATGACGACTAATAGAGAAGAATGGAAGAAAAAGATTTATGTCGCGCCGACCAGGCAGGAGAATGATGAATATTATTTATTTATTTATTTCATTTGGGAAAACAAACAGTATTAAACTAAGCATAAACAGTATTGTCTGAAAATTAAAACTTTACAAATACACTACCCACAACATTTTCCACAGATTACTACATGATAATAATAAAAACAAGCTATTAGCAAACGTGAACTATATTAATTTATGTATGTGTGTATGTGTATTGTATTATGATTTTATTTATCTTTCAAATAGGTTCTCTTTTAATAGGCCTTGTAGACCCATAGATTTTTCGATCATTTGGCCGTTTCTTATTTTTTTAAGTATATGTTCTCCTATATCTATTAATACTGTAATGTAGAAACATTGTAAAAGCCAAAATTATTTTGTAACCGAGTAACAGTAGTTAGCCCGAGCAGTAGTTACCGAGTAACAGTAGTTAGCCCGAGCAGTAGTTACCGAGTAACAGTAGTTAGCCCGAGCAGTAGTTACCGAGTAACAGTAGTTAGCCCGAGCAGTAGTTACCGAGTAACAGTAGTTAGCCCGAGCAGTAGTTACCGAGTAACAGTAGTTAGCCCGAGCAGTAGTTACCGAGTAACAGTAGTTAGCCCGAGCAGTAGTTACCGAGTAACAGTAGTTAGCCCGAGCAGTAGTTACCGAGTAACAGTAAATAGCCCGAGCAGTAGTTACCGAGTAACAGTAGTTAGCCCGAGCAGTAGTTACCGAGTAACAGTAGTTAGCCCGAGCAGTAGTTACCGAGTAACAGTAGTTAGCCCGAGCAGTAGTTACCGAGTAACAGTAGTTAGCCCGAGCAGTATTTACCGAGTAACAGTAATAGTTAGCCCGAGCAGTAGTTACCGAGTAACAGTAGTTAGCCCGAGCAGTAGTTACCGAGTAACAGTAGTTAGCCCGAGCAGTAGTTACCGAGTAACAGTAGTTAGCCCGAGCAGTAGTTACCGAGTAACAGTAGTTAGCCCGAGCAGTAGTTACCGAGTAACAGTAATAGTTAGCCCGAGCAGTAGTTACCGAGTAACAGTAGTTAGCCCGAGCAGTAGTTACCGAGTAACAGTAGTTAGCCCGAGCAGTAGTTACCGAGTAACAGTAGTTAGCCCGAGCATTAGTTACCGAGTAACAGTAGTTAGCCCGAGCATTAGTTACCGAGTAACAGTAGTTAGCCCGAGCAGTAGTTACCGAGTAACAGTAATAGTTAGCCCGAGCAGTAGTTACCGAGTAGTAGTAGTTTAGTAGTGGTTTTGGTTTCTTGCCGGCTCTTCTCCATAGGAAACGACCAATTAGAACACCTAGCTTCTGACGTTTCATAAGTGTAGGTTTAAGTGAAAAAAAATGTTTTGATTTTGTTTTCCGCCTTACGCTGTTTGTCCATCGCACTGTGGACGGGACGTCAACGAGAAACGAGATTATTCGGCCATAGTAAATTTAAATATACTGTCGCTACCTCGGCGCTTGTCCTCCTCTTGTTCTCGTTTACGTCCAGTTCGTCGTTCAGTCGTTAATAAAATATATTTCTTTCTTTCTTTCTTTCAGTTCATGGTGCGGTGGACAAATGCTCTTAGTCAAATATTTTGGTTTTAGCAATATTTAGCTTAGATGGAGGGTAAATAGAAATGGAATACTAGTCATATTCAACACATTGCCTGTAGCCAAATAACATATTTATACCACTCTACAATTTTAATAGCGTGAACACACAATTGTTTGCGCGAACCAATTAAATACGTACAGTCAGCTAAATAATTGTGTTTACACTCCACAAATAAGTAACAAAACAATGTTTTAAAAAGTTAGCGTGACGTGGCTCAACTATAAATAATAAATTGAACTTCACAAGCGACACACCACGATGTGTCCAATGTAAACTTATAATGGCTGAAAAATACACTCGGGTGTCTGTAAATGAGGCGCTAAATAAATATCCTGGTCGTTCTGTTTTTTATCTGATTATGAAAAGGTTTATTTTAGGTGGAAAACTGTTTTTTTGATTATAGGTTTGTGTTGGTTATGTTATTAAAGTTTAATGTGAAAATGACTCAATTATGGTTTTGTTTATTGTCTGTGGCTTCGAGGTTTAAATATCCATATTGTAAGTAATGGTTTCAGTTTTGTAGGTTCCAAACCTAGCCCATAGCATAAGCATAATCAGCATATAATTCCCACTGCTGGGACCCAGGCCTCCTCTCGGTGAGCGGGAGTGTAATGTAATCCACCACGCGGGCCCAGTGCGGGTTGTAGATGTAGTTAGATCAGTAGATGTCACTTATCTTCGAATTTTTGATTCTAGGACATACCAGTGTCCTCACGACGTTTTCTTTCACCATTTTGAGAGTAGTGGTGATTAAATAATTTACACAAAGTAAAGCGCCTGTCAGGTGTCGAACCTCCCCCCCCGGTGTATTCCCGCATTGTCGAGGCGGGGGGTTCAGTAGCCGTGGCCGGTGAAGCGAAGAGGAACCCGAGGAGTAGGAGTCCCCCGTCAAAGCTTTTGTAGGTAAGCCGAAGACGTAGCAGCCAACAACAACGTAGGTTGCGGTGCCGCTTGGGTGACAACGCAACTGAGGCGGGCCGCGATGTCGTATGGGAGGCTTCGCGGCTGAGGGTTTGAGGCCGCGGCGGGAGAGGAGTGCCGGTATTGCGGTGCGCCGCTCTCCCTACCTTACGCGCCCTTGGCGGGGTCGCCACCGTCTGATGGCGGACGTGGTGGGGCCGCAGGGGAGGAGGAGTGTCGGTATGATGTTGGCCACTCTCCCTATCCTCTGCAGCCGAAAGTTGGCAGGTGGCAGGGCCAATGACCTAGCCCGTCACAGGGGGACCAAGGGTGTCCAGACACGGGGTCGCCTGACGCCCATATGCTGGTTTGGTCCCTGGGGTGGTCACGGCGTGCAATGTGTTCTGGTGCGCCGGAGTAGAGGAGGGTTCGGTGACGGACAGCCGCGGCGAGTTCACGGATGAGTGCTAACGCGTGCCCGTGTTCCCGCCGTAAGCGGTAGAGGAGGACACCGTGGAGTTTTAGTGGGTTAGAGTCCCATATAACTGCACTATCTCCCCGTGGTAGTGCAGTATGCATGAGCATTATTACAGTTTTCTACCTGACCCATAGTGAAGGAGGATCGTAGGCAATGGTGGTAAAAATCCGCCCAGAGAGGTTATTTTCAACCGGAAACTTTACGGTTACTATAACCGGTATAAAACTAACTTTGTTTAAAGATTTTAATCTATATTTAGGTTAACTGTGCTCAGAGCTCAAAAGAGATGTGTGCGTTCTGTATTTAAACTTAAACCTACTGACAGCTGTATCTCGTATTTAAAAAAATGTAAACTCCTAACATTTCCTTGTATGTATATTTTTGAAATAGCAAACAAGAAACACTGAAATCTAAACGTGGCAACAGAGGGTTAAGTACCATTCCACACAAAACTGCTTATTTTCGAAAAGTCTTTTTGGAATGGCACCTAAAATCTATAATAAGCTTCCTACTGAAATCAAAGAATTAAATGAAATACTTGATTTCAAAAAGCTTTATTCAAACTATTATATAACAAGGTATATTACTCTGTTGATGAGTACCTAGATGACAGATTTTTAATTTATTGAATTCATTCCATAATCGTTATTAAATTATTAAATTATTGTCTATTGTTTTAAATATTTACAAATTATTGACTACTATTTCAATTACACTATTGACTCTTTTTAATTTATTGCTTATTATGATTATTTATTATTGTTGACTAATATATTAATTTATCTAAATTATTGACTATTAATATAATATTGCAAGTCTTTAAATTATTGTATGCCTAAAGGCGGGTCATAGATGTACTTCATTGTATAAACTGTAACAACATATTTTTACCTGTGTACCACAATAAACAATTTGAATTTGAATTTATATGGTGGCTATTTTTAAATGAACTCTCGCCATAACATTAGTAATGCCTGGTAATTAAGTATGTAGCAATTTGACGTAATTTCAGCGATTAGGTACGGACAATGTTTCCATTGAGTACTTTTTCTATTACCTACTTCTTAAATCTATATACTTAAATAAAACAGGCCAATTAGTCGGACACGCACACGAAGGTTTCCACCATACATGTTTAGCAACTGCGAAGATAACTTTGTATTTCATAATGATACTGTGAAATACAAGGTTATTTTTTTGCAGTTGCATAGATACACCTCTGCCATACCCTTCGGGATTACAGGCGTTGTTTATATATTGATAAACTCAAGTCCCAAGTTTAGCAATTGGCATTAACAGATGGACAAACAAAAATTAAGCAGAAAAACGAAAAGCTCGATTCTAAAGTGGGATATACTTTAAACCGGTAAAGTTATTAAGTACAAAAAGTCGTGTTGCTGGAGTCGGGACACGTTGGGTGTGTTTGGGACACAGAGAGACTGTTTCAGCGACGTATCAGAGCAGATGCGATTAAATTGGAAAACATTCACTCAATTTCCTGAGCGAGGGGATCGGCTACCGGTTGTACGGTTAGCAGGGAAGAGAGAAATAATGAAGGAGTTCTTTGAGTTCTCTTTTTTGTAACCACACTTTTGGGATCAAAACTGAAATCGCGAAAAAAACAGCTGTTGCCTAAATTTATGTTGGCATAACTCTAAAAATGTAGGGAACAGCAGATTTATTTCGCGATTTCAGATTTGGTCCCCTAGTAAAAGTTATTCATAATGATGTGTACAATGACCCCTTTAAGAGGTCGTGCGTTAATTCCGGGACATGTTGTATATTATACAGGGTTTAAGTGAAAACAATAACAATCTTTTCAGGGGTCATTGTAATCATCATTATGAACAACTTTTACTTTTAAAAAAACAGCTGTTCAGTACATTATGTTCACATAATTCGTCAAAATGTAGGGAACAGCTAATTTTTTGTTCGCGATTTCAAGTTTGATCCCATAGTAAAAGTTGTTCATAATGATGAGTACAATGACCCCTTAAAAGGTTGCCACTGTTTACACTTACACCCTGTATACTGTACAATGGCCATGAAAACAATAAGTAAGTAACATTTTGTTTAGTTTCTGAACAAAATCCGAGTCACCGAAAATTACCATGCTCAGTGATGAGGAAGTGCATGCAAAGTTATTCAACATTAGGACTAATTATCAGAGTATAAAGTCCAAATTAACGAGTTTGTCTAGCCAAAAACAACATCATTACTCAATCATTTTTGAAAGTCCTATGTTATTTCGTCGTTTCAGCATAAGTCCCCAAATGACAGGACAAGCAGTCAGATTAAAAAAATCAATTAAAACAATTTTCTAATTTGCGTCTGCCTATTTTGCCGACGCTACGCCAACGAGCACGTCGCAACGCTCGCCGGCTGCAGGCTGACAAATCCACGGCGGCGGGCGTTGAGTAGCCGATAGTAAGTCGTATATATTTGCTGACGGTACCGGCCCGCAATCTAAAGGACGCTACGTTTTTAAATTACTAAGCGTCGCTGAGCATGTAATCCTCATAATATGTTTTTTACAGTTACGCTGAGACTTATTGATTTCAATGATAATCGATCAATAGTTTTCTGTATTTTCTTAGTTTCTAAATGAAACGGACCATTTACCGAATACTCGTAACTTTATTTCAATGAATAAACATATTAAATGAGCATTAAAAACGGTGGGATAAATATTTTATTAGGGTTAAAGCGCCTGTGATTTTAAACATAGCAAGCTCAAGCGCGGCTTGTAGTAAGAAGTTTTATGGCAGGCGTTGCTTAAGTTGTCAATTAATTTGACTGTTAAGGTTTCATAGTTTCTTAATATGTTTATTTTATTATGAGTTAAAGGATCATCATCTAGTATGCTAATACTTATAAACTCTGGTGAATACATAGATATAGCAATTAGATACATTAGGTATGTAATAGTGCAATGTCTTTTTATATTTTATCAATTTAAATCCTTCCATGTTAGCTCAAGAATTCCCTTTTTAAAGTATTAACACCAAACTAATGTATTGTTATACTATTCAACAAGAAAACCTATCCACAAAGCTCACCACCTTAAAGTAAACCTTACGTTCTAATAAATAATTGAATCATTTAGATTTCTAGACATTATAATCCTCTCAAGGAGAACTACTACCTATCTTGAGGATTATCTCAACATATTCTCCTGAAACGTTAATACGGTAGACACCGTGTTAACTTTTCAAAATGCTTTTTACAACAAAGCAAACCTTCTCTTTTTTCAGCACTAGATATACTTAGGAGATTAAATCGTGGCGAGGTAAAAAGATCAACAATAAAGTCGGCTGGGTTGGTAGAGAGGTTTTATGCATCATCAGCTTCCTGCCCTTGTACCATGTTCGTGCGGTCGGCGCAGCACGTTTTCTCTTTCCATTCTCCCCTGTCGGTTGACAGAGAGGTTCTATGCCCAGGGTTTTTTTTTGGAACGAAGTTCCTTATCGCGCGTTGTGAAAGGGGGCTAGACGGAAAAAATTCTCACGAAAAGTTGTAACGACACTTTTTGCTATAGTAAGCTATTGTAAGCTGTGCGACGTGCGCATGTTTCTCTGTCTGTCTCTCTCTCTCTCTCTCTCTCTCTTATAGAAAGATTAAGTTTATATTACATTATATTTGTAATAAAAAAATATTATTATAACTTAAAAAAAAAAATATTACAATTCCTTCACTAATTAATCGAAAGGAACTTCGTTCCATCCGGGTGTCCCTTGACACCTCTCAACTTTTTTTTTTAAGTTTTAAGGAAACTGCTAGAAAACGATACTGGTCCAGAAAATTACCTAACTAATGAAATTCGATTTGTCTTCAGGAATTTTACAGGAGTTCGTGGGTCTGGATAAATTTATAACACAATCCGTGGTGACCGATGGGACGTTCCATCGGCAAAAAGAGTTTCCATAAAAACTTTCATCCCCTATTTTACCCCTTTAAGGGTTGAATTTTTCATTTTATAACAGCTGCATGGGTCTATCGATTAGGTTAAGTTACGCTTACCGCGATTGGTACGTGTATGGTTGACCATCTTTACATACCAGTTACCCCTCCGTGCCTCGGAAAGCACGTTGAGCCTTTGATCCCGGCTGTCATTCGTGGATCTTTGACAGTCGTTACGGGTCATCAGAAGCCCGAATTTCTGACAACCAGTCTTACCAAGAGGTATCGTATTACCCAGGTACCGGGTAAAATACTGGTATTCAGCTGTATCCAGTTAGACTGGAAGCCGACACCAACATAGTTGGGAAAAGGCTAGGCAGATGATGATGATAATGATGAGAGGGTGAATTTTCAAAAAATACGTTTGTTTGTTGAATTTTCAATAAGGAACTCTTGCGCAAACTTTCATGCTTCTAGTCCCAGTGGTTTGGGCTGTGCGTTGTCTGTCAGTGAATTAAAGGTTTTAATTTAGAGATGGGACTTATACGTAAATGGTGTATGTTCTAGGTACACATTAGCACATACGCTTTTGTACGTGATGTTATGTAAAATAAACTAAAATACATGAGGAGTAACAGACCAAAGTGTATTAACTTCATTAATATAACTTTAGAGGTAAAGATATAATCTGTTATATTTTTTTTTAAATGAGAGGACACAAAGGAACAACTGTATTTAATACTTTTTTAAACGCTGGATTACGTTGGTTGGGTTGGTTGGGTTGGGTTACTTTTTAGGGTTTCGTACCAAAATGGTAAAAAGGAATTATAGTGCGACTCAGTCTGTCTGTCTGTCCGTCTGTTACAGCTGAATATCTCAAAAACTACTGATGCTATCAACTTGAAATTTGGTACAGTTTTCAGATGACGTTTGCCCAACTATTTTGCAAATAAAGAAAGATATATTTTTTTGCAACAGAAACTGAAAGGGTTCTTAAAAATTCGAAGTGGGGCTACTAAGGCATGTGGGTTATCATATGAAAGAGCGCTTTTTGCACATTCTCAAACTATTTTTTTTTTAGGCTGCATAGTTTTCTACGAGTAGTTTTGATGAAAAATGTAAAAAAAAACTGGTCTCTGAAGTTAGCTTAGAGAAAAATCTGAAATTATTCTATGTGATAGAAGTTTATGTAAAGATTACAGGAAAAATAAAACGATGTCTCTAAATAGCACACTTTTTTCAGAAATCGGAACGGAACCCTAGTTGCACGGGACCGACTCGCCTATTGACCGGTTTTTTATTATAGAAATTAATACGGTTTGATACGTCATAATTATTTTGATACGAGTGTAAAAGAGGTGTTAAAAAAGATTAAAAATTTGTTAGAAAATTAAAAAATTTGAAAAAAAGGAGTTAATTCGCTTTGATATTTTACTCCTCACATAGTATTTTCTCCATATCAAGTTAGTTCACCGAACAATAAAACAATGTAAAGGGTAGCCGGTAAATCAATTGACCACTGGCATCCACTTAGCCGCAATACTTACTGGTGGAAATTTAATTTACTTAACATTGTACGCAAGCCGTGCTCACAGATGTTCCCACTGTTTAAAGGATGTATTGTTTATTTATTTATTGTTTAAAGTAGTAAACACACAACATCACGCCTGTGTCTCCCCGAAGGGTTAGGCAGAGTACCTATGCCTATAGTATAGTTAAAATCTCGCTGCAGACTTGGTCATAAATCATAATCGGAGTAGGGATGTGCGCTAGTTGCGCGCGCTCAAGGCCATTATCGATAACAGAATCATTAAGGTTATCACGTAAACATACTGCATTCATTAAGAAGAAGTTATCCGCTTGCCGCCTCACCACTGTCAGTACAATCCCATCGAGTTGGTGTGGGCTCAAGTAAAAGAAGTTGCAACGAAAAACAAAACCTTCAAGATAGCTGATGTCGAGAAGTTAGTCGATGAAGCCATTTCCAATGTCTCCATTGAAAATTGGCAAAAATGTGTGGAACATGCAGAATTGCTGCAAGATGAAGACTTAAGAAGAGCACATTTATGCGAAGAGTTCATCATTCATGTGGATGATGATGACGATGACTCAGACGAAGAATTTTAAGTTTCTATTATTAGTTTTATATATACTTACGTTCTTTTGTTTATATATTTAATATGCTTTGTAGTAAATTTGGTAATAAAATAAAAAAAAAAATGTGTATTTATTTCTATCACCCATTTATAAATATATAAAACTATCGATATCACTCATCGACTGCAGTAATGCACAGGACCTACGTGTGGGCGTGGCCTGCCCATAAGGCCCGTGAGTGGGAAAGAGAGCGAAACACTCGAATGATTTATGACCGAGTCTGCAGCCAGATTTTAACTATACTATAGTACACCCACATTTCGTCAGCTATGTTCAAGTCCCATGTAATGTGGAGGCCTGACTATTGCCATCAATCGGGCACAAATCCAGACCCCGGGCTGCTACTGAGAAGTTCTTGATAGAAACACCCAATAACAATGCCCGACCCGGGAATCGAACCCAGAACCTCATGATCAGCAGTGGCGCTTGCGACCAGTAGCCCAACGAGGCAATAAAGTAGTAAAGTTGGTGATCTCACTGTGCGAGTCACAATAACTACTTTTCTGTTTTTCTTTCTTTAGAAAGTCAGAGAAATTAATTGTTTACCAAATCGACTACCGCATACACACTACTACATTGCCCGCATATTCAAATCACAACATCTCTGACATTTGAATGACATGGCTATACAAATTATTACACGACAAATCGACGTGGTGTACCATCGCGGATATTTGCGGTGAACCACTTTTCAACCTTATTACCCTAGCAATAAGGTCGAAAAGTGTTCACCACAAATGTTTGCGATGGTACATATCAATTTGATAAACAAGTTCGGCGAGCCCTGAAATACGTCATCATCACTCTGCCGAAAGACGTCCACTGCTGGACATAGGCCTCTGTCCAGCAGTTGACGTCTTGCCTCCCCATTGCCACAACTAACGATTCTGTGCATTCAGTGGAATCCCGTGATCTTCACCAGGTCATCGGTCAACCTTATGAGGGGCCGTCCCATATATTGCGCCTTTCGGTACACGATCACCATTCAGAACTCCTATGTCAGTTAAGTTACCTTGGTTCTCTTTCGATTACGTAAAAACCTTCGATTCAGTAAAGACCTTGGGCCTGCATGTCAATTAATCATCATCATCATTTCAGCCGGAATCGCCCACGTCTGGGAGGCCTCTTCATTTTTCCGCCTTACTTCTCGGTTCCGTGCGTCCCTCATAAACGATGTATTATTGTCTCTTTTTGCCCAGCATTATTCTATTTATTTCAAGTCGGCTCTCCTCGTCATTCTTCACAAGGCGTGTCTGTTTCAGGTCGTCGTATTTTATACTATATTTTTGCTTCCTTCAGAAGCACCGGTAGATGTCTCAGTCATTGTTGACGATGGACATCTACGTTAGAGGAGGTTAGGAAGGGCTTCATTACATACCTACTAGGATACTAGGAATGAGCA